>CM040753.1:19059883-20259883 GCA_022829145.1 Albula goreensis | reverse complement strand
GGCTGCCTATTTCTGTATCGAATCGATCCACAACCGCATCAGTTTTTAAAATGAACGCCCGGCGGTCATATCTGCTCATGGTGACTCATAGATGGGGCTCATGGCACTTTGCACCCAACGGGAATTTTCTCCTGGGCATTAGACTCAAATAGCTTACAGCCAAAAAAAAAACATGGAAAAGGGTCTTTAGCTGCAATGTTCGAGGCAGCACCTGGTGCTCCACAGGCAAACAGTCCACGGCACTTTGATTTATTTAAGGGTTTCGATGTGGGAGGCTATGATTTGGAGCCAGAACATTGCAGTAGGCATCCAAGATTCTGTAGATTTGCCAGTGTCTATTGCCTGATTGAGACTGCAAGGCGTAGGACTGCAAATCGTAAGGACAAAAAGACACCCTTTCCCTTCCTGCTGAGAAACTGCTACACCAGAAATACCATCTCTACTCTTCTCTCACCATCTCTCGCTCTCACCCTCCCACCTCTCTTGTCGTTCCTCTTTCTTTGTCTCTTCCCCTCCCTCACTGTGTCCCTTTCAAAATAAAAATCCACAGAGGCCTAGTTTATCCCACAAACTATGCAAAATATTTCATTTATTTATTTGGTTTCGGCCACCGCTACATTAATTTTTTGCTCAAACAGTACATAATGAGTTGACTTCTCAGTTATTTCCTTCGAAGCATAATGACAGGACACACATATTCCACATTGCACAGAGAATAGCTCCCTCTTATAATTACAACTGACAGCTTGGTTTTGTCCATTTTTTCCTATAGCTGTTATTATTTTTTTCATTTTTTATTTTCTTTGTTTACTCAGACTGTTGTGATAGGGAACATGGAGAGTGCTGTGAATCAGATTTCTGCCTACCATGAGGCCTGTTTCTAAGGCCCATTCCCTTCCCACCTGGAATTATGGCATTAATTGAACATTATGGACTTATTCACCTAATTTAAATTCATTCCTTTTTGTTGCTTGTTATAATTTGGTGACACACTGTAAAACAAATACTTCTGACTGCCTATCACTGCACATTACACATGCTGCCGGCTCCTTCACTAATTGCATTGATGAAAACCAACCTGACCCTAATGTAAGGTCTCAGGGCTCCATGGTCCAGCAGCTTTTATGAGCCTTGTTTGAATTATGCCCAGCTCCGGACACTGGGAGGGAGGAATCCTGTAAATCTTTCTACTGAAGTGAGTCATTTATCCAGAAAGAATATCAGAGGGCTTGTGACTCCCAGGGACCGGAATCAGCACCCATCCCCCCCCCCCCCGTTGACCTGGCCCTGGCCCTGGCCCTAGCCCAAGCCCTGTAACCCCACATGGCTTCTTCCAACCTCGCACACCATACTGCCAGCCACCCAGATCAGTGATCAATAACATGTCCCAGGACAGACCACCATTTCTGATCCCACCGGTCAAGACAGGACCTCCATTAAGCTACAATTAGACCTATTACATCGTAAATAGCCTTACGCTTCAGAAACAGTTGGTGTGTGACATTCATATGTCTTAAGAAAATGTTATAGCTTATAGGGACAGACCCAAGCATTCGCCGATTAATCCCATTCCAGTACTGTCTGAACAAGATCTCTGCAACCAGATAAAGATCAAACTGCTGCGCAATGGGTGTCTAATCTGTTTGGCGGTGCAGGGTCAATATGACCAGCTCACGGTCAGGGACCATAAACCAATGTGACACTGCTCATTCGGGTTTACCTTGGCCCAATAACCTTGATCAGGTTGTACATCAGTCACGGTTTAATCCAGAAATGTCAGCCCCCCATTCCCAGAGGAGCCCCGTGTTTTTCTTGCCTCATTCCACCTCGAGTCCTCTGTTACTTTATGGGTCTAATTTGCTTGATTAGCTAAACAAACGCTCCTCTCTTCGGGCCTCTGCCATGTCTCGCATCCTTTGAATCTGAAGCACAAATTTTGAATAATCAACCGTAAAAGTGTGGATAAATCTTAAATGGGTCTGATTCAGCGAATGATTACATCAATCAACTAGCTGATTGCTTCAGTTGTAAATGAATAAATAAATAAATAAATAAATAAAATAATTCAAAATAAAAGAAACTACCTGAACAAAATGTCTTTCACAAACAAAAAGCAGCCACGTTTGTGCTAATAAATCCTATTGAAGCAGTGATATCAAGCATGTGCCCCATACTTGCACCTAGTTTTACTTTGAATCAACCCCGGATGTGTTGGCAGTGCAGTGCACGCTTTGCAGCCCAGCCTTAATCTTTCTATGTGCATGAGCTGGCTGAGCTCCTCGGCCCTACTGGAAGAGATGGTTTTTGTTTCCCCCTTTCAGCATTTTAAGTCTTGAGCTCCAGTCAGATGCTAGTTGAACTAAGAGAATGTGTAAGCAACAGTTTGTACAGTTTGTACGATCACCTAACACGAAGGTGTCCAAACAGCAAAAGAAAATGTTCAAGTCATGCATATAAACTACGTTGTTCCATTAGCAGTCGCATTTTAAAGAAGTGTGAAGCAATTACTCAGAACCATGGCCATGAATTATCTCTGAGAATAGCCAATCTTCTCATGACACACCTGGTAATATCCATGGTTGATAAACCAACAATTGTTTCTCATATATCCACAAGAGGACATTAACACACTAATGTAAATGAGCTATTATTTCAACAAGCTGATTATGTATGGGAATGGTATTACTTTTGGAACATGACATTATCAATAGAAAACATCTTTTTAGTCAGTGGAAGGAATCAAAAGAGCACCAAGCTCTGAAGACATAAAAACGTGAATACAGGACAGTTTATTTCCAGATTTTTAGTTATTGGTTTTATCTGTGTGCATATACAAACACAGACACAAACACACACACACACACGCACACAAGCAATACCCATCCTCCCAAACCAAAATTTGATATACAGGAAGCAATACAGGAAGCAGTATAGAGATATAGAATAATAGTCAGATATAGAATAAACAGATGGTAACACACAGAGAGACAGGCTCTGCACGGTGAGAGGGCTTTATAGGGAATTTCCTGCCTAGATAGACCAGTGCTCTGCCAGTTTTAATTTGTTTTAATTGCTGGTACTGTATATACACTTGAATCATCTGTGCTGTATAATCACTACAATATGTACTGAGGCTCCATGGGAAAAACAATGTTTGAGTTCTCAACTGATGAGCCAGCTAATTATTATCATTTTATCCTTTATTTAACCAGGTATTCATCTAGGAATTGAATTCTCTTTTGCAGTGACATTCTTGGAAATGAAACTGAGTAGTGGACACAACAGACTGTATAATTTATATTACAGGGTGACAAATAGATAGCCAGATATAAAAGGCCAGTTTTTTTGTGAGAGTTTGACAAGGATGCTGGGGTTATCACCCCTGCAATTTCATTACTAGATATCTACCCTTGACATGTCTACCTTTACCTTTTCAGGACAAAATATTTTGGAATAAGGACTGAAGTAATAAGGAAAAAGTAAGAAAATGCAATGTAGATGTTCATCACAAAACCAAAAACTAAGGAGGCATGCAGATTACGTCTATATGAAAAACATTTTCAGGCCCATCTAGCAACAATTTGTTCTGAAAAGAACACTTGAGAGTGCATATTCCATGAGGACAGAGCCCTGTTAGTACAAGGTTTATAACCTTAGTTAAGCTGCTAAAAGGGACCTCATAAATGTATCAATGTAGTGGCAATCTGAATAAAGAAGCATGCTAAAATATTGAATCCAATAGCGGAGAGGATTGCAGCTCTACATTCTGGTAATGTTTGTTGGGTGAAAACCATTTTGTTTTTATACAGCATAGCAAGTCATTAGGAAACTGACTAGTTTGTCAGGTGTCAATCCATTTGCAGCTAGCTGGCTAACACACGACAGTAGTGATTAATAGAAACTATCTAGTTTGTTAATAAAAAATTTAGGTAAAATTTTTAGCTGTGACAAATGAGAATATTAGGTATGTGGCTAGAAAGGGAGATATTCTATAATGAGTTTCAGTTAGTATTGGTCAACTCCTTACCAAAGGTAAATTCCTTAAATTTGACACTTTACTAAAGTGTCCAGAATTTAATATTTTCATCATATGTTCCACACTGTATATCAACATGCTGATTCAGTATGAGAATTTCATTTAGATGACAGTACAGGTGCAAAGTCCAAATCTGCATTTCAGGCTAGTTGGCTATGAAGTTAGACAGAGAGAACTGTGCCTAGTTAGCTACATTTTATTCTGTGAATACATAAAAAAATAGACTATTTTTATGGCATCTGGCATGGTATAGTGCAATTGGAACTTCATCCTCTCATATTTATGTTCGTTCCAAGACCCTCACCCACAGTGTACTGGCCCGAGGCCTGAAGAGAAGAAATTTTGGCATGTACACAGAACATACTCTTTAGCTAGATGTTTGAAAGGTAATGTGCAGAGAATACAGATAATTGGAAAAATTAATAGTTTTTTGTTCACATTTGATCAAGGGACCAGTATAACTGCATGTCTGCAGAAGTACGCAGGAAGTGAGGAAACCTCTCTTGAAAGATGTTCTTAGTCAAGTTGCTCTGACAATCTTGGGGTGCTTTATGTCTTGTTTGCTGTTTGGGTGGGGTGGGGGGGATTTACATGAGCGAGCTTTGAGCACGTGCACTCTGGCATCTCTGAGCTCATCATCAAAGCTGTGCTTGGCAGCTGCTTTCATGGTCCCGCACCCTGGCCTACTGCTGCTCTCCAGAGAGCCGTGAGAGAGCAGGCAGGCCGCTTTGCCTCATAATATAAGATGCACACAATCAAAGGTGATGACGATGATGGTGAGGGTTTCCTACATGTGTATGCATGTGTGTGTGTGTGTGTGTGAGTGAGCGTTTGTGTATACATGTGTGTATCTGCATGTGCCCGTACTGGAGCATATATGTATATGTATATTGTGTGTGTCCATACACAAGTGTGCATTTGTGCGTGTGTCTGTATATGTGTGTGTGCACATTTACACATTTTTTCTATATGTGTATGTGTGTGTGCAGTTGTTTACTAAGTTAGAGAGTGAGCAAGCATATTTGTGTGTGTTTGTTTGTGTGTGTGTACATCTATGCATGTCCTTATCTGTATGCATGTGTGCCTTTGAATGGACTTGCGTTGTGCAAGTGTAAGTTGAAGTGGTTCTGCAGTAATTCACCCAGGACAATGAATACTTGATCCACATTTCTCACATAAACAGAAAACAAAGAGCAGTTTCTTATGTGATGTTCAGCGTGCACGTACACATGATGGATTAAAATATCTGCCGCACAAAACCTTGTGTGGACACCGCTGTCTGGGCTAGAATTAAACTCATTGCTCATGGGGCAAAGGCTGTGATACACTGCACAACAGCAGTGGTCTGTCCAAATTAAACTGCTTTCCCTACACTCCAACACCACCTCTTTCTCCCTCTCTCTCTCTCTTTCTCTCTCTCTCTGCTTTTCTTCCTCTAGCTGCTCAGCTCTTTATCAGATTACAAGTTGCAGGGAGATAGACCCAGAATGAAAAAGAAGAAAGGAAGAACACAAAAATAAAAGGGAGAATTGAGGCTTCAAACATATGAACATAATAAAGCCTAAAACATTCAGCTTTTAATTAATATTACTGGTATCAGCAGAGATTCATTTTAAATTGTCTGGGAGACTTCAGAGAACCGCAGCAGATTTTAAACCAGTTTCCAGTTTTGATAAACCAGTCTTCCCCCTAGTCTGGTTAGCTTTTCTATCTCCCACTAATTTTTTTTTAACTTCCAAGAGATACATGGTGCCATCTTCCCCCTTTCTCAGTCGTTTGTGCTTCTTTTCTTTTCCACATTTCTTTTCTTTCATGCTTTTTTCTGTCTTTTTTATTTCTCCTTGCTCTCAGCTTTTCGCTTCCTTTTATCTCCACTTCATACGGAATAACTGTGCGCTGGGGTGAGGATAATGAGGTTGTTCATCCAGAACTCCTTCCCTCCCCTGCACAGAATCGGCAGGATTCTAAAACAAACCTAATCCCGGAACAAATATTTTGACATTCAGACACAGAAGAAGACAAGAAATGTGCAATTCCATGCCTAGCATTCTGATTTATCATCTACAAAACAAAAATGTAAAAAAAAAAAGGCAAAGAAAAAAAAAACAGCAAATAGGGCAAGAATTACCCACTTCCATTTTGTACTTACACTACCTCTATAATGCTAACAATGGTCTTGAATTAACAGTAGAGATATTTTTTGCATTGCATTTATAAAAAGGGAATTAATGACAAAAAGAAAGGTATCAGCTGGACCCGCAGCAGCTAACCAAAGTGGTGCACTGTCATGAATCACCGTAAATTGGTAGGCCAGCTTATTGTGCAGAAAAGCAGTAATAGGGACACTTTTATAACAGTAATTGCTGCAAGAAGGTAGCCTATGGTGCTGTACTGCATGCCACCATACAATAAACCAGATTAATAAATGGTAATTACAGTAGTATAACAGGCTTTAATGCAATACCTTAGATTTATCATGACAATTACTCTAGTGCTTTAAGAGGTGGGAATTGGGATCCAGGCCATTCAGAGGCAATTGCTTAGATGGTAGCTTTAGGAAATTAAAAAAGAAAAAAAACTTTTTAGGAAGGACTTCTCCTTGTCATCATTATCGCCATCATAATAATTTTTCTTGTTTTCCTATTGATTGTGCATGAGGGTTATTTCCTATGTGTGTAAGGACCGCCAAGTGAATAAGCAAAAGAGGAAAAACAGAAAGGACAGGGGGGATAAGGGCGCGAGGGCTGGGGAAGACGAGCCCAGAGAGGCCCGAAGCAGTAATGAGGCAGCAGTAAAAATGAGACAGCATTGTGTTGTACTTTAGGGTAGTTCATCTTTAAAATGAATAGTCCCTTAAGGCCAGGTGGTTAATGCCATTTATTAATAGAAAGACACGGGCAGCAGTTTGGGCCTTGGCCCTCCGAGAGCCCTTTATTAAAGACTCTGGACAGAAAGGGAGGAGGGGAGGATGAGGAACCTGCCTATTGATTGTTGGAAAAGAGGTCGTTGTGATGGGGAGAAGAGGGGGGGTCCCCAAGCATCAATAAAGATGTTTTGATAGGCTAGAAGTGGTGATTAAGGTGGAATTAAGCACATTATGCAGGGTAATTATCAGAGGTTCTCGTTTTGCCCCTCCAGAGGCCATCATGTCCAGAGTTCAGAGGTCGTGGGTCTGAGGGGCTGTGGTTAAATAATTCTTAAGGAGAAAATAACAAACAGCTGTGCCAGAATGGTTGAACCACAGCAAACTGTGCTAGAACCTCATCAAGAGGCTCCCAAAATGTCCCCAGAAAGGATGAGGGAAAACCAACCCGCCAACCCCATCATGCAGCCCCACTGCGTACCCTCCCATTTGTCAAAAAGCTGGGGATCATAACGCGTCTGTTGGGACAGAAAGGAAATGCTAATCTACGGTTCACCGCCAGCAACCGTCTTTCACCCTCTGATATTAGGACGCCAAAGGTGATTCACGGTAACGAGTATTAGTGTTAACGAGATGTCGAAATGAGGACAGTCTATATTTTATCCCCACACTCTCAAAACACTGTTTAGGACTGAGTAAAATATTGAAGAAAATTTGATCTCTCAGTTTTGTGCTATGTCACCCTAGGGCACCCTACGGCATGAGTGCAAGCCCATGGACTGGTTCTTTGATTGAACATAAGGTACCCTGGCAGAGGAAGTGTGAATGCATGGACATTGCCCCTAATGGTGAACATTAATAATAAGTACATTTCTTACCTGAGTTGTTCCCAAGCCAAGACAGTGGCAGCCACATGCAAAAGAATAAATACGTTTTATTGGTTAAGAGCTCCTGTAAACATGCCATTTACAGTGCAGTGAAACAGCATTTCTGATATGTAAATGTTGGTTATTTACTGTACCTGGGGACTGGCAATGGTAATGTTTACACTTATTTTATGTTTCTTTTCATTTGGCATATCACAGTAGCTCTTTCTGTCAGCTAAGCTATGGCTGCCATATTTAAAGCTTTTTTTCTGATTTGAAATTTGCATATATGTTTTAAAGGTTACCATATAGAACACAACATACAATAGAAATAACTCAACAAAAGAATGACAATACTCTCATGTGTTTTTTCCAGCTCTGCGTCATGTTTGTAGTGCAGATGGAGACATATATTGAGTGTTTTATTTATATGCTTTTGTGCTTGCATGTATACTTGTGTGCATATAGACATGAATGAACCTGTATGCTTGTGCATTTGGATGCATGTGTGTTTGCATGTATGTGTATGACCATGTGTATGTGTATCTTTGTGTGTGTGTGTGTGTGTGTGTGTGTGTGTGATCACGGGTGTTTGTGCTGCAGGAGGACAGAACAGCCCCTGGGCCACACTGGACACCCCTCACCCCTGCTGCTCTGATGCAAGCCGCTTCACGCAGCGAGAGCTCAGGACCACGGCTATACTTTAAATATATGAATATTCATCAGGACTTTCACATACTACCACAACCATCTGCATTACCAGCAGTCAAGCTGTGCAGCCGGGTTTCATCCTCCTCCATACATACATTACGGCTCGCGTGTGCAGCCACATCCCTGGTGCCTTCATCCAAAGCAACCTACTCTTGGCATAGGGAAATGCTAAAAGTACAGCTTGAGTCTTGATGGTAGTGCTCTCCCACAGGAGAACTGCACTGCACGCTTTAAACAGAACTGTATTGGAGGAATCCTAACTGTGTCCCCAAGTATGGCATCCACTGCAGACATTTGCATTGTTGTGGGCCCTAAAGAAAATTCTGAATGATAAAGTAACACCTCTCCTACCCTATAGAATTGGTGTGCAGTACTATACAGTAATGTTGTTGGTTGATTAGTTATCTGATCATTTTTATACAATTTGTAAAATTACTTTTCCTGTACTATGAGTCACACACACACACACACACACACACACACACACACACACACACACACACACACACACACACACACACACACACACATACACACTAAAACCCACTTGCACATCAGAGAGCCTGCCAGCAAGTCCAGTTCTGGTGTGAATGTTACAGCTGAGTAAAACAATGTAGTAAATAATGAAAGCATTGTAAATAAGTACACATTTAAGATCTGCCTATTTATATAATTAAGTCTGTTGTTTCCCTAACGGTGAATTTAAGCGTTGTGATTCAGCACCACTAACTGCCTGGACAGCTCCAGTGCACATGCATTCAACATCATTTCCATGCACTGTTTCCCCCATTAGTCAGGGCTCGCAGCAGCAAATGTAAGCAAGTACCAAAAGCGGTTTCCATCAAAAAAGCTTTGTATCCTTTGGCTGGGTACATCCCTAACAGGAAAGTTACAGCATTTCTTTTCAGGATTTGCCCATTTTCTTTGTAGATATTGTCATTCCCTGTGGCAAACACACATCAGTTGACAGATTTCCTTTTTTGATAAACCAAGATCAGCTTCTTTTCTCAACTATCTATCATCTGAAAAGCTGTTTTTCTGATGATTACAGCTGAACCAGGCTTTGTGGTGGCAGTCTCCTGGACTCTAGCTGTGCCAGTAATAAGCGGCTTTTCGGTAGCCATGCTCACAGAATGAAAGAGTTAACTACAATAGCTGGTGCTTCCCAATTGCCGCTTCTGAAGGTATTTTCTGTGTAATTATTTAAAGGCCTTGTAATACAGTCTAGAGAGAGAGAGACAGGGAGAGAAAGATACGAAGGGTGAGAGGATGGGGGGGGGGGGTGTTGCTCTGTTCCTGCTGAGAGAGATTCCTTTAATGTCGTCCCAATCCAGGGACCTGTTAAAATGAGGTATTTTATGTGGAGCGATTTCTGTTACCTAGTTCTGTTGCCAGCTCTGCAACAGAAGCTCCAGGGAGCAGCCGGGAGAGATGCGTTAACGGAGAGAAATCAGAGCTCAACCCACACGCTGCACAAACACGCCTCTGCTCCCAAGAACTCTGATGCGAGAAACCCGGAGCAAGCGTGTTCTGACGCTGATAAACAAACAAGGTTTTTTAGCAAATCAGACTTGGGGACATTGGACACGAAATACTTTTGAGCTTGTTCAGAATGAGCGTTTGAAGTTGCAGCATATAGAATAGGCTGAATATTATTTTCTTTTTGAAAAGAGTAAAGAAAAGTAGAGGGGATATGGGACAAGAAATTGTGTGTGTATGTGTGTGTATGCATTTGTTCCATGGAGTTGTAACATATGGACATGGATGACATAGAGAGGAGGGAAGATGGCATATGTGTGGGGGGGCAGTGGGGCATAGAATTTCTTCTTGGAAGAAAGGCCTCTGTCCACACACACATACACCCATGCATGCCACACATTTAAACACACATACAAATAAACATAAACTCACACACTCACACACACAAACACACATATTTACATGCACACAATTCCACACATATATATACACACACAGACACACTTGCACTTTATCCCTCATAATTAGACACACAAACATACACACACACACACAATCACTGAATTCTCTTCTGTCTTTCTGGGCTAATTTAGAGCACACAATCTATGAAACACACATCTTGAAGTTTGCAAGTCTGTTCAAGTTTGCTGAACATTTATCTAACACAGGACGAGGAATAAAATTTTTTTAAAAATAATTCTATTTATGACAACCAATCCAAACCACTGGTCTTCTGAATATGACTAATGAAAAGAAGAAAAAATAACCCGTTCCTATTCATCTTCCTTCTTCTGCAGAAAAACAGAAGAAGGGAATGAGTGCTAGGTTTGATCCCCCCACCCACACACAGAGACACACACACACACACTCACACACGCACACTCACACACGCACACACACACACACACACACACACCTCTGACACTTTAATCAGAGAATGCCACGCTCCCGGCCCAGACAAAGCACAATCACTCCTGTGATAATTTGACCTCTCCTTCAATCAGCCCTTCTGTAATTGCATCAGTCACAATCCCCATTTCATCTTTCATCTGTTAGACAAGACATGAGACCAAAGAGCCCTCCTTCAACCCTGGAACGCAACACTTTTGTTTCACAAGAGAAAGAGACAAAACCAAAATAATTATGTGTTAAGAGAATTTTTTTCTGCGTAGACATCGTTTTAATCAGGCTTCATTCAAGCCCTGGCCTTTCCGAATCTTTCAGAAAGTCTGCCTCTTTTACTCGTCAGCATGATTATAATGTGGAAAATTGGCTTTGATAAAAAAAAGGTAATATAATTCCCCCGACTATGATATGAGTAATTCAATGGTGGGAGACAAAGATCGATCAAACCATGGGACCGGTCAAAATAGCCTCCTGTAAACCCTGGTGTTTAGCACTATTAATATCCCTCAGTTGTATCAGGATGGCAGGGAGAGGTGGCCGGCTGTAATTTATGATTATGCTCCAATGCCACTTTTACGTGCAGAATAATTAGAGGTATAGATGTTTTGCATGTGCAGTAATGCATGTGTCATGTAAGTGAAATTAGACCTTGAATGATTCATGGACCAGTTAAAATGTTCATGGGGAACACAGTGAGTGAGAGACGTTTATTATATATTAAAGACTGGGAAAGGGCTGGGTGAGAGAGAAAGAGGGAGAGAGAGAAAAAGAGAGAGAGTGCATGTCTCAGACTGAATACCCACTTGAATTTCACTGGAAAATTGGAGAATTGATCTATGGACAAAAAGAAATAAGCAGAAATGAAGAGAGTGGAAAAACAAGGAAGGCTCTGGATAGAGAAATCATTTAGAGATGGTAGAAATGAGATTGGTGTGGAATGGGGAAGAGGATCTCAACCTCAATGTATTGTGCACCTTGAAGTCTCATGGGTGCTGAGACACTACAGCTTCTCTATTACCATTGGCTCTGTTCAGATGGGGTGAGAAGCTAACACCTTGCGTGCGGGCACACACACACACACACACACACACACACACACTCCTCTCCTTCCTCCAACCAAATGGATCTATGTGGGTCATGAGTGATGAAAGCAGACAGAAGGATCAATTCAGATGATCTATGAAAGATATTAGTAATGACATTTATGAATATTTTATGGAACGTAGAAAATGTCATCATAAATTTTTATATAAGGAAATGAGGCAAGAATATAAAACAAACAGCATTAAAATTTGAACGTGGCGCCCATGTTGAATGAACAGTGCCTTGGAAAAAAATAGGGAGATAGAGAGAGGTAGAGAGGGATTGCTATCACCTCACCTCCTTTTCCTGGTTCTGTCACACAACCTGCGTGCCTGTGGCTCTTAGGTACAGGAGAGTCCTGTTTCCTGGGCCGCTGTTACCACGGCGGCAAGCTGTCAAAGCCATGACGCAGGTAGAGCACTGAGAGCTGGGACTCCCAGACAGAAGCTGGGATCCACTCGTTTATATCCAGATATCGATTTGTCCCTATGGAGTCATGTTTAGTTGACGGTCATGAATTAAAATAAAAGCCCTGGCCAAAATGCTTTACACTCATGACAATGGGCAAGACAGTAACGTACCTCCACAGCTCTGTCATATGTCACCCACTCACTTTAAAGCCACAGGTGAAAAAGGTCAGAAAACTGCTTAGTTATCCCATAAAAATAAAGAACATAACCTTAGAGAAAAATCCTAAGTGTGGTACATTTCCCTTTTAATAAAAAATAACTACTTTATTTTTACATTACATTAGATGAGCACGCGTCACATTATGATGGAAGTTGCAACAGACACAGAGTCATTAAACACTGACAGTACAAAAGTGACAATGCAAGTTTTCTACTCGTATCAAAACACAAAATGGCTCATGGAGATTCAAGGGTTGTTCTAGAATGTCAATGATACATTCTTGCAAGGGGGAAACCCCAAGTACAGCCATCCTCCTTCTATCTTAGGTTATTAGAAAGCCGTTCTTCATAGAAAGCTGGTGCCTAATTTGTTAATTTATTTACATAATGTCCGTGGAGTTCCTCTTCTCCTCCAGCGCATTCATGTCATGGCAGGTGAGGGCTGTAAAAGGCCAGCTGAACCTGGCACAGATGGTGTCGCAGAAACAGAAATAAAAATGCGAAGACAGCAGCCAGGCCTGCACACAGATCATTACATATTAGCAGGAGCCGCGACATCTTTACTTCAAACGGTTATTGTAGGCGGAGCTTTACTGCCGCTGCTACCCCTGTCGTTGCTACCACTGCTGAATTTTATTTACCGTTGCCACTCTGCATGCAGATGTCCTGACTGAAGTATGCAGCAGTATCACAACTCAGCTTGGCTTCCCGTCCAGTACTTTCACAGTGATGTCGCACCACAGATGTGTCCCTACATGAAGTCTTATAGTGAGGGTCTGAGCAAAGATGAGGCTGTGCAACTCCAATTTTTTCACCTTTTCAGTTGAGAAAACAAAAACAGCATCTAATTAGGGTCTTAACCCCCCTGTATTTTATTTTTTATAGAAAATCATTTCAATATGTTCAGACTGAATTGCTATATGGGGTCCATGTTAAACATGGAATTCTAGAAAAGACAATTGTGCTTGAAAGGTCATGAGGGTGAAACCTGCAGATAGCAGTTTCATGTGGCTCAGTTGGGCCCTGTTGAACCGTAGAACCTCTCGTTTTCATTTCATTTGTATCCATGGTGTTCCTCGATCGAGCATCCCCTGTGTGTTGCCATTTGAACAATCCCAAAAAAAAACATTCGAATGTGTGAGAGGGTTTTGTGTTTTGGCAGCAATGGAACATGAAAACCTTTCCACCCAAAAAAAACTAAAGCATGGCAATAGTCTGGCTTGTTGCAATGGGAGTGTGTGTTTGTGTGTGAGTGTGTTTGAACTGGGTGGGGAGGGTTGCATTGTGTGTGTGTCTGTGTGTTTCTTTTCTTTGGAAAAATGTAGAAGTGGCCATTTTGGGAGTGAAGCTTGGGGGTGGAAGCAGGGAGAGAGCGGGGAGGGACCGTGCATTCGAACAGCACCTGTTGCCAATATGCGCATCCAAGCTGGGGAATAATTACAGTGATTTGCAGGGAATAGGAGTGTTGGGTAATTGCAGTGTCTTGAGGGAGCAGGGGGAAAGAGGATGTCTGTAATCTCGCCCTTCGGAGGCACGCTGATACAGGCCAAGCTGCTGGCACATCAAAGGGGCATGGACATACGCCGTAATTAACTCTGTGTTGCTACGGCAACACCTAGCTGTGTAAAATGGTGCCGCTTGACAGTGGAGTCCTGTGCAATTCCTCTTTCTTATTAGCAGGAAAAAAAAACATTTAGAATAATAAGACGATGCCGTAATGAGCTTGATGTGCAGGAGTTGCATGGAATAAACAGCCCGGCAGGAAGGATCTGATAGGATGCAGATCAGCATTAATAAAAAGAGCCACAATGACTAGCTTTCCCTCACTCACTTAGCTCCTCTGTTTTGCCATCACTTTGCCCATTACAAATTATGTTATTTAGTAAGTGTCTAAACTGACACCCTTGGGACAGTGAGCTTGATGGAGAGAACGTATAATATTACATAAAGCATTAGTGCAGTGTAAAGCGTGGATGATTGGTGTTAAGGTTTTCATTAAGTCAGATGAGTAATTGCTTGTCATTTGGAGCTGGCATATCCCACAATCATCCCCACTTTTGTGCCATCAATCAAGTGTTTAACTGCGAAGGACCAAACCCACATCTAAAGCAGGGAGGCACCACAATCCGATGCCTGAAATCATTGTTTGCTTTGTTACTCTAGTGGGCGTGTTTGTGTGAAATACAGGAGCAGAACACTATGGTGTCTGCTTGATACAGTGAACTCTCAAACCTCTGTGTCTTCAAAATTCAGGGTTCGCGATCGAGCACGGCTTTGATCCATTATTGCTGCAGCATACCCTCTCCCCCTTGTTTAACAGTGAAACAGCTAGACACACATACATTGGATATTTTCAAGTTCAGTTATCAAATTGATCGGCACAGCTTTGATCTATTTTTTTTTTGCAGGAAAACCCTTTCTACCCCTTGTGTAACAGCCAAAAAGCCAGACTTATACATTGGATATCTTGAAGTTGGGTTACCAAATTGATTAGCTAAATTCTGGCCGGTTCATATTTTGCAACATACTCCTCTGTACCCTTTTGGAACAGCCCAATGTGTCGGATATTTTCCAGTTTCAGTTACTAAACTGTGAGCACAAGAGAGTGTGCTTGGGAACCACTCCCTTGTTTTCTGTATTTCAGTGTTCACAGTCTTCATTGTCTTATATCAGATAGTACAATAACTGTGGCTGAACTGATCTGTCAAACATCTCTAAAATCATTATTGGCAATTTAGGAAGTAGTTCAGTAGCTATGCAGCATGACATGAAAACACTCTTATTTATTAGAGTAACAGTGCAGTGATATCTGACTTCTGGCACTATATTTTAAATGGATGGGTCAAAATCATTCTTTTCTCTGAGATGTGATATGCTATAATATTGCAACCTGTCAGAAGAATAAGCTCTTGAGTCAGTTTTTAGTGGTCTGAAATCATATGATTTCACTATATTTCTGGAATCGTATGCTTTGCACTGTGTTATGGTTACTTCACAGTATTGTTCCTAGCAACAGCTACAGCTACAGTCTATTCACTATTACCCCTATGAGGAGGACCCTTCCCCTCCCAGTACAATGCTCATCCACATCTATCACCTTGTATGGTATAGGAGAATTAAACGCTCCAGTCAAGCGAATGATTTCTTCAGTTAAGTAAATGTGAGCTAAAGTGGAACAGGACCCAAAGCACCTCTGTGGCCAGAAGTCCCAGGACTACCCCTCTGTAATGCAATCTCAGGTCTAGCCCTGGAGAGAGTGCCTGGCACACCAGTGCTGTGTCACTGGGCAAAACATCCAATGTACAGAAATCTCTGGTCTTTATATTTATGGACTTGGAGATATCTAGAGTGTAAATGCTCAAAAGCTGTCTGACAGAAAGTTCATATGTTAATTAATTAAGCAATTAATATAATCCTATGTATGAAAGCTAAAACTAAAATTAATATTGGTCCAGTTAGTACATATTCACAATGCTATTACTATGCTTCAGAAATTTTTATGCATGTTTTTCGTAACATGAAAAACATGTCAAGTGAAGATACCTTGTTGTAGATTTTGACTGTTTAGGCACAGTGCAGGTTTTCCATGGGTCTACAGTAAAGAAAATCCAAGAAACATAGACAATGTGCCACAGGCAGAAGGACATAAGACAGAAAAGTGTGAGTTTCAATCTGTTCTGTTACCTTAGCGAACAGAGACACACAGCAAGCATGCAGGAAGTGCAGGTTCGGCTCCACCTGTTGGCTTGTTTGAATGGAAAGAGCTTGCCTGGTTTGTTTACAGACACCTCAGCAACACCATGTACAGGGATTTTGAAAATTCAATATCCAGAAAGAAGACAGCCCAGGTCTAGGGAAGGGGGGGCAGTAGGGATGGAGGGGTGGGGTGCGTATGGGGAGCTCGCCAGAGTAAACAACATGGCAGGAGTAGAAGAGATGAGAGGCCGAGGGGAGCGGGAGATCAATAGCTTAATGGAATTAGCCCAGCTTTGAAATGCGCCTGCCAATCATATTTACTGACGGCTGTTTGCCACAGAAGCCTACTCAATATTTAAAGCCTGGCTGGCAAAAATCTAACCAGTGCTTTAACACACTGGCAGCTGTCTGAGGTCATTTACCTGAAGCAAAATAAATAAGAAACGAGCCCTTGTGAGTTTAGGATGGGCCAATAGAGGAGTTGGGGGAGGGCAGTGTTCGCCCATTTTACTTTTTTCCCTCTCTTTCTTCATGTGCAATGTCTAATATTAGTATACCCCATGCAGGTTTCTGTTGTAAAAGATTTAGCCTCCATACCACTGTACATACAGAATGTACATTACATTACCAACCTTGCTCCTCACTAGACTGAAGCTTGGCTGGATCTGAACTACTATGCAGAGGGCTCATTTTGGGATGCACCAGGGTCCAGTTTTAGGGAAGAGAAATATCACAGGGCCCATATTCATAAAATATCTCAGAGCAGGAGTGGTGATCTGGGATCAGGTTTTCCCTGGACATATCCTAACCATTATCCATTATGAGCTAAAAGGCAAAGCTTACCCTAGATCAGCACTCTGAGGCACACTGTGAATATGGTCCCAGATCTTTAGAGTCTTGAGGGTTCCTCGGGGTTGTCTGAGCTGAACTTGAATCATACATGCCTGACACTGATGTAGTTGCACACTCTTTAGCAGAAAAATGAGTAAAACGGTAAAATGAGTAGTTCCCATTGGTGGTTTCAATTTGGCCTTTGTCTGTAGCAGTGAAATGTGTCACTGAGAGCAGTAGGGGAAAACATGCTTTTAAAAGCCTTGTGTGGTGATGTTTCACAGTGCATAAGGGGTGATTGGGGTAAAGCTGCATCCACTATGCACAGCTCTGGATTATCTCATGGGAGAGAGGCTGCTCTGTCTTTGCCACATCTGGAACACGTTTCTGGATTGCACTAGTTTGGCCGATGACAAACTCACTACAGTAAGTACTCATAATCATAATGACAGCAATGATGAGAAATGCCACTACATTTCCACTCTCAGACACACTGAAAAAATTAAGCTCTAAGAGACTAAAAACACAACAAAGGGCTTTTTTTTAAAAAAACCCTTGCACTGTATCAATTCATGCAACTGTAATGTACATAGTAACATAAGAGTGCTAATGAGTATAAGAGTAAAACTGATACCCAGTGCATGTGGTTTATTGAGATGCAAAAGACAGTTTGTTGACAAATTATTACAACATGTGATTATAAGAGACACAGTTAAATATGCAGCATTTTAAGATTAACACAACTCCATATTGGGTTGCTACGGTCAGGTATTTATTTTTATACTGTGAGTCTTTTGGCAGAAGACAGATGGAAAAACGAGTCAAAGACTTGACACCGGGAATAATATCACAATTTAGGTGAAAATAAAAAATATGAATATTAAATAAGAACAATGAATCCATTATAATTAGCTTTGCTCTTGTCTTTGACCTGACATTTGATATTTGCATTTACAAAATGGTTGGGAATCAAAATCTGGTTTGCTACTGTAAAAATGAATGATGTGGTACAAGCACAATATCTGATCTAAGAAATACACAGATGATGTGCATGTGTGCAGGCCTGCTTGTGTTTGTATTTATTGTAATAACAGTCCCTTAATGGCTGTTGGTTATTCAGCAACTCATGAATGCTGGATTTAATATTTAGCAACAGCCTTTAACATAATAGGACAATGTGTATTTTGAGTGGCAGTGATGAGCCATGGCTATCTGAGTGCCCCAGACAGGGCAGACAAACCTACATGGATCTCAGTTCAGGACCCCACCAACCAGTAGTCATATGGACAACGACCCAACAGCCAATCCCAAGTCCCGAACCCAACCTCGGCCAACATGCCCCCTGAGTGAGCCTTCAGCCCCGGGCTAAGGCCCGGTACCTTTAAACCCATTTACATGCAAAGACAAGAGCTGAAACGAGGGGAGTTAAATGACGACAGGCGCCTCCTGAGTTGGAGGTCAGACAATGTGCATGGCAGGTAGTGCCCCCAGGTGCCCGAAGGTGCCAGGCAAGCGGGCACGCACAATGAGCCAGCTCGCCATGGGGAAGTCATGCCGAGAGCACGATTAAGGACACAGAACAGATGCCCACCTGCTCCTCCTGATCCTGGCTGTGCGAGGGTGTCGAGGGTCACCCTAGGGTGTCCTAATACGTCTCTTCCATCTGTTGCCGTGGAAGTGAAGGGCAGAGATGTCCGAAGCCCTAAGCTCAGGCCCGGCAGAGACATCCCCCTTTCAGCATCTCACTCCATGAGAGGTGATGAAGTAACGCAAGGTTTATTCTCCCTCCCCAATGCTCACACTGACTAAACAGGTCCATGATTCTTAGCTGACAAGCCATTGTACGCCAGCACAATGGAGGAATGAGAGGAGAGAAAACAACTACAAAGCTGCTCACTATGTCTCCTTTGATGCAATTCAATCTTTCCATTTATCAAAGACAAGGTGTCGGGACATGCTACACGCAAAGAAAATGGATTGGAGTGCACTATGAAGAAAAACAATACCCACCACTAGATCGTATGGTGTTTTATATACAATAATAAATAAATAACTACATTAAAATCTATGTCAATCAAACTCTGCTCATTTTTTTCCCATCCAGTTGTAAATGATTATTATCAGAATAAAGGTTCTCTTTATTCTAATTGCCTTGTAAATAAACTTGCTTGTCATTACTTTTCAAGCCAATTACACGGTGCCTAATGGCAGCGGTTAATTAGCAGTCACTCCTGTGGAAAAAAAGAGACAGAAAAAAGAAAAGGACTGAATGGGGGGATGGAGAAGATTTTTGTTAGGGGGGAGGATGAAATTCTCTGTGTGATTATACAGCCATCAGTTTCTCTACCGTGACAATACGGCCCCCTCATTGCCGTGGCACTCTCCCTGGTCTTCCGCTCGCTGCTTACCAACACCAAACAATGGGCCACTCAGTTGGGGGGGTGGGGGTTTAGGGCGACCCCCACACTCCTAATAACACTTCATCAACCATGGGCCATGCAGCTGGGTCTCAGGAAAGAGAGTGAAGGAGAGGCAGTGCAGGAGGGTTGAGACACACACACTCCTTCCCCTATTTTTTCAGGCCAAGGAATGGTGGCGAAGGCATCCTGTTTTTTCACCTGGTTTGTTTATGTTCCTTCTTTCCTGCTCTTCCCCAACCCCCTCCCCCTCGTCCTCAGCCCAGATTCACACCACTCTGATGTCACCAGGCTCTCTCTGGCTTCTTCCCAACTGGGGTACGTCTTCAGAGAGAGGTATGGTACGTGTACACGAGCTGTCTGTTTTAACCCAGATAAAGGTACTATGAAAGATCGTTATTCTAGTCATTCCTGGAGGGAAGAGCTGGAGTCCTGCTTTCACAGGAGGGTTAATGTCCATATTACTGCGAATGGTGTAGATCTGCTTTTGCAGTCACAAAACTCCATATTATTACACGACATGATTTCCTGTGGCAGGATCTCCTTCAGAAAACCCGAGTGCTTCTTATCGTGGCAACGAATTCAGCACAAGTTGCTGCTAGCTTGTGGAAAATGGTCCAGTACAGCAAAATTATATTCTTATGTAATTAATACATAACGAAGTATTTACAAATATGAAAAAAGCTATCTATTTGTGGTTGTGAGGAGAGCCTGAGACTGTTGCAAAGCCACAGATTAGGAATGAGAAAACAATGAGAAATGAGGTAGAAGTCAGGACTATCTTCAGACCACTCTGTTGTAACAGCCCATTACAGAGGAAAATATCCCTTCAGTGGCCACATTATCAGGACAGGCCGATCTGACGGGGACTTCGTGATTACGGCCATGTTAAGGGCTGAGGGAGATCTGTACGCCGCAAGATTAGAGTCTGGTCATTTACAGAAAGAGGGGGCAAGGAAAGGGGTGACGGGGTGATGGGTTTAATATAAGAAACCTGCCAGCATAATGGCGCTTTCCTTATCCCTGCCTGCATCAGACTCATTGTTGCGACGGTCCCTCTCTTATCTGCTGCCATTCTCTCCCTATCCGGCCCCAATCAAATTTGCTCTGGCTCAGGGACTGGCAGGGGGAGGGAGGGGTGCGGAACTGATAAGAGAGAACTTCTAGTTTTTATTTTATGTATTTTTTTTTTCTAATTTGAAATTACCGGCTTTCTTGGCATGCTTATCTCACTGCCATTAGCGGGGCCTGTCACACCACGAAGGCTGAGCAGCACCCTCAGCCAGCGTGGCTTTGATGGTGGCGCAGTAAGGAGCAGATGTGATGGTGGAGGTGGAGGTAATGGTGGAGGTGGAGGCGGAGGTGTACTAAATCACATTCAGACCTCTCAATCACATTCAGACCAACTCACCATTAACAGTAACAATGCATCACACCATTGGCTGAAACCTCAGACCTACCCATCCCCCCATGTCCCTTGGGCAACTCCATTGGGCAATGTATCTGCTGTCATAGTCCTCAGTCTTACACACACAGCTTCATGCATTACCTGTTATGTCACAAACAAATCATGGATTTCCTTGAAGTGTGTGGATCCTGCAATCTAATGAGAATGCAGCTCTTAGCATTAGTTAATTTTTTTTAACGAACTGCCAGTGTTCCCATCACGACACAGGATTGTGTCACACATGCATACAGACACGCCTACAATCATATACAAAAACACAACGGCACACACATACACACACATTCACACAAATACACATGGAACTCACACATACACACTCATCATGTCTGAGCATGAATGGCCATGCCCCTGGTATGCATGTACACGGAATTTTCATTTAGCACACCAGCTAGACGAGCAGCCTAGTTTGCATTGCTTAGGTAAACAATTCCTTTGAAATATAAAATTCCTTTGAAAAGCAAAACTGAACAAGCACATATTGTTAAATCCTAAACTTATGGAAAATGCTTTAGGGGCTCAAAGAAGGGAAAATGTGGCAATTAAAGTAAGATTCTAAAAAAATGCTGGCCTTGAAAATATAACTCTTTTAACATTTTTGCCTTACACAAATGTCTATACTATGAGACTACGTTTAAGAACCACTTACAAAAAAGAGAATTAAGATATCCACATAACCATCTTAATACCATTTTTTCCTGTACTATCATAAGCCTTCATGAGCTACTACACTCAAATATCAATTACAGAAATCAGAGGAGGATATCTTTACTGTGGATTTGGTGTTCACCAGACCTTGACATGACCAGGCAAATTCACTCTGCTCTTATGCTGCGTTTGTATGCCGCATGAAGGGTTGGGTGACTACATTTTTGAGTGTATATGCGCCCCATGCATGCTTTTAAGAGTCTTTTGAGCGCTACTGTAGAGCCAGTATCACTGATTACTCAGTGACCACACAGTATCCGAAGTAATTTTGTGCATTTGCTAACTGCTTCTAACAGTCACAAAATCATGTTTTGCAGAATGAAACGAGAGACTTTTAGCTGTAAAAAATCTACCCACATTGGAGAGTAAACATGCTAAGTCTCTTGGTAGTGATGGGAGAGTGAGATTTCGTTAAATCAAAAATGGTGTGATGTATTCTCTGATTTGAACCAATCATTGTGTTATGTTATGGAAATAAAAAAATGAGGATTGGTCCAATTAGGCCAGTGATTGACAAGTTATTGTATCCCCTCCCCTTTCAGAGCTCATGAAACCTCTCTACCCCCTCACTTATCTATGGCTCTCACAACGCACATTATAGTCATCCTCTTTTAGTTTCTTAAATAAACCAAAAGATAACATTGAGGGGTATGTCATAAACTTAAAATATCCAGAGTGATATATTTAGACTGTATAGGAACCATTTTATTATAGGAATTATAACTGATATTTCATTGAATTTTATCATTTTTCTCCTTCAGTTACAAACAGATTACTTTCCCACAAGCCTGTGTGTTCTTAAATGGTTAAAACTACTGACAATGATTGCACTGAACACACAACAAGATGGCTTGGACAGCAATGACTGTACAATTCAGTCTACACAATGTAGGCCCATCCAGACCTTCATTCTTTACAATCTTCCCTCCCCTTCCATCCATTCAAACAACCAACACAAAGAGTTCATGATCAGGATCTATTGAATGAATATCTATCCAGAAGAAAAAGTGCCACATCTGAGTTTTTATTTTTTTCACTATGGAGATCCTTAATAGGAAAAACACACATTGTGATGTGCTGCAAGAAATCAAGTCATCAATCATCATTTATTTTGAGAGTCCAATCTTCAAATTCATTTCATGTGTTCCTAGCTTTCTCTCTCTCAGAATGCCCACCCAACACACACACACACACATTTTTATTTTCTGGAATATATTAGTCAAATGAAAACAAGTCCCAGGCATTGAATCCTTAATACAGCGTAGACACTTTACAATCTGCTGCAGAGACACTTTGTCTTTTTTTTGCCAGGTTTATAAAGCTGCCACTGAAGGGTTTGAGGAGAGATGGATGAGAATACGACTGCATGCTATCCTTGGACTTCCTCAGTGCTTACCTGTATACAAGCAGCAAGCTCATTGCTTGCTCATTACTGGCAAGGCAACACAAGTGTTAGAAATGAAATAGGTTTAAAAAACATATTTTTTAAATAATTAAACATTTATATAGGCAACTTCAGGTTAAGGAAAAGAAGTTCAAAAATAATGTGTGACAGAGAGAGTGATAGAGAGAGAGAGAGAAAGAGAGCAAGAGAGTAAAGAGAGAGAAAGAGAAAGAGAGCAAGAGAGGGAAAAAGGAGAGAGAGGAAGGATGTTTCAGAACTGGGTGAAAAACATCAATATAGAGTTGCCATGGCAACAGGTCTTTTCAGAACTTCCTTGTGATGTTGTTATTTTTTTGTTAACCATTCATACACCAGCTACAGGATGCTCTACAATTGTTCTTTCATACACATTGCACACTCTTCTTATATATGCTTGTATATTTTCTTTTTATTGTATTGTTTTATTATTTGGCAGATTTGCACAGCATTCTCAGCCAATCAGCTGACATTATGCAGAAAAGCTTGAATCACAAAGGAATGGCCAATCACCACAGCAAGAGGTTTTGCAAACAATGTTCAATTAGTGACAAAAGCACTCCACACAGCCGATTTTTGGAAACATTTCACAATATCAACAAACTGAACGCAATGGGACCATGGAAAAAACACACATCCATAAACACACATGCAAAAACTGCATCCTCTCTCTTGTTCTCTCCTCAACATCTGTCTGAAACACACACAAAGCACAAACACCCTTTTTCTCTCTCCCCCTTTCTCACACACCTAGATCATTGCAACAGATACAATACCAGCAAATTTTCAACAATCAAACATAAATCTTTTGATAACCACCTTAATAACCACCTTTGAAAAAATTCTCCGCTTAAGTCTTTCTCTCGTAACAGAGAAAGGGGGTGGAGCTGGAACCGCCCTCACGACATGTATCTTACTCCCTTAAAAACTTACTGCAAGGGAAAAAACATCAAAAAATTAAAAAACAAAAAACAAAGTACAGCTGACGCTCTAATCACCCTGGATATACGCAATGCATTTTTCAGCCCTGGAGAAGTTGCCATCTTTCCCGAGACCAGATGGCATCATTATACCACTAAGGCTGAGTGATTACGCCGCACGAACGAGGATGGGGGGGGGCAACAATGGCTGATCTTTCTGTAAGCATCCTACCAAAGCTTTCTTCCCCTCCCTCGCCCTCTGTGCCACTGTGGAAGGGTAATTAACACATGTGAGTGTAAAAAGGGGGTGTGGGGGAGAGTGGGGGCCCCCAGCTTTGAGACAGGCAGCAGGTTGTGACAGGGGCTTTTTCTGAGGAGACTTGTGAGGGGGGGAAGGGTTAACGGTTTTTTTGTTGCCTAGCAATCTTGCTGTCAGTTGAGGCTTGCGGTAAAGCCATGACTGTGCTAGTCCTGGGGGGTCAAAGGTGAAAGGAGTTCTGAGAAATATAAAGGGGAGCGATGTGACACACCTGTCATATCTGAGAATGAAAAAGGGACCACCAGCAGGGGAGGGGCGGAGGACACGTAAAAAGGGGGATGAAAGAAATGAGTAAGTGAAAATACAGATGAAAGGCAAAATATGAAAAGAACTAAGCGAGAGATAGGTGCGCAAGCAGCCAGCAGTACTGACACAAAAGAGAGGGAGAATGAGGTAGAACAGAGAGCCCACTTTCTTGAGGGAATAAGGGTTTTTAAACCATGGTATTTCTCCTCTCCAATTCAATTCATGCTGGGTATAAAAACACATTTCTCCTCTGTGCGTGTGTTTGTGTATGTGTGTATGTGCGTGTGTGTTTGTGTGTTAGTTTGCATTATGTACACATGCCTTATCTCATTGCTGAGTCTTCAAATAGAACATTGTGCATATCCTGCGTCATAGATAGGCCAAATGTATTTGAAACCATGGTATTCCTTCTCTTCATTTCACTCCATGCTGAGTATCAAAACACGTTTCTTCAACCTTCCATTCAGAATATATACAATGTCCTATTTGACGACTCAGCAATGAGATAAGGCATGTGTACATACACACAAACAAACACACAAACACAAGCATACAGGCAAACACACACACACACACAAACACACACACACCAAAGAACACAGAGTACATCAGGGTTGTAAAAGATTTATGCATTATTAATATGCAGAGTCACATTTTTAAAGGTTTTGTGCATATTTATATGGGACTACTGTGTATAATAAAACATATTTCAGAACTCTCATTTCCTGGCAACATGATGAAAGAACACAGTCCTTCGCCCATTAACACACAAAACAGCACAAACACACTCCCAGGTGGCCCAGACATAAAAGGTGCTCATTAACAGCTCAAGCAACATTCTACACATGGCAAATTAAAGTCAGGGATATGTCTTTAGCCAAATATGACCACAGACTAACGCCAGGGATTGCAATTTTTTTCTGATATAATGTCATCCTCTGGCCTTAATTATTTTACTAGCCCTATCTTCATAGACAGACCTTTTAGATGACTTTTATGATCAGCTGATGAATGACAAATGAAAACTATTCTTCTGTCCCAAATTTATTGTGGTCCAATCTTCCACTGAAATTGCACTGGTGTACAAGGCTATTTAGCCAACCTGGCCAAGCAAGCATGCATGAATACCAGACTTTCCCATGTCAGCCACTACCATAGACTGAAACATATTTTGTAAGAAAACGGTTGGTCCTGGCAGGGTTAGATGGGTTTCAGTCAAGACGTCGTTCCACTGGCATCATTGCATAAGCACCACTTCATAAACAATCTCCAGCAGATTCTATTGGCTGTTGGTGAGGAAAGCCACTGCTCTGTGATTGGTAGTAGTTCTCTTGTGGTATACTATGTGGTCTACCATCACACACACACACACACACACTCACACATTATTATTATGATTATGATTATGATTATGATTTTTATTTTTATTATTATTATTACTTATTATTTATTTTTATTTGAAGTCCAGCCCCTATCCATTATACTACACTGCTGCCCTATGTACAGAAATTCTAAAAGCATACAAGCATGCACACACAACATGGAAAACAAGCACAAAACACAGAGAGAAACACAGACAAAGGCACACACAGGTGCACATACACACACACACACACACACACACACACACACACACACATACACACACACTCCACCCACAATGATTACATTAACAATTGCCAGGAAGCAGCCCCATTACATCTCCTTCATAATCAGCCTAAAACATATGCCAGCACTTGTTTTGTATCAACAATAGGTTGGGGGGGCAGTTCCATTTAAAACTCAGCCTGTGCTTCATTTCATTAACATGAGCACACAAACCTTTGCACCACAATCAACATTAACAATAATCACGATTACAGAGTGCTACCGGTATGCGTCTTAACTAACTATAGCAGGAGGAATGTGTACTTGGCCTGTGGGATAACAGCCTGCCTTATGAGGATCATTGTATTAAGATTATCCATGGTCTCATGCAAAAAAATTCCCCCTAATATTACCTCCCGTATTTTACGCCTCATCAATATTTTAAACCCCTTTTATTGTCCCTAACTCCATCGCTCCATCACTGCACTCCTTCACACTCAAGCCCCCACATGACCCGGTCTGCTTTCCTTCAACATTTTCACTCAGTCTCCTCCCCCCATCTCGCTCAGATGCACTCGAATTCCACATTTTTCTCTCTGTTTCCACCTTCTTACTTATTTCTATCTTGCCTGTCTCCCTCCCTCCTCCTGCTGATCCTCTCACTCCCTTTCTCCCCCTGTTTCTCCCTCTCTCCCACGCAGGATTAGTCCCCCCCAGGCCCTGGGGTTGTCTCCCTCCTTCACTCCAGTGACAGAGAATCTTACTCATCTCCAGGCCCACAGCACAGGAGCAGCATCTGCTTATATAACTCTGTTAACTTGAAGTATGTATGCCGAAACTGTCAGCCTGCTCTCGCTCTCCTTCTCTCTCTCTCTTTCTCTCGCTCTCTCTACTTCTCTCTCTTGCTCTCTTTCTACCCCTTCTCTCCCCATCAGTCCTTTTCTCTCTTTCCTATTGTGATCTCTCTCCCTCCCTTTATTCTTTCCTCACTCTCCTTCCCTCTCTATTTCTCTTGCTCACTGACTCTCCTCTCTGTGTTCAGCTCTACCAGAGAAGGAGGGGATAGGTTCAGAGAGAAAAAGCACTGAGGTCTGAGGACAAGGAATAAAGAGTGTGTGTGTCTGTGTGTGTGAGTGATAGACAGAAACGGAGGCAGAGTGAGTGTGTGTCTGTGCATGAGAGTGCGAATGTCTGTTTGCCTGTGTGTGTGTGTGTGTGTGTGTGTGTGTGTGAGAGAGAGAGAGAGAGAGAGAGAGAGAGAGAGTGTGTGTGTGCGTGTGTGTGTGAGAGAGACAGAGAGAGAGAGAGTGTGTGTGTGTGTGTGTGTGTGTGTGTGTGTGTTTAGGTGTCTTCTAAAAATCCAGTGCAGACCAGGTGTGGAGGGTACACTCCTGCTGTGTAGCAGTCAATGGATCTACAGCATTGAGAGAATGCCAAAAGCCTTTTAAAGGAAAGCCTGCAGAAATCAGCACACATCTGTCAATCCCAAACAAACCGACACTGAGTGCAGATCTGAGGCCTGTTTCCACTCTGAAACATGAAAAATCAACTGAGATCTCTCCTTCACTGGCCTTACAGACAATGCCGACAGATTGTGCAACAACACAGATGCACTTGTGGCCCAATCATACCAAAGCTTCATCTTCCCCTTCACCAAACCAAACTATCATTCATGTTTAGGAAAAAAAGCACACCTTCCAGTATGCCCTGATTAAAACCATGCTATGGGGGGCCTCCCCCATGATGCACTGCATGAATGCTCCAGACACACGGTCATGCAGCGCCCAGAACCAACGCTGGCAGTGCGGGGATATGATCAGTGCTGCTCGCCCACCCCCCCTTCCCCCACACTCACACACACACTCACACTCTCACACACACACATACACACACACAGAACTGCATGCAGGAGGGAGATAAGGTTCCCCAGCCCCTGTGTCTGCCGCAGGAATAAGCCTCTCTGCTGCGAGTGACTGCCAGGTTTTGGCCTGGGCTCCAGTCTATCCATCGCAGAGTGATACCTCTATTACAATGGCTGCCCCACAGCTATGCAGCCAGCGCCAGCTGCACCAGATTATAATTAGAGGAACCATGAAGTGCCCTGGACACTGGCAATTGATCTGCCTCTGACAGTTCAATATTTCCACCAGGGAAATAAACCCCGCATCGCGACTATGTTGGAGGTGGGGGGAGAAGGGTGTGTGTGTGTGTGTCCCTGTGTGCATATGTGTGTGTGTGCATATAGATGTGTGTGCTATATGTAAGCATGCATTTGTGTGCATGCGTTTATGTCTTGTTGCGTGAATTGCGTGAGTTACATGAGTGTGGGTGTGCACTTGTGTGTATCTTCATGTGTGCTCTTTGTGTGTGTGTGTGTGTGTGTCTGTGTGCGTGTGTGCATGCACGCGGGTGGTGTCTCCCTACTGTCTTTGTGTTTTCTGCTCTGTTCAGCCAAGTGTCTGTGTGCGTTTGTCCTTAGGCTGGGATGATAGGAGCTGAAGTGGTTCGGGGGCAGGAGAGCTTCGCCCCTTTCATTGGGGCTGTCTCTCCTGTTTGTGCCACGCAGCAGATTAAAATTCAAGTGGCGCCTTTGCTAAACGCTTTGCTCTGAACACGCTCGTCCCACTCATCATAGAGTGTCCGTCTGGCCCTTCCCCACATCCTGCACGTTTGATGTAGGGTTCTAGGCAAACCATGTATTTCTTCTGTGTGTCAGGGATGAAATGGAACCTAGTTTAAAGCACAGATCTTTTTATTTCATTTATGCTACTTCATTTTACATTTTTTTCTTACACATTTTCTCTAAAAATGGAGGTCAATTTACATACAAATGAATTTGGCAAATAGTTCTGGATAATTGAAATTGTCCTTTTCTGTCTGTATTCTTTCCCATAATTCAAACTGAGAATAAATATGATCAAAATATTCTTTCCCCAATGAGTGCTGTGGAATTAGTCATGTGACAGCAGCCATAGAGCAGAGGAGGGCTGTCAGCTGCAAATAAGAGCAGAACTGACAGCAACTGAGATTACCAGTCACATGTCTGTGACGAGAGTGAGAGTGAGAGACAGAGAAAGAGGATGGAGACACAGAGAAAAAAAGAGGAGATGAGCAGAGAAGCTATGTTTTTATATATTCCAGATGCTATGTTTTTATATATACTAGAGTGCAAATCCACAGTTAGAAAGGATAATAAAATATCGAAAAGCTCTGGTCATTTGAATTTAAGTCAGTTCTTGCCTATACATTCACAAATAACATACCCAAATTCTGTATTAATGCCATGACTGATGCCTACATGGGTGTCCTCAATGTAGTCACCAGTATACTGTGTGGGTTTTGTATTACTCTTGATGGAGAGGCATCAGTCATGGATGCCTCTCTTATTTGTGAATGTATAGGCAAGAAGTGACTTAAATTCAAATGTGTTCTCAAAGTAGTCACCAGACACTCTATCAGCTAAATTTGTTTCTGTTATTGCATCATTTTTCTGCTCTCAGTTGTAGGTAGCTATGACAGCTGTGCTTTGTTCACAGCAATTATGTGATGTGCAATTACTGTGACACCTTGTACTGATACTTATGAGATATGAGATATATAACATATATGTGTGTGTGTATATATATATATATATATATATATATATATATATATATATAAAAGTGCATAAACTGCATGCTGGTTAGGTTGGATTTTTTTGACAATTTGTATGTGGAACTCATTATTTTGGACAATTCAAGGGCATGTGCATCAGAGCACACTGTCATTAATAATCTGTACAATCGTACAATCAGTTCTGAAGTATTTTATGGGGCCGCTGCTCCATTATGTCTCTGAGGTTTGTATATTAGAACAACCTCATTTAACACATCACTGTAACATCATAAAAATCTCCAATTAAGAGAATGATTCTGTCCATGTCATGTTTAAATGACATTTACGGGAAGATTCTGATGGGTTGAGCATGGATGACAATATTCCCTTTCTGTCAGAAGAAGCTATTATTTAAAGAAACACCCTCAATGCTGACAGTATCTTCATGTATGTTGAAAGGAAAGTGTAAACATATCACATATCTTGTGTAGAACTCAGAAAATGGTGAAAAGGTTCCACGGGGGTTTCTGATTTCTCTTTGAAACAGAACTCCTGAGTGCAGCTGTTTCCTGCTTTAACAAAGCACCTACTAATAAAACCCATCCATGAGGGATACAAAGAAATGAAACCACATCATCAGTGAAACAGTCTCCTGCATTCCATTCTCTCTCTATTTTCTTGAGTTGTCCCATAAATTACTAGGCAATTACACACTAAATACCCACCAATTAAATGTGAATCCATCTAACCTATACAGCATGAATGTATTATTAAATAATATTAATTTTGCATTACAACATTATAGATGAATAAAACATCATGGGTGAAGACAAGAGCGGCTGGATGGTGCAACCGCCCTATTAATTCTGATTAAGCTGTCAGTCATTCTGCAAAGTGCGAGTGGGATGAAATGGAAAATTATAATAATAAATGATAAGCCTACTGCTGCAACTGAAAGCAATGACAGAGGGAGGTTTTAATAGAATCCAGAATTGGGCCAAAAGGTCCAATGTACAACAATTTATTGGTCACTGTATTTTCGGATTCGGAAAGTTTTACAATATCTGGACTGTACTTGCTTTCGTAATGTCAGATAATATGTTTAACATAAGGAGTGTCTCAAGTCTGGAATGAGAACTTTTCCTCATCCATCAAAAAGGTTGTGCAATGTTATGTGTCATAGAGACATGAGGAAGCTGGGAATAACCAGGTATGATATCCATAGGAACTCCAAATGTGCAGTGAGAATACTACAGGACATGCAAAATATTGTGTAGCTCTTCTCATATCTGCTGTTTTACATGGGTTTGGAAATGTGGTGACTCCAATGCTGCTGTCCTCTGGCCTATCCATCGCCTGAGAAACCAAAGCAGCAAGCTCAAAAACGAAGAATAATGTCACATCATTTGTAAATAGCAACATGACAGAGAAGGCCATTTTCCCCTAATACTTTAGCAAACATTAGCGTCAGCATCAGCATCCAGTGTGATGTATTTTCCTGGCTACCTCCAGACAGCTGTGTCTGTCTCCTCTCTCTTTTTTGTCTTTAGTATTGTATCCAAGAACTGCCTATTACCAGTGTACCAAGGCTACTCTGGGTAATACAACACAGCTTCATATGCTATCAGGCTTGGAGAAGGTAATGTACTATTTCTTTCCATCTAGAGGCGATGGCTGCATTATCAGTGTGTAAGATGTATGGTGACACTATATTAATGGAGTTCGCTCTTGTGATATGAAAGAGGTGTCTGGTAAACAAACACTATGATCTTGCTTCTCAAGGAAATTTCACTTGTATATACAGTAACACTTTTAAAATGACCAGACTCTGCTACTTACCCTGTCTTATTAGACAGACTACTGTCCACGATAGAGCCTGTTTTATAAACTGTCATGTTTATGAATAAAATTATTCATCTGAATTTGAATTAAAAATAAGAAAACAAGCTTCTCACAGCTTGAACTGATAGAATTGGATTTGTATTGACTCAGGGCTTTTCATTATAACTGCCTAAGGGTCATATTTTAATGACCTTGGCGCATGTTCTTTGGTGCGTAGCGCAACTGTTGTTCAGGATATGTCCAAATCCATTTTTGCTAGTTACAATGCGGTAAGTTGGGAGCACAACTGTGGCATGATTCTGAATTAGGTTGGATTTTGTGGTTTAATTATGTGTAGGTGTTCCCTGGATGTAAACACACACTAACCTTCTTCTGTTCTGTATTTATGCCATGACTGATGCTTCTCCGTCAAGAGTAGTACCAAACTGCCTTGCACAGTATACTGTTGCAACAAAGGAACATTTACCAATTATGGATATGCTATTTATGAATGTACAGGCAAGAAGTGACTTAACGTCAAATAACCAGAGATTTTCAAAATTTTATTATCCTTTCTTACTATGGATTTGCACTCTGGTGTGACACTGTTACACTCTCATCTATTAATCAATGTCCAAGACATACAGAATACTTAACATGCATTAAAGCCAGTGTATAAGTCTCTTTTGAGTAGTACTTTCACTTTTAACTGCTTCTGTTAAGGGGGAGAATGTAAAGAGCAGAGATATAAACAAAGCTTAAAATACATAAGTGCGTTTCTAGCTTTTTTATTTACCATGATAAAACCTGCACAACTCTGGGAGCGGTGTGATTTTATAACAAATTTATTTAGCTAGCTTGATGTCCCCTGCCCTCATCCTAAAAAAATGCATAAAGAAGCCGATAGCTGGTCACTGAGAGGATATATAGTATAGTGTTCAGAAACTTGGAAAAATAATTAATGATTCACCTTACTAATGATTTGATTATTTGGTACATTAAGGTTTACAGCACAAGTGGCATTTTTAAAAATAATGGACCAGTGATATGATTCATGATTCAAGTCAATAGAGGATTAAAACACTTTAAATGGCCACTAAGTAGCAAATATGGAAATGCAGACATTCTCTTTTTTATTGAAGCAAGTACTGTGCATCAGAAGACATAACTGAAATGACCTCATTCATTATAAATAGCATGGAAAGTGTTTATAACATTATTTTTATAACTCAGAAACACACAATTCTGTCAGGGAAAAACATTTCACAAATTTCACATTTCAGACAGGTTTGTTCTTATGTATGTAATAGAAGGCTATGTGTCACACCATATACCAATCTAAGTAAGCAGTAGCCATTAAAATATACCTGACATGTTACTTCGTACATGGTTTTGGTTACATGTAACTTATTAGCTTATGATGAATGAACATAGCAACAGGAGAGTGAAGTGCACAATGAACCTTCATCTTAAAGCCAGTCTGAAGTTTAATGTCAAAATGAAAACTGTGTCACTGTGAAAGCTATTGGTTATTCTAATCTGAAATGCAAATTCAACCTATTTGGGCCCTATCTTACACCGCTAAACATGAAAGTATGATGTAGTAACCATATTTAATTGTAGTGTAAGACAGTGCCCTAAAATGTTGAGCTTGCATCATAATCTTAATAACCAATACCTAAATGTTAAGGTATGATGTTATGATGCCATTTCGATAATATTGTAAAGCATTTGGAAGATTGTGCTGAAAACAATGAAAACTATGAGAAAATTCAACATGAATGTTTTATTTTGTTAAGGAATTCATTTTTATAGGAGGCAACAAAACAAATGAGGTACAGGAGATGTCTGTGTTTATGAAAAACAAACCAAATATAAGTGAAAAAACATGGGCACGAGGTACTGTAATAAATCGTTCAGTTTGTGTATTGTTGAGGACATTGGTTGCATGCGTTGAATCTAGATTCATAGAACTATTGCACCTTGAGGGTTCTATTTTTAACAAGGAGGGACATAGAAAATTGTCATCGAATTCGTGGATTTAAAACCAAAATCTGTAGAGCGCCATTTGTCAGGGCTGGGTTCGGACCGGAGCTGACAGCCCTGTCTCCCTGTATTAGAACAAAACGCGCGGGAATATGGAGCTTTCCAAGCGAATGCGCGGGCGAGAATGATCTAATTTCTCTCGCAATGTGGCGGATTGAAAAAAAGAGGGTATTGGGGGCTGGGGAAGTGAATAAAAGGAGAGGGGAAAAGCCAAGAAACCCTTTCGGCTAATTATAATGCATAAGCCTAATTGGAAACCAAAACGGTTAATTTATATCATAAGCCAGAGACTGCGTTCGCTATCTTTTTTATCTGCTCCATTTATGCAGATAGTTTTTAATGAGCCTCTCTTAAAATAACGCACAGAACAGAAAGCGGCAAACAGAAGAGATGCCGGCAAACATCCAGTACGCCGGTAAAAATTAAATAAATAAATAGCCAAAACATCGATGGTGTCCACTGTGGAAAAAATAACATTATTTTGGTTGAGGTAACGCTGTCTACTTGCTCGAAAAGTATTACCATAAATAATATCGTCGGAAAGGAAAGGTACAGCGAGTGTAAGATTCTTCTCTACTTCTTCGTTGAAGACATTTTTATAATGGCAGTTTATTGGAAACCGCTGGCTGTATTCAGCTGTTCATAATGCGCTCGCGCCCCACTAATGCATGAAAATGTAAAGTGCTATCTACAGCCGTGCAGATATATTATGTGTACCTCCTAGCCACAGTATTAAAAACACCAAACCATTACCCTTCAGTATTCGAATGTGACAGTGAGTTGTCGTTCTGGATTTTCTGTTATTCCCCCTGCACTTTTCCTCCTGAGAGAACAGTGGCCTAATTATAGCTGGACCGTTTTTATTATTCTTATCCTCATAATGGCAAGCATAACGTCATTACATAACTCTCATTATGAGTTATTAGCATATTGCATACTCGGAAAGCTGCTGTTGTATGTTTGTTTTTATTTTCATAAGACAGTGGATTTTCGTGCAGTCCATTAATAGGAATGTTGTCAGTCATTGTTGCTTTAAATGAGGCATGTTTCGTGCATTACACGGCACCCTAAAATACCTCGCGGTTAAGTGACAGCCAAAACGTGTCTAAAGGTAAGAAAACAGAAATATCAACAGTGCTGAATTGTCGCTGCCATTACTGTTTTTAGACGCAATAAAGCGGGAATTTGATTTCCCCAGCTGGCACAGAACCCGGATTTTGGGCGGCTGATCTATATTTAACGGGCGCTAATATAATGCAGCCCTGTCTGGTCGCACAGAGTGTTTGTAGGCTGCGCACTGGCTTCAGGGAAGCCTGCGGCGCCTCACCGCTCACAATCCCGAGAGAAGCACAGCCGCCGCTGAGCGGAGTGGAAAAATGGCTTTGATGGGGACAGGAGAGACAGAGGGGGAAATATGTAAGGGAGGGAGGAAACATGATAGAAAAGGGAGACGTTAGAGAGCGCAAATGAGAGCCCGCACTAGAGCAAACAAGTCTTTGAAGTATTGTATGGCTTACAAATAAGAACAACGCGGCCTTGTATCATTACTCATATCGTAACCAATTCGAATATATATGTATATACACATATATAGCAGGAACGGTCTACAGGCGAAAGTAAGATAGACAGATGTGTGTTACCGTTGAAAGTAACAGTTCTTTCGCTTATCTCTCTCCTTGCATAGCCTGCACAGGGATAACAGAGAATTTCGAGATTCAGATTGTAATTTAAACAAAATTTCTCTGTAATTTAAGATTCAGATTGTAATTTAAACAAAAAGCCAGCCGACTAAATTCCAGGTCACCAAAGCAATTAAATTTTCCTTTAGACAAGTTAGGGGTTTTTTAAAGGAAAATGGTTCAGCAAGAGAAGAAAACTTGTCCTGGAGACTGAGTTTAATGTTTCTAGGTTGTAGCTTTTGGTCAGGTGTAAGTTGCTTTTCAGAACGCTTTAATATAGCCTGTGCTTTGTAAACACGATTTCTGCAAGCTCAAAAAAATCGTGGGTTGAAGCTGTGTCAAATACATCCCTCAAAGTTCTTAATATTGTAGCTTTACTTGACCCAAGCTGCGAACACTTGTCAATCCCCGTGGCTAAGATGTTGGCAAACAGTGAGGAAATGTGCTGATCAGAAACTACTTATTTTTCATTCAAGGATATTTTTTTCCAAGAGCACCATTACCCCTGCATTGTTTATGCATTCACCAGTACCACTAACGACATGAAGAGTGTATAACGTACACATGCCTTTTCAGTTCAGTACCATGGACAACGACTTCCTCCTTTTTTTCCATCCCGTTTTCAACCTTTAAAAGCAGTCCCTGATTTCCCACGCAGCTCAGCCACAATCTGTTTTTCAGTTTGACCAAACAGTTTGGAGTGCATAAAGATCAGGCTTTGTGACGTCATTTCCTCCATACTAAATGCAAATACTAAAGGCTACTCTTCGCAAAATGTGGATTTAAATCATATTACTGAGAAGGCAAGGAGGGTTGTAATCAGATAAGCAATGAGAAATGCTGCCATGACAGTTGTAACGAAACACATAAAACTACAAGGACTTAAATCTCAACAATCTGAAATATAGGCTAAGGTTTTGAAACTCACTGCAAAATATGGCAGTGAAGAAGGTACCTCCACACTGCCGTCTGAAATAAAAATGAAATTAACACACATCAAGTTATAAACTACAACCCTGATTTGGAAAAAAAACACTTACATTACATCTCCATCTGTTTGAATGAAACCTCGAGGTGATTCTTGAAACTGTAAACGCCTACACAAAAAACTCTGGGTGGGGAACAAAGGCAAACATATCAGAGCCCCTCGTACACCTCTTTCTCCATGGTGCAGGGAAACAGAAAGTGTTGTTTTAGTAAATACACAGTTCTGACGTGGGAGCATGTGGGATGGTGAAAGCTGAAGCTGGAACTTCAAACAGGTGTTGATAACAATCCCTTTAATCTCTTTCAGTGTCACACATATTCACGTTCCAAAGTCCAAAGGTATAGCAACGACCCCCTCAAGGAAGTCTCCTGCACAGCTTGTTGCGCATTTCGTAAACCAACAAGGAATTAAGAGGAGGAAAATGGTTTCATTGATGGAACAAAATGTGGACATCAAATTCACTAACTTATTCTGAATAGATATGATTTGGACATATATTTTTTTTGTTTGGGCGACACCTACATTTGGAGACAATATTATAAACACCATTTTTATTAATCATTTTGTGTTGGAAAATCTTCATCAATTGAATCTCAATTTCTCTGATTCATTTTGTTCCATAGATAAGATACTATTTTAACAATTGAAACAACACACAGGATGTTCCATGACCCTGTCCTGTCCCACAGAGACCAGAACATCAGCCTCTATTCTCAAACCAGAGGAATCTATTTAAATCTAATCTATGATCTTAATTCGACACACCTGAGCTTAATTAAAGGTCCAGTTTAAGGGGTCTTCGGTATGACTACTTAGGCTAACAACGAAATGGCTTAGTATCCTGTAGAATTTCTTTTTTGTACTGACTACCCTTGTGAAACAAACAAAAAAACAAAAACTTGTCACTATTGCTCATCCACCCTCTCAATGGCTGCACTACAGCTATGAAAAGCTATGTCACTTCTGCTCTTGCTCCACAAAATTCCAGGAAACCAGCTAATGTTAACACAAGGACATTATATTCTGTAATAGCACAAAGAAGTCACATCCTACCAGGCCAGACACTGGTGTTTAAAACCGACTGTACATCATTTGTTTTTGTAATGGTGTGGTGGCTTCAAATAATTGCTTGTCAATGATGTTCTCATTGGCGTGAGAATATGATTACCCCAGTGCATCACGGAAACAAGGAGCAAGATCATTTTTACATCTGAATCATCTCTAAGCCTGAAATCTTGGGGGTATTGCATGCCTCTGCTAGTGATTATGAGTTTTCTGTGCTCCTCATACAGGATATGTATTTCGCCTGATTTAGATTTAGCACTAACGTCATTAATATTTAACTAAATTGTACGCCCGAGATGTATTTTTACATTTTATTTTGAGGCAGTTTTTAGAATGCCCTTCTTCTGTTCCTAGCGATAAATATCCCATTGCTGCCCTCAAAGCAGTATGAAACAGCATGGCACTTTGTCTTTTTCCCTAATGTGAGATAATGTAGCTCCTGTCACATCAAAAAAAGGGACATCTTAGGTGTTATGTAGATAGCACTAATAGAAACTTAGCCCGGCTCAATCCCCGAAGGCACCTCTTGCTTTTTTTCATTTGGAGAAAGACAGAGATACCAGATCATCAAAGCCCCCCTGTCCCACCATATCGACCAGGCTTTTATGTGACCCTAGAGGTTCCCATTAGAGGGGATTTGTCTTACAGAATCCGCCTTGCCTCCAATGCGAAAATGTCATTTCACCACCGGACCCCTGCTGCGGCATGTCAGCAGACCTGATGTCATGTTTCCCTGCATTTTATAGCCAGGCCGCTTTTTTCCCACCATGCATTGTTCCGCAATGTTCAAATACACTGAATTTGGCAGATACATATGGGCATAATTGCAGCATGAAGAGCACCAAGTATAGCTTGGGTTTCTGCCTCCAGTGACTGCTGTCACCGGGTTCAAGGGAGGGACAGGTAAATACGGTATCCTGACATTAAAAGAGTGGGCCTGAATTAGCTGTCACTCACTTCTGTTAGCCAGTTAAAGGGTTTTGCTCTTTACAAGAAAACAAAATAATTGACTCAGCTCAGTGAAAGAGGTACAGTTTGTGTCATGATACCTCATTCATTCCATCACTAGATCACCCAAAATCTGTGTTGACCATGAAGCTCTCTGCCAAACAGAAAGTGTATATTTCCATTTTCAGTTACAGCACTACAGGTTTAATTGATAACTTATCATTTCAAATTATAATAGTATACCATTTTACGTATTCAGATTTTACATCTGTCTCCGTAAAACAGAGCTATTCCATAATTTGTTTGAGCAACATTTTTTTTGGGTCCTGCATCATCATATTTCACCATGTTGATATCTCCTTCCAGACTGAACTGCATGCCTCACTGTCCTCTTTCTCTGCTTTGCTGCACAATGCTATGATAATACCACGACTGAGTGCAGTAGGCTTTAATAAGGGTCGTCTGTTAGGAGCTGGCAGCGATCTTAAAGTCAACGCCTATTATGCTCCGTACTTAGTTGCGGCCTGAAATAAACCCAGAGAAGTGCTGAACCTGGGGGCTTTAACTCTGAATCTCATATAATAAATCTGATATTGTCTGATACCGGCCATTCACTGGGTGGAGGCAAAGAGCTTTTAGATGCATCTGAGGACATGACAGATTTTTTATTGGCTGTGTTGACGGCTTATCATTCGTCCCAGCGTAAAGTTAGTTAAGACTGTCAGCTGCAGAGCAGCGGGGGAGGCAGGAAGAGTAGCGCCAGAGCCTCCTTGACTTGGCCACCTCAGCTTGTTAGCTGCTCTAGGATCAGGAGAGGGATCTGGGCACCAGGCAGAGAGGCAGCAGGGACTCATCTGTCTCCAGTCTCCTCTGCTCCAATGCCACAGCACTGTGAGGCCATTTTCTTAGGCCCCATACCAAAAAGCCATGCCGTGCAATGGCGTCTGTTATTGTGTAGACTTACTTCTCAGGCTTAAAGCTATACTAAAATACAGTATAACTCCAGCACAGCTTCCAGTGAAGCTGCTTACAAAAAAAAACAGGTGGCCACAGACTACCTCTGACAAATCTCATATTAAGGAAATCAACAATTTTCTGGGAACTTCCTGTCTGCAGACCTTACATACAGTGGACCAGTCTTTTCAGTCCAATCCATAGTGCCTCTGCATGTAGACTAAAGAAAGTAAGCAAATATAGGAAAAAGCTGTGGTTAGTTTATGAGATGACTAATCAAAAGATCAGCCAGAATGAAATCTTTTGACCCTCAACATTGTTGCTGCTTTGGGAAGCCTGAAGCACCAACAAGCAAGCTGATCCTGGATGAGAACAAAGGAAAGCACATCCTACTGGCAGTCAGAGTGCCCAGGGCTGCCTGCCTGCCTGCCTGCCTGCCAGAGTGTCAAGCAGATCAATAAAATCATAAATAATAAATAAGAAAAAACAGGTAAAATAAACCCAGTAAATAAATGTGTGTCGTCCTGTCTCCCCTCGTCCACCGACCCCAATCTCTTCCCCTCTCACCTCCCCTATTTTCTTACGCTCTACTTCCCTCTTCTCTCTTCATCACCCCTCTCATTGTCATCTCTTGCCTCTTCTCCTCTCCTTTTACCTTTCTTTCTGCTTCTCTCCTCTTTTACCCTCTCTGTCCATCCCGTTCGTTTATCTCCTCTGCTCCTGTCCTCTCCTTTCCCTCCATTCCTCTCCCCTCCACTCCTCTCCCTATCCTCTCTCCTCTCCCTTAATGGATTGTGCACTACGCCGTTCCGTCGTTTGCCTGTGTTGCCATGGTGACTGGTCAGCGAGCCCATTAGTAGCGAGGTGTGATGAGAGACGATTCAATCCAGCCATACTCCCTGCTCTGTGCTCAGCCACCACACGGGGACAGAGCAGAGGGATGCCGTGACAACTGAGGGTATGAATCCGGCTGATTTGCTTCTAGTTAACGTGCACCTCAAATAGAGAGGTGCAGTACACCCTGTGTATAAGTGAGAGCAATTCCCACCTTGCTATTTTCCACCATAGTGAACTTGCAGCCCACTTTGCACCTATCAGTGTCTGGGCATCCCTGAGTGGATGGTATCTAGACTCTTTTACTTCATGAAAAGCATGAACATCAGTTCATTTGGAATGTCTGGCAGTGTCATAGCAATATGGCTATCTCCCCTGTCTCCTGGAATACAGTACTCTCAACTCTAGACCATAAGCCTCACACTAAGTCACTGATAGGGTCCTTGAATAACTTCCCTGCCGTAGGCTTCAAGGTATCTGATTGGTGACACAAGATTTCTGACAACAGTTTTTACTGGCTTTGATTAGTTGCTAATTTATGGTTTATAAGTAAAGCACATCCCAAGAAGAAAGATATTATATTGCTCTATATTGTGCCACATAGGCAGGTCAATAATGGTTCCAAAGAAGATACTGGGTGCTTGACTACATTGCACCATAATGAACCGCCTCTTGTGGTACACACTGCAAGCCTGTGACCAAGGCCCAACAGTGTGGCCTTTTGCTCTGTGACTTTGGGACCCAGAGTTGTCAATGCACGGAACAGCTTGGCAGGTTGTGTAATAGATGCAGAGACTCCAGGATGTTCAAGTCCTAGGGCTGAGGCAGTTCTGAATTCTCTCTAGACAGTAGGTAAAAGGCGAGTCTAGATGCACTGCATTGTCAGTTCTGGTCATTAAGCATCATGTTGTTATGCTGTTTTGTTCGTCCTTCTGTCCTATTCTGACTTCTGACTAAGAGGCTTCTCTAAGCTTAATGAGTGCAAATTCATGGTGAGCCCTTTTGGAGATACATATTGGCCCCGCTCCACAGAGCAGCGCGACACTAAATTGCTTCCCCGGCTCACAGAAACTGCAGGCAGATCCGTACCCAGCTGAGAAGGAGCTGTCAAGCCTTGCAGAGGGGAGCCAAGCTGGGTTGCATGGATGTCCCGTGAGTGCCATGCTGCACGTCACTCTGCCGTAGCCCAAATGCTTCGCATTTCTGTCAGAACAAGCTATTCTGAAGTGTCTAATGTAGCCCTGTTTCCATTCTAGTGGGAACATTTTGTGTTTCACCTGAAAAGTAACTGGCAGACATCCAGCCTACTGTTTTACAATAAATTATTAAAATACAACTCTCATTTCAGGCAAAAATAGTTCAAAAGCCCAGTAACTACAGTTATTGGCAGCCCATTTCATCCAATATTATTGCATTTCTGCTTTTAATATTTCTGTAACTTAGGATTCCTGTAAAATGATGTAGATGTAGAGCATCTATTATTTGTGGTGAGTGGTTAATTTTGCCCCACACAAGCTCCAGTTTTACTAAGGGTTGTGCTGCATGAAACAGGGCATAAGAGTGGTAAATCCATTTTGGAGGTGAAAACTAAGTAGGAGAGCAAGGTAGGAATCGAACCTTCCTAATGTCTCTTTATTTCAAAGGAAGTTTGTACCGCCAGTGCCTGGCCGTATGCCATTTTCAGAACATACTATTCAGAGCACAGAATTAGATAACAGTACAAATGTGCAGTGTGTTTGTTTTTGTCATGGGCTTAAAACTGTAGAAAATCAAGTGTTCGTCATTGCTTTAGCATCGCCACTTTGGGAAAAAATGCTTGGGTAGAGAGCCGAGCGAGGGAAATGTGGTTTGTAAGACGGTGGCTGTCTTTTTGTGGACTGGGGCAGGAGCTCGATGGCAAAGGCCTTTATATAACTGCCTGACCAGAGTCTAAGCTGTGGAAGCTTCCTAGCTAACCCACAATGCAAATGGACACTTACATATCAAAAGGAATAGCAAAGACTCCCCCATACTCGTATTCTAGGTCACCGCAGTCCACCCCCCAACACTGTCCCAAACTATGTTGTGATGTGCCGCTGGCCTAATCAGACTAGGGGACGGGGGGAGATGGGGGTTGGGAAGTGATGGGGTTGGCTGAGGGGTGGGTGAGCAAAGGGTATGGGTTGGGGCTAGTCCCCAGTCAAACTGCATGTCAATCAAGCTATGCTCCACGATCCCCCAACGGGCAACGTATTGCATCAGCCCTTATTTCTGCTGACAAATGTTCCATATTGCCCCTACCTTCTGCGACCATGGCGGATCTGCCTTACAAATGAGCCGGCGAGAAGGCGGGGGCGAAGTGGGGCCCTCTCAGCTCAGAGGGATGGCTGTATTAACATGGCTCACTGTTTTCCACACCCCGCTGAAGGTACGGCTTCAAGCTGTCAACATGACCCTGCGTCCTCTCCCTCTCTTCTCTTTCATGTTCTCTCTCTCTCTTGCTCAACCTCCCTCCTTCTTGCTCTTCCCTTTCTCTTTCTCTCTCTCTCTTGCACTCTCTCATCGACTCCATCTCCCCTCTCTCTCAGAGATATGTAAAATTCCACCAGACAGGGCAATGTCAGGTTTGATTATAATGTGATCAAGGGACATTTCTGAAGTGTATCTCCCAACTTCATGGATTGTTGTGACATGACTTCATGGCCTTCCAAGTGCCTGCTAAATGGTAAAACTGCAGAGGTGTTTTTTTTCCTTTCCACTTGAAAAGCTACTTCTTTCCTTTTTTCTAACATTTTACACAAAGATGCTAAATAAATCTCTATTAGTCTTCCTGTGAGGAGTGGATTCGAAATGTGCATGTGCTCTATGCTGACCCACCTGCAGGTACCCAAGGACAGAGTGACAGCTGTACTAAGTGGGTCTTTCTGCGCCCCTGTTCCTGTATGCCCTGTGGCGAAGCGCCACCCGGCCCGGTCAGGGAGAGAGGAGGGGGAGGGGCAGGGTGGGGTGGGAGGAGTGCAGGCCCGCCCACTAGCACCTCTGCATCACATAACCCAGATCACAGTGTCACATGACTCTATTCCACAGACACACAGGGCCATTCTCCAGCCATAACCGGAAATAGGTTAAAGAGGCTAAAAATAAGAAGCATTAATAATTCATTTTTTCAACCTGTACCCCAGAAAGGAAAAAAATAGCACACTTCACACACTGAGTGGCTAAACGGGCAGGTTTTGGTAGATTACTCCATTTTTTTATTTCCTAGTCTCTTTTCCTCACCCTGGGCTTTGCAGCTCTTTGCTGGCAGTGGAACCATTTCCCATTCAAGGCTAACTCTCTCTCACGAACAAGGACTAACCCCAGGAAAGCTAATATGACCTTTAACCCTCTACTTCTGCACCTCACTGAAGCCTTGCTTTTTCTCTTTTATATGTCTGCTTCTTGAAAAAAATAGAGACTGACCTTCCAGTGAAGGTGCTATTTATTGATTGCTCTCCCATAGACATACTGATACATCTACAGTTGCTGCACGACAGGGATCCCTCAATGTATGAAGCAGTTACATTCCTGAGAGACCATTTGTAAACAAATTTTTCACAAACTGAACTGCACTAATCATTGATTTATTAAGGATGCATTCAAGGCCTAGTGGCAGGAGTAAGGAAAAAAACATTGTGTATGTGTGTGTGTGTGTGTGTGTGTTTGTACACACACACAAACATTAGCTTCAGCATGACAGCTTCATTAAGGCATGCTTCATCTGTGTTCACAATTTGAGATGTGTTTCTGAAACTTCAAAAAGCCTTCTGAAAATGGCCTTCTGTATATTGAATGCAATAAAAACTCTTGTGTGCCTGGTTCGTCATTAGTGTTATTCTCATAAACAAGCTGTGCCATAACACAGAGATTGTAAAGAATTACATTTCCTAAATGAAAAATGTTTCTGTTGTCAAGGTTAAATCTTGTAAGTAAAACATGCATAAAATTAGAGGTAATTGTACCTTTGGAGCCACAATGGTAAGAAAAAAGTAGAAACTCTTCAGTTATTCTGTAAGTGTGGCCCATAACCAACCCCTCCAGCCAGTCCCTCCCCCGCTCTGAGCTCCCAGCCCCTCCCTCAGGGCAGAGCTGACAAAAACCGTAATGAAGCTGTTATTGTTTTGTTGGTGTTGTTTCTTTTAAGAGGCAGGTGCAAAGTCCTAAGCTAGCCCTTCGCTAAATACCCTGAAAGGAAAAACCCTGGGGAAGGAGAGGTTTGTCTAAATATGTGGTTAATCCAGCAAAAAAGCAAAAACCAGGAAAAAGAAAAACAATAGGCACAACAGTTTGTCTTATTCATTTTTTTTTGCCTATTTCTAGCTCCTGCTCCATAGGGTGTGGATTGAGCTCCCTGAGGACCACTCTTGTGCAACAGCTCTTTACTGTGTATTACACCACTGTGCCATTACTGACTCTCTCCCTCTCTCTCAATCTTTCTCCCTCTTTCTCTCTCTCTCTCCCCTTGTTTCCTTCCCCATGTGTAGCCCTTAGCGCTGCAGTAATATTTCTGAACAGCACTGGGGGCTATAATAAGCATGCATCACAATAAAACTTCATAAGCGTATACCGCTGCATTGTGCATACCTCTCCTTTGATTTTTATGACGCCAGCAGGGCTTTCTATTAATCACCCAAAGTTGGCGGGGTAATACCAGTCCGACAGCCCTAGCCACAGATATAAACCCATTAGAGAACCGCAATCCACAAACCCACTTCATTGTCATCTCAATGAATCAACAGAGCTTATTAAAAAAGAATAGCATTTCGCTGCGTAGACCCTCCAGCCAAAGCTGAGCATCACTGGAGGGATAGAACATTCATTCCTTTTTGGAAACTACACATGTTCAAGATGAATTAAAGGCCTTTACAAAAAATGACCAAAGTGTAATCTGAAATTAAAACACAATTTGCAATGTTTTATGCCCATTCTTTGCAAAGTGTTAAGAAATCATGTTTATACTTTTTCTCATACAGCAATACCATGGCTTCAATTGGCTGACAAGAGTCAACAAAAATAGGTTTGTTTGCAAGGAGGCAGCAATTTAGCTTTTCGTTGTATTTTTTCCTCCTTTCTGGTGAAATAAGTCTCCATCAGTCCTGGCTGCCCCCTTCTCAGTCTCTATCCTTCCTCATTCGATGCCTCTCTCATTACCCAGGGGCTAAATTTTAATGAACCCCCCCCTCCAACACACACGCACACACACTAGAACACACACACACCACCCTTAGCTACAGGCCTCCCCTCCTGCCAGTACCGATTGGCATCCTGGCCTGCTTCCCTCCCCTTACCCAACCCCCAGCCCCCACCCCCACCCCCACCAACCCCCACACCCCTACCCCGCAAATACGGCCTTGAATTATTCAGCTCTTGCGGCAGCTTGGCTGCTGATGAGCAGGTGGATTTGAAATTGCAGGCGTCTGAAGCCCTCTGGACGGTGCAGCTCTCCACAGTAGGCCTGCCTCATTTCCACCACACAAGGTCGGGCACTCTCCTCAGCGCGGCCTGAGCCAGCTCCCAGCACCCCAGACATCCCTTTATAACTGAGCACAGCCCTGGCACAGACAGGAGCCCTGCAAACTGTGTGTGTGTGTGTGCACGTACGTGTGTGCATATGTGTATGCCTCCATGTTTTTCTGTGCATGTATGTTTGTGTATTTGTATGTGTCTGTGTATGTATGTTCATCCCTCTATGTGTCTGTGTATTTTAAACAGAGAAAGAGAGTGTGCTGACAATGTAAGTGCATGAATGTAGCTTTGCATTTTTTTTTCCTGTTTCAATTTCTACTTTGATGTGGATAGCATTTCGTTAAACCTGTGTCATGCTCATGTGAATCTCTGGAATAGGTTTAGTGGCACTAATGCCACAAAGGAATGCATGCTGTGTTCACAAATCATGGCCTGACAAAAAACAATCTCTGATTTATTTTAGGACTTATATTATTCAGCGCACTGAAAAAGGTGGATGATGTTGTTATTTATACAGCTAAGCGATTATGAATTTTTCAAAGTGAATTCATGGGATTCTAGGAGAGGAGGAGAAGTGTGTGGGATTAGCAACAACTCTGCTCCCTGTGACAGTATGCAAATCTCTTGTGGAAATGCACCAGGACAGGGCAGAGAGACTGGGGTGGAGCATGGGTGAGTTTTTGGGGGGGTGGGAATGGAAGCATGCTGAGGAGGATCATGACCTGTGTCAGACCTGAGGGGATAGTAGTCTGTCACTGCAGTCTATCACTGAAGCCAGCAGCTGTTACAGGACCTGGAAACTGTCTTCACCCCCACACACATACATACACGCTCACAAATACAAACACAAATACTCACATATACTAACACTCTCACGTGACTGCTGACCAATGCTTGTCATGGTCCCACTACTGGAAAATTACAGAGACCAAACAGCATACACACATGACCCTTACACTTAAAACTCACACTCGAGCCATGCGCTCAACAATCGTCCTTCCTCCTCTCACATCTGGCTGCCCTCTTCAGAAAATATCAAGAGAGCAAGCCACAGTGTGGTTTGAATAAATATAAGATTATAGGTGCCTATTTTTATTTTAAATCTGTGCAAACATGATAACCTCATTGTTACAGAAAACAGAAGTCTGCAGTGATTGCACAAATGTGAACAGCTTGTATCAGGAAAGACTATATGTCATTAGGCCCATAGCTATGTAATGTTTATGTTGATGTTGTAATTTTGTGGTTGACCTCCATGGCAAATCAGGCCAACTGTAAACACAGATTCGCCTCCTTCCCTCACCAACTGCTCTACCACACATATGCACATAGGTGAACTCACACAAACTCACATGCACAAATATGCACGATAACACACACACACACACACACACACACATCACTGATGTGAGCAGTGCCCGATCATGACAAGTTGCCGTGTGTACATGTTTTTCTGGATGCCCCAACACGCCTCCTCTGTATCCACAGAGGGCCCTCAGAAGACTCCAGCGTATGTGCCCGGACAGCTGTCACAGCTCTTTTCACTCCAGCGCCAAATTTCTGCCACCTTTTCCTCCCTCCAGCTCACTTTCCACATCTATATTCCATCTGAATGCATATTCCTCCTTTCGCCCCTGCACTGAGAGCTTTGTATTGGGCAGACTTGGACTACAGCCCTCAGAAAGCCCTACCACATTTCATATGAGGAAAATAGCTATTATTCATAGTCTAGTCCTATTATGTGACTAGCAGATGGAAAAAGAATATGTGTGTTTGTGTGTGTGTGAGTGCATCCTTGTGTCCATGTTTGTGCCTACATCTGTACGTTTGTATATGTGTGTGTAAGAGCAAGCTTGCATGCATGTGTATGTGTGAGTATCTATGGAAATGTGCATGTATAACTGGACATTTTGCAGGTGTGTGCTTGCATGTGCGTGGCTGCATTTGTCTCCCTGGGTAAGCCTGGTTTAGCTGCTGTCTGGAGCTCCTTGAGCCCCACACTGTCATCACTCTCTGTGCTCAGAGCAGAGCCGCTGCACAGACAAAGGAGCCCCATCAGAGCCCATCACTAAGCACTCAGACACCCGCCAGTCGGGCCAGCCGAGAAAGAGTTAATGACAAATCGCAGCCGTTAATAACTCATAACTCCTCTCCTGGGGATTCCTAGTTTACATTAATTACACCGTAGCCTCTGGCAAACTGCATATCAAGCAGTATTTTGCAAACAAACAACTGGCATATCTACTTACCGTCAGCACAGAGCAACGGGGGTCGTTTGTGAGAGATTTAGGGGAGGCTGACTGGCAAGAGGCCTCAACACCACAGAGAATGTCTCCAGCACACAGAGCACTCAGAACATCAATGTCCTGGTAGTGCACACACAAACACAACCACACACACACACACACACACACACACACACACACACACACAAACATACAACATAAATATGCATGTAGACAAACACATTTTTATCCTTTTTCATACACATACACATATTTAAGGCAGGCTTTCAAACACCTTCATACAAACACAATAAAAGCATACATACAAACACATGCAGTAACATACACAAACGGACAGGCACACAAACATGCTCTTGCAGACCCTGAAACAAATACACATACAAACACAAATGGACATAGAGACACATACACTCTCTTCCCTCACATGTATATCGCCACATCCTGACAAAAGGAGACGCACATACACTCCAGCGTACATACATACATGCATACATACATACATACATACAAATATACAAACTCAACATCTTGTGTGTGTGTGTCGGTATTTGCTGTGTTCCTCTGGTGAATTCAATATGTCCTATTACATCACTGTGTGCACTTCCCTCCAATTCCCTCCATCTGTTTGTAATTCACCACAGAGAAGAAACCCCCCAAGAAAGACTGGATGTTGAAATGGTGCTTTATCACTGGTGTGTCTGACATAGTTCTTTGTTTTACTGCTACACTTCTGTGACAAGTAATGTCCCATGTAAGAAACCAGGCACATCTCAGCGAGGCATGAAGCTAAAACAGGACATGAACAGTATTGCGTGGGCAGTTAATGAAGCCTCTTCATGCCTTAATGATCAATGAACAATGAAAATACCAAAATCTTGCTAGCATGGAGCAATCATGTTATGATTTAAAACTGGGTATGACTTTAATAATCACTCATGGTAAAAGACTTGCAATCTGACTGTTTAGAAGTGACTACAGAATGTCACTATTGTGTGTGTGTGTGTGTGTGTGTGTGTGTGTGTGTGTGTGTGTGTGTGTGTGTGTGTGTGTGTGTGTGTGTGTGTGTGTGTGTGTGTGTGTGTTTGTGTACAAGTGTATACCTCGGTTTGTGTACACGTGTCCATACTTGCTCCAACATTTTAATGGTGGATAAACAAACAATGGTGTATAACCAGATATACAAGCAATAAACTTAATTCTATCCGACACCCAAGGCTATTCTTTAATGTGATCGCCTTTTTGTGTATTAAATCTTTGAGGGGCCAGATGGCTTGAAAACTTGTTTTTCTCCCCCAACAATCCAAACAGACTGGCTCTGCCCCTATACCCCCTCATTTATATGTTCATCTACATATTCTGTTTAATCTTGGTGGTGGGTCAGCCCTGACGGAGACTGGCGAGTGGGCGCAATTAGCAACTCCGTGAGCTGAGAGCACTGCCAGCGCACCACCAAGCTCTCTCAGAATCCTTCTTTTTAACGCGCCGCTAAACACAGTTACAGCCTACCGTGAACACATCCCTTGGCAATCTTTCAAAGAACAACTTTTCTCTCTCTCTCTTCCTCCCTCTTTTTTATTTTTTACCCAAATGCTCTTTAAGAAAGAAAAAAGCCCTCAAGCTTCAAGCTTGGCAAATTTGAAGGATAAAAGAAACAAGTTGTTTTCAAGAAGGCACCAGAAAATGTTCAAAGTTAGCAGTGCCGAGTTTGCATCTTTAATGTGAAACATGTGCCTTTTGGCTGAGCTCTTGCAATTGCCCATTTCCCCCTCACCTGATTTCTAAACCTTCTCTGCACTGCATGTGTCTTGTTTCTTGGTTGTGTACCATGCTGAACTATCATTCAGAAGAATCCAGACAAGCCATCCCTCTGAACAACTGTGCAGTGCACACGGACAACACGACTTCCATCACAGCCATTTGCATTGTCAGATGTGTTTATTTTTCATTCTGGCACTAAACCATTTTTGACTGAGCGGTGATGACTAGCCTTTGTGAAGAAAGCGATTTGGAAAAAAGGGAAGAGAAGAATAAATGAAATGACATTTGATGTTATTGCCTCCTAAGCTTGTGGAGTGTGTCTGATCAATGCTTTGGCGGGGGAGGGGGGGAAGCAACGATTGGCAGGGGGGTGGTGCTGGCCCTACCCTCCAGAGAACAGGCCGCACAGCTCAGTTCAAACCCTGATTTGAAAAGGCTGGCTTATTGATTGAATCCTTTTCCAAACGTTTTTACTGTTCGGGCAGAAGCAGAGAGGCGTTGCCAGTGGCATTGAGGTGGCAGGAGACAGCCAGAAAGTGTGTGCCTGGGTGGGCAGACGGGCAGAGACTTACCCCTGGCAGTGTTTTCTGTTCATGAAGGGCGTTCTGGGCTTTGATGGCCGACTCCCGGGCACAGTAGGTGAGGAATGCACATCCTACAGAAAGACAAACCAGATGAGGAGATCAAGATGGTGTTCCCTCCCAGACCATCCGATAAACAAACGCTCCAGAGCAACTGAACAAACACTCAATCACTGAGCACCAAACATCAACTCCAGCAATGTGAAGCTAGACCATAGTCTTCATGATCTGCCATTAAACATGGAATAACAAAATCTCCTCCATCACTCAACACAGAAAAACACAGAACATCTCACTACAAAACATGACAACAAATTCAGCACAAAACAGAACAATACCAAAGACAAAGATCCCTATTTTTTCCAGGTCACTGAACATTGAGCAATAACGATTACGCTGTTATAATTTAATACAGCACTGGCCACATCAGTTAGCACTCAGTGGATACAACATTTGTCTAGCTGTCCAATAATGAGCAAAACTGAATACAATGCAAGCACAGTCATTCAACATTTAACAGCACTGAACACCAACAGGGGCTCTATCACTCAACATAACACAGCACTGAACACCAACTGGGGCCTGAAACATGCATTCTTTGCCCACGGGGGCCCCATCAACACCCTGTCATTACTCAACCTCCTTCCCCCATTGGAGCAGCCGTCTGCCAAGGGGAAGCTCTCCCTCGCCCGGCTCACTGTGAGTGCTCCCCATGGCCAGCCTGAGTGAAAATTTTGTACTTTTCCACCACTGGGAGCTGGTCTGAATGTGCCCTGCCTGAGTATCAGTGCTGTAGAACAGCCACCCGCCCACCCTCCCCCTAGTCTACACTACCTACACTGCTGTGGAACGCTGAGTCTCTCTGACAGCTGAGCCACGGGGTGGGGGGTGTTTTGGGGTTTACAGAGCCACAGCCAAGCAGACAGGAGGAGATTGAAGGAAGGAGTGAGCAAGAAGAGGGAGTGGGGGTGCAGGAAGGAGAAACTCGGAGCCTATGGTTTCACCCCAAACGTAGTGGCAACATCATGGCATATGACCCCTAGTGAAAGTCACACAAGGCATAACATTCTCCACCCCTCTCCACCAAAGCAAAGCCCACCAAACAAAGAGGGAGCCAACTACAGGCTCTCCCACAGCTGGGGAGGAGAAGAGGGGGAGAGAGAGAGGAGGGAAACAGAGACATGTGAATGGGCCTCATTTGCATTGAGGTCCCACTTTGCATGAAATGGCTCTGATACCTTGGAGCTTACACGGTAACTGCAGCAGCAGGTACAGTGTAACTATTGTGAATACATATTTTTCTAGTGTTCTTACAACTGTTGCACCTGTTTGCAGCTTTTGTTTTCCACTACAGCTGCAAGATGAAGTCACCACAGTCACAACTGTGTCAGCTTGCTAATTCATTGACTTTTTTCACTTTAATCATCACATGAATTACAAACATTCAAAGTTGAATTGTAGCACTCAAATGCTGAAATGCAGTTGAATTAAATTATCTGTTGATTCGCAGCTTAATTCAACCAGAGACAGAGTGAAGGTTAATTTATAAAATTCAGTGTTCAGCTGTGGCTCCTTTTTCTTTTCACCAAAATACTGCTAATAAACACCAGACACAATGTTACAAATAATTAGGCTATATCTCCCATCACCTCAGGTAAATGATCTGCAATATGTGAGCTCAGTTATAAAACTGGGACACTCTAAACCACAATGCTTTGCAGTCACTTATGAAGGACAGGCTCAAAACAAGGACAAGTTCTTTTGGAATCCATCGATACCTTGTGCACATCACTTCTCCATCTCGAAAAATGAAACAAATTTACAGACCAGGTAATAGATGTAATGGTCAACAAGGAAAAGCTTCATAATGCCATATCACAGCAAAGGAATTAAACACCAACCGAGAGGAGAAAGATTTGGAGTAACATCATATTCAAAATTAATGTATTACATAGAGGGATAACAAAACGAACAGTGTATGAAGTAAAGAATATATGGCATGTTGTTAGGTGGCATACAAAAAGGTTTTCTACAACGTGAAAGGTTTTATTTCTGACGTGAACCCCAATAATTTGCAACAAAATTAGTGGTTAATATATACATCTACATTCATGGGATATGTCTGTTTTCTGTTTCTGAACACCTCTTTGTTGTATGATGGAACAACATACCTGTAAGCAACACAACTGCACTTAAAAATCCGGCATCATCACAGCCGACAGAAAATTTGATCTTTGAGTGCATGGCTCAAGTTCCTCCAGTAGTGCGATTATCCTATGACTGTGTAACCTGTGTAATATCACGTCAGTATTTGCTGTTATGTTAGCTGACAGATGATAATTATTGGACGGTGCAAAATTTCCGACTGCTTTCAGAATTTGTAAAAATTCCCCCACAATGACAGGAGTCGCAGTTACTGCAAGGTTTAGTAAATTGGACAAATAGTTAATTGGCCTAATTTGCCAAATCTCTACCCTGTTTTAGTGCCTTCAGCCCAGGTGTGCGTCTGCATGAACAGATTTTACTATGTATCAAGAGGAAAGTCGTAGTGACGTAGTCACAGCAAATTCCATTTTAATAGCGATTTTCACCCATTGCAACTGTTTAGTAATTCGCACATGAATACCAAGACATTTTAGTGGCTGCTTTTACGCCTGAAAAGCAGTCAAAATCCTTTAGTAAATCTGGCCCTGAGTGTCGTCTGAGGTCGTAACCTCCTGACTGCTTGACATCTCTGCCAGTGTCAGAGTTTAACCTTCATCGCGAAGATCCCGCTCCCTGAAGACCCCCTCCCCATGTAATGATTTTCAATAGCGACCAAACAAATCAATCAGCTGCAGAGCTGCTTTTTCTCCTTCAGCTGTGTGTCTCACTGTGGATATAGTGTTATTTTACTGCAACATTGAAAATGGGGTTGAAAGCATAGCTGATGTGTTTGTTCCATTCAATCCCTCATTAGACCAGTTTATATGAAATATGCAATCTGTGCTGTGTGTCCTATATACCAAGGTTACAGATATAGCCTGGGAAAAGTGATTCCAAATAAAATTGAGGTATACATTCATCAAACGGCCCATATCACTACTTGACATTAATTAATGCATACCACAACAATAATAAGCAAGCAAATGTTCAAAATCCTTTGAACTGCACCTAGGATTGTCAACGTATAGGTAGCTTAATCAGCATGTGCAACCCACAGACAAAAGCTTTAACCATTTTGCAAGAGAGCTGGCTCCCATACCTGCATAAATTACATGCACTCTGTTGCATACTAAACGGCAAAGCATGATGCAATTGTTTGAAATGCAACGATAAAACAACGTAACCGAGGCTCTGCTGACAACGCATTAAACACAAGCCAATGTATAAAAATAGCAAGCTTCTTAAATTGATAGAAATCTTGGCCCGGCCCTTATTACATGTGCTTATTTTCCGCAAAGGTGCCCACAGAATTCATCTTATCCCTGCACACTATTGTCCATTCCTCCCAGTTTCCATGTCTACCAGGGGCGTGAGCTGGCTCTGCTGGATCAGGTCACGGAGAAGCTGTCGGCCGTCGCTCCGGCCCTGAGCTCATAGACGTGGCCGGTAATTAAAGAGCCCGCACTTGGGGGTGCTACTTTGCTCTGACAACTTCCATTTGCTGGGTTATTTACTCCAGACAAGAATCTCTGTTCCATGGTGGAACAGGCCTGGGAGAAGGCCGAGTGTCTAGTTCAGCACTTTTTGGCCCTAATCTGAAAAGTGCGGGTAATTCCTGCTGAGTGCAGGGGTCCTGTTGTCAAACCATGACCGTGCCCCTCGCCTCTCTCCTAGCCTCAGCACTAATGCGAAGGCCTCTCTCTCTCTCTCTCTCTCTCACTCTCTCTCTCTTCCGTTTGCTCTGTCTCTCATTCCGGCTCCAGGCCCCACAGGAGCTCGCTCAAGCGTAATGAAAAAAAGGGCCTCAGCTTCCCCTCCCCATGGCATTTTACTTCTCCCAAAACTGTGAAGGTAGCAGAATCAGAGCCAGGCCTGGCACAAAGTCTTCCCCTTCGCCTCGCACATCATTTGCACCCCGTGTAAAATGTCATTGCCGAGGCTAGATTGCTAGCTTACTTCATTTACTCCTGGCCAGAATTGGGGTTGGGGGAGGTGGGGGGGGAATTAGGCTTTCTGCTGGCTTGGAATGAAACACACACACACCATCATTGGATCCTGATACAATGTGATTATTACCTAATGTCTGATTATTACCTGACTGTTGGTCATTAAAACTTTCAATAACCCGCTTCCAGGATCTAGTTATCAGGATCTTTCACCACAATAGCATTCTCTCTGATACAACTGAATCGAATTCTCACATTCACAAAATGTTATGGCACAGCTTATAAAACATGATAAAACAAACTGTAAATGTGTGTGTTTTGGAAGGTATACAACATATCAGAAGATCATCACATCAGTGAGTCCTGGACAACATTACACATGCTACGCTGAATGGAATATGTGGCCATTGGCACCTGTGGCCAAAATGAGTAGGCAGACAACCAAGACCTCACCACTGTCCAGGATTCAAATTGTCAGCTTGACGATGAAGCAGACTTTAACAAAGTTAACTTGAATGATGTGGTTCTGTTGATGCTAATATTTAAGATCCAAATGCAAAAAATGCTGACATATATTTTGACTGTCTGGAACGTGTATTAAATCAATAGTAAATGCTGTCCGGAATACCAAATTTTGGTGTATGAATGTTTTCATTGGAGCATATCCCCTTTTGTAAATTAACGGAAACCTGCAATGCCCTCAATTTATTCAGGCATTACAAGCAAGCCACAGCTTGAAACAGGGGTTTCTTTTCCAAGTGCTCTCAGTCATTGTTCTAACGACAATATTTTCTCTGCCCCCTGACTAATTAGCTCATAATGAGTCCTATAATATAAGCAGTACTCTAGCGTAACCTGTAAACCTTAATTAAGTCAGGCGCTTTAAAAAAGAGCTCTACCTCAATCCTCCAAGCAAAGCAAAGAGTCAGGGTGCACACACAGGGCCTCATCCTAAGAGTTAAGTGTGTCTGCTGAGGTTCTCTTCTTTTGATTGGAGTGACATTTATGGAGGAGACACCGCAATTGATTTGTTTGTATGCATTCATAGACTTCCTCTGAAAACACTGAAAACAAATCCATAAAAAATATTGTCTGTGGGATAGGATCGGCGCTTGTGAGGATGCATGAAGGTCTTTGATATAAATAACGAACTGGGCCGCGTAGCACTGAAAATGCTCAGGTGTGTGACGTCTGGCTAACTAGCATGACATCCACTGTTTCTGCCAAGTAATTGTGTATGATTAATTGATCTTAAGCCTTCCAGCGAAAGCTCTGGGGAAAACCAGTCATATAAAGGGTTAGGGTTAAAAAACTCAAGAGTTCCTGTGTGAGTGTGTGTGTGTGTGTGTGTGTGTGTGTGTGTGTGTGTGTCTGTGAATCACATTAAGAGAAGTTTAAAGCTAGGCAATGCCCAGTGCTCCTATTCACTTTCCTGTTGGCCTCGGCCCTGTGTTCACTCTCAGACACTGCTAGTGCTGTAAAGATGCATCCTTTTTGAGAAAATGAATTGGCACTGTTCAAGAATGAGGTTTCATAGTGCAGCAAACCAACTTGCTGCCTGTTTCCAGAAGAAGCTTGAAAATAATAGGGCTTTTTTGGCACTAAAGTGGGGGACAGTGAGTACTAACATACATATGTACATACACACACATATATATATATATATGATTCACAAGTCGAAAACCGAGTTGAGGGCTAACTATTGCACAATCCACAAACAAAATACGACAGACCTTATCTGTTTAGTAAATCTCAATTTTACCTGAAAAGAGATTTGAAGACTATTTACACAACAGTCATTTGTCTTCGCTATTTTGAGGCTATTCTCCGTTTCAACGTCATTACATAGTCACAATAAAGCAATGTGCATTCACAGAAATACAAAGCAAATAATCTTACCATTCCAGTTCACATGGTATGATGAAAATTACACATGAATTACTGTTTTGACATGACTACTGGCATTATCTTTTTTCTTCCATTTACAACTACATCTGGACCACAAAGCTGATTTGGTGCTGGTGCAACTTCCACCTCTCTGTCTTGATACTGACCCCTTTCCCCATTTTTTGATCCAATTTTACTCATTGAGAGGTGCCTTTAAAGCTACAGCAATGCTTAGTGCCAGGTAAAATGGAGGGAGGCGGTGGCTTTCCACTTTTCCTATGTCAACTTATGTAATGGCACTAAAGCCAGTAAAATAATATAGACAGACTTAATTGCATGGAGAACCACAGGTGCAATATATGATTAACAATAAGCAATCATAAGTACAGGGTCTTGCCAAATAAAACAATTTAAATTCAGTCCGTCACAAAGGGTCACATTAATGCAAGACATATTCTTTCTTGGGGGGGATGAGTTTTCGTGTTGATGGGATGTGATAACAATTTGGGTTAGTTCTATAGCATAAATTTCATTTTTGAACTTGACCTCCTGAATAAACTGAATAATGTCAATGCCATACATTAGGAACCTTTATTGTGAAAAAACACAAAAATTAACTTATAAATAAATAAATTATAGAAATTAAACTCACATTAATTGTGTATATACGCTCCCAAGATCCTTGATAAAGTGGCATAAATTATCTTTTGCATATTTCTACCCTGCCTTTTTCCACCATTAAAGTCCCAAAAGCCAGAGGATTTGAAAATGACACTTACCTAAAGCTTCTGTGTACTCACACAGTGAGAGGATGATTCCCTGCATTCAGTAATGTCATCATTGCACTACAATGTGTTGGGACAGCACATTAGCTCTTCAAAGGAATGTTTTTGTTTTTTTAAATAGTAAAAGAAAACTGGATTAAATATTTCTTATATATTTGATTTATCAAATGGACATAAGCTACAAACTATGTGTAAATACTGTATTCGAGTAGAAAATCACTGTTGACAGAATTATATTGTCATAATAAAACTGAATAAAAAAACAAATAGGCTTTGTTCAGTATATGAATAGAATGAGATGAGTTAGGCTACGATACAACTATAATAATAAGTGTAATGTGATTTGAATGTGATTAGAATGTTTATCATTAAATTATTATTGGTATCACCATGACAATAATATCAAGTTGACAGCTGAATGATAATGATATGGACCACAGACAAAAGGTTGTGTACACACCTCTGTTGCTTTGCCCAATAATAATGATGAAAAAAAAAACTGCCTTACTGAAAAAGCCTAATTTTCTGTGCATAAACGACCACAAATGGGACAACAGGGTTTTTTTTTTTTTTTTTTTTTTTTCAAAACAGTTGCCACATTTTAATTACATTATTGTAATACCTGGTAATGACAATTACCAACAACACAATTATTTGAAGTGGATCTCTGCCACTATGGAGGAGAGAGCATGCAATCGAGACAGAAAATAGCTAGTTGTGTAGGAGGAGAAATGTCTGCAACAGCGAGCCAAATTACCAAAAGCACAGAGTATGAATATTCCTCCTAACAAATTTGAATCTTGTGTTCCATTCCATTGAAAATGTAATTAGGCCTGCATTATCAAGGGATCCTCGGGGCCCACATTCAGTAAATAATCAAAGATCAATTGAATAAGTGGCATGTCATTTGGGAGAAGTTACAAATGAAGACAAGGACACAGTTGCTACTTAAAGAAAGTGATGAACCACAAATTACATAAAGTCCCTCACTTAAGAATTTAGCTCTGTGTGAGATCTGCAAGAGGCTTAATAATAAAGATACAGCTGTCACTGACCATTCAGAAAATGGAATGTGTTTAGTAGGACCACACTTGATCTAAGTATGATACTGAGAGCATCACATCTCAGGAGATCTCCAGACCCACTTACATTGCTTTCTGAGAGCAGCCCTGAAAAATATGACAAATGCATGGCATCTTAGACACTGGTCAGATTCTCAGAGGGCAGCTGGCTGAAGCATAACGTATTCAAGACAACTACAATTTGTGAAGTTCGAATACTGCCTTCAGCTTACACCCATCTCCACAAAGTTGATTTCACTGGCTACAAGATACTGGTTACCTGTTAAAAATGGACTGGTTTATGGTTCTGAACCTTACTGCTTTTAGCCGGTTTATAATGTACAGGTTAAAGCCTGATGGGCAACAGTGTGACGCATTCCTAATGTAGCATATGTTGGACCACACCTGAAGGTATGTATACTGCATGGGGCACTCCTGTAGTGAGCTGCAGCTTGCCTCTCTCTCTCTCTATCTCTGTGGGATGGAAAGAGTCTTTAGGGGGGAGCTGACAAGCAGTCAGTGATGTCATGCCAGCAGCACAGCGATGGCAGCTTAACCTATTTTCGGAAATACCACACAGTCTATTTATAGCTCTGCTGAGCAGCATACGTTCCCCTGGTGTATCCGATATATTTCGCAACATTTCATTGCCTTTTTCATTAACACTACATTTTTCACAGACAAACAGGAGTAGGTATACAATCCAAGATGTCAGTCCCTGAATGTTCATAACAAATTGTGTTCAAAATCATATAATAAAAATGTTCTCATTCTCATATTATCCCCATTTTTATTGTTGTATTGATGATAATTGTGATTGTTATTATCACAATTATTGTTATTATTTTTGTCATCATTATTATTGATAATTACATTTTTCTATTTCGAAACACATTAATATGCTATCCGTCCCTAAACCTTCCCTTCACTCCTCCCCCTCAGTACGTTTGTTTTCTCCTTGTTTTCCGCCTCGGATTGGAAGTGGCTTTAAACCTGTCAGGAAGACTGCACTAAACCACCAACCGTCACTCTCTGAACACCTCAGGATTAAAGCAGCCATTTGTGTCTGTGCTTCTGACAAGCACTTTATCTCTTTCAGTCTATCTACCCATTGTTCCTGTCCATGTGTCTGTCCATCATTCTTATTCTGCCTGCGTCGAAGCTGCATGTATGAACAGTGCTGAAAGCTTGCCCATTACAGTAAAGTCTATGGGGAAAAATATTGAATGTATATACGCACACAATTCTTTCTTGAATACACACAAATATAAGTCTGTGTATATATATTTCTGAGTCTGTACATATGCATCACACAGTGTAGCCACAATGTAGAAAATCAGTTTGTTCTGATCTTGAGTGAAATCAAAATTTCCATGGATGGCAGAGGAAATGCTGCTGCAATCTCTCTCAATCAAAATCAAATTGGAGCATAGCCAGGAACAATCAAAATGAAGAAAAAACATTCACATCAGAGAAAGCACATTCTACAGCGCAGCCTCCTGTTGCTTGAAATCAGTGTTTGTATCACAGACCAATCAATACACAATGCTTGGACCGCTATGTTTTAACTACGGTTATTTACCATTTCTTATACAAATCTTTCTTGTTACCAAAAGTAATGACAGATTGTTTGGGCTGACCCCAGGGGTTAGAGGACTCTCAAAGGGCCAAAAGCTGAAAGACAAGCATAACAGGTATCTTATTATGCTCCCAGCTTGTACAAAAGAAGCTTTATCGCTTGAGTTGTCCAGAACCATTTCAAAATAGAAAGGGATTATAACAAAACATTACAGTGAAATCCCTTCATTGTTGTTACTTCATGTTCTCTCTTAAAAAATCTGCCTGACCACACTCAGGTACCTCTCTCTTTCACTTTCTCATGCTATCTATTTTTCATATTAATTTATCATATGGTATATATGTATATATATGTATACATATGTATATAATTAATCTGCACCCTACACATGACAATAAAGATGGTAAACCGTTTTGAGAGTAAACCACAAACCAGTTTCAAAAAAATACTTTTTTTTCTCATCCATAGATGAATCTACACAACCTAAAAAAACTCGACATTCTGCAAGTTCCCATGTAACCATGGATACCGATGCCACCCCAGGTAAGTGCCAAAACTGTGAGTGGACTCTGAACACAAAGAACAGTGTATCCGCACCCTCCTTTGACTTTCTCTGACTTGCGCCTCCTGACTGCGCCGAGACAGCTGTGACTGTCACAGTGGAATGAGCCCACCAAGGACTGGCTGTCCGTGGTTAAAAAAACCAAACCTGTAGATCACAGATGTGATAGTGAGCAACTGGGCCAATCCTGTCAGTACAGCGCTACCTTCAAATCAGAAAGCCTGATAGTATCATAGTGCATAACCAAACAGTCCATTCCTCTTTTTTACACATCATCAAAGCCCTTTTTAATGTGATATTCCAATAAGAGCACTCAATTACATTACATCTCCTGAGATGGTGTGAATATACTATGGTAAAACATGGTAATAAGTGTTGCCAGCTGCATTAAATCAGTCTATAATCAGTCAATAATGTAACTTAGAAGCAAAGCAAGCACTGTGGAAACTGAGAAAATTCTTTCAGGAAAAACTAAAAAAGAAGCACTTAACAGCAACATAGGTGTCCTGTGAAATATGCCAGGCCTCATGATGAAGTTCAAAGCCCTCAGTTCCTGTCAGATCCAGTTGGAACCTCTGCATCATTCATGAGAGGACAATGTCACTCATTACAATATTTACAGACATTTTGGTGATGTCTGGATACAGGTTTATCACAGCATTAATGGAGTCTGGTTGCTCTCCTCACCGCTCATGCCCAAGCCGACATCATTTTTCATATTAATAAATAGGACAGAATGAGCTGAGGCGGGGAGAGGAAGGAGGGGACTATGTGCCATTCCAACAAAACTGATCCCTCTCTGAAGGGGTGGGGGGCGCGAAAGAGGTATTAGTGAAAGTTTAATCAAATCAAATTAACAATCTGTTGCTGGCCAGAAAGAAATGATTTATGGGCGCCCGCGCAGGGAAGAGGGCACCTCTGAATCTGCCTGTCATCCCTATTGCAATGGTCCATTTTGAAGAGCATGATACCACTATACACATACTAGGGGCTAGAAAAGTCTTCTGCGTGCTATAGAATTGAAAGATGTTAGCTCCAATGCTTGACATAGTACTGCTTGAACTGTTGGTGTAATTCATCAATGTAAAGCAACATACAAAAAATTACTCCTTTTTAGTGAGTGGCACAAGGAAGCTGCAAGGTACATTTTGAAAGGACCTTTCAATACACACACCACATGTATAACAATTCATCTACTCAGTGAGAATTTGAGATTTCTTGACTGTACATTGCATACAGTACTCATTTTATTGCCCTAACTGCAGTTGACAAACGGGAATGTCTCCGCTGCTGTTGGCAGAGTATTGCTCCCAGCTATCTTACCTGAAAAGGATTCTCTAGGAAATAGATGTTATGTTCTCCAACCCTCTTGATGGGCAGAGATATAGATTTAACTTGACTTATGACTGTTCTGAATCATAATGTAATTCAGAATTGATCTGGTTTGAAAATATTTAAGCATGCCTTTTTTTGTAATCTGAGGTTCTGTGGGGGACATAATGCTTTCTTTCAATGCTCCTTGCCAGGTGTGACCTCCATGATACTGCCAGCCTCTGTCTCCCTTAAATCTCATTACTGCAGGCCTGTGTGCTTGCACAGCCATGATCACACCACTCAAGCCATCTACCAGACACTGTACAAAATAAAGAGACTTGAATAAATATTTCATTGGATTATTCCTGTGGTTTAATGTGCCCGGACCTGGCAAGGGTCTACGGCAATAGCTCCTGTCCGTTTATGAATGTATTAACACGCTGATATGCCACCTCTCTTGCGTATTACCAATGCCGGGGTGCAGCGACAGGCAGTGGAGAGCAGAGGAGTTTGCTTTTTCTGTTCACTGTGCTGAATCACTCCTGTGCACTGAGCACTGTGGGTGTGTGTGTGTGTGTGTGTGTGTGTGTGTAACAGCAGACTCTCTCTCTCTCCCTCATACATGCATCCGATGTAGCACTGAGTGCTATGTGTGTGCTGTGTATGCACGGACAGCCCTTTTACTCTCTCTCCCTCCAAGACACACACCCACAAATACACACACACCACAGCGCTGAGCACATTGTGTGGTGGCACCAACAGCCCCTCTACTCTACCTCTCTGTCTCACATGCACACACACGTACATACACACACCCACATTGTAGCTTGAATACTGTAACAACAGCCCCTCTTCTCTCACAGACACACGCTGTAGCACTGTGTTTGTCCTCAACGACAGTCACACTCTACTACCTCACACACAAATACTGAAGCACTAAGCTCCTGTGTGTCTGTAATGAGTGCATCACACACACACACACACACACCTGCACAGAGCACTGTGTATGTCTGTAATGACAGCCCCCTTCGACTCTCTCACACATACATACTATAACACTAACAGCAGTGAGTGTCTCTGGCAAAAGCCACTCTCCTCTTTCACACATACTATAGTACTAGTGTCAGTGTGTGTCAGTAATGACAGTCCTACCACTATCTCTCCCATAAGACAAGTGTCTGTAAGAAGCCTACCAGTGCCTTCTACTCAGTCTCAGACACACATGATTGTGTGTGTCTATAGGGATAACCTCACTCCTCTCTCTAATACACACTGTGCCGTGATACCACCGAAAAAAATGGAGTCATCACAACCTGTCTCTTCTCTCTAACACAGTGTAATCACAGAACACTATGTACTGGTGAAAACACACTCTTAAAAATACCATAATGTACCTAAATAGGTATAACCCCTATTCAATGGGATGTAACTTGCTAGTTACATCCACTGTGATTTCAGTGACAGTTTCTGTGAGGAGAGGCTACACAAAAGCACTGTGATGAATTGTTACTGTACCTTTGAAAGAACAATTAAGATATGTTTTCTTCAGAGATCAGAAATGTACCTTAACTGTCCACTTTTTTGCAGCCGGTCTCACCCCTCTCTCAGAATCGATCACACTGTGTTGGTCACAGCAGCTGCTCTTCTCTCTCACATATTCACTGTGTGTTTGCAATGCCAGCCCCCTCCTTCTCCTCATTTTTGGCCAGGAAAATTCAGCAGCATCAACTCCATATTTGTATACAAAGATGTTCGATTGCTAATTTAGATTGAAAGACTGTATTACAATTAGCCCGAAAGTATCTACTCAAATCAAACTGTGTGACAGTCCACAGTTTTGATTCTCAAATGCCTATCAGCTTTCATTTTGTGTCTGCTGTTGCTGAATTGACCGACTTTGTGGAAAATAGTCTAACATGTATTTCTGTCACTACAGCCAAATGCCCAAAAAGGACCAGAAATAACCACCATTTCAGATTATTATAGATTAGAGATTAATTTATAATGGGTAACAAAAATGAAATTATACAAATATTTTAAACAGGATATTTAAAAATAATGAACATGCATATTAATTAAACCTATATTATTACATGAGGTCTAATTGTAAGCAAATGAGGTTTACTTTTAAATGCATTTAGTGATGGGTATAAACACAAACTAATGAGCCAAATCTGCATGCCACTTGGTTGAAACAATTGAAAGATCAACATGATCAGGAGCATATATGTAGCAATTTTGGAGGCTTGAAACGGGATAAAGTCAGCTGTTTTAATAGGAAAGGGCAGTTTGTTTGGTAAAGCAACCAGTTGATCTGCGGAGGAGACAGACGCCTCAAACAATGCATGTTTGCTAATCCTCTCGAGTCGAGTTATGATGGCGATGCATTATTATCACGCTTTACAAACTAATTCTGTGTTTTCCCTGAGGGATTATAGCAAAATACAGGCACAAGGAAGGGAAACAGGAGGAAATTAATGCGAATGTAACATAAATGAAAACACCACCCCAATACATCAAGTTAGTCTGTCTGAATTCTGCTTAACTGTGAAACTTGTGCTTTGTCCTTGTTTTTATATATACATTTCACAAGATCTGAAATGCAGAATCCCACTTGTGTGGTACGTTTTGGTCTGAAAATTGCAGTGTAATTTTGTGTTAAAATTAAGGAGCAGAACTATCATTTTCACTGCTGTGAGTGAAATATCCAGCCGCATGCTGCTTTTACAGTTCCTGCTTTTTGTGCTTCATGAGTTTTTAGTCAACAGAATCATATCTGCATCCTTTAGCACAAGAAAAAATGACATTATTATCACAGAAAAAATGGAGTCATGTTTGTATTATATAGGTTTGAATATGTATTCTACTTACAACCAAAGACGACAAATTCTGGTAAAGGAAGATTCCTTATTGTCTTTTTTCTTTCACTTATCATTAACTCTCATATTTCACTCCCTTACGGGATATAGCTTGTTTATTCATTCTCATGTGTAAATATAAAATGCATACAAAATAATTTCTAACAATAGCTTTCAATAATAAAATTAAATAGTCTTATCTATAATCGTTATAAGAATACTGTAAATATGCTTAAACACATTATGGGGAGCAATGTGCAAATGTATTGATTTGTAAGACTACAAAATTAGCCATATTTTACTTAGGCTTAGGGTTTATAATAACTGATACACTGTATCAAAGCCTTAAATGACATGTTTCATGTTTCTGGTGGCAATTAGTGGCCCTTGCTAAGGCTATGCTGCTAATTCTGTCGCTGATCTTTTGATCATGTCACTCCCCCAAGGTAATCACGGGACCTTCATTTTAGCACTGGTTGGGGGACAAGTCAAATAAGTAGTGACCAGAGAAAGAGGCTTAATGAAAACAAAAATTGGTGGAGGTACCTAATTTTACCTGTGACTCAGTCATGTTGCTCTTTTGCAAGTTTGTTTAAATCAGAGGAAAGGCTCACCTTACCTCCACCCATTATTAGATTCACAAAGTCTCACTCTCATTATTACTACTAAAGATAACCACCAAGTTAACAGTGGCCAACTTTTATTAAATATAAAATAGAAACATGTAAATATAAGCATAATATCCACAATTCAATATATAACAACAACAATTCACTTGAAATACTTGGTACAAATTATTTCTTATTACATTTATAGAAGATCCCCGTCTGGTAGTTTCCTAAACTATTTTCCAAAAAAAAAAAAAAAAGGATTGTGGGTAGACAAGTGGAGAAGGGTAGAAGTGTTCCAGACCATGTGAAAGAAATGCCTTTTTTCCAAGGACAATATTTGGAGATGGCCTAAAACAAATAACTACTGTACTACATCAGCATGACTATTGCAAAGTCTTTCGATGAAAGTGTCAGAAATAAGTACTTATACTATTTGAGACCAACCATCTCCCATTAGTGACTTTCTTAAATTCGTTTTTTTGCATTGTACAATTCTTTTACATGCAATGAAAAATCTAGTTAGCTAGTGTGATGCTTAGTCACATGGATACGGCCGTGGGTGTGACACAAATGGAAAATATAATTTGTGCTTTCGAGCTACAAAGAAAGTGACCATCAAAGCTGTGGTGTGTTTCACTTACAGTTAAGTCTACACTTGCATAATGTATAGGTAGATAATTAAAGGGAGAACAATTCACACTTCAAAATGTTTTTAAAGGAAGCTTATATCATTGTATTTGTGTTTCTAAGACGTACAGGCAAGTGACATTAGTATTGAGATAAACAGGAGGCTTGTGATGTTGGAAATGATTATCACAATTACATTATTTTGAAGAGAATATTCAATACTTTTTATATATTTTCATTCCTGTAGAAGCAATGCAGCCCGTTCTGTCCAGATATAAGACACATTTCTTGAACACAACATGTATAACACATAACATCAATCACTACCACATAACTGTGATATAGATATGAAAAAACGCTGAAAATTTATCCAAACGCTGCACATGTATAAAGTCTGATACAATTAGCATTTACCTTTTCTCTCACTAATAAGATTAATCTACAGCGCTCACGATAATCTTTAAACAAAAGAAGAACCCCGCTGTCTTTGCTTGTTTCCGTTCCTAAGAAATCAACAGATTCCACTAAAAAGGGCGCCTTCTCTTCTGAGTTGTGAGCCGACACACGCCGTGGATGGGAATGGAACTGCGCGTTCCTGTTGTATCGATGAAAATGCCAAACCTACGCTTTTATGCTTTACAGCATTTACACACGCTGACAGCTTTTTGTTTTTTTTTTTAGTAATAACATATTTATTCAACAATGTTACAATAATAATAATAATAATAATAATCAATTGAATTTAAATAATACATGTAAAATGAAAGGGCATTTTTGCTTGTGTAATGTATGCCATTATTGATGTATATGTTATGTATGGACTCATTCACAGATGATATCGATATATATTTGTACGCAGCCAAATTTTGTTCTATTACAAGTCAATATTCAATTTGTAGGCTGGAACTGCACCTATAATTGGTGGAAAATATGTATTATTCAAGCACACGTTTGAAAATTTCACGTAGCTTTTGTTTATCTCACAATTTAAGCATAACCATTAAATTTAAAATTGTTCCCGGTGACAGTGTGGTACTGTAAGTTATGCATTCATTTATTTCCTTCTGTCTTAGCAATCAATTTATCCAATCATCTGACCACGCGATAGGCGAATCTTTTGTTCTGCCTCATATGATAAAATGTATTTTTTTCTTCCGTAAAGCACAAGGGTTTTGTTAGGCATATTTGCCATTATGACCAAAACAATTTAACCATATCCATGCATACAAAAGCTCCATTCTGAGTTGAAATGGCGTCTACGTGTTACATAGACTGGTCTGAGCAACGTTTTGTGCCAGCATTATCAGCTTTTACATTTCCAGTCTTCTATCATTCTAAACCCTCCCTTTGCACGTACAACACCAGAGCACTGATTTGGATCTGAAAAACGAACATCACGTTGCTCTGTATATGACTCAAAACAAAGTCTTTCTCTCGTAACTGATTCACCACCGAAATGTGTGTTTTCCTGTTGTTGCTCGCCAGTGCTGAAGCTGCACATGGTGGGATGTTCAAGAAAGCTCATGGATAAATAAATGATGCTCCCCCTCCACCACAGAGGGGGACAAGAAGGGGGGCGTCTTTAAATATGCATCTCTCTTAAGCGTCTCTGCCCCAGTTCTGAGCGCCTAATAAAAATACTATTCAACTGCAAGAGACCAAGTTGGGACGGGGGATACGTTTTGAGTACACCATAACCGTTTTTTGACATAACTAGCTATTACTTCAGTGCTCAACAATAGTATTCTTGAGTTTAACCCAAATTACTCAACAATATGTTGTTGAATACTAAAGGAAAAATACAGTCGGACAAGCCAAGACGTCATAATATCGGTTGAAAACAGCTAGCTACCTGTTTCGATCCCTCAGGAAAAATGATACTACTGTTTGCATATAGCATTGAGATGGAACATTGCTTGCTCACCAGTCAAAGGAATATCGGAGCACCAATATGTCTCGAGATTCTTACTACATCCATAGTTTCACGATACAATGCAATCTCTGCACGCACCAACTCTTATAATAAGCCTGCTCTGTAAAACAAATTTTTATGTGAAATAAATTAATAATTCGAAAGAAAAGCAACGCATAATCAAGGACATTTCATATTTACAGCCCCGCATAAACTCATGCAGTTGGCTGGAAATGCATGACATTCCGTTTACATACCCAGCTAACCATTGTAGCTAATTATATAGGCCTGGCTAGCTACATAGTTTGTGGGGCATACACACGTTACCTTTGTGCATCCCAGTGTATCGGTCCTTCAGAACTGTCAATTCGTGGATTTTCCCAAACTGTTCGAATAGAGGTTTTAGGTCTTTTTCCTCTAGGTTCCGCGGTATTTGCCCGATAAACAGCTTAATGGCATCTTGGTCTTTCATGTTGCCGCTGTCCGGATGAATGGAAATGGATTCTGACCCGTTCATGGGTTTTGGAAAGGTGATCTGGGAGTACTGGTGCTGGTGCGGAATCAGTAGTAGTGGATGTTGGGTCGGTGATGCCCCCGGTCCAGTGAAAACCAGGCTGGTGTGGGCGGGATGGGGCTGCTGTGCCTGCTGCTGCCGTCTTGGTTCAGTCTGAGTGAATCTGGCCATTCTGAGCTGGGAGCAGACTGGATAATAATGACAACACACACACACACACACACTGAGAGAGAGCAAGCACTCAGCTGGAAACCCAGGCTCACTTTCTATCCGACACACAACACACTCGCACACACATAGTACAAGAAAAGGGGAGGATGAGGGGGGTGCGCGGCCCAGATAGTGTCCCATTTGCTGCTCTTGTGCGACACCCACAGGTGAAAATAAGTCAGTGCAAATACGTATGGCATGAAACATATACCGGTAAAGGGTGGTCCTTTTTGAAGAGTCAGTTCTCCTTATCTACCCTGAGAAGCTTTATGGCAGAGTTGCCGTCGAATCAATATTGCCAAATTGGGACTGGGGAAGGAATTCTCCCCAAAGGTCTATGACAGATTAAAATAGAATTTGTATGATAGGGCACAAAATGTCTTTGAGCAATAAAGTGGGAGAATGTGGTACAGTACAAATCAATAGAGAAAATTGGCTCTGCTCATACAGTACATGGACATGGTAATGTTGGAGATAAATGACTGCAATAAACATGTTAGATGGTAAACATAGCCTGGGTTCCAAATGGTTTCCATTCATTCGTATCCATATGGGATTTTTACAATTTTACATTTGTATTTGACAATAGCAAAGTATTTGTTTATGCCTGCAATAGTATTCAAGTCATTACATTGTTACTTTAGTACAAAAAGTATGAACTAGCTGAAAAAAGCTGCATTCCACATACAGACAAAAACACACACATAGCTGCTTAGTCTATGCAAAATAAACTTCACATGGGCAGAACACTACTTATGCCTGGAAGTAAGAGGCAAGTAGTTTCCATGTATTAACATTCAAAAGGCTCTGCATCTGTCAACGAGCTTGTAACAGTCTGTTTTTATACAATTAATGAGAAGGTCCGGGTACCTTGGGCCTGGCCTGAGCCACCCCGACTTCCCTGGTTCCCAGTACTTTACAGATGCTGCCAGTATCCAGTATCTCTCAGTGTAGTCTTATTATTATTATTATTATTATTATTATTATTATTATTATTGTTATTGTTATTATTATTACAATGCCAGAAACACCAAGTTCCATAAATATAAATCATTTCATTCATAAACTGAATGTCTAATCAAAGACCTTCAGCACTGGACATCCAAAGACATTCATATTAAATATTTAATTTCAGAGGCATAATCCAGAAAGTCATACAGTGAAGTGCTGTACAAGGGCAGTGATCTAGCAGGTCTGCCAAAGTACATGGATTTAAATAATAATTCGAAAAACTTGACATCTGACAGAACCTGACCTGAGCCTACCAGTACTGGTCTGTCAAAAATGAAAGGTGCCTTCTCACTCACCACAAAATGCAGCAACACAAGATGTGGATGACTGTGTAATATGTTGATACTATTTCATAATTGCATAAATCATTCAAATGATTTTACAATGCATCATTTTTTTAGATGTGGAAAATTAGAAAGATCAAATTGCAATGACAAATTCTGTGTACAAATGCATAACAAAAACACCTTACATCCCTCATAGTTTTAGTTATATAGCAGCCAGCAGCTTTGGCTGTATGTCTGTTCTTGGGGATATTCGCTGAATATTAAAGTCCACCCATCATCAACCTATGTGTCAAAACCAAAGTTTTCATCTGGATTTGGAGACCGACCATTTGAAAATATGAATTTTTAACTCCTCTTTTCTCTATTGCTTATGTAAACAGAGGTGCCTTTGAAATTAGAGGTTTATGTGTAATGAAACCAAAAATATTGTTTTTTTATATTTCTCAGGTTGCTATGAGAATATTTAAGACATACCTAAAGGTTCAAAGTCTGTCTTGTTCTAGTCTCCAGTGAACTGCAGCCTGGACTAAATTTATTACATCTGTTACCTCTGTTTATCATTACATTATTTACGAGGAAAAGGGAGGGTGATACACCCAGGTGACATGATTGTTTGGGATAGGGGTGACTCATTAAAAATGAGATCGATAATGGTGAGGAGCAACCTCAACATTTGTATTGTTTTTTACTTGGCACACATTCCTTTAAAATCTCTCACTGTACTTCTTCTGTGTAAGGGGAAGTAGAGGGGAGAGAAGAGAAATAAGATGACTGCTTAAATGGGGGAAAGCATACAGACAAAACGCATTTAGGTTTGCACTGGGTCTCTTTCCATTTAAGGGCAAGATAACCTGTGGATCTCAAACCTGTGACTACAACCAAACTGTTCCAAGTTAGATGTGGACCATGAAATTAGGAATTACTCCTTCCCTATTCTCTGTTGTCTCCTTACTAGTGCCAGTATCTCCTAATCAATGTTTCTGTGGGAAGGAAGACTGGTCACCCATTATGCCCTGAAATGAATAGGTTCATTAAAAATGTTCTTCTCTCTTTTTCCCAAATTGAAAGATAAGTGCATCAATAAATAAGTGTCATAACCCAGAACACCTCCAAGCAGCTCTAGACTGTTGCACACACATTCAGGAGCACTATTAGAAATAAAACGTATAACACATTTTTAATTTACCAGATTTACCAGTATTAATCGTCTGTGGAAGACTGCTGGAAATTATATTTAAAGTCTGAAAAATAACTTCAATGTACCTCCATTTTTAAAGGCTTTGGGACTAAAAAAGTTAATTAAAACACCATGATGTTAAGGGCCATGTTTTAACTATCTTTGTGCATGGCCTTTAGCAAAAATATACAGCATATGTAAATGGGGAAGCATCAAAAATACTTTTAAAGCATGTTTTAGGAATAAATGTGGTTAATGTGAACCAGTTGTTCTATTCGTTATAGTTACTTCATGACATGAACAATAAAAGAACAACCCAGGAAAACTGGTCCTTCTCAGGCTTATTGATAGCACAAGATGGCCTTTTCACATAGCTACAAGTCTCTAATTTTTAATAATAAAAATAAAGATAACAAAAATAATGTGCCTTAACAGTTTTACATGGTTTCATGATATACATAGTAGTACCTGTCCACAAAAAAAAATTGGGAAGGGGCAGGTGGAGGCATTTGTTTATTTCTGACAGAATTATTTACATATTATGGGTGTGCCTAAAACAAATACTGTATGCAGAATTGAAGAACATATGTGGAGGTTTTTTCGCCTCCATTAACAAGGCAGAAGTTGATATTTCCTAAAAGAATGGTGCTGCATGCACACTCACACACAAACTTACAGAAAATTTAAGAATGGACCATCACTCCAATGCTCCCTGGCTCATTTTGCACTGTAAGCTATGTTAAATAGTTGCCAAGAATTACTCATTCCTGCTAGTCTGGGACCATTGGTTTGATGCACAGAGGCCTTAACAAGATATTAGGGAGCAGATGAATCACCTACAGTGACATCAGTGTTAAGACAAATGTACTGCATTGTTACCTTTTGCAAGTAATTTCCCTCACTGGTATGTTTTAGCCAGTTTTATCCCCTATTTATTACCTTGGTCCATCTATTTGGAATGCTCGATTTGTAGGTTCATCTCATCATTGCAACGTTTGGAGACAGTGGATTAGAAACAAGAGCATGCTACCAGCCACCATATTTCCATGCTGCAATACACCAGCTCAGCCCTGTCAAACAAAATCCTCATCAGGGAAACTATGACCAGTTTTTTCACCATCAGATTTAGTCCTTGCCATTGTCAAAGACTCCACTATGGAAGTCCATTAAGGACCAATGCTTCCAAGCTAGTGCTTGGAAGCATAGGAAAGCCCAGTTATTAACATCAAAAATACACACAAAACATCTCAGAACATAATCTACCTGCATTGCCTTGTCATTATAAAAGATGAAATCCCTACAACTTAATGTAATTGACTGTGATTCCATTCATTGGGTACAGTGTATTCACATTGTCACTTTTGGTGAGGTTACCATATGAGCCTATTTTCACCTAACCAGCTCACACTTTGTGTATTACTATACTTCTCTACTATGTACACTTTTTTAAAGAAAAACTTGTAGTCTTTACAGTTATTGAAAACTCAACTGTAAACTCTAATAACAATGGAGGATTAGGCTACATATAAAACAACAAATGGCAATTTTGCTGATTGACAGGAAGGTCTTTTTTTCTTTTCACAAAACCTTTGTATATCTGATTGAAGTATCACATGGGAATTTTTCACAGCTTTTAAGGGAGATAGCTCACTTTAAGCAAAAGAGCCCACTTTCATACACACTGATACGTTTCCTGCCCTGCCAACATCAATTCCATAGCTCATTTATTTAGCTCACAAAATGAGCTGGCTGTAGAACTGTTATCCAGCATTGTTTTTATAATAGATTATTAAAAATTGTGAACTTTTCTTTATCTTGTCAAGTAAATTATGAATGCTTAATTCAGTTATTATGTAGGACACCATATACCTCCCATGTGCCATGCCCAGCTAAAGCACTGGTCCTTTGTCTTGTAACTTCTGCATCTAGGCAATGAGAATGAAATGCTTTGCATTATTTGGTGACTGCATGTATAGGTGGCTTCTAGGAATCTACTGCATCTGTTTACTTAGTCTGGTTTTGATTAGACAGTACAAGATAATACCACCAAAACAATATTTTTTTTATCCAAAGATACTGGTGTGTAATATCCATTTCAATTTCAAGGGGAAGGCACAAGAACACATTAAATAAGCTGAAAGGAGCAGACTCAAACATAGTACAGCCATAATCACCCATTACCTTGGAGTAATCCCCTCATTCTGGATTGTTTATCATTCTTAACCTACAATTGCTCTGAAGTACCATGTCCAAATTAAAACATAAGAAGTGCTTCTTCTGTCCTAATTCAAAACTGCAATAGCTCCACAGATTCTGCTACTGCTCTGCACTGGAGGGCAGTAAAGGCTGAGGCCTTAGCATTCCAAGCTGCGCCCAGATGTGTTTGCTTCACTATCCTTGTCAAAGTGTATTCATTCAAACTCTTATAATCATGGCCTTATTTCTGTGAATTTAACAATTTGGTACTTACAAGATTGAGTTTTTGTTTGCAATGTGGTAGATACACATATAAATATGGCATATTCACATTTTGAAATACCATGTATTTTTCAAAGACTGCACTAATCAGCGCATGTACACAGGCCTTAAGTCAATCTTGCAGAACCCATACCGAGGAGTCACACAGCCTAGCCCAGTACAGCCCCTGTCATACATATTCACACATGTCTAACCCCAGACATACTCAGCACAAGCCCTACTCGGGAGTTCTTAAACTGTACTGCAGTCAACTGAAAGTACCAAAAACTGTCCTTCATGATACACAATTTATTGTGAATTATTATTTTAGCATACGACATTAGGACTAAATTAACTACTGTATGTCATGTCTGTTGATTAGCCTATATGAAAGAAAACCACTTCACATGACTGAGATTACAATCAAACAAGCTTGATGTATTCTTTTTTAATTTGATATCTTTATCATTCACCGTCTATTTATTTACCTTCTGTAAAGCTAGCTATATTTTCTTGTAATTGTGTCTGTTTCGTGGAAACCCCACAAACCGTATCGTGATGGTACAGTGGCCCAGTCAAAATGGTATAAAGTAACACGGTTGGAGTGTGTCAAACAGCAAGATAGCGTGTTTTCTAGAAGCGCCCGAGCTGTGACAGTATTAACTTGGCGTTAGGTAGCCTGTAGCTAGTTGTTCGTCAGAGAAACTACAAGCCTTGTTTTACTCACTAAATAACTGTAAAGTATTGAATATTGGTCTAACTAACGTTAACAAAAAAAACTGAAAACTGACGTTAAGGTTTCCGGTATCATATTCGTTGTTCACAGGTCACAAATCTCACCAATCTCCTAGTCTACAAAGTGTTACCTAGTTAGCTCGCAAGCACTACTTATCTAGCTAGCTACTTTTTACGTTAAAATACACAACGATATCAGGGGAAAGCATTACAAAATCTTCCATTAAATATTTAACTACCATTACCTGTCAAATGCTTATAATATTTAAAGGGTAACTTACCGTCAGAAATGTTGGGTAGTACGACCTCCGTAATGGTATGGCTCTATATTAACAAAAAAAAAACGATTTGGATTTTCTGTAATTATGCCATGTATAATTTCATCGCTCAAGAGGACTTTTTCCATTTTAAAAATGACACAAGCAAATCTGGAGGCTTGGACTGGATGAATGCACAGAATGAAGAATTCTGGCCGTCTCTGTAACAGAGTTATTAAAGAGAGAGAGAGGATGAACTTCATTACCAGTAGGCAGACTTAACTATGTTTTCAGAACCTGTGTCATGTTGCACGCGTGCTGCCGCGTTTTAGGGTCTGTTTTGGTCCACCATGTATTCACGCCTATTGGTTTCTTGAGGAAAGGGGTATTTTGGGAAGGGTAACTGCTGTCTCTGCAGTACGCACGGATCACTTGGATGTGTTGGGTGTTTTAAAGGAAATATAATAGAGAAGTGTTGAAAATCGCATAGTCTATTTAAGGTGGGAAGTTTTGATTATTATTCTAGGGAAGCAAATTAAAGGTGTATGGAGGTGACTAGGGGGCATTTACCCTGTAGAATACCTTACTTACAAAAGCAAAGATTTTGACTGCAAGCTCTGAAAAGGTATGTACTTCATTTTCATTTGAAAATACATGTTGCTTGATTATTAATGTACATGCATTGTCATGTCAGAACTTTTGAATGGAGGCTAGGTGTGGCTCATCAAATTTTATTTGAAATTCACTGAATATTTTAAGTCACTCATGTTGCAGGAGTGAAGAGGCATTACCTGTAATTCTTTTAGAAGCAACCACACTATTTGTGTAAAATTTTAAAGTGATAGGGATTTAAATTTGGTGACCTGTTTGTCGTGCATGCTGTTATGTACTCTTTAGAGCCTTGAAAGTAACAGTTTAGCGCAACAATAATGGGACCATAGCACAAAGCAGAGGGTTCCTCTACCCATTCCAATGAAAATGGAACAAAATTGATAAATCAGAATTTTAATCAAGCATTCAGCCCAAACCCAACCGCAATTGTTGACCTCTGCTCTGTTGGCTTTGGGAGGAGAGGCCGAACACACCTCTGAGTCATGTGTTGACAGTCTTTGTCTACTTATATACACAGCAGCTGCACCACTAGTCGTAAGATGCCTTTGACATTGGAGGAAAACGTAATCAGCGTACTCTCAGTTGGTGCTGCCACAGACACCCAGCAGACCAGACAAGGTGCTATAGTGATGAGACCAATGAACTTAGTTGGCTTACCCCCTGTCATCCCCAGTGAGGCTGGGCTAATTGCGCCATGTCAAATGTGGGCCTCTGGCCATGGCCAGCAATGGCAAGACCAGAATCCGAGCCTCTGTCCTCAGGGCTCATCTTACCCCAACCTCAGGGCTCGTGATACCAATAGAACGTCTTACCCTGTGAGCCACCCGGAGGCCCAAAAGTTGCATTTTTAATTTCCTAGGGATAACCCATTTGATTTTATTGATTTTAACTTAAGGTTATGGTGAGGAGAACAAGCTCAGAAGAATATCAGAAGTTTTGAGAGGAGCACTTCAATGCACTCTGAACAAAGAACAGAGTGCATTTAGCTCATGTTAAGAATATGGAAATTCACTTAGAAGTCATTAACATTTTGGTGGATTGCAATTTTTAGCTGCAAGAGCCCTTGTATCTGTCATGATGAGGACATAAATTAAAGTGTACCCAGAGGTTAGACCTCTAAGCTTCTCTAAATGTGTAGGTAAGGCATTTTGCCGAGCAAGACCACTGTGTAATGGTTCGTTCATTTTCAAATCAAGATATGGTTTGAGTAATGTCTGTGTAAGATAACACTTACCTTTCTAATCTACATTCATTTGATCTTCTGCTTGCTCCTTGCAGTTGCCCTGAACTACTGCCCTAAGATTCCTTTTTCTGGATGTCTAATGTTTCTATCAGTTCTGATAGTAATGAAATACAATAGCATGTAAATAGCACAGCAGCTTTAAGACAACACTTACTAGCATCTCTGTACAGGGGAGAAACATGGGGGCCTAACCAACATAGAACCTATTAGACAAGAAAGCTGATGTCATGTTGGTATATGCCTGGAATGGACACACAGTGGCTATTTTTAGAAAGGTAGAGGTAGGGGAGGGGGTAGGCGAGTAAAGGAGTGAGAACTCCCAGTTCATGCTTTTTATTGACCAGTGCCATTAGTGTTTCACCAAGCTGAAGGGTGAGACAAGAAATCAATAGGCCTCGTATTATTAGTGTGAACTAAAAAGTTACATACAATTTAGTGCACTGACATTAATGCTGGTGCTTGTTAACCACTCAGACGGCACAGAGAGCCAGCCAAGCTTGATGTGTACTGCCTGCAGTGACTGGGGCCCATGGGGCGCCATGACGGGCAGCCAAGAGGCCACTTAGCCTGCCTTGCCACTCAACCAAGCACAAATCAGCCCCAATTACCAAAAGAATAACCCACTGCTTGATGACATGCTACCATCTTCCTCCAGCCCTTCTCTCTGCACACTTTATCTGGCAGTGACAAAGTGTACTTCTCTGTTCCTGTATGTATGGCCATGCAGGGAAATTGGGATCAATGTGGAAAAGTTAAGGCAATTATGAATGGGAAATTTTTTTAAAATAGCACTATTCAGGTATGCTGAAAGAGCACTGAGTGTGTATGTTTGTGTATGTGTGTGTTCTTGTGTGTGCCTGTATGTCACAGTGAATGATTCAACAGGATGGTGGCTATTTGCAGCAAATCAGCATCCGGTGAAGCGTTAGGTGTTTGTTCTGGAGAGTGTGATGTGGTTCCAAACCACAAAAGAGCATACCTTTCCTCTCCGTCATCAAGCCTCTCCACTTTGTTGGTGTTGAACTTGCCGATATCGACCAGAAAGTTGCCTTTGAAGGGCGACACTGACATGTCTCATTTTACCTTGCTTTGTACGGAGAGAACACACAAGGGCATCACCATTAGAATACCTTCCTGTCACAATGGCTCTTCTTCCAGACAACCCTTGCTAGTTTGTAAAGGAAGTGAAAAATACCTTTTTTCATTGAGGCAGAGTTCTTGGGAAGGGCAAGCAAACTAAAAATATTATCTACTCTTCAGAGTTTCATCCCCTTCCTTCAGGTTACTTGATGTGAGGATGGGCTTAACCCCAGCTACTTCTGAGCTAGCAATACATTGGTGCTCATAATGTTCTCAGAACATTAGAAAAATCATTTTAAATATCCCCAGCAGGTTTGTCCTGTTTCCTGCAGGTTCCATTTCATTGCTGAAGTCACAAGGAGCCTTGCAGAAACAGCATTACAACATTATACAAAAGAGTTATTCCTGTTGCAAAATAATCAGTTAGATCTGTTTACTAAATAGTAATATGGTTAAATATTAACATAAACTGTTCACATTCATATTTAGATGTGGCTCTGACCTTCATTGTCTTAAGATTTATTTTCATTTATTTTTATTTTTTTGCCTTGTGCATGCATTCTTGAGTAAACACCAGTTGCATCTTTATTATTGCAAGCACATCTGTTTTCAGTATGATGGCAAACATGTTTTACTTACTATGGGTGGTGAAGATTTTAAAGTGCATGTTGTTTCACTTCATTTTGGACAGTTATTTCTTTCTGCATCACCTGGCAATTAATTCATGAGAAGACTTTCAGCTCAGTATGGCCTGATGATGATTCACAGATTTGAACAAATATTTGCATTTTGGTATAAAAAACTGAATGAAACAAGTCATTGACTGATGGCTAACTGTAGCTCCATCCATTTTTGACATCACATCTTATTCACCGATCACTAGGGGGTCAGATGGATAAGGGGGTGTTATTTTACTATTTGCATTCCCCAATTAATGCAGCTCCAGATGCATCCCTGTTGACCAAGCCTGTGTGTGTTACTCAGATTGTAATGTATTATATCATCTTACCATCACTGTAGCTAGGGAGGATGAGTAAGTTCACCAGCTTGGAACTGTATTATCAATATTGCTTAAGAACCCCTGTGGGTTGCAGAGCACATCTCTCATGTGCTGTGGGAAGGTGCACTGGGATTTAGACTTCACAGGCAGTTCTGTTACAAGTATCATCATGGGGATTTTTTTAAGACCAGACAGTTCCCAGCACCAGGTTTTTTCAGTCAAAATAAAGGGTAATGTTCTTTGCTTCCATCTTTTAGCCCCATAGCATAGGCACCTCTACAATATGCATAATGTGGGTTAACATTATTCAACATGCCTTAGAACAGTGCCTTGCATTTTGAGATGCTGCTTACGTGTAAATATTTTAGACTGTTCCTTAGGATCCAGGGCTGATTTTGTCAGTGTTACATGTTGTGGCATTATGTGTATGTAAAGACAAGCAAGAAGCAAAGGAGGGCTTGTCACTTTATCTTATTCCCTGGCAGAGCTGCTGTTGCTGCCATCTGTCTGGGTTTGAGGTATTTTGAGTGCCTTCAGCAGCCACCTTTTAGCAGCAGTCACACCATTGTCTTTGGAAACTTGATTAATATTGCAATAGCTGGTGCATGGACATCCAAACCAAAACTATACAGCTGGAAGTTTAGAAATTGATAACTTTTAGACATCAAATGTCCAGTAACCATCCCTGAATGTCCTAACCAAATCTAGCTTTGCTAGATGTTAAATTTTCTACATTCTAGATATTCCAGTTGAAAGACAGCTTTTTAAAAGACTAAAATTGATTAAAAAGTTCATTACTTATTTCAAGGTATAAAGCATGTAGATGTGTGATGTATAACCAAACCTTTCTCAAGGCTTTGCAGGCTTGTTCGCACATTATAATGGGCCAAGCACTGTAGGTGCATGGCCTGGCTATTGTTATTGTTCAAATGCCCTTTTTGTCTAGAAGAATATTTATTACATCAATTATACATTTTTTGTGTTTGCTTTTTAAGCCAATGAAATTACAGTATTTGTTCACAGTAAGGTCAAAAACTGATGATCATAGCAAAGAGCACAATGACAGTTGTTACATGTTTACAATTTGCAATTAAGGCATTTAGATGATGCCTTCTAACAAGTAACTCATAATAGGCGTATTGAACATGGCTGGAAAACCGTTGCTTGATAAGCCAAAATTTGCCATTTTACAGTAGTAGAGCACAGGCAAAACAAAAGCAGAGGGAAGATTGTTCTTAAATGTTGATCAAACTTTGAATCAAGGTGTAGCCTAAAAGTTTTCCCGTTTTGAATGCAGTTTTCCAATTCTGAGCTTGAAAAATTATATGTATTTCAAACACAGAAGAATTGAGACTCATAGACAGGGAATTGAACTTGCAAAGCATGTTCAGTTTCAGACTACAATTTAAATATTAATACATGTATAAATAAAATTAATAAATACATTTGTTAAATATATGAAATTAATTGATAACAGGTCTTACAGACCCATATTGGGATTCAAACCATTGCATATTTCTGTTTTTGATGTTGGTTGTCTTAAAATTGGAAGCTATTTAAGCATTTGTACGAGCTACATACTGTAACTGAAGATTTTATTTACAATGCCAGGAGCTTATCTTGAGATCACAGACTAACTTAAGAAATCCTTGTGGGCATATGTCAGTGATTGTTCATTGTTTTTTCTGCATGCAAGTCAAGTAGATGATGTAAGCTTTACTGTATGTTAAAGAAACTAGAATCCAGAAAATAGCTCCAATAGCTTTTTTTGAAGATCACTGGCTTTTTTGGAAAGGCCATTTCCATGTATAATTAATAAATCTACAACATTCTACACTCTTGATATGAACAACCAAGCAACTTTATTTGTATAGCACATTTCATACAGAGGCAATATAAAGTGCTTTACATGGAGAATCACTGAAAATATAGAAACAATTAAAATGCATTTAAAATAAATTACAATAAATAGATTAAGAAGAGAAATTGAGCTTGAGTAGGGACAAAAAAAGAGAATAAAAATGGTAGAGTTGAAATAAAACTCGGTTTAAGTAAAAATGAGGTGCATAAAGAAATGTGTTTAAAATAAACAACATAAAGTAAGTTGAGGAGTCAAATAAAAATTTTTAAAGATATTTTTAAAAAAACGTATGAGGTGAGTCATATTAATAATGTGAAATATTGATATCCAAAATGAAAGGACAGTACAATTTATTTTAATGAGTTGAGTGCTAGCATTGTATAAAATCTTCTTTCAGTTGTGATCAATTTTATGTGACACAATCTTGCAGAACAGCACCAAATAATAATTTATTATTTAAATAAATAAATTAAATTAATGTAGGAGTGTTTTTAGATCTTGTCATGTGGGTGGGCCTGGGTGTCTTTTCATGTTACTCAATATTATGTCAAAAATACTTTAATTATTACAAAGTTAATGTTATCTAATGATTTAATGTATGATCTCAAATGAAGAATATCCAAAAATCAACCTCAGCATCCAGTTAGAGGTCATAATTTATCCTGGATGTGCATAATGAGAAAAACCCTCTGAAATGCTCTGTATCCTACAGCTGTCAGTTGTTCCAGAGTTTCCTTCTGATTATACCCACTGAGAACAGAGTAGCAAACAGCTTTTGCATGGAATATATTACCATTGATTTATTACTGAAGAACTGTATGTCTAATATGATACAATAGGTCATGCTTTCAGGAAATGTGAATGCTTTTCAGTAACAACAGAATATTTTCACAGATTCTTTCAAATATATACTTACTTTTGCTCATATATGATACAATAACTTAAATGCAGTAGAGCCCATTTTTTCTGGAGGAAAACAACAGGCTGAAATGTCATTCTCACCATTGTGGTACACATCAGTAGAGTACACAGTGATTACAGATGAGTCCCACTGAAAATGAGAGCCTGTCTGTTTGCAGGTGGGAAAACAGCTGTTGTCCAGTGTGTCCCCTCTAGCTCATCTCTTTTCATGCTGAATGCAGCACTGCTACATTTGGAGCATCACAGAGTGGCCACTCAAATTGGTGGGGAGTGGAGTGGTGCAGAGGGACAAACGCGGTCTCTGGAGCTCATTCCATTATCATTGTTCAGCACAGCTGTGTATTGCATCTCAAAACATTAATTCATCAGTCCTCATATTACATTTTTTAAAAATGTTACAATAATGCAGCTGGCAAACAACAGTAGACAACTATAATTTCCTTTATCAATTTTGAAGCCAGCAAAGGATGTTTTCCCATTACTGGTTTGTTTCCTCTTCAGACACAATGGATCTGTTTTGACAAAGTTGTGGTGTAAATTAAAAAAAAAATCACAAAATTTGTCAGGAAAGAATTGAATTGGTTCAGTGTTCTTACAACAGTGATATGGAACAAATGACAGGGCCAATATGTCTGTTTCCATGGAATTTCATGAAGAAAATGTAGGTTTGCACAAAAAGAAAAAAATTCCACAAGCACATACTAAATGGTCATTATGAAGACAATGGGACACATTCACTCCTTACATGCACACACAGTTTATGTTATACATCCATTTGGTAAATTCACCCACACATGTCACGCACCCTCATATTTACTACCTCCTGTGCGTGTCCCTAGAGAAACCTGATGGCTGACGGAACAAGCTTCAGCACGTTGCACCTCCTTCTGGAGGAGTTGGGAGTGAATAAATGAAAAAGATATTCACATTCTGCTGTTTGATATTAGCACATTATGGTTTCTGTCATTTCTTTACTCATACTTATTACTTTTGTCATTTTTTTATTTTAATCTAAGTGTCATGAATTTAAGTGCACTTAGAAGAATGGCATAACACACGCCGTTACTCTTTTCCAGTCCCCATCAGATTGTTTCACATCTGGACCCCCTCCTGGGTAACACCCCAGTGGTGCAGCAGTGGAAGGTGGGGGTCCTGGAGCAGATGGTGCTGGAGTTTTGGGACTCAGTAGCACAGCACAGTTCAGGAGCTGGAGTTTCTTCAGGGACACCTGACCTCAGCTACATCTCCGGCTGGCGTATTTTTGTCTCCACTCCTGCAGTGTGGTCTGTTGTGACCTCATGTGGCCAGCCTGTGCTCCTGCAGTGTGCTCGGCTGTGCCACTGTAACAGGGGTAGGTCTCCTGTGGGTTTCGTGCCACAGTCATATACAGCCCCTCCATGCAATAAGAGATATGATTACCTTGCTCCCCATCCGAGATTATGAATCACCTTCTGCTTAACTGATGATGTCACATTTTGTAATGAATGTTCATGTTCAGATGCAAGTGTTGGAAATTCTCTCCACTTCTCTTTTGGTCTACCTTGGATGGAAACACCTACTCTCAGAACCAAGGTGACCATACTGTATTTCCAAAGCAAGTATGTATTAATGGTAATAAGATTAATGTGAGGGTATACTGTAAATACCAAACCTTTGGAAACATTACTTGTTAGAGATGTACCAGTGTAGTTATTGTCCAGATTAACAGCTGGCATTTTGCAGAGGTGTGATGTATACGAGATGACCTGAGTCACCACCTTCATTTCAGACCTGTTTAGAGCATGTTGGGTACATCCATAAAAGGGGTGAATTTACACATCTCAATTACAATAGTATTTCCAGAATTATAGGTACATATACATGTTACACACACCTGGATTAAATATCCATGAAGAATATTGAATATTGGCAGGTAAATATTGACAAAGCACCCTTTCAGAAACATATTTAGCTCCATATGATGAAACAGTGGATCCAGTGCAGTTTCGCTCTTTTTAACCTTGTGGTACTGTGGAATAAATAGTGCTTTTAAAAATACTGCATGAGCTTCTCACAGTTAATGTTAGGCTTGTAATGAGTGCCTGAATTTTGGAAGGATTGAGAGCTAGAGAGAAGAATGTGTTTATTTGGACAGGCAATACAGTTTAGATATTTTATGCAGAAATATTAACAACATAAAAAGTCATATAATATATAATTTATGCCTAAGGTCAGGGTGAATACTGGCACCCAACAGTTTTTGATGGTGAATTGCATTTGTCTGATATCTGCCTGTCAATGGGGGAAAACACATTCGCTTTCTGAAGCCAAACAGAAAACATGATTAAAAAGTTATTTTTATTGACTTGTTTAGCTGGAAAATCTGACCAGTGTAATAGGGCTCTCTCTCACCACTAGGGGGAAACTCAGCTCCATTTTATGAGCTCCCTGAAACACTTCAGCATCACTCTGACTCCATATGTTATGAAATACATTATTATTCTCAAACAGTAGATGTTTGTGCAGTTCATAGCAGATGGGTGGATAATAATAATTTAATGATTATTTAGTTTCATCATCACAGCATTGAGATGCCAGATTCATGGGTAACATACATAATCTGCTTTTAAGAATGAATCACTCTAAATGGTCAAAATTGCATGTACAAGTAAGTACTGCAGAGTCACCATAGACAAGTTCTCATATATATTTTTTTAATTCACAGCATGGTTCATTGCAGTCATCAATTCATAAATTTGGTAAACATAAGAAGAATTTTTAATGCTTGCCACTATCAAACACATTTACTTTGTCATTATTTAAAGTATAGTTGTGTAAGCTTGTTGTCTCCATACTTTAAGCCATATTTAATTTACTGAAGTGTCAGCGGCAGGAGTCCAGGGTCTTGGTCGCTGTTTTTTGTTTTCTCCTTATAGTCTGCCACAACTTCAGACAAGAAACCAAGTAATTTGAGTAAACAGTGTCTTCAGCTACTTGAAAAGTGCAGTAGGTATGATTTTGAGCTTTTAAATATCACTAACTGCTGTGATCAATCAAGAATTGGCAGTGTTACAGCTTGTCGTAGAGAAACCCTTCACTGTTGATCACCGTTCTGCTTCTTGTACATCCAGACTGAAGAAAATTATACGTTTGGTGGACTGTGAAGTGAAATTATAGTTGGACAAAGCTTTTGGGATGACAGGAATTTTCCTTGGACCTACCTTTGCTGTGTGAACAGAATTGCTGGTCAGCTGAAAGCACTGAGGACTGATGTGGAATTGTCAAGTGTCATGTTTCATTTTAATTCTGTAATGGAACAAATTATGTGTTACTTGAATGGCAATTTAGCTGATTCTAACAGGAGATCAGTCAGTTTTGATGTAAGGTAGCCTATTTAGCTAGATGAGTAATGGTGTTTTAGTAGATTAATGTAGCCATACTCAGTAGGAAGTTTCATTTAAGTACTAACATGCCTATATGTTAATTCAGCAACTAGTGGATTGGTAGCTTGCAAGTGTACTACAGCTTGCTTCATAATAGCAGCAGCCCATCTGTACAGTAAGTTAGCATATAGGTAGCTAGGATTAGCATTGGCTTTGCTTGTTTAGATGAAATGGCTTTGATAGATCCTCGTTGATATTGCTGGAAAACTATGGTCAGCTGAACTTGCTAGCTACCCACCACTTTCTAGCTAACACCAATCTCCAATGTTTCCAAGAACCAAAAGTTACAAGATGCCATAGTGGTAAACATATTTTACTGAGAAATTAAAATAAATTATGAGATGATTCTTAATGAAAACAAGTCATTTGCAGGAATTTTCTCCCTGAAAATAGGCTGGTTCTTTCACTTATAGTTCTGTTCTGCCTTTACCTAGCTAGCTATGGATAGTGTTGTTTGTATTAGGGAGTTACATTTCAGTCATAGCATAGTACTACATTAAAATATGTTAATCAAGAAACACAATGATAGCTAAAATAGTTAGCACACTATGGTCATCTAAACTATCTAACTGCATACTTCGAAAGAAATGCTTACACACAAACTTTACACGTAAGTTCTACAACAGCAATGCTGGTCATTGGGGAGTTAATTTAATGGAATGTCTGAAATAGTTTAGTTTGCCCAGTGCAATAGTCTTTTTATTTTCGTAGAAATTGGTGTAACATTACTCTCTGGAAGAAGGCAGACAACAATTGATGCGCAAGAATTCCCTTTACGAGGAACCAGTAAACAATGGATGTACCTGTGTGGTCCATGTCAAAGGGGAAAAACTGACTGTACAAGAACTACATAGAAAGAATTATGAGACCTGGCTGGATGAAATTTACCGAATGTTTGAATGTAATGAACATTAAGCAATATGGGTTCAGTGGTTCATGAACACAAGCCAGTTCCCCTGCCCCCTGCCTCTCATATCTCAGTGCTGCACTGCCTTCTTTGTTTTCACTGAAGCAAGAGCTGCCTGCTGCCTGAGAACATGCTCAACCGGTTCTGCTCCAACAATTAGACAGTTTTTACTTTCATTTACCCTTGCAGCCATGGGAGGTGTTATTTCCCACAAACGTATATAACCGCACCTTTAACAAATCAAATAAGTGGGAAATCAAGTAAAATAGCTCAGCCAACATACCCCATGGCTTCCTAGGTCTGTGGAACACACACACACACACACAGATAGATAGATAGATAGATAGATAGATAGATAGATAGATAGATAGATAGATAGATAGATAGATAGATAGATAGATAGATAGATAGATAGATAGATAGATAGATAGATAGATAGATAGATACCTGTTTTTGTAACTTTTTTATGTATTTCCTTTGATGTTGATTGAGTAATGCACAGTATCACATAAACACTTGCTCTTTGATGCTTGCTATAGTTTTGACCCTCTCTAGGGCTGGGGTGGCTGATGCTCCTGATTTCAGAGAGGACATTGTAGAAATGGAACGTGTCGACAAACAATGTGATATTGGGCCTTCCACACTAGAATAAAATACAAGGAAAATATTAAGCAGTTGTATGAGTAATCGCAGATAATATATGAAACAACAGAAAAGACTCACTTTAAGAGTACTGCAGGATATAAGAACAGATATACAATATGGATCTGATATTCTCTCATAATCTAGGGTAAGCATATTAATTATTACATTATTGCATGAAAGGCTGAAAATGACAACATTTGATTGATATTCATGTAATAAAAGTTTCAGCATTAATTTATAACAGAGTTTATATGAGTCCAACGCAAAGTAATTACTGTATAAAAGAGTACATTTACTCTTACAAAGTTAATTTAACATAGAACATTTGTTTGCTTTTTGCTTCTCTTCAGTTTGCCAGTGAGTTGCAGGTTGATGAGCATAAAAGCTTTTCTGGGTTTGGATGTAATATCTTGAAGCAGTGTGTCTGTTATTCTTATTTTGGTTTGTTTGCTCAGTAAACTGAGATAAATGAATTACATTTTGTTTACCCAACTCTAAAATTTGACAGGTTTTAGTTTTATTGTTGTATTAAAAAGATCTGCTGCTTATTAAGAAACTTCTTCACAATCTGCTGATAGTATGTGTCAACTAATTACTTGTGTAAATAACTGAAGGCAAATTTATAAATGATTTATAATTTTGTTTGTGCTGTGTAATTAGTCTTTTTTTTTTTTTTTTTTTAAATTGAATCTAATTTATTCTCTTCAAACCAGACCAAATCAAAATAATACAAAACCTACAATTTGGTATGACCATCTCTTCCCACCATATTTTAAGACAAGACCAAATAAACTCCTGTTGGTAACAGCGGTAAACCAACTTTTTCATGAATAGGAAAAGGTTTAACAAAGTTCAATTTTTCTGTGATTCATATCAATAATTTGTGTGAGGGAGAAGGACAGAGCATTAATGTTGTCGAATGTATTATTCAGAGAGCTAACTATTTAAACCAGCCTTTTGGACTGCTGTATTTTGAGGATCAGAGCAGTGTCGGGCAGATCTCATTATGAATGATATGACTTATTAAGGCATGATTATGAGAAACCATATTTTTTATGGCATAGAAAATTCCCTTTTTCTTTTTCATTTTAGAAATGAGCCAACTCTTGTTCTCCATATGCTGTTAAAGCATATGAATTATTTCTGGCTATTTAAAGGAAGAGTCATTAGCTCATAACACTCTTGCCCAGACACCATACCTGCACTGAAGGGCAAAGATGGATTGCCAGGGATGCCTTGAATAGCTACGGAACATCATGAGGGTTTTGCTCGAAACTGGTCTGCACATTTTGCCAATGTGTTTTCAGGTCATTCTCTTCAGTTTTGTGAGTGCGTGTTCAAATTTGGCTCACTGTGTGGAACATCATGGTGGTAGCATCTGGTGTTGTTATCTAATTAAGCACCATTTTTGGTTTATCAAAACCTTAACAATCAAACTCTGGAAAGAGCCAGAGTTCACCATTCATCATGAGTAAATAAAATATTTTAATCTACCACTTTTACTGTGATATATGTCAAACAAATTACAGCTAAAATTTGAGTAGTAGTTCCGTTTTATTTGTGATTAGGGAGCTTGTGTATTCAGGTTACCAGTTGGCTCCTCACAACTCAGAAAAGCAAATTAATGGAAATGCCCATTTTGCACCTGCACATTCAAACCAGGGAACAGAAATATCACATGAGCTTTGGGAAAAATTAACTGAATGTGAAATTTAATGCCATGAATGGAAAAATTAATGTAGTCCATTGTTTTCTTGAAATGCCCAAAAAATGCAAAACCCAATGCTTAATGATTAAAATGTCCTTTCTTAATGTGGCTTTACTTATTACTTGGTATTACCACAGACATTTCCCTTTTTGTCTTTTCTAAAGTGGTGTTAAATTAGCTATAATGCACAAGGATTCAGCAGTCATGTTTGACTCTGGTTTTCCTACATTCAGTTTCTCATCATAAGGAGTCCATTTCCCTACTCTCTGCTGTATGCCGCTCCACATTAATTATTGCTCACAGTTTGTAAATTGACTTGTTTTAGATTTCATTTGGAAGGCTACATAAAAAGAAAGAAGACTGGAATATTTGACAATCTGGCACCTTACCTTGCTCTCTGGACCACCATAGATTAATATTTTATGAGCATTTCTGCCTGTCAAGGAGCTTTGGCCTTGACTATCTTATAATTGACAGAGGCAAAGTACCTAGAGGTACAGACAGCCATGCACACCCATACCATCAAATTTCATCTCATGCATCAACATACTGTATTTATGAGTGTGTCAGGGATATGTACATATTCAGTATAAAATTAAATTATCCATAGACAATGCCTGAGACTGAATAGTTGCCAGTCCAGCATGTGTTACCAATGTAAATCCATATGTAAGGACCCACATTGGCTGTCGGATCCCGTGGGGAACTTGGCAAGGTTATTGTGTCCAAGTTTGGAAGGGGTTTTTTTTTGCAGGCATAATTGGTTATGAATTTTAATTACAAGCAGGAATGTGGAAGTTGTAGGAAGGCCAACCATGCAGAATAGCAGTGGAAATTTGATATAACACAGAATTTCAGAAACAGTAGTACATGAAAGTTACAAATAAGGAAATGTTGCATGATGTAACTAACAAGTATACCAGTGATTCTCTGTCCATATAAATGCCTCTCCTCTCTGTTCAAAAACACCCTGTCTCCTTTCTTAAACCTCTCCTCTTCCTACTGTTGCCTGCTAACCACATCACTGAGGGTTTCCACTCTTGCTAGATTTCTGGTATTGTCCAAGAATTTTATCCTCTTTCCAGGAAAATGTCAATTACTTTCCATTACCAATTTTTTATTAATGTTATTACAGCACACATTTTTGTGTGAAATCAAACTCACAAACCCACTTGCACCCCCTACATTCAACACTAAACTGGCTGAACCCTCTACCTCTGCTGTAAGGAGTGGAGAACAAGTGAATATTAAACATGGAAACACATTTTCGTAGATTATCAAATTCAATTATAGTTTTTTAAGCCATGCTCTGATTAATAATTTATGCTGAAGCCTCATTACATTTTTTATGAAATGGTTTACAAAGTAAAAAAAAAAAAAGCTAAGTTAAAAGCCGCCCTGTAAATGTTTGCGTAGAGGACTTTACTCTATCACTTTAACACAGCTCCTGAGGTGTCCTAGGTAAAAAGATACAGGGTAGTACAAGCTGCACTCTTGTTAATAACAACAATAACAACTGCAGTAACTGATCTGAAATTAACACTAACATGCTTCTCAATATCTAATGTTGACAAACCCCTGACCCATCCCCAACTTCACACACACAGTTCTGAGAGTGACATTATTCAAATTCCACCACTGACCTCTGAATAAATTACATTGCAATAACACATTTGAGTGGGTGCTGCTATCAAGATTACAGGGCTAGTTTGGAATGCTGGAGAGCAGGTGACTGTGTGAGAAAAGAGCAGAGCATGAAGCAAAGCCATCCTTATGAAGGCAGTCGGTTTGTCTGCAAAGACACCAGTTTTTTATTTCATATTTTAAAAAAACTGTGAAACAGTGTGTGAATGCTCCCATTAAACAAAAGCATGGAGTTACTCCTCCGGCAGGAAACTAGTGCCGCTTCTTGGGAGACACCATGTCAATGTTTCGACTTCCATGTCAAGTCATAGGAAACAACTTTCTTTGGTTTCTGTACCTCTACGTTTCTCCCTCGGCAGAATTGCTCACAGGTATTGAGTGTCAGTCAGCTCTCTCCCACTGTCCCGTTATTGTTACATTAGCCCCCAACTGTCACATTCGTCTGTCCATGTCTCTCCCTGCCTATGGTAAATCCTTCAAACCTTCCCCTCAAGATGACTGACAGGGGATGTTGAATATTGGCAGCAAGGTACCAGGTAGAGGTAATTGATTATAGATCGAAATGTCTCAACAGTGGGGACAGGGAGAGTGTAGTAAGATTTTTCTCCCACTTTTTCATTGCACAAACCCCCAGCCAAGGAGTCTGTGTATGGAAAGTGTCTGAGGAGATAGATGACCTTCTCCTCAAGGGCCTGAATGACATGTGGACTAGGACTGCACGCTATATTGTTTCAGCATCGTCATCTCGATGTGCGCATACTCAGTAGTCACATCGCAGGACATGCAATGTCAAGTACGGCAAAATAACTCAAACGTGTCATGCTACAACTTTTTCACTGCTTGATACGAAAGTAAACTTTCACAGTTCTCATTTTCCATTACTTATCTATAAGAGAAGTCTGTCTGATATATCATCTTTTTCTCTGTTTTAAGGGTTCTAGGATACACACAGTTTTTACTAGTGAGCGACATGCAGGCTCTGCATGCACAGCAAACCAAAAATTACAATCATTCTTGATTAGTTTATCAAACAACCAAAGCAGGTCTCGCCCCCGCTAGTCATCGACCACAACCTGAAAATGAGTGAGGAACAAGAGAAAAACACATTAAAGGAAGATTTGGTTGGCAAAAGACAAGCAACGTCAGTTGTGTGGAATAATGTTGGCTAAGGAAAGGATGATGTTGATCAAAAACAGATACTTTGTTGACTGTGCCTTGCAATTGTTGCTACAACACGAGGCAACATGACTAAAATGTTTGATCATTTAAATCGGCACCACAAAGCTAGAACAAAAATTATTCTAGAATAATTCATTCTTTCCAAACAAAGCTATTCAAGTCATCTGGTGAAAATTCCTGAATTTTTTTTTCATATCACAATATATATCGCAGAAAAACAAATATTGTAATGTCAGTTTTTTTTCCAATATCGTGCAGCACAAAAGTGGACAATGGGGGAGATGGGTGGGGCCTCCTCAACTTGATGCCATGTGTGAAGACACTCAATTCCCAATGAACGCACAGCCTAACTCAGAGAAATCGAAGCATGATTGTGTCTCAGGAGGACATCAGGGAGATTTTTGACTGGGATTGGGGGGTATTATCAGAGGAGAGGACACCAACAGGAAAATACTTGAGTGGATTTCAGCTACTTTTTGAGAATGAACAGTTTCCACAAGGTTGTAAATCATTTGTGTGTGTGCAGGAGCTGGGGTCTCTCACTCCAGCAGGCAGGCCTCAGGCTTACAGGACACTTCATGGGTGTCTACATTTTTGACAGTAATGCTGCCTGATTTTGTGTTTTTTTTTTTGGTAATATTTGCATGTTTGTTTTTCTTTTTCTGATTCCCTGTCCATGCGCTTCTGTTTTCATTGCCCTACCTTCTGTCTCGTTACCTGTTACCTTGATTGCTGATTTGTTGCACCTGCCCCGTTCACCTGTTTGCCTTCTTTATCGTCCCATGTCTGTTCTACCTGCTTGTTTTGATTCTTGGTTTCATTTTTGCCTGACTGCTGCATCTTCCTTGTTATTTGACTTTGCTCTCTGGACTGTGTTTTTGTGCTTTTGCTGTGCCTCCCTGGTTTTTTACCTTTGCCTGTCTTGTGATTCTTATTTTTGGATTGTGTTTTAGTGGCTTAGTACACTTTGGTTTATTATTAATTCCTGTGGGCATCTGAGTCCTTCTCCTGAGTTCTGACAATTTTAGACAACATAGTCTACTGGTGGGCTGTCCACATCAAAAACCTAAACCAGAAAATACAGATGGCATAGGGTGGATCTGCACATACACTGCAGCTTTCACAGGTGCCACTACAGTTTCCCAGCAGTCTCTCATCTCATCATAACACCTCTACCTCTCACACATCCTCTGTTCAATTCACTCCACTCAGGCCCTCCCAAAAAATCAAATGGCAATTTCATTCCCAGTACTTTGATCGCCTCAAGCACCTTAATTTAATTGGGTCAATTTCAATTGCACCTGTACTTCAGCAGAGTGATTACTGCATTGATCCACTCTTCCTACATCAAAGATGGCCATAGATGTTACTTTGAATGCAAAAACCTTGGATGTAAAATGGAGCTTTTTTTAATCTTCAAAATTAGTCTCTAGTGTTAATCTGCACTGGGGTAGAAATATAGGGAATGTAGAGTATAAATGTAGATGTCCTGTTTAATTTGTTTCCATCTGTAGTGATCTTGTATTACTGTCTCAATGTAAATGCATCACCTTCCTAAAAATATATACACATAATGAATCTTTTTGGAGAAGGATTATATGGACTTTTCATGTTTTATAAATCTCACATTTGCATAAACATTTTGAAGTGCCATGCAATATATCCTACTAATCAACATAATTATATTCAGCTTCTGCAGGCTTGCACTGAATTGATAAGAAATGAGCTGAGTCTATGCAAATAACTCAGTTGGTTTAGAATGAGTATCCCAAATGTTCTACTGTATATGATTCATTAAGAAAGGAAATTCAATGTCAGAACTCCATGGCAACGTGTTCATGGAAGAGTGTGACTGGCATTTGCAATAGCTTTGTTAAGTGGTTGACCTGTGTGCATGTAGATGTGTCTCTTACAAGTATATGCGCCTGGCTTAGTTCATGTACATACTTGACAAGCCTCCTGTTTTTACGCATAGATTCCCATTTTTCCGGGGACTCTCCAGGGCACTCATTTTTCTAGTAATTCTTGTGTCAATGGAGAAAGTATGTTAAACAAATATTTACTTTCACATGTACAACTAAATACATGCCAAATCAAATTCTATTTAAAGTCTCCATCGCATAGAAAGTGTCCAAGCATTGTGCCCACCTGATCCAGAGGCAGCCTCAAGGCATCTTTTCTATTGTTTGGTTTGAGATTTGAATGTGGATTTTTAGAAGTGGTCAAATGAAATCAAATGAAGTAATTGAGCTCAATCCACCAAAAGAAGCTTTAACTTTTTTGCTGTTTTCTCATAATCCCTTTCATTTTGAGGTTCAGTCATTGTAAATTATTCATTTAAACTACAGACACAGTACAACTTTTGGTCTCTGTGGAGTTTTCAGTGTGATTTTCAGACTTTGGACAGACTGTGGTTAGGTCAGCAACACTTTGGGGGTTGGGCTTTTTGTATCGGAAGGGTCTCCTTTCAATTCATCCTTGTATCTACATCATGCATTCAATAGAAATTATTTCCCCTTGCAACAGGTATTGAAGGCAATAAGTTATGCCAGGTCGAAATAGCAGAAATGATTAGAGTGAACACATACCTAGCAAATGTGTTTTTGGGTATGCCACATAAAATAATGATACAATTATTGAATGGCATTGGCTTGTTATTTCCCATTGGTACACAGTCATAATAAGCTGCTGTGGGCTGTGCACTCCTTTTTTTACAAGCAGGTTCTCCTGTTGCGAATGACTAATTACGGCAGGGAATGTTGGTGCAGGAAATGAGATCCTCTGGAGGTCTGTTTGTCGATGTGCTGACAGTGGATCGATATATGTATTTATTAGATATTTATATATCTATTTATATATATATATATATATATATATATATATATATATATATATATATATATATATATATATATATATATATATATATATATATATATATATATTGCCTCTGGCTGTCAGTCACCATGATAACATGGGAGTAATGTCTTTTCACTTTGCAGCAACGGTTATTTTTATTGGCTTGGACTGCTGGAGGGTTTCATCTGTCCAAAACACCTGCATGCACAACTTTATCTATGAGTGAGGAAATCCTGTCTCTTGGGTCTGATGCCTTTCTTGATCCTTAGAGCAATGTGAAATGTGGATGTCATGGCAGAGTTTGAGAGGTAAAGCATTTCATTGAATCCTGTGTATAATGGAGTGGAAAACATATGCTGGGGAATAGTTTCTATGAAATGCATCTTTTACTCTGACTCCTTAGAGCTATTTTTATTTTCATTACTTTTTCCTCTTTTCACTCCAATCTTGCTGATCTCCTGCAAGCAACCCTCTCCCACTAGCTATAGCACGTGACTTCTGCAATTCAAACGATGACCTACCTCGCTTTTCTCCACACTGCAGACACACCACCAGTTACACCCTGTCTATGCCATCATAGGATGATGAAGTCAGTGTGCTTTCAGCTCATGTATCCACAGGCTCCCTATTAATTGTTAATTAATGCCTCACCAATACGGATCTTAAAACCAGGCTGAAAAAACATGCACCAAGAAGACGGAAAATGCAAGTACATTCAAGCGTATTCACGCAATTCTCTCATGAAACACTTAAAAAACCTTTTGTTTCCAATAGTAGCCTCACCTATCTGACTCATAACTATGACATCATAACTATGAGCCTGAATGTCATCTCACTCCAGTGAGGTGTAATTCTTTCCTACGTCAAGGGATGCACTATGTTAATGAACAAATTACTACTGCTTACAAATTCCTACAGGTAAATTTTATTATTAACCACTTAAACCAAATTAATACACTACCAGAATTCAGTCAAATTACCAGAAATTTAGGACAAAAAGACTTAACAAGGTTCTGAGAGGCTGAGTGCCTGAAGCTCAGATGAGTGTGTCAGCTGCAGTCACTGTGTTTGGCACTGCTGCTTTATATCAACGATCCTTTGATTTCACTCAGGTCCGAGTGAGCTGAGCGAAGAGGGGAGCCTGCTACATCCTTGGCCTTCTCCTGTCATACGTCTGTTAACATTTCATCTTCAACAACTGGATAAATAAATCAGCTTTGCAATGCTCATTAATTCAAGTGTGTAGCTGCATAGCAGAGATTCTCGCCTGAGGACCAAGATATAAATAATGCTCTTCCTGCTACGCTATTGCTCCTGTCTACCCAAATGCAAACATTTTCATCATCTCATGCGTCATCGTTGATCATTCCTGACTTTTTTGCTTTGAATAAATGCCAAGGATGGGACTCCTGTGGGTCAATATAGTATGGTGAGGTGCCTGTTTTTACAAAGCTTAAAGCCAAAGAATTGTGGAAATTAATCTAAATGAGCTGTGTTATTTACACATGATCACAAATCATTTAAATGAGCTTCTGTGTTGTCCCACATTACATGTGAATTTATATAAGTGCTATAATATGACGATAAATATTCAGAGCATAACTACTCACTTTTGCCTTTCACTATAAACTGTTTCAGTACATGCTAGGTTTTAAAATATGGAAATCATGTTTAAACTAATGCTTTTCTGTGCTGATGTATTATGATGAGTAAATCAGAAATTAAATAAATTGCTTCAAGTATCGGTAAAATTGTATGCACAAATTTCACAATAAAATGTATTTATCAAGAGTATCAAACCTAAAGTTGAAATATTTTTCATAGTGTAGTATTGCATTGAAAAAAATGTGCTTTAGGCTATGTACTTGGCCCAGTGTAACAACAGACTCTGCTCAGTTGTCTCGCGCCTCATCTGTGGTGGTGATCAGTTGAATTTTGAAAAACATTGCAATTTAACTAATGTACTACTGCAGCACGGCACTGTGCACCCCTGACTCCACCTATGCACATACAGGCCAGTCGCTAACAGCCCATTGTCAACCAGTTAGAAAGATATCAACATAGCAGTACAAAATTCAGTTGTAGTTTCATATACATACCACTCAAAGTAATCCCATAGTAATCTAATTTAGTAATCTAAATCTGTACCCTCATTGAATTTTGCTGTTATCTCTATGTCTGTCCTCATGACCTCCTCTTCATTGAAGGCCTGTCTCTTGTTTGAAAAGTTCTTTAATAAACTAATGTGGGAAAATAGACGCAGAAGAAAATCATAAGTTGACAATCATTTTAACAAACATTAGCCAATGCAGCAAACCAAAGCAGGTTTGCATTACTGCTTAATTGACCTAGGTAGAGTATTATTATTATTGTTATTGTTATTGTTATTGTTATTATATCAATATATTTGATTTTTATCTTTTCTTTAACTGTGAAATTATCTTGCTTCGACTCTGTGGTAAGGCCAATGAAAGACCCTGACTATACTAGACTACTTTGTCCACAGCAAAATACATCAAAGCAAAAACCACATTGATAAATCACTTGGTGAGAACTGGCCAGTGGGGAAAACCAAGACAGCAGTAGTGAAAAAACAGGAGGAAGAAAACAAATCTACAGGAGATAGAGGAAGCAAGTCATAAATAAAAATTGCACCCAGTGATTGATGTCGCCCATATCAAAGACAAGAAAGCCACACAAAACCTGGCCATAATGGAAAAGTCCAGTGAGGAGAAGAGTCAATAGCCCCCCACAGGAAGCATAAATGATCCTGAGGAACTGAAAAGAGCCTAAGCCATGACTTTCCTAAAGCTGACCAGCCATGCTATGGTTGGTACTATGGCTATATGTCCACATTCATTAGGCTACAACTGGTTCAGCATCACCAGTGTAAACAGTGTGTTCAGTTGTACACATCAGTCTGTTTGCTCTCTGGCAACCTCCCTTTGCTGTCACAACACCCAAAGGCTTGGGAGCTAAGTATGTGTTGACTTCATTTGCACACGCAACATATTTTTGCAATTCATACTTACCATCTGAAAAATAATGAGGGTTAGTTGTCATGTGAGTCTGAGGAGTCACGCGTACAGCTCCTTCCTCCTAAGTCTGTGAAGGAGTAAATCTTTTCATTTGTGAAATAATAAATGAAGCTGTGGGTTTGTGTCAGAGGAAAGTGCTGTCGTTCAAGACGAGCAAGCCTCACTTGTTGCATTAGCTGCAACAGGCTAAATCAATTTTGAATGCAACCAGAGTTGGCCACAAAACATAGGTGACATGTTCATTGAATCAAGTCACTTTCCTTACTCTGCACACAAAGTATGTTTCCATTACCCATGCCACAGCAAGGGTGTAAATGGAAATAAAGCTTCTGGTGCACTCTCACTGAGAACAGGGAGCATATTTAAAAAACCCTGCACTAAATAAATTATTATTAGCTACTGTAGCATCATTCTCTTAAAACATATTTAATTTTCCTAACCAAACTTGCCTTATTATTGTAATTATTACACATTAGCAAAGTTGTTGCAGATTTTTCATTAATATTTCTGGAGAGCCCGTTCATACAATGACACGTTTATAAAATGAATGTATAATAAAAGAATTACACTGTTTTATATGGTGTCTCCTCCTGAACCTGGCAAAGTAATGTATAACAACAGGCAATGCGACTGGAGAATATCTCACTCTGACTCATTCAAAACAATTACATTTACATGAATGTTTTCTCCGCTTCAGTATCCATGCATTCTAGCACTGAATTTCAGGTAAAGAAGTGAGCCAGCATTTTTTTCTTCCATCATTGCTGTAGATTAAAAAAACACAGAACTGTTTTTTCCAGAATTACATGACTGTGGTTGTTGCATGGTGCTATTTGTGTGTGTACTTGTGTCTGTGTATTTTTTTTTTTTTTTGGTGCAGAATGGTCTTTGTTATGTACATTTATATTGTAATCCATTTTGTTAGTACTTATTTCTCATTTGTCATTTTAGCATTTGTTTTGGCATACCACTGAAGTCAGATGAAATGAATTGAAAGAGGGATTGTAGAGTTCACTCTCTGATACTCCTTTGTTGATAATGCAAGGCCCTACTGAGTCTACTCCATTTTTGCACTCTTTAGATCAACCTACATAGGTTTCACTTATGCAGGCCAGAGCTGCACACTTTGACCTATACCCAATTGCTGGCTTGTCACTGGCTGTTTTGGAAATTGAAGAAAGATACCTTACCCCCTCATTGCTGTTGGTTAGAGACATCAGGTAATACCTTAAATTAGAATATATCTTATTTTCCCCTGATAGAGTTTCAGTGTATGGCTGCTACATTTAACAGCTGTAAGCTCTGTAGCCTTTGGAGCCTGTGGAGGGACACTGGGGCCATGGGAAGAGCCTTCTTTTCTACATTTTTAAACATCTTTTCATCATTCTCCCCAGTTTAATTTGAAAGTGTCTGAGTAAGCCTTTTTTCCTTTCCCCTGCGGGCTGGTTTGGTGAGATGAGAATTGGTTGAGGTTGGTGTTGGGTTGTTGTTTGGATTGAGTGGTTGAGAGGGAGCTTTGTCGGGGGGACAGGAATTGGTGTTGATGGGAGAGTGAAGGAATTTTGGTAGGTGGATATGTTGTTGTTGATGCATGGTTTAAAGCTGAAACATAATACAAATAATTTAACAGGAATCAAAGGATAGAAACAGTCCAGTCACTCCAGGATTCAGTTATGTTTTGCATTTTAAATGAACAATACTCATTTTCAGAACTTTAAAGATTCATTGAAAGAGGGAATCAGACTAAGAAAGAGAGAGCATAAGAGACAGCAAAAAGTGAATTAGAAAGCGAATGAGACATTAAGAGAATGTGAGAGAGAAAAAGAAAGGTGACGGACTGAGGGAAGAAAAAGAGTTGTTGATAGAGATGGGGAGAGAAAGAGTGAGAGAAAGATATAGGGAGAGTGAAAGGAAAAGAGTTAAGAGAGAAATTGTATGGCAGCAAGAGAAAGACAGAAGTATAGAGAAGAGGGTAGAGGTAGGGAGAGCGTGCATGTTGGACATACTATCAGATTCCTCCTTTAATCACCGTTAAAGGATTCAATTTGCACCCAGATGAGCAGCCAGGAGCTGTCTGCTTCGTTCCCGCCCCAAGGGAGCTCAGGCACAATTTATATGAGCACTGCCACAAACGCATGATAGTCTGGGATTCATAATAATTTATATGAGCACTGCCACAAACGCATGATAGTCTGGGATTCATAATAATTTATATGAGCACTGCCACAAATGCGTGATAGCCTGGAATTCATAACATGGGAGTGTCAACAGCAGGCAGGCACAGAGTTAAAATTGCTCCAGCACTACAGCCAGCACTCCTGATAATGGAGCAGCAGCACCTCGCTCTGCCCCTCAGCCACTTACCACTGCAGCAGGCGCATATTTACTCCGCCGAGGTGCCTTGAGGCTTCACACTCATTATTTTGTTTAGTTCCCTCAATCCATTATCAATAATAATCCATCTATTTAGACAATTTCCTGTGCGAACTGAGGAAGGAAGGGGAGGGGTCAGGCCAGCCTTGGACGGCTTTCACCGCCGTTGATAAATTGCCATGTTTTTGATTCGCGGACATAATGACAGGCGTTGATTAAGTATCAGAGACGTACCAGCAATCACAAAACTGTGATGCACATGGCAGGCTTCAGTGTAATCAGTCGTTAATTAAAGTCCTCTTGCTGCCTTCCACTACAAACGGAAAGTAAATACCAGGACCTTATAGGAATTACAAAAAGGTTAACTGGTGGCATGGAGACTAAGGACTTTGATGGAAGGAGAATTAGTCTACCACAGTCAGTTTTGTTGGGTTTTTTTTACAACATAGCAGGCGAGTCATGGGTATTAAGATTCCATTATGAAAACGAACACCCTGTGTCTTCTCTATAATCTTCAGCATAGCTCCTTTTTCCCCTGTGTAAATCAAGATGACACCGCCCTTGTGAGAGCTACCCTGTTATGTGTCAGCCGGTAGCCATGTTCCAACTCACACATCTTTTTCTCTCCATCTATTTCATCTCATCTTACCCATCTCAATTACTTTTATGTTTACCTTTTCACAATCCCTTTCTTTGTCTTCCTATGTTATAGTGCTGTTTATGATTCCAATTATTATTATTATTATTATTATTATTATTATTACTACTATTATTATTATTATTATTATTATTATTGTTATTATTATTATTATTATTATTATTATTATTATTATTATTATTATTATTATTATTACTAATACTACTACTATTTAGATTGATTAATTATTATTTTTAGAGGTAATAACAATAATAACAAAAATATAAAAATGTAAAATGTATAAGTTAGAACTTAAATAACTTTCATTGGAGGTTTGTTGTAGATTAACTAGTGCAAATGTGGTGGGGATACTTACATCTATTATGAAAGAGGTCAGCCTCAAAATGCACAGCACTTAACTAAGACTCCCAAGTGGCATACCCTCCCCTCTGCCACTGACCTTCCCAAACAAAATTTCAAGGAGGTCTATGGTTTATAAATTGCTATGGACACAGAATAAAGAATTGGAGAACAATGTGACATACCTGAGTGCACCCTGTAACTTTGGCTTTCCTGACAGCTGAAGCTAAGTGTAGGTGACCTTGTGCATTGGGGCAGGAAACTCTCTGCTAGAAGTTTTATTGATGAGCCAGTAAGAGTTAGCCATCCCAAGCACAAATCCAGGGATGGGGCGGTGTGGCTGTATGCATTCCATCTTTTTACAGAGATGTTACCAATGTCCTGATGCATTACAGCTATTAAATATACCATGATTCTTATTCATTAATGCAGATATCTGCATATACATATATCACTCATTCATAATTCATATATACAAGCAAGGCAGTCTTCCATTTCAATTACTGTATTTCACTCCTGTAATTATTCCCTGAGGTGTCAAGTGGCTGAATTTCTACGATTCAAAGAGGATTTCTACAATGTGCACTGGCCATTTCAGTATCGCAAGCACTTGTTTTATTTTTCTTTTAACTTCATGAAGAAATTCAATTTATTCTTATGTTGCCTGTAGCCCCTGGAATGTGCTTATCTCAGAGTCTATTAAGGTCTGTGTGGACTGAATCGTAACTGAGTCCCAAAGCCCCATTAGCATTCTCTGCCACTCTCAAAACTCAATTTCACTGCACCTCAACATGATATGCCATGTCATCCTCTTAAGTTATTTCTTACTCCCTCTCGATCTTTGAACAGACTTTAAATGATTTCCAAAGCTGCTTTCCTAAGACAAGTGCACACTCCAGGCACTAAAATGTTGACACCAACTAGGATAGTTATGCCAAGAGATTAATAACCTGCAGGTCAATGGGATTCTCATAACTTTTTGTTGCAACAAACCTTTCAATTAAGTATCCTATTTGTCACAGTGAATGAAACCAATTCCAAATGCACAAAAAGGTCACATGGCATGTGGTATATAAATCAAGGGAACTAAATTGGAAAATGACAAGTGTGTGTAAATATATTTATTCTGCCCATTTTGGAAGGAGGAGTGATAGTTTACTTAACTCATTTGGGCAACAGATGAAGAACCATCGAATTCATGAACCAGCCAACCTCACAATGTAACCCTAACTTGATACATCTAAACCTCCACCTAAAGGATCACATGTCCCAAATAGATTATGAGTGGGTTTTTTATATTTCTTTCATAACATCTATAAATGTAACATTATTCTTCTGCAATATTTTGCCTGGTGCTGTGCACGTGTCCTCCATCAGCACTGAGCAGAGCCCATGCTGCCACGGAGTTCATGTAGTTTACCAAAGGCCCATTGGTTTGTGGAATCACATTTCAGTTTAATCTCTACAATCAAGAGTGCTCATCCAGCTGAAGAACTTTACTGGCTTTCCCAGGGTCATTGGGTGCTACCCTGAGTTTTCAACTGAGCATGTGAACTTGTATTTCAAGAATAGTATTAAGTTCGTACAATGAACGCAGGGGAGAGTGGTATAGTTTTGTTATTAAAATGTATTTACTGGTAAAAAGGAATGGGAAGAATAGCAATCTGAATATACATGTCACATGTTATGTGTATGAACTCAACTTTTATGATATAGGATTAAATAAAATCATACATATCTATTATATGATGAGTATAATGGATATGTACGATCTCATAAGAGTAAGGTTATTGTACATCTTACTTTCATATCACCCATTAACTTACAGGAATTGTATATTTTAACCTTTGCAATAAATCAGCTATAATAGGATCTCCCACAATACTCATATATGATAACTTAATGCTTTTGTGGATAATTTACAACAACAGCCATGCCAAAAAATTCCAATAAAAGGAAATGTCTTGAGAAAATACATTTAAATTTATTTTTGATAAGCCCGAGCTCTTATTTTGTGCCTGCTTGAAGTAGATCATTAAGAAATTAATAAAGAGAGAAAAATCTGATCTTTTTTTATGCTTGAATTTGGTACCATTACAAAAGTGGTAAGCCTTATTTACATAAAGCCTCAGTTACATCAATAGGCTCCAGACACACTGTAAGATGAACAGAAAGGTTGTGGTGAACACATACAATGGGCCGGCACATTGTACCCTTAAACACTTTATTTAAAAGCCTGTTGCACAAAGCCCCAGCTAAATGTATACTTATATGCACCCAGAGGGGCAGCGTGTTGTTGGAGTGATGATGTGGGCAGTGGATTTGGTTTGAGGTTGAGGGAGAGATCTGTGCAGACCTGTGATGTATTTAAGTGTATAGGCCTATAATCGTCATGAAAGAGCATTGCTTTACTCTGAACCACTCTTTATCCTTTACTTTACCTTGCCTTCCTAGATCGTAACCCAAATTTAGGGTTAAAAAAGCCCTGATGTGGCAAGCTTCCACATAGCCAGTCCTTTTGAAATGATACATCACTGAGATTTGAATTTTGACAAGGCCCACATTGCTCCGATTGCAAAATCAAATGAACAGAAGAGGCTGCATAATTTTCACCCAACCCCTGGAGGCATGTCAGACAGCACATGTGTATGTGGATTTTAATATTAGCCCTTTTCACCGCATGACCAACCATACTAGGAAAAGATTACACATTGAGAATCAAGTCTTTTTGTTTAAATTCTGTAACACTGAACTCGTGGATAGTTCCTCATAATTAGAGTCCTTTGAATATAAAGTAGTAAATGTTTCATGCAAATGTAATTAACTGGTGTATTTGCCAAAAGCCTGGGTCTGCAGTTAAATGTGCAAACGTTTACACAATGCAGTAATGAGTATAAAATTAAAAATATCAAAGTAACCAAGGATAAAGGGGTTCTTGATATCGCAAAAGTAAACATCTCAAACTGGTGAAGCATGACACAAAGCAAAGACAGTTATAGCAGGAGTGAATGCAAATGCCTGCTGAGGGTTAGGCAGTCTCCAGCAGCCGCCTGTATTCAGGGCTTGGTTAATCAGCCTGAGCCACACACCTGGTCGGCTCTGTCAATGAATGGCACCGGTTCTGTCTGATAAATACCAGAGGGCTGAGGTGTCTTCAGTTATATGACAGAAGGGGTGTGGTGATTAATCTCTCATAGATGGGAAGAGGGAATTCCACTCTTAGGCCTTTGACTTTGCAAATGAAAATAGATACATATGTATTATGTGTATTAAACTTGCCAATGTCTTCTTTACATTCTATTTTGGTATAATGCATCATTTTTCTTTAAACCTTCAGAGATGTTCAGTAAGACAAGGTTATGTATTAAGCCAGCTTCTAATAGTTGTCATAGTCATTGCCTTTTCCCTCTGTTCTTGATTCTTTGCCCATATTGCATATTTTAGCTTTTCTTTTTTTTCTTCATTATTTATTCTCCCTGTTAGCTTTGTTACGGTTGTCATTTTAGCTTGCCATGCTAAGGTAGCTCTTCTGCATTTTTACTCCACTTCATTGTTCTCTCTGTATTTCCCAGAATTCCCTGTCCTTCATTCGTTTTGCTTCCAACCTGTCCTTTTTACCTCATTGTTTTCATTTATTCCCTCTCCTCCATTTCTTTTCATCCATTTACCACCTGCCCTTTCCAATTCCATCTCTCCAGTTCTATTGATCTTTTGCCGTTCTCTTTAAAGTGTTTCTTTTTTTGCTGGGGCAGCCTATGTCAGTCAAACTTGTTTCACTATACTACGTTCTGTTAGGGACATCTAAGAGAATGTACAATTCAGGTCCTCATGGTTACTTGTTTTTTATCTTTACAGTTTGACCATCATGTGCATCCAGCTTTCAGGTTCTGAAATAGTTGTCTTGGTTATTTTTTGCTAGACATAAGCAATAAAAAATAAAGAAGTGGTTCACACTCAAGCATGAAGAACCAGCATTTCAGGCCAGCACTTCTTTACAATGCTGCAGTAAAGAAAAGGGCAAACAGTTCAACTTTTAAGCTTGATTGAGCCAACAAGTATCACAAATGTTGCATAAAAGCGATAAGGTACAGAGTCACTACACAGTTGTAGCATCATCATCTTCACACCTGTTCTTTGCTTTGCTCCAGTGGCCAATAGCTTCACAGCAGCAGATGTATAGACTACCTTGTCATTTTGCTATTTGGCACAAAACATCCTTCTTTCGCTTGGGGGAGAGAGTTGCTCTCTTTGGAATATTGAAGGAGCAGGCCACTTTAAAAAGTAAGCAACAAAAGGTATATGGTTTAAAATGTATAATACAAATGACATTGCTTTAACCTTCACAGTAAGAATGATTCTCTGGTCTAAATAATTGAATATTAAATATTCAATTGATACTTGAGATTCTACAAAGTGAATAGAGACAGCTGAAAAAAATCAATTAAGAAATGCCAAAATAACTCTGGTATTCTTTGACTACCCTGTTAATTCAATCATTGAGAATTTCTTTAAATATCTTTAAGTTTTGATTTACCTTTTCTACATCAACATTAATTTTGAGTGAAAAAAAAACTCCCATCATGATGCAGTGAAAGAGTCTTTCAGAAAAACATTTTGAGTGGGGCATATAGTCTAGTGGCTAAGGTAAATGACTGGGACCCCTGAGGTTGGTGGTTCAAGTCCCTGTCCAGCCACAGCAAGAATGCCATTGCTGTTGGGCCCTAACCCCACATTGCTCCCAGGGGGGATTGGCCCTTGGTTAGTCTAAGCAACTGTCACTTTGGATAAAAGCATCAGCTAAATGACAATAATAATAATAAGTGTAATTTGCATTTCCTGATGTGAAATTTCACCAAAAATTATCTTTTTTGATGAAAAAAACAACCATGTATACAGGTTTTAGAAACTCAGTCAGGTCTTAAATTAACCTTCTTCAAAGGGCTATAACCATTGATTTTCCTTAGCCTTCATTTGGGGATTGGATATACTGTGAAAAAATGTTTGAAGGACATTATGTATGCATTCAAAGGACAATGTATTATATTGAAGAAGGGAAGAGGGCTCTGCAAAGCTTTGCCAGAATGTAAATGCACCAAGATCAGACCCTCAGCTTCAAGATAAGGTAGTGTTGGATTTTGTTGTAATTATAAGAAGAACGGACCGCACAAGAAGTGCTCTTGGAGAAAAAGCCTTATTGTTGCAGGTGAGGCAGCATGTCTGCCCGCAAAGCTGCAACTTAGCTTTAACTCAATGAACTGTTGATGTGACCAGCCTTTAATCCCGTGGAGCAATGGCAACAGGAATTACTGATGGTCTTTGATGGTCAGGATGTCTGCATCCACTTTGTCTGGGGTAGTTGCCACTTGCTGACTCCCAGCTGTGATCAACAGTTGAAGGTTGTCATTTACATAACACAATAGTTTGTCACCAGAGGTGTGCTGTCAGTTTTTCTCATTAATACCATTTGAAGGTTATTTAAAATGGTTAAATTCCAAATTACAGACAGTCTCCAGGTTACGAACATCCAATTTACGGACAACTCATACTTGCAAACGGACAGCCATAAAGCCTTTTATATAAAAAATTTAAGTTAAATACAATGGTTTGTAATAACAAACACATGCACTGCTTTGTGACACTCACTAGAAAACATTCTACAGCTTTTTCGGCTCGCGGCTTTGTTGGCTTAAGTGTTTTTTATGCATAGAAAGGTAAAAAAAATATACTACATACAAAGACAAACATTTGACTAACTGATTCTAAATATGTATTGTAAGTACCTGTATGAAATTCTTGTGCAGAACCTATGAAAACAGAGACTGATGCAAAGCTAGAAACACAAAAGATTATTCAAAATGTAAAATTGTTTTCTTCACTTCACAATATGTGATGAGATAATAAAATAAGGTGGCTTTTCAAATTGTTTGAAGAACTAGCCCTCTGCACTGACTCTACATTTCCTGCTATGATGCTACATTTGCAAGGGTTGGTAGTTTGCAGATATGCTACAATCTAGCAGAATATAATGACAGTGAAAGAAATTAGCCCTGCACCTGAGGGCCCAATGATGTGTGATTTAATGTAGACATGTCAAATTAAAAACTTGTTTATACACATTTGAAAGGCAGTTTTGACCCTCAAAGAGGTCATTTTTTAAATGCTTATGATGCTTAAAATGACAGGTTCCTCCACTCTCCATCAATAGGTCCAGACTAGCTGAGTGACTTCTTAAATATATTAAAGCGTCTTCATTCATTGTTGTAAGAGGAGACATAATTACACATAAAATTAAATGCCACCTGGACTCCTTGTGTCATTGTAATTTATTGACCAATTTGAAGTGCACCATTTCTGCCTAGTTTTCATTTTATCTCCAAAGGGGTTTTCCTTTTGTGTTTAGTGTGTAAATGCTCTTGTCATGCTGTTTGCTGGCTTTACCCAGCAGTGTGTCAGAGTTAACAAAGAGCTGCTTCAAACATCAATACAGTCAGCTCTGGAACCCCCCTCCCCATTACAAGTGCAAATGTACACTGGAACTTTGCAAAATGCATGGCAAATGACAGTAATTAAGACATACCCTGCACTGTTTTACTGCAATGCAAAACCAGTCATGTTTAGTGCCATGACTCTTGCAAGTCTAGTTGCAAGAAGTCAATAAATAATCTTATTCATTATTTTGAGTGGAGCTGCTTAGACAGAACACACGCCTTGAACAGCAGACTGGTACAGAAAGCATGGGATATTTGAGAATCCCCATGATCAGAGTGTGTGACTGACTGATGCAAAGGGGGAACATTTTGACCCAGATGACAGATTTCTGCCTTATGAATGTTCATAATGTTAAATTAAACATTTAAACATGCAGCTTGCCCTGTGTGATACTATAATCATAATAAATTTATAATGGCATTTGTGTGAGAGTTTTTCTAAGTGTCAATACAGAAAGAAATATGGAACATTTCAGTGGATGCTTTGCCACGATCACATCCTCACATATTGGTGCATTGGTCTCTGAGTTCTGCCCCCCAAATGCAGCAGGGAGTCAGAAACAGATGTCACAACAAGTCGCTTCTAATTATTTATCCCATTGTAGAGCTGCTGCACTCTACACTCTATAATCCAGCACTGTCAAGCAGCTTCCTACACATTGTGACATTGCATCAATAAGCTACTGCTCTCATAGTTCCACCCTTTTGAGTAATTAAAGGATTTATCATGTGAAAGTTTAATAGGGAGTTTTAAGAAGTGGCAAAATAGCTGGCAGAAGCAGTGAACTGCATTAACCAAATATCAGTGTTATTTCGTCTGAGGATGTAGCCTCTGAATTGTCTCCATCTCTGGAGGTGTTACCATATGACATTGTGTTCTTATCATGGCCGCCTACCGCCACAGCTGGCAGAAAATCTACATTCAACAGGCAGAGCATTATGAAATGTTTCACAATGAGCTTGATGGGAAGAGTTGCCATGAAACTGGTCTGAAATATTAATCAAAATTACCAAGCTCTGGAGTTAACCTTCCTTTGAGCTGCCCGGAAGTGTTTGTGATAATCTGGGTTTAACACCATTGATTTCATTTATGAAATGAATGTGAAATTCTGTTTATGCATTGAAAAAATCTTTACAGAGAATAATGAGAATGTTTCAATTCATCAAGAGAATTTTTGTTCATGTCCTGAATTGACTGGATAAAAATTGACCCTAATCCTAAAAATAATGTGATTTTTCTTACTATTGGTGTATGTGATTTTGCATGTGATCCAGCTAGTTATTTGAGATTAAAACAGTCAAAGCCAGGGCAACTGAAAATACACAGGTATTATTATATAAATAATTATATTTGCACAGTGAGACACATACTGCACTGATAGGTTGCAAGCTGCAAAACATAAAACATATACACTTTCCATTAGTCTGACCACATAAGAAGGCAATTTATTCTGATTAAATTGTAGCACTCCATCAGGTCTTACAGGGTTATATGCACCTCTCTCTTTCCCAGCATCTCTTTTCCACTCTCAGTTGTGGCAAGGCAGCCCAGCTCTCATCCTTTGTCGAATCAAAGTGAATTAGGGTGAGACGTTGCCAAGGCCACAACAGTAAAGTCTGTGTCACTCCCTCTCTGTCCCCACAGACACTGAACGTCCCCTGTGTCATCTGCATCTGCAGCAGGTTCTCCACTGCTTGTGGGTGGTGGTGGTGGTGGGGGACAGAAACTGTGAAGGCTATAGTAAAAAAGATGTTTTTTCCCTTCCCCTCCCATACTTTTTGGTTGAGGTACTCAAAATCTGCAGTCTGTTGTGCCCACATCTTTTTTAAGGTGGAACGCTGACATCTTATTCACTTTCCCACCCCCCCACTGTCCTCGCTATTATCCTCAATTATGCCCTGGTGTGCTCTCACTGATTGGTTCAAATCTATCAGCCCTATCTTTTCTGATCACCATTCAAATTAATTCCAGAGGCTCATCAGTAGCCCAGTACAAAAATAAGCAGTCTGGTGTTAGAAACACTGTGCAGTGCTAGTCCTCATGGGTCTATTGTCTGTTTTGTCAATAAATTAATGCTCATCAAGGTAATTCATTCATCAAAACTGTTAATAAATTCAGAAACTTAGAAAGCATGAAATTTCTGATGTACTTCTCCCTAGTCTCTTACTGGCCCAGGAGGAAATCTTTAGCTAGCTACATTAGGTTTGGAAATACAGTGATCATAGAAGATTTTTAATCACACTGAAAATGTATTGAAATAAAGAGGATCAACCTTGTTATGGATACAATATCATCACATTAAATGCAGATGTTTCATTATGAGGGGAGGTTTGGTTGAAACTGGAAAGTGTCCTTGTGTTCTTGTTTGTGTCAAACTCACTGAAGTACATGCCTATAGCTGACACTTTGAAATAGCATCAAAGCTAGCTTACAAAATTAAGAAAAAAATCATTTCCTTTACAGTTTAACATAAACATATATAACACATTTAATTCTGTTTGATCTTTCAGTTTTAATTGGTGAATGTATAGAATGTCATTTGTGAATTAAAATTAATGTTCCTGTTTTTGTTTCTGTGGCTGGAAATTGTGTAGCTGTTGCATCAAATATGTGGATTTATATCTCCTAGAATCTGCAAATTCTGTAAATTGAACTGTGTTCAAACTGTCTTTCTTTCAGAAGTAAATGCCACTCTCAAAATTATGTGTTATTTCTGACACTGTTTGCCTTTCAGATCAGCTTGCCTTGAGATATAGCATGTGAATGCATACTAAGAACACAAAGATGTTTTTATTATGCCCAAATGGCTTAATTGAGCCTCTTTCTATCAATGTAACATGATGTACAGAGGCTGAACTGCAGACAGACATTAAAAGATGCAAAAAATCCCTTTAGTTCCTGCATTTCACATCTGCACCACACCATTAAAACATGGGGGTATACTGTATCTGTAATGAAATTACCATCAGCGTTTTCCCCTATATCTTCAACCAGGCAGTGTCTGAATGGCAGTGTTTTATTGTGTACTGTTTTATTTTATGTACTTAACATTAAAATGCATAGTGTCCTGGACTGACTACAGAGGCACACATTCTCAAGTAAAATTAGCTTCAGTTTATTCATATGACAAGGTTTAAGGAGGCTTGTATTTTGAAATAGGATAAATTATCAAAAAGAAATACCAAAGTACAACTTTTGACATATAAAAATGAAAGAGCCCTCATGGCTTGTTGATGCATTTTGGCAGAGTGTGACTGCTTGACTGAATGGACTGAATTGAATCAACATTTATCCTTAACTTAAAAATGAAAGTACGTATTTGCTTTTTTTCATCATAGAGGTGGATTAGTGAGGTTACTTCAGTCTAAACTGTGTTAACCGAATCTGCTTTAAACTGTGCATTTTTGAATTAATCACCATATGCCCTTTATGTTTGTCCATAATGAAGCACACATGTGGGTGAGTTCAGCAATTTTATACTTAACACTTCTTTCACAACTTTTTGAATAGAAAAAGTAACACTTCCTTTTTAAGGACAAAATGAGATTGATAAATGAGTAACTAAGCACAAATTCTGATTGAATTTCAGTCTCAGGAAGTTTTACTTGCCAGGCTGACAATCTAATGAATCAACAAACTATAGCCTCCTTTGTGGCCTAAAGACACCCACCTTTGACAGCTCTGATGTTTGCTAATAAAATCAGTTACCGCTCTAAACACTGTCCTATCATGATCTATCTAGCATATGCACATTTCCAGTCTGAATCACCGGCTCAGGACCAGGAAATACTCTGCCCCTGCTCTATTAAACGGAACCATAGGCAAAGCAGATATATCTAATCTGAGCACCCAAATAAGCAGTGTTCATAGCATCCCTTGACCAAAAGAACAATGCATCTTTTCCAGATACACTGTCTACAGCGCATGCCCCAGATCAACAGTGTACCTCACTTGACCTCAGAGTCTGAGAATCTGCTCTCAATGTTTTGTCCCTCTGTTTTTTTTTTATGTACCAAGGAAGATTCTGGGATATGATAGCATTTTCATGCTGCGATTTCTTTCTTTTATACATAGCTGAAGTGTGTGTACTCCTTTGATTCTGACAGAACACACAGTGCCTCAGGATGACAACAAATGCCAATCAGACATGAGTCACATGTAGCAGCAGCAGCCCAGTAGGTGTAACATGTTTAAACGCACCCCCTGCAGATCCCCACTTGCTAACAGCATTGAATATGCCAGACCTAAGTTACTTCTGTTGTAAATTGATCCAGTCAGGATTTGTTAAAAAGAGAGTATATGAGTCTCTAGCAAATGTACTATTCAATATACAATAATCTGTTAGTGAATCTGTGGTAATTCTCATGCAGCCATGTTTCAGAAGGTGCCCATCTGACAGTGACAGGATGCAGTATTTTTCAGCTAGTGGGATAATATGTGTAGTGACAGGTGGCTTGAAAATGTCTCGCCAGTCTGTTCCCTCAACCGAAGTCTTAAATGAAGCAGTGGGCAAAGCATGAGTGCGAGCTAGCCAGCGAGTGATAACAGCGTATAAGCAGCGTGTGATATTTCACCACCTCCATTGTTCGTGCCCTGGTCATGATTTCTATCAGACACAGTCCACAGGTAAAGGTCATACAAAGGCCACACTAAAATGGCTGTGATAAACCAGTTCACATATTTATGAATCATTATGACTGGAGATTTATTTATTTATTAGTTAGTTAGTTACATTTCACTTTAACCCAGAATAAATGAAGCATGAGCATAAATTTAATTCTATATGTAATGGTAATATGCTTATTGCACTTGTACCTTAAATCATATAGCAGATGTAATATGTTTTACACTTTACTACAACAGAATGAAAAGCCAATTTCATTAGAGTCAAAGGTTTTCACTGACAATCAAGCTTGCAGGAAGCTGTACACAAAACAAATCTTGTTTTCATGAGCAAGGAGATGAATGATCCCATTTGGGGCATGACCTGACACACACTGTGAGGATTCCATTTTTATATCACACTGGCCCCACAGACCAGTGACTCATTATTGCAGCTTTTAAGCAATGTTTGAAATCAGTATGATTCTTTGCCTAGATCTTTGAAAAGCATCCATTATTATGTTTTAGGAAAAATACATTGAATAGGCATATCATTACTTGCCACACTGACTTTAACCAAAGTAATTTTATGACTTGCTTCTAAGGCAATTTCCCCACACACTGTCATTCACGTGTTTGCATAAGTACATGGAAGGAAGTATGTTTGTAAAGTTGAGAAAATGAAGAGACGTTACTTTTCCTAATGAAGTGAGGCCATGCATGACTGCACTGGGCTTACATTTTGCTATCTATTTGCTAACTATTTTGGGCTTTAAGAGTTAAAAAGGTTTAACAGACTTTTCTTGGGTCTGCTGGTCAAACAGTATAAAGCAAAGACAACAGGCCCCTAGAACCAAGCCAAAGTAAACAATCACATCCTTCCTGAGGCTCCAGGACTGTCTGTAGCCATCATCGAAGAGCTCACTCACATCTTGGAACTCCTTTATAAGCCTCACCTCGTAGAAACTCCCATCGAATGATAGACATCAGTCATATTATCCGGGCCACACCACCACTGTAATGGGGGAAGTGCTTCTGAGGATTTCAAACCATGGCCAATGCTAACCACATTCCAAAATGAGATAGACACTAAGACAAACATCAAGGGGTCACAGTTAAATGAAATATTCATTATAGCCATTTTTCACACTTTTGTTGAAGGTCCAAGGGAGTGACATCATCTGTAGTAGATATTCACACTTTAACCGGTGTCTTCTGTAACACAGGGAAACTCTAGTAAGTGTGTCACAGTGCTTTTACTTGACCTGTATGATAACAGAATTTTCCAACTTACACTGCTTTTCAAAATGATGCAGTACCAATACATGGTTTCATTTTAAAACATGCTTACCATTCAGCAGATCAAAGAAAGGGGTGGATCAGCACTTTGTAATAATACAGGAGCAGTTCACAGCCTAGTGCATGTAAACAGTGTACGTTAACAGATGCCTGCTCAGTGAAGACTGTCTGAACAGCTGGCAGACACTTGAGACTATAATGAAATTATCCAGTGGCCATTTTATTTTAAGATTTAATCTCTACATCTTTTCATACTCTTCTGGGAAATATTTCACTGTATTAAGTGATACAAAATTTGTTTGATGCATATTTACTTGTCGTTTTGCTCACAGCCAGTAGGCATACATCTGGACAATTTTTGCTTTAATGGAACATTTTGTCTAAACATTTTGTCTCATTAAGCCATTTCCACCTTTAGCATTTCAGGATGTCTCTGTCAAACTAACATTTGCAAAGCTAGAGGATCCTCAATCATCGCTCAAACTCTTGAGATTTTTTGTTCCACATTTTGGTAAATTTTTATAATGTCTCCTCAGGTTCAGCCTGGGACAATCTCTGTCACGTTGTAAATCAGTGTCTGTCTGCACCACTGAATTTAACTGTAGGCCTGATGTCACAAATTATGAGAATCCCTGTGACCTCCATTTTAATTCCTGGCAAAAGACTGTGTAAGAGGAGGAGCTAACTTTAGAGAATGGCACATCATGTTGAGGTGCAGTGAAACTGAGTTTTGAAAGTGGCAGAGAATGCTAATGGGGCTTTGGGACTCAGTAACGATTCAGTCCACACAGACCTTAATAGACTCTGAGATAAGTACATTCCAGAGGCTAACCTACAAATAAACTGAATTTCTTAATGGAGTTAAAAGATGTAAATGTAACAAAAGTTCATGGTTCTGGATTAGCCAGTGCAGATTACATGATTTATTTGCACAAATCTATCTACTTGCCAACTCTGTAAAAATGTAAAAATCCTGTGTCATCTGAGGTAGCATTTTTGTGAATAGAATTCTGCAAAATTGTTTACATCATAACTAGTATTTAATTTCATGAGTGAGGACAGGTTTGATAGAATCACACAGATTTAAATATAACTCATCATCTTATTCCTTACTCTGGTTTTACAGTTGACACTGTAAATTTCACACCCCAAACAAGCACTTGATTCTGTGCAGCAAGCCTTTGTGAATTAGTTCACCTATATGGTGTTTCTGAGCCCCCCAATGAAGTGGCACAAATCATGGAAACAGGCTTCCATCTCCATTTGCCACATGACCCCTATAATGTCTCAGTTGTTAGATATTGAGAAGCAGTAGCAAGCTAATGGCTGCAAAATGGCTTGGAAAGGAATGGTGCTGAGGAGTGTTGAGGCTCAACATATCTAAAAATGGATGGAGCTACTGTACAAACTAAACCAGTGACTCACTAATTTAATCAGTTTAATCATTCATTGTGCAAAGAACATTTTAATGCACTCAGAAAAGTCACTGATTAGTATCTTACTGTAACACCACCCATAATGGGGTCCATGTACTCCCTCAGTACTGTACTGTATGGTTCTGTAGCTTCTGTAATTTATCCAACACAGTGAGAAGGGAATGAGGGGGTATGCAGATGCTGTCAGTGCTATTAGAGCCTGACTTCTGCAAAGTCAAATCAATGAGCTCATCTCTCTCGAATATCTGAGAAATCACATTTTGGAAAGCATGGTTTCAGCACAGTACATGAGAAGATTCAAAACAAGACACTGTGGTTTGAAGAATTTGCAAAATGGACCTTAGATATCATATGGATCTTTAAACAAAGCAAATAAAACCGCATAACTTTTTTCCTTCCCCAATATTCACCGTAGAATGGACTTTTAATGGTTTTCACTATACTTTCATTTTTTCATTGACAAGTTACAGTATTTGACTATTTAGCCTGATAACAGCTACTGATATTTCATTTGGCTACTGATTACTGAAAATAAAGTAGGTGTGTTACAATACTAACAGATTTAATGACAAGTTATAATTTTTTGAAATTACTCATATTAATTGCCAACCATTATTGCCTTACCATGTTTTTTTTTCAGAATTTGCCCTCTTGTGGACATAAAACAAAACACAATTTTGACAAATGTCTACATAATTCTTGATGGTATTTCGGCTTGATTATATGTAAATAAGTTATGTAATATAAGTTACATGTAAATAATGTTAATATGTATGTGCATGTATGTATATGCTTGTATAATTATGGATATGCAAAAACAAACCATTGTACCATTGGCCAGAATTAAACATATAATATAATCTCATTTTATGAGCAATCAGTTTTGTGCAGAAGTATCAACTCTTGTGATATAATCTCCTCCATTCAAAAATACATTTATTTTCCAGGGAGGTGACAGTTTTCCAAATTACATAATCATAGGTGTCCAGGCTCATGTCTGATCCCAGGCAACCCTTTAAAGTCAGACACAGAGGAGTGAGCAGTTCAGAGATACTTTTCCCTGATGAAAAGGCAGAGTCAGAATCTAGAACAGCAGCAGGAAATTCTGAAACCACATGGCGTACAGCTTGTGTTGTTATCCCTTTGTAGAACATAGGCCTATTCATCTGAAAAAAGTTGGTGTTTTTCCCTGATTCCCCAATGATGCTGGGCCACTTATTGTCTTGCCAAAGGGGACCTCCAACCATAGCGGCAATGGAGCAACTTGGACTCAAACACACCATCACAAGGTCCATGTCTTTATAGCTTGAGCCACCTTGAGGCTGCAGAAAATGTGTTTTGACTACAGATGGACTGTCTAATCATACATGGTCATGTAACGCATGGTTTGTGCTTTTAGTATGTTCTCAGTATTTTCTGGAATATGAAATATTTAACATTGGCCAAAGCTACAAAATCCCCATTGTATGCATTGTCTCTGATAGTCTCTTGTCTAGTGGATTGGTGGATCCATGTTTCACCTTTTACTGTAAAATAATATTGACCATGGCTGGCTATCTTACAATTAATTATTTAAAAAAAAAACTGTACTGTATTATCTATTTATTTGTGATATTATAGTACCTATATTGAAACCTTGAGGATAAGCTTTTTTTTCAAAGCTCATAAGGAAAGATATATGGATTTATTTGTGGGCTTATATAAAATTTCTCAAATAGATCTAATATAACCATAGGACCATTGAAATACCAAAGATTAACATTTTGTGAAGACTATCTAACATCCAAAGCCATAGCCATCTGTTTTTATGTTTGAATTATAGATCTACAGGCAACTGATTAAATGAGTGAATTTCACAGAGATATGAACCAGAGGACTGAAGAAGGGGCCTCTTGATACAAAATATCTGTCCTGAATTAGTGTAACTGTTTTGTTACTTTTTGAAGCTCCTTGACACATCACTAAATCTTAGAGGTGGAGTTCTTACTGAGCCCAGATGTTGAGTACACTCCCTTGTTAAAACGAACAGTGATTAATCCTTCATGTTTTCACAGTGATGAGACACATTTATGAAAATGGTGCAGGGTGTACACTGGTCATTATCCTTTAAGAGCTTACTGGCTTCATATAATTAATATATCTGGAATGTCTGTTTAACAGTTTATCTCTCCTTTTGCCTAGTACTCCAAAGAAGTGCCAAGACAAACTAAATAATCACTGAACCCACATTTTGGGCACTGGGGATAGCCATTCATTTAGTATATACATGAGATACCTAGTACTAATAATAGTAATTAGTGTTCAATGATAATTACACACTTAGGCACTAAATCAAGCTTGTATGTAAATTACATTGTTATTATTCTAAATTGCAGTGTTACTCTGAAGTATTCAAAAGGGAGAAATAATGGTGACTCATCCTGTTAAGGCATGTTCTGTTGGGTGTGTGGTCTCTACAGTCTGGTTTCTGATCTGGACTTGGTCAGGACAGGCCAGCTACCCTTCAGGACAGGGAATAAATAATACACTGGTTCAGGGCCCAAGAAGTAGTCAGCTGCATATCTGTGACTCAGTGCACACCAGTGACCTCCTCTGGCCAGTCAGGTTACCGCAGTCTGCCTGCCTAATTATTCAGTCAGTGTCACTCATACTCGTGTTTTTTATGCCTCACTGCAGAACTTTGGAGTGACATCACACACGTTGAGGGGTGTATGTGTGTGACTGCACTCTGCATAAATAATGAAAGAAGTTGCAGTGATGAGGGAAAGAATTCTATTTAATCCTTTATTTGATCTTTCTCAAGTTCCATGTGATGTCTTAAGCCAATAACATAAAGATAAATGATTATGAGATAAATTCAAATTCCATTTTTATTTGAAAAGGTATTGATGAAAGCATTTGCAGTACAAGTCAGCAGCAAAAGAGTTACTTCTCATGGAAATATTTCACATTTACTGCATGTTAATAATACATATATAATATAACCATAAATAACCACAATGGGAAAGCATAACAGCCATATAATTTGCTCGTTGTGTATTTGACTGCCAAGAAAATTTGCCAACCACCAACAGGCTCTATATATATTCTAAGCATGATGACTGATACTAGTGATATCATGCTTATGTAATGCTTTCGAACACATTACTGAAGATGCAAGATGCACACAATGTCAGCTATTAACAAACAGCAATGATAGATGAGGCTGGCGTACAGACTTTTTCATCAAACATTTCTTGTCTTTGCAGTGAATGTTTAATGCACCATGTACCGTGACTTCCCTCAGTGCATATATGAATTTCATAGTATACTGCTACTGTTTTCATCATTACTTTGAATACTTTCCACTGAAGCATCACTGAATCAAAACATACCGTATGCACAACTGGAAGAGAAGCCAAGCAGAAAGTCCCCATTCTTTAAGCAGAAATGGGAGAGCTCTTTTGTTTTTACATGTGTATGTGTGTGTATGTGTTCATGTGTGAGTAAAAGAGTAAGAGTAAAAGAGAGGGAGAAGGGAGATATTCATTTTAAACCCAACCCCATCCACGTTAACCCTCAGTGCAACCACTGCGCTCTTTTTACAGCAGTGACCTTGAATGCTACTGCAAGAATTTGAAAGTTAATGCATGATGAAAAAGATCAGCTTCCCCAGTGTCACTCAGAATAGTTCAGCCCCTGATTGCACAGCAGATCCAAGTCTACATTCCCCTCTTTGACTCACTGCATATTGATCATTTTTTCATTAAGCAAATTAGGGATATAAACAAAACATGAACAAGCTGTTTCTTGACACTGTATGTGTTAAGCCTTGAGCATGATCTGATTTATTTTATAGGCATATATTCCAGAATTAGTTGCTTGGATTTTGCTTCCACACACAAGTGACCCAGTTTTAGATGTTATCAGATTCATATTCATGGTGTTCATCATTTTCATGTTTTCTGTCAGCAATTTGGTTTATTTGAAAAACTTAACAGTGGTCAAATCAAACAACATGGGTAATTATTTATTTTGCCCTAAAGATCCATGGTTAACATATAGTTAAGAAAAAAGGCAAAAATCAATAATGTGTCTCTATCCTGTTCCCAGGACACTAGCCAGATAGAGATGTAATAACATTTTAGATACTTTCAAGTATTCCTCGATGTATTGTCGGAAACAGTCCTTACATTTAGACCTCCTTACATTTGTGTATTGCACACAGTAACACGTGTTTTTCATTAAACGATAAGAGACAGTGAGTTAGCCTGTAATTTCCCTGCGTCCGTTTCCGCTGTGATGCATGGATGCAACTACAAATAAACACACGACGCCAAGAAAAACAACACTGTAAATGAACCATCGCATACACGTTACTGGACTGCGCACACATACATTGACGATCAATATAAATAGCTTTGAATACATAAAAGTTGGAAAATCATGGCTCCCGTAGAATCCGTGCAGTCCTGGTGCTGCGACCCGGTACATTCCCTCACACTATGCACAAGGAGTCTAATAACAGAATCAGATGGACTTACGTTCGATGGAGATACCCTCCTTGTGTCATCGCGTGCGTAATTGCGCACATCACATTCGGCAAGTTCTGTTAACTACAGGCATACATCGCAGATAAGGTCAATGACGCAATATTTAGTTCGCAATGAAAAACGATCGTTATTTATTTGACACTTAAACTGCCTATTTTGCGCATACGAATGATCTTTTAAAATATTATCCTGAGAAACGAAATGAATACATTGAATTATCAGCAGTGTTGTCGCTGTGTAACAACCAAAGCTCACGAGCCAAAGTAATCCAAGAGCTTTCGAAGAACAGGCTGTGCTTGAATGATCTCATACATAATACGTTATTTGCTCCCATTAAACGACATTGCAGACATAAAATATATGACTACTGCCTTAATAGCTTGTGAATGGGGTGGGAGATTTAGAGGAGGTTCTGCCCTGATTTTAGTCCCAGTACTCCTCCTTAAAGCTAAGAAGAAAAGTCTGCATCAATTGAGTAAATTAAGTCTCTTAGATGGTGATTTTGAAGTGAGCCATTAACTTGTTTACCATCTTTCTGCCAAAGAAAAGGCTATATATAGCAGAAGACTGCAATAACAGACTGCACTTCATTATATCTGTTAAATATTAATTAGTTTGAAATGCATAACAAAAAATGGAGGTAAGATTAGTGAAAGAGAAGCCAAAGCACAATTTATGAAGAGAGAAGGGAGAGAAAGTGGGGCAGGTCCCAATGGGAAATGTCTCTGACTGTACAGTTCTATCAATCAAAACATAATGTTCTGAGAAATTAAAATCAGGAAGAGCACCCTGTGCTGTCTGTCAAACACAAAAATAACCAGCCAGTCAGACCCCAACATCCATCTGCACTAGAACCAACACAGGGGGTGCCTCGGCCACTTTTGTCTTGCGGGGAAGCAGCTTAGCAAGACTCTGGAAGGAAGGAGTAGCACGTAGGAGCAGGTCTTTGAGGCCTGCACGGAACTCTCGGCGGATCAAGCAGTACAGTACCGGGTTGAGGCAGCTGTTGGTGTGGGCCAGGCAGACTGTGAGTGGGAAGGCATACGCCTGCGCATTGTAGAAGGCCTTGCTGAAGGGCACCAGGTCAAACTTAATGAGCACTCCCCAGAGTGTGAGAGCCTGGTTGGGAAGCCAGCACAGGAAGAAGGACAGTACCACGATGATGACTGATTTGGTGACTTTGGATCGTCGCTTATGGCGGCCCTGCTCACCATCAGAGCCTGCCACCGCCCCACTGATACGGCGGCTGAGGATGAAACGCAGCAGCAGCAGGTAGCAAACAGAGATCACCACTAGCGGGATGACGAACCCCAGCAACACCTTCTGCGTCTGGTACAGACCCAGTAGGAGCTGGGGGTCCCAGCTGCCTGAGTCAGGGAAGCGCACCAGGCACAGCTCCTCATCTGACACCTGGGCACTGGTGGAGTAGACTGCATGGGGCAGGGTGGCCACCAGCGACACCACCCAAATGCCCAGGCTAGCCCACTTTGCCCCTGCCACAGCTGCCTGGCGGCTGTGCATCTTCAGGGAGGAGGCAACGGCGTAGTAGCGGGCCACGCTCATGGCTGTCAGGAAGAACACACTGGCGTACATGTTCATGGTGGTGACGGAGCTGATGATCTTGCACATCACTTTGCCGAAGGGCCAGCGGAAGTCGAGTGCCGTATCCACTGCCCAGAATGGCAGCGTGAGCACAAACTGGAGGTCGGTGAGAGCCAAGCCCATGACAAAGCAGTTGATGGAGGACTGCTTCTGCCGGTGTCGGGAACGCAGCAGGTATAGCGCGAGCAGGTTTCCCACAAGCCCCAGAGCACACACCACAGAGTACACCAGCGCGATCGTCACGCGCACAACCATGTTCGAGCTGTCTGCATGCAGCTCTGAGCTGGATTCCCTCGTCAAGAAGTGCAGCCAGCAGTGTAGGGAGAGGTTCCTGAGAGCACCACCAGAGCGGTTAGGCAGCCCCATGCTTTCCTCCAGTGCCAGCCCACACAGCCCTGGCCCTAGTGCTTGTATGCTGTTGTTTTTTTGCATGGTTCACTCATTCACACACTCGCTCTTCCACGGCCATGGTGAAGTCAGAAGGATTGCATTGCTCAGTTGCAGAAATATAAAACTCTAGGGTTTTAAAGCATTCAAATGATAATAGTTCAACAAAGTTCATGTAAACATACCTTGTCCCAATTATTTCTCTTTGATGATATTTCTTAGATCCACATCCAACGTAAAGTTTCAGGCAGAGTGCATTGGTTTGTCCTCTCTCCAGTCTCGCTTTCACCTCACTGAAATAAACAGCGCACCCCGCGTTCTTTTATACCTGCCTCGTGCTCGCGCTGGAGTCAGACTCAGAGGCATCTCGCTAGTCCTCTGACCAATGAGAAATGTTTCACGTTTCATTTTGTGATTAATGTAAGATAAAGATTAATTTCCAAACGTGGCTGTATTCCTGTTTGTAATTTGCGTGAACTGTATGAAGTTATACAACTGAAAGATATACGTTGCCCTCCGTATCATTTTAATGTCAAATTTATGAGGATTATATTTATTAAACCCGTTGTAATACGTTTATTACCGCAGTAAAATGATTTTTTTTCCCAAACAAGGAGCCAGATTACATTAATATTGCACACGAAACAACAATTAATAAAATCTAGTAACCTTATAAAATATGGTCTTGAACATTTTGACGAGCCATTCTGATTGCTCCTTCACAAGCTTAGACAAAATGGTTATTAATAATACAGCATTTATACTGGTTTAAACTTTGTAATAATTTAAAGTGGCAATCATTCCATTTTTTCCACAGAACAAGCCAACAGATCTGTCATTACATCGTGGAAATATGAATTGTTTATTGTTTAACTGGCTGTTTGTTTGCATTTTATTGTTATACGGTTATTTAAAATACTTAAACGAACATCTCGACCATGGTCACTGTATTGAGGATGGATTTATGCAATTCGTAAAGTATTCCGGAAGTGTCGTTAAATTTAAATGCGTTCTTGATAACGTCATTTTACTTTCCATATGTCAACTGAAGTGAAACGTCACCTCGGCTTCAACACAAACGAATTGATTTAATCGTATGGAGTGAATGAAAGGTAGCCTTACCCGCAACCGCAAGGTTGCTTGTTTTACCGACGGTCAGTGAAGGAAGCTCTGTTTAGTGAATTAAATTTCTACAAAGTCCATATTTATTTATTTATTATTTATTTATTTATTATACAAGATACTCTGGATGGTCAGCTCTGCTTCAAAACAAGATCATATAAGTCATATTTGGAGGTTATTGTCACGGTGTTAATCTTGTTTAACGAACAGGATCAACATTTCTCGACGCCTCTTCATCAAATTGCAGAGAAGGGTTTGTGCAATCGAAAATAAGTGAGCTGTTCTCACAGTTTTTGCTCCACTGATTTTGCATGGTATTCATGGCTCTGTATTACACCACACTGATGATTCTATGATGTGAACGTAACTAAGAGTAATGGATCAAATATTGGAATTTACATCTATTTTAAAAATCTGTTATTCCCCACGTGCTTTCCAACCTTCTGTTTCCTGACTACTTTATAGAACAGGTTGAAATCATTATTGTTATTACCCTCATCACACAAGAGAAGTGTCACATAAATAGTATACTTTTGACTGGATGTTAATCATTTAAATGTATCTTTCTCAGTTGAAAAATGTGTGATTAGACACATAAACCTGATACATAAATGACACAGTGAGTACAGTCGTCCCAGTGTGTTTTATCTGTCATTTTTGCATGAGACCATCATTTAACTTTTACACATAACCTTACTAAGTCCTTGTATTCATTATTTTTTTGCAGAACAGCTTTTTCAAACAGTAATTACTGGGCTCTTGTTAGGTGTCCAGTTAGGGAGCAAACATATTAACACATGAGATTATTTGGAAAATTTAACAAAAAAATAGTTTTGTATTTTCCATTAATTTCTTTGTTCCAACAGTAGGAAAATTAGTTTTCTTTGTTCCCATTATAAATGCCTGCTGTATCTGTGTGAAGTTAATTATGAGAAAAAAAACTGTTAGTTTGTTTAAACAATAGTGGGTGCATGTATTTGAAAATGGATGACTCAGACCACTTATTGTTTTTCAGATGTTTGCATGCAGGACACTGATATTCCCAAGCTGTGTGGCCCTAACCAGCCATGCCCTAGCGCATGGTGAAAGCATTAGGGGGGATTTCTGTAGGTCTACTTACTTTAACCCAAGGCATCTGTTCTACACTACATCCCTCTGTCCCTCTGGGTATACAGTGTAAAGGATGGCATTTACTTTCCATAAAACTGCAAAGAAATAATTGACTTCCTTTTTCTTCAAAAATGTTCATTTTTACAAACTCATTTATTGGCAAATAAGAAAATATGATAGGAATGACAAGTCAAGATTAGTGCGAACACTATAGATGGAGACAAGAGCCTGGCTGCCTGGGAGAGAAGCTGATTAAATTTGCTTATCATTACCTGATGAGGGAGACGAGGCCGAATGTGCTTAATCAAAGGGCACCTCAAAGTGCAGCCGCATGCACCAGAGCATATCTGCGCACCCGTATTGCGCCAGGTTCTTTGAGGAGAGCGCGTGCCAGCTGTAATGCATATCGGTGTTTGTACCCCACCCCCATAAACATGCACTTTTGTAAGAGGAAGTGGGTCAGTGCGTCATCCAATTTTGCGCAGTTACAACTGCGACTCTCTTTTGACTCGTTTTTGCAGCACAGGGATGGAGGAGAGGTGGAAAAAATGAGCAGCAGAATTCTTACAAGCTGACAGTCTTCCCATCTGTCAGTCTATCAGTCAGCTGATGACATTATTTGAGAACCCTAATATTAAACCTTCGATGGAAAAAAGGGAATGTATCTGTAACATTCAGTGTCAAATTCACAATAGATTTATTTATGTACTATAGCTAGATCTATATATATTAATACAGTGTGCTCTCCCTGTCTATAGTTTTTTTTCTGTCTCTCCTTGGGCTCAGTATGTCCTCAAATACATGCATTAACTATATGTTTGCATTCCTGTAGCTAGTAGCAGTTTGTTATTATTAATATATTTTGGTTCTTTGGATTTTGCAATGTCTGTGCCATACCCAGGAACTCTCCACCAGGTGAGTCCTTCATAACCAGTGAATATTTTCTACACACCACATTTACAGCAGAATAGAAAGGAAAAGCAGTTTCTCTCTCTCTCTGATGATTTTAAAGCTGGTAATAAATGGTTGTCAGACTGTCATTGGGAAGAACTAATACAATAATGAAATTTTAGGCCTCCTTTCTTGGTGGGCTGAAATCAATTATTTCTGCAATAATCCATTATACAGTATATAACTCCTAAGTATAGTTAACTGATGTCTTAAGAAAACGCATTTTATGTAAATGACGTTGAAGTAAAGGCTTAAATTGTTGAGGTCCATGGTATGCCTCCGATGGGTGCCTTAACTTGTATGGTCACTCAGGAGCCCGTCACCACTCTCACAGCCCACTTTTTCTGTCAACGGTGCAGTTAAAGGACAAATGAGAGCAGTCCTTTCAAACACACATCCCCTCTAGTCTGCAGATGGGTGCATCATTGTCCTTTAATCTGAGGGATTTTGCATCTTGAGTGACAGCATAATCTATAATGAGAACTATAAGTATTACCCTTCACCTCACTTCACACTGTCAGTTGTTCTAAATTCAGGGATTTTGGACTTCAGTAATCTCAAATTCATATGGAAAATAGAAACCATCGAACCACAGAGCATAACAGGATAGAGAAAGAATCTGTCCGGCAAATGTCAGTGATGTGGAGAAGGAAGTGGAGTGTAAAAGTGCTGGAAGGAAGGGTTGTTGAAAAAAGAAAAATGAGCCTAGTGTAATTTGTAAGATCTTTGCTGATTTGCCCTAACATTAGAGAACAATATGTGATAAAAAGGCTCTCAGGACAATAATCAAAAATGAATAACATTCATAATTATAATAATTTAGAGACTGTTAATTAAACACACTGTTGTGTGTGTGCATGCGTGTGTGCATGCGTGCATGCGTGTGTTTTTAAGCATTCGGGAGCATGTGTGCATGTGCACATCTGTTTAGGCAACTATGCAGGTGTGTGTGGAAGCAGAAAAGTGTGCGCGTGTACCGGAAACAGATAATTATCTCTTCTCTCAGATCATTATTCTACAAACACAGCCGTATGATACCATTGCTAAACAGATGGCTCAGCTCAGGCAAGGGGCATCTGTGTTCAGTGTGGATTGTTTTCAGGGTACAGGAACCCAGTGTGTGGGGTTGAATGTAAAGTAAGGACTTCCTGGCTCTGCTGGTGTCTTCTCGTTTGTTGGTTTAATATACTCCCTTCCTTCCAGCACAGTGTAGCAGATATCAGCGTGACACTGGTACACAGCTGCAATAACTACAGGGGTACTGATGTGTGGGCTGGGTTGTGGTGTGTTCCAGCACTCAAGAGCTTAATTTAAGCCAATAATTAGCTAAGGATTTCAAACACTGATTGGCAACTGAAGAAAGGAATATGGTATCCCTAAAATATGACCTCAGAATTTCAAGATGTTCCATGAGAAGGTAAAAATTCCCAGAGAAAAAGTCAACACATTTTAGAAAGTAGATGCATAACTCTATGCATCCATAGTGACATTAGCTATTGATTGCGGCATACTACTAATTTTTTTTTTCATGTTTACATAGACTTTTATTTGTGAACCTATTGATGCAAGTTATTTTGACAGAGCATTCCCAAAGAATGTGTCTCTTATCTGGGTGAACTTTTGCCTGCTGTGGAAAAAAGAGAAAACAATTTGCACATGAGATGGATGAAAACTAGAAAACGTCTTTGACAGTGGCTGTCAGCATTCGCACAATCCTCTATGATGAAGAGATGAGCGTAAGTAGACTGTGAGGACTACGTCCCCGTGAGAGACGCAGTATCTAAGCCACCAGTATGCATGCTCATTAAATATGCCATGCACAGAGAGAGAGAGAGCGAGAGAGAGAGAGAGAGAGAATTCTCTTGATTAAAGAGCAGGAGCAGTGGGCCAAACAAACTGCGGCACGGATATCAGCACAGCTTCAGAGCCTGAGGTGAAGTGCCTGGCTGAACAACATAGCAAATGGGTACACTCCATCCATCCAAATCTGTGTTTAGAGCTTTTAGGCCTTCTGTTTAAGTGTAGTTTTTCCCAAAATGGTTTTTTGTCTACCAAATGTGAGAATAGGATTTACACTTTTGTGATGGGTTGAGTGTTAGAGAAAGGGAGAAAAAGAGGGTTGTTTTACATTTTATATGAAATATAATAACAGGTTGACAAATATGCATTAGTTAAACTGGCAACCTACTTCAAAATATGATTGCAGTTTTATGTCCCATCCCAATCTATCTTCTGTTTCTGGATTCTGAAAACATAGGACATTCAGTGTAACCCTGCTGGCACTGAACACAACAGAAAGCTTTGTGATGCCATTATTTTATTCCGTTATTTCCTCTCTACTCACAATGTATTAGAGTAATCCTGTTTCTGACTAGTTTCTGTAGTTTTTGCAAAAAAAAAATGCTGGTTGCTCTCTCCTCCTCTCTCTGATGAATTTTTGAAAAATACACAGGGGTGTAAGGAAGAAGAATTTCATTTGTGAGATTCTAATTATTTGTAAATATTTATGTAAGGAGACTGTACTTGAAATAATAAACATATTTTTAAAAGCACTTGGGTTTCAAGAGAATAGATACTATTACTTTTGTAATATCTGTTCTTACTGAGGCATAGTGTGATTTGGGACATGTTAATCACTTTAACTCAAAAGACTGCCACAGGGACATCCATTACACAATTAAGATGAGACCTGGATTGTATTGGTTTAATCTCAATTCATGAGCCCCAGGTCCGAATTTTTAACGTGCCAAGGTATGATTCATTTTAAAGGAGAGCTCGTGCATTGTGAATCTGCAATGTAAAAAGTGGAAACGTGTAAAAAGCGAAAAGGAGACGGAAACATTGCATATAAAGAAAACTGTTGTGCTTTGGTCCACCACACAATCCCCTCAATGATTACAAGACCTGGAAGCCTTTTTAAGTGATAGCTTTAATAATAATCGAATTGGTGACTTAGTGTTCTTAGATCTATTTGAGGTTTTGTCATGAGAAATCAAATATTTCCACTGTGCAAACAACCTATTCTCACCCGCAGCGACCCCCCCGACTCCTCCTTTTCCTGTCACCCTCCTTTCACATATCATCTGCATACGAGCGAAGTGGCATATCGTGGTGTGCTGCCCAGGTCACCGTGGTAATGCGGCCTGTGATGGGGTCTCCATGGCGATAGTCCCTCTCCTCCAGGCTGGCATTGTGAGCGATAAGGCTGGAGTCAGCCAGCAGGGAGGTGATCTCCTCCACTCCCTCATCCATCCCTCCCCCTTCCTGCTGCTCCTCCATCACAGAGTGCAGCATGTGGTCCAGGCTATGGAGGACCCGTGAGGACTGGACATTGTGCAGGGACCGTGACTGGACTGCAGGAGGCAGAGGAGAGTCGATGAACAGCACCACTAGCCAACCCTCCCGCTGGCAATCCAATATAACAATGATTTTAAGGTCAGCAATAAAATGTACTCTGAATTTAAGATAGAGTGTACTGTGACTACAGCACCTGTTGAAGTACAGGTTTAAAGGTACTGAGTCTCGCAGACAATTCCTTTGGCTTGACACAAAAGACAAAATGCACTGAAGCTTTTAAAAGGTACTAAGCACCCCTATCACAGTTCTAGGTCTGTATAAGCTTCCAAATGGTTAAACTAAGTTGTGTGCTTTATAATTGTCCTTAAACACACATTAACTTGTTAAATTACTATGTAATTTTCTTGGAAAAGTCTTGAACAGCTTGGAAAAGAACTGCAGTTAGAGTGTTTAATTGGGTGCACTTTGTCAATTTTCCCAAAAAATGTTGATTTATGAACGCTTCAAAAAAATCCATCCCCAGCCCTGGATTACCTAATAGGATGAATGATAGAGGGGCTATGTAGTGTACATCAGAGGCTCTTAATGAGCAGATGACAGAGAAGGTAAAGTGAGTCAGTAGTAGGTAATAAGGGACAGGCTTTTGCACAGATAGGGGTGTCCTGGTGCCTGAGCCCCTGCCTGTGTGCTGTCCGACAGAGAAAGTGCTTTTTTGGTGCTGCTGATAACCTTTTAGTCTTTTAGCCCAGAGTGCTGCTGTGATCCGCCCCCTGGCTGCTATTTGAGGAAGGGGGAGACACAGAGGGCCTGTCTTTCCATAGGCCTGCATATGTTTGATATGGGGGCTATCAGTACTCAGGCATTCCCAGCAGAAATGTGCCACAGCCGTGTTAACCGGCAGCAAGCCAGACTCACCTCTCACCAGTCCGAAGTCTCCTTCCTGGCTGACCTTGCTGTCAGAGAGGGGCTTCAGGCAAGGGAACAGGATGAGGGAGAAGGAAAGGATGAGCACCTTGGGGAGTTGAAAGGAGGGATGGAAATGTAATTGATCATATATACATGAGCCCACAGATAATCCATGCCACCCTCAAATGTTAATCTGCTTCAGGGACTCAGTGGGTCTTTTTCTCACCATCTATTTTCAATGAAGGTGTCATTGAATCACAGTCAGGGAATGAGACAGTTACTATATGATCATTAGCTATAATGTTTCTGTAATGTATTGATTGTTTGAACTGTTTACAGTTCCAAGATGGTATAGTTTCTTGTACACACATTTATAGAGTTTAATGTGCAGGCTTCAGGAGATCCACATCGAAATGCTCCTACTACTATACAAATATAAAAATAAAAATAAAAAAATCATATAAAAATATCAATTTAAAAGGGATTCTCAGGTGAACCAAAATGTAATACTGTGAAACAGAACTTCACTGTACCTTCATGCATTTATTACTAATCAGTCTTTGCCAAACTCAAGAAGCATTCAGTCATTGGTTTTATAATTTTATAATAATAAAAATGATGTTTGTATTATACACAATAGTAAGAAAAATATTTAATCTTTTCATCTCCCTTTTTCCTGTAATTAACTATTTAATGTCCTCTTTTGCTCATTGTTCCACTCAGCCCTCATTATAAAATACATCTCCCATCAGTCCCACTGTTAATGTGAGCACTCCATATGGGTTGGAATGTGTGAAACAGCCTGCTGTTGTGTAGCAAAGAAAAGAGTGAGGCTGATGGGGGAAGGTGTGCATGGGAGGCCGATTTCTTTGAAGTTGTAAGTAGCTACCTCAACTCAACATTCAAGCCATGGATGCCAGGAATTAAGGATTCCAGCAAGGCAATGGCCCATGGCATCATAGAGATACTCACTCCGCAGTCTTGATTTGACACTGAAGGTTAATATTTTATACTTTCAGTTTACTTGCAGCTAAACTACATCTAGATGAAAATATGTAGTGTTTTCTCCACAGTTTGTTCTTCCCCCAAATCTCACATGTCTATTCATTTTGATAATGCTTAACCACTACCTTTGTCCATGTATCTTTTTAATATGATTTTAATGGATAATTTTTCTCTAGTTGTACACTTATGTTTCAGTGTATGTATGGTAAAATCACTGAATCTCACCCTATCCGAAGCAGACTAAAAATAACATTTCATCAATATGAAGTTTTTATATAAAAAGATTATAAGGTACAGATGGGTGTTTGAATGGAGGAAAAAAAACAGAAACATGTTGTCTACCCCCTGGTCTAGACAGTCAATTGATAAGTGTCATATGTTTTGTTTCACTGTAATATCTGTCAGATTGACACTGCATCAGGGATTTTATCAAACTGTGTGATAGTGCCTCTCTTACCAGAATGCACGTCCCTGTCTGTGCAGTTTTGTTGGACTCGTTCATGACCAGAGCCTGCAGTCGGCGGAGTTGTTCCATCAAAGACCTGACAGAAAGAGGGTGAAACAAATTTATGTGACAGAAAGCTGCCAGAGGGCCTTTTGAGACAAGAGCAAATGGCATCATAGGATGACTAATGCCTAAATCCCTTACGTGTTTCGCTTCTCCAGCTGGAAGACCTTCCTCTGCAGTTCCTGGTTCTGTGCACTGCAAGCCGCCATCCTAAAGGGAGGGATTCACATTAACCACATTAACTGTCTCACTCTTGTTCTGTTGGTTGGCACTTTACTGCAGTGCAGGCTGCCTGAAATGAATAACTGACATTGTTAAAACAAACCTCTTTGTATCATACTCAAAGGACAAATTACATAGGCCTGACAAAAGACAAAGGTCAGGTTCAAAGTGTTATCTTGCTCTTTTGTTGTTTCTGTAATTTTGCAATCCTGGTTTCTCTCTCTCTCTCTCTCTCTCTCTCTCTCTCTCTCTCTCTCTCGCTCACACACACAGTTAACTCTTTTAGTCTGTGCTTCTTCCCTACATTAACATGTGGAAGGCTAGCCATAGCCATTTTACACCAGAAATACTAGCTAATAACCACTCATTCTGCCACCTGTTTACAGAGGCCCAACTCATACCTCCAAACAACACTAGGAATTTCACAAAATTGCTACTTAATACCCTGTCACATTTAGACAAATAATATGATAAACAGAAATTGTCACAATGGCAACTGTTATTATATCTTAAGTTACAGCCTCTATAGCACAGTTTAGAACCACAATAGCACAGTTATTTTGCATGAACAAGACAACAGCAACAATAACAATCATCATACTAATGAACAAATAAATAGAAATAGAATTAGTAGTAGTATTTATTTTAGAGAGACGTTAATATCCAAAGTGGCAGATAACAAAAACCGATGACACTTCGTCAGCACTTGTTTTCATGGTATGTAATTATCTATAATGTGTCCATTCGGATTTAGCTCTATCCCTGTCAGATAATGTGTCACTAATGTTTTCCATACTCTTTTCTCTGCCTTAGACATTGGGCAATGAATACTATTGTAATTTTGTTGTCCACAAAGAATCCAGTGTTGTTTAATATTGCTTGACTGTAAACATCAAACTTTCTTGTAACATTTGGAGTGAAATGGTGCTATGAACCAAAACAAATTCTGTAGGGAATGTGCATTTATTTAAATGTATTCACTCCATCTGTCTACTGTACAGAAGGAGGGAAATGAGGGATTTTTTCCCTTTCCTTTGTATGCATGCATCCATTTAGTCTGGTGCCTGATTATGGATAAGCTTGTTCGGCCAGCCAGTCACTACCTGCTTTCCAGTCCATCAATATATTCCTTTTTCTTCTTCCTGCTCTCCTGGGCTGACTGCTTGTTCCGGATCTTTCTCCGAATCTTCTTCAGGATCCTCTCTTCATACTGCATGGAGGAGCATGGAATTGATCAGAATGGAGAGAGTGAAAAACCTGTGTATTGCATACAAATGGCTGCAGGATGTATCACTCTACAGACCAAGTGTTGGCGGATAGCATGGTGGTACCTTAGTTAGGGGGAGCTGTGTTGGAAGAGTCACACCCTCCTTGATCAGTAGTTTCTTCTCATCCTCATTGAGAATGAGCTCCTGAAAGGACTGCTGTGAAGGCTGGTGACTCTAAGAGGTAAAAGAGGTGTATTAACAGTAAAACAGGGCTAGTAGAATCTATCCCAGGCCCCATGTGGTGCAATGGATTTGTGAATATGTAAAGCCATGCATGGATTGCAGGTCTTTCTGCTTCAGGTGAATTACACGCTTTTGCTTGTTTATCTTGTCTCTGTATCAATCTGTCTCTGTATCCTAATACACTCTCCACTTTCCTATTCTGTTACACCTTTCTGTCTGTATTTCTTGCCTGGTGCACTCTCAAGTGCCTCTAACCTAAAAACCCAAAAGTCCTGTTTTTCTCTCTGCTCTGATCGAGTGTCCTCTGTATCTCTGCACTAATACACTTAAACCCTCTGTCTCTCTAGCTTGGCACATCTCTCTTCTGTAACATTAACATCCTAAACTACAGGGTTCCCTGGACTCCCTCCCCTTCCCAATAGCTTAACCACACTCCCAAAGCCTTTGCTTCCTATTCCCCTATTTGTCTCTCCCAGCAGTTTATGGGTAACTGAGGAGGTGAGAATGTTGTCAGAAGAAGTGTGCATCCTGTAACTCTAAAGCCCATATGTATTAGTGGTAATAAGGCTAATAGGTGGGTAAAGAGTGCACATCCCTCCCCCAAAACCCTTTCCTGGAACTCACATTCTCTGTGCTGCCAGACAGCAGAAGGTCCTTCACGGTCAGAGGGAATCCAGAGGACATTTGGGTCTTGTGGGGTTCAGAGGCGAGCTGCTTCTCCATGGCCCTCCCAGGGAAGAAGGTGGATGGCCAGCCTCCTGCAATAAGGACGCAAGAGAGCTTTGATGTGGGCACTCAGAGGGAGTGCTGCGCACATTGACACCGCTGCTTGAAAATCAAGGGCTGTATTTCTGAGGCAGCGCAGCGCAAACATTTTTACCACTGTCTTCGCATACAAACACCTCACTATTTGAAACGCATATCTGAGCGATTTAAAGTCACACAGATGTACAATATTATGTAATACTGTCACATGAGTGCCAATAATGATGTTACATGACCATGTTGCAATGTATGTATTATACATCTGTGTCTGTTAAATGTCAAATTTCAGAGATACATTTTAAAGGACCCAATTCGATTCCCACCACGGCCGGGCCCTTTCTGTGTAGAGTTATCATGTTTTCCCTATGTTCACATGTGTTTTCTCCAGATTCTCAGGTTTCCTCCCATGGTCCAAAGACATGCTGGTCAGGTGGACTGGAATTGCCTCTCCATCTTATTTACAGCATCTTAAAGACAGACATGAACAAAAACCTAATCCTTGTGGTTTTGTGTCAGTTCGGCCACTTCTTATAAATACCTGGGGCTATAGTTTTATGGGAGCCTCTTGACAAACTCTCTTGAAATCCACATTGACAACCTTAAATATTTTGACAAAAACAGACCATTCAGCCTAGCTAAGCTCACCATTCAAAACAAGCCACTTTTTTTTTTTTTTTTTTTTTTAACCAAAACTAGTTTTAGCAAAACTTTTTCTGCTGTGTAGGTTATGATGATTTTGCATTTATGATGATGATTCCAAAAATATATTTTGGCTGCATCTTGCACTCCTAATTTATTAAAAATACATTTTCCCTGAGAGTGGAACAATCCTCTTTAACAACACAAAGCTGGAGTATTTATAAATGACATATGTATGCATATATATTAATCTTCATGGCAATATGTTTGAGATGATCTCTAACCTTTTCTTCCCTCTCTATTTACTCACTACTATAGTAGTTACCAAACATATTAAACAAAGTAGCTGATTTTTAGCTGAGTTTCTTGTCTATGCTCTGAGGTTGGACCCTAATGAAGCTTGTTCAAGGAAAATTCTCCAAAAACAGATGACAATAGAATTCCTAATAGAAATCCTAATTTGAGCCATCTGAGCTGCAGCACTGTGACTTTGGACTGCACGTTTTTCATTTTAACAGACTTCCAGCCTTCCTTCATGATCTTTTCATCTGTTGGCATCTGATTAGTGTACTTCTCACATTAATACAGATGCTCTGAAAAAATGTATGTCAGCACTGCTTTCTTGGTCAGGTCTCCTGGGAAAAAAAGTTACTTAATGTGGAGGATTCTATATACAAAATTAATATAAAAAAAATTAAAATATTCTAAAGAGCATCCATTATCAAGTACTCATCAATTAATTGTTTGTGTTTATAAATATATATGTACAAACGCACACATACATATTTTCACATGTAGATATACAGAGATTTCTTCACACATTCATTCATTAATTGACTCATTTGTGGCTGTCTATATGCAAGTATTAGCGTATATCTCACCCAGGTCAATGGAGAAGTTGGGGTCTACAGCATCCATTGCAGATTTTGTACGTGGCAGAGTATTGAGGTGGTAGAGCTCCATGGGAAGGTTGTCTGGGGGTGGGGGGCTGTCCATGTGATCTGAGTGGGGGTCCTCACTGATGCCGCTATCACTGGGAGATGGGGACCACTGAGGAGATCCTGAGACTGAGTCACCACCACGCAGCAAGACATTCAGGAAGTCCTCAGCTGGGCTCAACGTCTACAGTCACATGCAGAACCACAAAGACACACACCATCAGCACATTACTGTCATTTATTTAATGCGATTTCTTTATAGCAGTACATAAATGTCTATATTCAGCCCTTCGAATAAATATGAATAACCACATGTAGATACACTAAAACATGTCTAGCTACACTGCTGAGCAAGTTAAATAACCATTGTGCTTTCTGACAGCCAAGCAGAACGTACGAGAATGTGATCTAGGACAACAATGGCCAAACAGAGAAAATCACAAAGAAAGACGACATAAAGCAGAATTTCAAACATAAACGCCCACAGCAACAAGGTCAGAATGGTGATGTCACTTACGGCGGGCTCTGAGATGGACCAGGGTTGGTTGCCATGGTGCCCTAGCTCCTCGTTTCGCAGGATTCCATCGGCCTGATCAAACAGCAGATCTAACAACTCTATTCCATCGCAGCCCTCGAGGAGAAGGGTGAGTGGAGATAATAGGGTGAGCTGAGGCTGTGTACTCATCAGATGTTGATTGGAGTGTAAAGAACACAGTGTGCAAAGCAGTAAATATAAATTATTGATTGGTTTCATTTTTTTTTTACCTCTCCCAACAATTGTTTTTGCATGTTGGATTATCTAAAATAATTTTAGATTAATTTTTTCTCAGGAATATATGACATTTCTTCACTTTAATTCACAATTAACTGAATCTTTCCCTGCTGTGATATTAAAACCCTAAACTTGAAATCTCTCTCTCTCTCTCTCTCTCTCTCTCTCTCTCTCTCTCTCTCTCTCTCTCTCTCTCTCTCTCTCTCTCACACACACACACACACACACACACACACACACACACACACACACACACACATACATATAACCAGGCAGTCGCATACACAAACACAAACAATTTCAAAGGTAAATCAAAGGGCAGGACGCCTTGATTATTGGACTGCGATATAAATGGAAAAATTCTACAGCACTAACTACCCAGCCTGACACAAATAAAGAAAAGGAGTTTTCAACTGAGAAGTGTAAACATGAAAAATTCAAATGATTTACCTGGCTTGAGTATTGTGCCATTAGTCCAGTCCCGGAGAACCCTTACCTTTTCTAGAACAAGGTTAAATTTTCTCAGATTGTGGGTGTATCGGCCACAGGTCACTGTGTCTGTCTGATTCTGTGTAAGCCACTTCTGTGGGGCAAAGTTTAAACTCCAACACAGCATGCTATGCATCGCTCCAATGCCCCACATAATTGGCTGCAGTTATTTAATCACCTTTGATTGACAAGAGTAGAAAAGCCAATAAGGAAGAACGAAGGATGATGTCATAGCTATGAACCACAATCAGTCTTGGGTTCAAAGTTCATTCATTTGTTTAAAATGGAGTGTGGACACATGTAGGGAGGGTGCCCTTTGACACAGTTTGAATAAAGATATGTTTTACAGACTGCACATAATGCTAAAGACCCTAACACATCTCATTGATCAGTGTAGCTGTTTGTGTGGAGTAGTATAAACATTGTCAAATCCACAGGCACTTAGAAAATCTAATTGACAACACTCACAAATCTATCCTTCATTTTGTACTACACTATTTGAATAAATATATTTATTCATTATTTATTCATTTCAAGTTTTGCCTTGATTGTTAAGGTGGCAACATCCAAACAAAACACATAAGTCTCACAAGGGGTATACAGTATTTGTCCAGTGTTACTGTCCCCATAGTCATTGTTGTAGTGTGATTGTAATACTGTGATATTCTCAGGGTAGAGTACATTTTAGGGCCAGATGTTCAGTTATATGCAGCAATAGTCAGATAAATCAATATTTTCTGTTCATTCCAACCTCGCTGGCTCTGGGGGGAGACTTGCCAACACATCAATACTGAATGTTGCTCTAGTGCGACTGGGCTGGCGTCCAAGGTGTACGCTGTCCCCCAGATGTGTGTGTCAGTGTGACCCTGTCCCCAGCAGTCCCACTCAGTTTACCAGCTGGCAGACACAAGCAAATACCCACCTGTACCGTGTAAACGGCTTTGCTACGAGACATCTAAATATTCATCTAACATTTGCTGAGAAGACTAAAAAAGTTTATACTTACTGATAATGTATTCAGTATCCTCACTCTTCAGACTTACATTTAAAAGAAACCAGTCTAATCTAAATAAGACCTCCTGGTAAAATAAAGGATAAAACATTGCTAAATTTCAAGGAATATCCGTTGATTACACAACCATGACCAGCTACATCTTCCAGATTCCAATCAAGTTCCAAGTTGAGGGGATGGCTGCACAAAAAAAAACTTCAGGCAGAAAGCCTCAGCCAGAACAAGTTACATCAGATTTCAGATACTCGAGATGAAGTTTTGTAATCAGTAAATACAGTTTTCTTCTCTTTTCACACTGAAATGTCTTGTATTCATACAGCACTGTTCATCCTAATGTTGGTGGTAGAATGACTGAAATTCCATTACTACATTAACTTATTTTCAACATTTTTCCCTTTTCTCCCCAAATCAAAATAGCCAGGAGTGCCCTTCAAGTTATCCTTGTGCTAGGAGCACTGTAGCTAAAGCATGTGCGCTACTCTGTTCCTTTCACCTTCAACTAACTGAATATTTAACATTACAGGCCAAACATTGCTGCAGGAGGGAATAAACAGTCAGGGGAGAATTGCAGAATTCTCCATCTGTGAAACATGTGGTCCCCTTTAGACAAACAATAAAAGCAATGACCTTTGGCTTACTTGGACTATAAAACAGACTTTCTTTTCTCATCATTTAATAGACATGTGAATGTGAAATCACCACACTGCACTCACGACATGCCCTATGATTCATTTTGTCACCCAGTTGTTCAAGTGCTCTCTTTGTTTTGTGTTGACTACACAAGCTTAAGGCCGAAATGTTTCCCAACTGGTGATATGTATACAAACAACTTCCACACTTTTCACAGTTCATTTAACACATAAACATATGAGCATACTATCATAGTTTCTGTTTACTGGAAGATTGCCAGTGTGCTTCACTTTGTTAATTCACTGAAAAAGTCACAGTAAGGGTAACATAGCAGTTTCTTGTAATTATTTTGTTTTCTCAAGCTGTAATGGAGTTTGCTATAGCTTTTCTGAAAAGAATTAATTAACATTACATTTAACATTCATCAGGTGTGCTTTACCAGAGCATCTTTACTATACTTGATGTACCCATATACAGCTGGATATTAACTGAAGCAGTTTACGTGAGGTACTTTACTTAAGAACATCATAGAAGAGTCTTACTCATGCACTTAACCTGAAACCTCTGAGTTACAAGCTGAGGTTTTACTGTTATAGTACACTGTGACCACGTACCATAACAAAAGATGCATATGTACGAGGACACATTCTAATCAGTAATCTATCCTCTTCATTAAACAATTAAACTTTCCCATAAACACCAAGTATTCAGGTTTGTCCCAGAGATTAGTACAACCCCAAGGAGCATAAAAACTAGGAGCATAAGATCAGTCTTCCCTTACAGGAGTTGGAGGAATGATGTGGACCAGCAAGGCAAAGCTAACCTTGGAAGAGAGTTCTACAATTCATTTCTTTTCTTTTCAATAGCTGTTAAATATGTCATACTTTTTTACCCATGAAAATCAGAATACCACTGTAAGGGTCAGAGTCCTTGCCATTCTTGTGTTCCTTACAAAGGCAATAGGACAGTGATCAGCATTAATAAATACCTATTAAGATCCATTTCTATATGCTGTCAATTAAAATTAAGTCAATGGAGGGCATTTGTTGGGGCAATTAACATAAAAGCAGGTTAGCTTTATGATCAGCCAGGATAAATTTAATTTAGATCAAATTTCTTTGTGTTAATGAAAGGCTGAGAAAAGCCAGTCAAGTTTTTAAGTCTTAATTTTTTGAGTTGGGGTGGGGGGTGCGGTGGGGTGGGGTGGTGGCTGAGCCCTTAAACCCCAACATTGTGAATAAAGGTGTTAGCAGCCACAGAAATGTTTCTTTGGTGGCTGACCACAACTTTAGCTTTATGAGCTAAATAATCAGCCTTCCCCCTTTGCCAGTTCGGTCAAATCTGAAGACTTTCTAATCAGCAAGAACAACCTCAGGACAATGTTCAGCCAACATTCTGTGAGCATAAGGATTTTAGGGTCTGCAGAGGATGGCCATAATCTGAGGAGATCTATCATGGGGACCCCACTCCTGATGTTCAAATGCATAGGACCCAGACAACTCCATATTTTAAATACCTGTGGGGTGCCCAATAATTGTTGGGCAAAAATATGTAATGGGGAAGGTATTAGCAACAATACTTGGAAATGAACTTTAATTCATTTAATTGAATGGACTGCTGCCAGCTGGTTTGATATAAATTACAGAGGAATTGAGCCTATACTGGGAAATTACATTTGAAATAGAATAGCAGCAAGGAAGGAATAAGGCATTTTTGAACCACTTGTATTTACCTGGTCTGCTTTAACAAAACAAATTAAATGAGAGTCCCTCCCTACAATAGTTCTGAATTGCCTCAGTTGCTTAAAGAAAATTAAACTCATGGAGACTCTGGGGTGATTGCTGCATGAATGCGCATTGCCCTCACACATTAAATACACTTTTTAAATTATTGCTCTGTTCTACACTTAGGCAAACAGGGCTGACAAAAATGCAAAAGGTGTTAATATTCTGCACATTGGTGTAATACCAAGTCTGAACTTTTTCAGACTTTGTTCAAAATCATTGCAAAGTTTCCATAATGGGTAAGGAAACTAATCAACTAAGAAAAAAATAGCTCTGCCATTAAACTTGCACTTGTTGAGTACACCAAGTCAATATCAAACAAATATGTGTAACCTCTGATATCTAATTCTGGGAATATGTGATGTGAGTTCTTATTTATTCCATCTCCATACACTTGTCTGTTTGCTAATTCTCCTAGTAATTTAACTTCAGCAGTCTGGTATGGTCTCCTCTTCTATCTTTCTTCTGGAGCTTTTTTTAAAACAGCTCTCTCTTTCTCTCTCTCATCATATTGTTTTTTCAGTCACTGAGTCTATGAAATGTTTTCTGTTGAAGGTCTCACATGCACAAGATAAAATGAAGATTTACAGATAAAATGAAGGTGAAATGAAATAGGGATTTAGACAAGCCCTTTGCTGTTGCATTGTTTCATTTGTCTCTGCTCGAATTAGATAGTTTCTTTTGGTGGGTAAAGCGCTGATATGAGCCCATTAGATGCCTGAGAGCTGCATAAGGGGAGTATGCACTCTCTTGTCTAAAAGGGGATTTGAAAGACAATAACTGGAGACCTGTTGCATCGCTATTCATTAATTATAAAACCCAGTCCAGGACCCTTGTAATGAGGCTCAGCAAGGGGTTGGACAACATAATACTTACACATTAATACTTTAGTCTGTACTGGGCAGAATGATATTTGACAACATTTTTGTTGAGATGTTTTTGCAAGAGTGGCTGCATCAGCTTGAAGTAGTGGCTGTTGATCAAGAGAAAACCTTAGATTGGAAGCGTCATGGCAATTCCTTTCCTGACTCAGATTCTGGACTCCTTTGGTTCGGAATTTGTTTTACAGCACTTAGATCTTATATACTCTTATATTTCAGCAGAAGCTGATGACATCACTGTGCTTTTAAAAGAGTGGAATGATGTGGACACTCTTTCTGACAGTTTTTAGGTGTTTCAGAAATCTATGAATGTAAGTGTGTACTGGAGGAAATGCGATGCATTCATGAGAGAACCATGGCATGAGGCTGTCCACTGCAGAGGGGCAGCATGAGCCTGAAAAAGATGGGTCTGTTCCAGGGAAGAAGATTGGATGTACAGAAAACCTGGAAGTGGATTCTTAACTTGATTAAACCAAGCCTGGCTGGATGGAGGTGGCTGTTGCCACAGATGTCATTCAGGAGGGGGGTTCTGGAACCCAGCATTCTGGGGCCTCCATGCTCTGCCATAGCCTAATTTGCATGTACTCTCCTTTGGGAATGCTGAAAAAAATGCAGTCGATGATGCTGTCCTCTTCTGGAACAGAAACCACAGGCTGTATTTTATATTTATCTGTGGAGGAGTGAAGGCATATTTTTGTCACTTTCAGTAGCAGGTTAGTTGCTTTCAGGTGGCACACTGTGAAGAGACAGCTAGGCACTACAGAACTGAGCTGGAGGCCAGAAGTATTCTTTTTTCTGAGGCAGGAGGGAGCATGGGCTGTGATGGGCACCTGTTTAGAATGAATCTCTTCAGGCTGTGGGTTGCAGCCAGATTTTTACCAAAATCTCTTGAAAGCCTGGAGGCTCTTGAAGGTAAAGACATGGGAGAAAATGGTTACTGGGGGTTCTTTTCTGCTCCTGTTTGTTTGTTAATCTTACTTTTTCCTGAACTGGTGGTGGGGTGACTGGAGAATTTGATGCTGGAACACAGCTGTTGAGTTGGCCAGGACTAGGTGGCCTATTCAGTTAAGTGGTGTGAGAGGCTGCTGTCTGGTCTGAGTAGCGGTCATCACTCTCATTAGCTGGGACTGATTAGGGAAAACCTGGCCAGGGGAGAGAGGACTGTGCTGGACCAATTTCCCTGAGATTTTGGTGGGATCGTTTCCCCCGGTCTGTCCTGGTCCATGAGGTAGGTGCAGAGCTGTTGTTCCACTACAGTGTTAAAATGGGATATGTACCTGAATCAAAGAGGGCTTAAAGTGGTTAGCAGATTCCTGCATGGAGGCACCTATAAGGGCTTCCCCTGTCAAAAAGGTCAGGAGACCTACAGCAATGGTTACTCCACATAATTGTTTTTGCTGAGCAGTTTTTTCAACTGGGTGGATTGTATTACAAAATAAGTGATCAAGAAGGGACTGTTCAAAATTTGTGTCTCGATTGTTCAAGACTTTGTTCATAGTTTCATCTCTTAAAAATGTATTTTAACAACTGGCTGTTAGATTTTAAGAGCTGTTTTTCATATTCAGTCTGAAGTTCTTACAGTCATTGAAGTTAAAGCACCAGCAGATGAACTTGGTGGGTCAGGAAAAAACAGCCATATGGGGGACCCTGAAGCACCAGATGAAGCCAAAATGCCCAACAGACATGGCAATCAATAGGACTGCAAAAATTTTAAAAATTTCTCTGCTTTGCCACTGTTCACATCTCCCACTTTTTTCTTCCTATTTTCTTCTACTTTTGTTGTTTTCTTTCTTCCTAATCTCTTTCCAACCCACTTGTGTCATTATGTTTGCTTCATTGTGTGTGTGTGTGTGTGTGTGTGTGTGTGTGTGTGTGTGTGTGTGTGTGTGTGTGTGTGTGTGTGTGTGTGTGTGTGTGTGTGTGTTTTCCATTCATTAGTGCTTTCCAGTTTCTGTTTTCTGTGTGTTCCCTCTGTTTCCCCTGGCTCTATCCCCTCTCTCACTTGTTTTGGCTCAATATTCTGTCAAAGATTTCAATGACAAATATTGCCGTATGTAGCGTTATCATTATTGCTGTTTTATCAGATGAACAGTTTAAAGGCTGACGTGATTATATATAACCAGTCAGCCATTCTGGTACATAGTTACATTTCAACACAAAGCTACAGCAATCACCTTTCCCTCAGGAAAACAGGATGATCAACTCCAATAGGATTCCCCGAGTGAAACCACACAGCAATAAGAAAATACTTTCTACAAATACATATGAGGAATGAGCTAAAGGTTCAGTTTATGTTTCTGTAGTTCTTGCATGAGAAGCCATTGTGTTGGTTCTCTGGACTAAAGTGTGGTGGGTGGACACAATGAAAGCCAATAGGAAATACTAACAATTTCATTATAACCCATTTTTATTGCATTTTATAGCCAATCATGTTGAAGCTATCCTGGCTAATGATTCAGCATTTTAAATGTATTTCCTTTCACCATTTTTTCCTCATTGTCAAAAAATACATTTTTAACAGGATTTGAATTCTTGGTCATAAAACATTTAAAAAATTAACCCTTGAAAATTCAAACCCACTTTTTGACTTTTGATCTCCATCTTATTTGTATTTATTTGAATGCAGTATCCCCTTTGGGTCCTCAAGCAGCACAGTCAGTGCTTGCATTCATCAGTAGTGTATCGAAGGATCTATCCCCATTTTAAATGTGTGTGTGTGTGTGTGTGTGTGTGTGTGTGTGTGTGTGTGTGTGTGTGTGTTGTGTGTGTGTGTGTGTGTGTGTGTGTGTGTGTGTGTGTGTGTGTGTGATCAGGATCCCTGTTCACTTCAGGGGACCCCTAGCACCAAATTTCCCTTCCTCTGCTGTCACCACATCTGCTGTAGACTGGCTTGTGAAGATTGCAGCAGAAAAGGTACTTCACTGTCTTGCATGGTGTTCATTGTCTTGCTTAGAATCAGGAGAATGATACTGGTCCTATACGTTTGTGTACATTGCTGTAACAGTATGGGAATGATATTTATGCCAATCACGTATAATGCCTTCTGTTAATTACTTTGCATGATATGATTCAGGAACATCAAGTAAATCCAATAATGACATTTAACCTGACAAAAAATATACATTTCAGGATATGTTCAATATTATGATATTTTGCATTGCATTATACACTATTAGTTTCATATGGGCAGTTGAGAAAATGATAATGGTCGGATATAGCCTATGGGCATTTTGAAAGCCCAATAATTTTTAATTAGGCACTATAGAGCAACCACCAGTGATTTCCCCTGGAGGACTGTCAAAAAAGTTGTATAACATCTTCAAAAAATAAATACCTCAAATGAACAATAGATTAATTACTTAAAATAAACATTTTTCCCCATTGAAGTTAATAGAGTGACTTGTTAATCTCTCATTACAAGAAAATCTTACAGTTTTAGGGCCAAATCCAGTCATGTGCTGAAATGCATTTTGTTCATCAGTCTGTCACTCTGGCGAGGTTAAGCTACACAGACACTGGACTTAAGCACAGGTCTGGATTTAGCCCTTGGTAAGTTTGTTTCTATAGTGTTTACAGAATTAAAGGAAGGCATTTCTGACGTTGTGATTGAATAGTATAGAATGTTTTTTTTGTGAGCGGAGACATTGTTTGTCTTGTAAAAATATATTTTCTCTTTACCCTCAGTAAGACTTTTACATCAGTCTTGATCCTGAGAATCCCTTTAGGTTTTATAGTGTATTTTACAGAAATTTGAATTTGTTGACTTGACCAAATGAGGTGTCAACATTGAATTAACTTTGTACATGGGTAAAAAAATAAGTAAAACCACAGTTTTAAGAGAGACTCACTTAAAAGATTGCCCCCTTTGATTATATCTTGCAACTGTATTTGTTTGTGATTGTAATTAAAGAGAATCATGCTTCTCTATTATCTATTCAAAGCAAAAATGCATTCTAAAATGACACAAAATTCTACCAAGTGGTTAATCAGGTAAACTAAGGGGTCCTAACTGTGCTCATAAAGGGCTGAGAGGGGCACATGCTGGTTGCAATTTTCACCTTGAAATTAATGGAACAATGGAAAGTGTGTAATCAATTGCTTTAATTGATTAATTAATTCTGAATAATAATGAAAACCAGAATATTCTTTTGTCCACAAAGAGATTTTTCCAAAACTAAATAACTGATGAAAAGTATATTGGCGCTGTAATTGACAATTAAATTTTTTTCACCCTCCATTTTATATGACTGGCTGACAGATATATTTATGTTTTATTCAACATCACACATCTTCAGAACTTCTCTGTGAATGTTCTTTATGAATAAGTCCTGATGGATAAGATCTGCCATCAAATTTATAATTTGGTCTGTTCAGAGAGATTCAGTTCTACTGATGAAGTTCAACTAGCAACAACAGCATCTAAGAATGATGTAATAACTTGCAACAAAATAATTATATGAAAGCTATGTCAATACTTATTTCAAGAGATGCACCCAGGTCATGAGAACAAAAATACTGTCTTATTATTACAGACAGTCAAGTTTTTTGAGGTCACAGAGTGAACAATGAACAACAAGTTTTATTTTGTTGATGAGATTTATTTTTCCAGTCATTTTGTTGACCAGAAAAAACAACATACAAAATGTAAAAGTTTCTTGGCAAAAAATAAATCTTCACAAAAACCAATCAATCAGTCTTTCTTTTGTACATCTGTTTATGCTCTAAACTTTTTGCAACTGGTACTTTAAACTGCATTTCCACCTCACTGTACTATATGAGTTTTGTACCAGGTGTGTCTGTTTGTGCTGCTGGAGGTGTTTGTAATGATGCCAGTCAGCCAGGACATGGTGCCAGCCCATTGTATCCTTTCACCATTTCCCCTCTGCTTTTGCCAATCATACCTGACTAGACAAGTTTCGAGAGTTTTAAACATCACCTTTTGGGTGTATTTTGAGATAATAATGCTTAAAGCAACAGGCTGTTACCTGCAACAGGTGCCATCACAATCTGTTGCTTCAGCCCAGAAGAATGTGGAGCTGAGCTGCAGATGTGATCGCCACAGCCAGTCATTTCACCACATTGAGCTGTGTGTCAGGAAGGAACAATGAACCACGAGAAATTACAAACCCATCTTACCTTAATTAAATATGTGTTTCATTGTGTTCTTTTGATCAGCACAGGTGAACACACCATATGTAATTAATGCATATGGTTATTTTCCCTATATTACACTAAGAATAATGAGTAGTGTTTGCATTAAATCTATATGGCAAGAGGATATTGATAGTTCACCATAGGTGGTTTTGATTGCCTTTATAACACAATGTTGCGCTAAGACCTTGTATGACACGGCTGATGAGGATAAATTGTCCATACAGGTATTTATATGACTGTGGGTTGTCATTGTGCATTTAGCTCACACAACTGAAAATATCCTGAAATGTCTAATGTGTGCTGACTATATGTGCATTTGAATACTTGAGAATGTAACTACTTTTTTTCCTCAAGCATCACTTATGCAATGTAAAGATATAAAACTGAATCACAGTGAGAAGATTCATTTTCACATTGAAGGATAAAATGGATAACAGAACTATATATACATTTGACAATATCAATTGAAAATACCAAGAAAATAAAGAACTCTTTAATAATCATCTTCCAGTCTGAAAAAACAGGAAAGGACAAATTAATTGAAGTGTGAACAAAGATACTGTAAACATAACATACTAACTTGCAGAAATCTAAATCTACTGCTATACAAGATTTAAAAATTCCCTGTCCTGTGCTTTTCATCTTTTACATATCTGTGTCCACATATGTCCACTGCCAACCCATTTCTATACCTTCATCTGCCAAGTCTGTCATAAAACCAAAGTACAGCACTTAGTATCTGATATATAAGTTTATTCAGCAAAAACAAAGATGGGCTATCCTTACCCAGGCTCCCATATGCCTACTGCATCAGCATACCATTTGCTGCATTTGTTTCATCCAATTATGTCTTTTGGTGCTACATGACAATGATTCAATTAATTATATACCTTCTATCTATATACTGTCTATCTATATGCCATACTGCCATACACCTTCCATCTATGGACTGTGGTGCCAGGAAAGGTTGAGGGAGGAGCAAGCTCCTCCTATTGTTCTGCTGACAGTCTCCTGGTTCCCTCCCTCAGCATGGAGAGCTAACTGGAGCTTTAACAGCAGTGGTCTAACTGCTGTTAGGCTTTTTCTTCATGACATGCATAGCTATAATGGTAGTTAATCCCTCTAATCATTAAAAGCATGAACAATTGAACAATTATGAACAATTAACAGCTTTTTAATATTCTGGGGTTGCAGTTGTGGTTGGAATAAAAACCAGCATATACAGTGTGCCCCCAGGACTGACATTAAGAACCACTGACCTAACTAACAGGCAGAATTAAATAACTAACAGGCATTTCTAACCAATCCAGGTGCTAGCACTTGCTTTCAGTTAGACCTTGCATTTAAAGAACTTTTGGGTTTTTTGTTGCATTTTCTCCTTGGCTGTGTTGGTTTTCTCTTTGGCTTTTTCTATCATTTTATTTAGGTGCCTGTAAAAGGGTTAATAAAAGGACTTTGGCCAGTTTTTGTTTTATTTTGTCATTGTTTTTCCTTCCACTCACCACCTGGCTTAGTGGTCATGCCTGCCACTGCACAACGGTACATTATAATATGTTGTAATCATAGTGGCTTCATAATTGAAGCAGAAGTAAGCCTGATTATAGTCCTCCAATTAAAAAATGTTGTGTGTCTCACATTGCGCATGATAACCATGTCTTCCTTAAAGTATCACTCAAAAAACTGCTATATAGTTTTACCTTTTAACTAGGTCAGATTCAACTTGTATAGGTTTCCAGGAAACAGTGTGTACTTGAGTACCTGGAGGCAGTCAATCTCATTTGGGCCTCACAGAGAAGACACATAAGCAACACTAACTTTATAACAGTGCAAATGTGCCATCTGCTGGTACACGTTCAGCCATTGCAGAGCAAGATTTTTACTGCAGGGGTGTGCAATACTAAGGGGTGATTCCCAAATACTGTAGCAAATCAAGCACAGTCAAAGAGATTACTATTCACAATCATGTCATGCCAGTCTCTCAGGTTTAAGCTTTTGTATCATCAAATAATTTAGGTAAATGCGTCAACATATTTTTGATTATGTATCTGTATTCAACCATTCAATACATACATAAAACAATTTAGAGTCTACTGTATATGGATTGTGTGAGAAAACAGATTCACCTCTGCTCTTCAGATTTAATTGTTTAAATAACATACTTTTAAATTCATAAATATAATGCTTGGTCCGAGTATGGCAAAAACACTAAATGTAAAAATCAGTATTTGTATTTAGTTGTAATTACAAGCCTGTTTATTTTAACATTTTTTGCACAACCCATTCGCTGTATCAGAGTTAGCAATGTCTTAGTGTGGACAATTTAGACTGACTGCTTGGTTTCAGATGATATTTACTGTGTTGTGAGCACAGGAAGACATACCTTTTTTTCACATATGGATGACTGTACTAAGCCTGTTAGGCTACTATATCAATAAATAAATAGCCTATAAAATTACTCAAATGTGTTCCGCTAATGTAGCCTAAAAAAACACCTATATACTCCTACACAGGGTACATGTGAATAATATTTCTTTTCTGAAATAAAGCATGACTTCAGCTTTGGATGCTGGAACTAGATTAAGATGCATTGCAATTCCTGCAGATTAATTATGGAAAAATACAAACGTTTTCGATTCCTTGCCTATTTAATTTCTCACTGAACGAGAAGAGATAAATGACAAGGGTACTTGATGACCAATGCTATTAAGGTCCAATGACCTACATCTAGATTAGATGTGGCGATTGGGGAGGTTCCGGAAATCATTCGTGAATCCGCTCAGCAGTGTGTATGGAGGTGTAATCATATATATGTATGCTGAGGAAACAACGTTTGAACCAAAGAGCGCACCTGATTAATTCATCAAAAACATTAAACTTAAAAAACAACTGTACAACAGTAAGGAACTTTGCAGGTTTCTAGACCACAGGATTATTTAGATTTTGGACTTGCAACAACCACATACCATTGATTCCCCAGAAATAAAGTTTGCAATTTAATGACAATTGACTAAAATTAGACCTACGATTTATCGCTTGTGGTAAATCTCTTCTAATCGCGAGACTACTGCACAACTTTAATCTCAACTCTCGGTGACGATTAAAAGACATGCGCAGCTCCGACGGACTATGACGCCCAGAACAACCACGATTCCTTACGCAAGACGCAGAGGACGTTGAGCTGCAGTATAAAACTCTGCGCGTTGACGTCAGCACTCTCTTCCCTGCCTATGCCCTAGAGTGCTGGGCAGCGTAACTCCTGTGTCTTTTCCTTGAAGAAGCGAATCCACAACCATCCGTCAAAATGGTACGTCGAAAATATATTTTTGTCGTTTGATATGTTGGCGTGTACCTGAAGCGTGTTTGTTCGATAAGTATTGTAGTGTGCAAGTGACAGTGATGGGCACTCAGAGAGATAGATCGAGGGGACATGATGACAGCGGCGATTGTGGAACAAAATGGCACCTTTTTCATTGCGGTTTCAGTCGTTACACCGCACAAATTTGGAAAAGTCTTATTACTGCATTCTTCGCAGTATCTCTTTCTGCTTGCCACATTTACATTACTGGTGTGTTTTAAGATTGTTTACGACTCCCATTATGTTCATAGATATTTAACGTTGACAAACTGCTGCCACGTAAAAGCTAACAACCGGCAGCTGGCTAACGGTTTAGTCAGGTATAGTTGGCTTGTGATGTAAGACTGCATGCCCTCCTTAAATCGTAGCTCTCCGTATAATCGTAACGTTTTGTTTGCTGCCTGTCATGGATAGGTACTGCCAATTGGGAATTCGCAACGTTTGGAAAAGGAGGAAATGGCGGTGTTTTTAATTGTTCTCCTCTGGCATGACTGTTCTGAAGTGACACTACTGCGTAATTTAATATGCGCCATTATCATTTTCCACCAGTGAAATTTGAACTAAAGTAGCATTCAGTGTAGTAAATGTGTGTAAATTGCGAGTGTATTCTTGAAAAATTCTTAGATGGCTGGATGTGACATATTTTGTTGTTGCTGGCTGGCCTTTGCGATTTGGAAGTGCCGACATTGCATGCATCTCTGTTCGCTTACACGTGGCCCGTAATTGTTTCTGGCTTCATGCGTCAAGCCTCAGTTTGGCCTATAACAGTAGCTATTTTTGCATTAATTCTGTAGAAAAACATTCTGGATTGTTTGGTGTTCGATTTTTAACGCTGTTTAGCGCCCTTAGACCTTGTATATTTTCGTGAAATTCCGCTAGCTTGCCGGCACTGCGGTTTCAGGTTGTAGCGCTCGTCAATAAGCAGGCCTTGTCTTTGGCTCATGCTATGGCAGACTTATTGCGCAGACTCCACATTTAGGCCCCAATACAACGAGTAGAGGGTTATGTTGCATTACATTATTTTCTCAAGCAAATTGAGAATATTTTGTGCTGAACACTAGTTACAGTAGTTTTGGCAAAACACTACACACTGCAGTAGTTTCCTACACTTAAATGTGTAGCTATACATTAAATGCGTAGCTAGATGGAATACCGAACTAACGTTGGATGATATAGATATCTCCGGGCGGCCTGGCACCTCCCAAAAGCAAAAAGCCTGCCACTCTATTCACAAATGTAAAAGTGGCACACCAACAATATTAATTGAAAATCCCTGATTTTTGTTAGCGCTGGGATCTTTTACAAAGGTATTTTGCTGTCATAATTTGGTCCTGTGTCAGCTCAGTGGAACGTACAGGTTTAATGTTGGTGTAATATGCTCTCCGGTTTTGAGCGAGCATTATGCTTAATGTTGCCGTTATTTTCTTCCAAGGTGAACTTCACCGTAGACCAGATCCGTGCCATCATGGACAAGAAGTCCAACATTCGTAACATGTCTGTGATTGCGCACGTGGACCATGGGAAGTCCACTTTGACCGACTCGCTGGTGTCCAAGGCCGGTATCATCGCCTCCTCCCGAGCTGGGGAGACACGCTTCACTGACACACGAAAGGACGAACAGGAGCGTTGCATCACCATCAAATCCACGTAAGTGCTCCTCTTGGTGGCTTTGAACCAGCCCCTGACATAAATATGAATAATTTAGTGATTTTTTTCCTCAGTACCACTGTAGTGTAATTTATTCGAAATGGACATGAAGTAACATTTGAATTGGTAAAGCACTGGGACTTCCCATGTTGGTCTGCTGGGATGTCGTTGTTCCTGGTTTTTCTTTAGGGGGGAAAAAAATAATTTTCTTGTAACTGTGGGAACTAGTATTTTGCTTTATCACTGAATATTCTATCAGCTGTGTTTTAAGATGTTAGTGACTGATGCTAATTTAGTCAGAATAATGTATAAAATGAAAACTTTGAACTGGGGTTTTCTCTAGAGTAAGTAAATGGAACATTGCTGTAGATGAGAACTAAATTCTGATTAGTCATTGTCAAAGGTGTGGCTGTTGAGCTTGGCAGATGCAGGGGCGTTAATCACTGTTCAACATCATTCCAATTGCCTCATTTCAAATGCTCGTATTGTTTTCCTCTAGCGCGATCTCCATGTACTACGAGCTCAGTGATAACGACTTGGCCTTTATCAAGCAGTCCAAGGATGGATCTGGTTTCTTGATCAACCTGATCGACTCTCCTGGGCACGTCGATTTCTCCTCTGAGGTCACTGCTGCCCTGCGTGTCACTGATGGTGCTCTGGTGGTGGTGGACTGTGTGTCCGGTAAGCTGGGTCCAGAAGTGTTTTTGGTGGGTGAGGGTGGCGGCTTAAAGCTGTAGTTGAAGCGTCATTTTAAAGTGGTACATTGAATGGCTGAGAGGAATGTGCAAACAGTACTGCAGGCCAGTGTAGAGTTAATTGCTGCCCAGCAGTTGTCACATAATTACCCTGATGACTAAACAGACACCAGAGTGGAGGTTGTGTTTGAACTGTCTACAGGCAAAATTTGATTTGGATCATTGAATGGCATAAATGGATAAAATGGCAAGCGGCTTTTGGTGTTTGCACATGAAACCTTTTACTGCATTGAGCTGGTGCTATTGGAAGAAAGGAATTGCACACAGTCTCTCCATACTCAGTTGCACACCTGCATCCCCTTGTCCTGACTCTACCTATCCCCACTTACCAGGTGTGTGCGTGCAGACTGAGACGGTGCTTCGGCAGGCCATTGCCGAGAGGATCAAGCCCGTCCTGATGATGAACAAGATGGACCGTGCCCTGCTGGAGCTGCAGCTGGAGCCAGAGGAGCTGTACCAGACCTTCCAGCGCATCGTGGAGAACGTCAACGTCATCATCTCCACCTACGGAGAGGATGAGGGTGGACCCATGGGCAGCATCATGGTGAGTGGTGGTAGTTGGTAATGCTAGTAGTAGTGAATAATTGTACTAGTAATGATGAACAATTTCATCTTAAATTTCATCTGAAGTGTTTTTGATGCACCATCTTTTGAGTACTGTCAGTGCACAAGAGATGAATGGGGGTACTTTCAGTGCGGATGTGCAGTGTCATGATGACTTGGGAATTCACTGAACTAGTCTGGAAAGTAAGGAAACTTCATTTGTGCAGCACATCTGTAATGTCGGCAAGACCAAATATCTGACCAAATGCTGAACAAGAAAGCCATAGTTATTAAACAGAAATCAGATTGCTGTATAGGTCTTCACAACTGAAATACTGCAGTAGTTATTTGTTTGGTTACCCGGCTCATTATGCATCACCGTTGTTAATCCCAAGTATGGGATTTATTTTACTAGAATATAAAAAACAAAAAAAATCAGGGTGTCCTGTGGCCTTGAGTTTGTAATCCTGCATGTAGGGTAAAGAATGGTGTTATAGCTGTGGTCCATTGTTGGGTATGAATGAGTTTTGGAACTGCTCTAGATTAAGTGGCCTTATAGATGCTGTGTCCTTCCATTTCTTCAAGGAGAAGCAGAGCCAATCCACTGTGCAAGTCTGCTACATGTGATGTTGCTTTTGCCAATTCTCCCACAGATTGACCCTGTCGTGGGTACTGTTGGGTTTGGTTCTGGACTCCATGGATGGGCCTTCACCCTGAAGCAGTTTGCTGAGATGTATGTGTCCAAGTTTGCCGCTAAGGGAGATGCCCAGCTGGGACCAGCTGAGCGCTGTAAGAAAGTGGAGGACATGATGAAGAAGCTGTGGGGAGACAGGTGTGACTTAGTTATTCCTACAATGCAGCATGTATTTCCCATATATTGTACTTCAGTTGGTTTCTATGAAACACTTTACAAACCCTTGGTGGAATATTTGAAGTTGGCATGGAACATTTTGAAGTATGGTTTTTATATCACAGGTACTTTGACCCAGCTGCTGGAAAGTTCAGCAAGTCTGCAAATGGACCAGATGGTAAGAAGCTTCCACGTACCTTTGCCCAGCTCATCTTGGACCCCATCTTCAAGGTAAGAGCATGAGGCTTAAAGCTTGCTGTCTAATTGGATATCATCAGGATAGAATTATAATTGGTCCACCTCTAGGGCATACCTTACAGAAGTGGGTATATGATGGAGCCTGCGTGCAAGTGATGACTAAAATATTCTTCACTTTGACCTGACTGTCTGGTGATGAGAAGCTTCAGTCTGATATGCATGGTGAAGCAAGGCCATGGTTGCCATGCAAAGTGGTTTTCAGTGACTTAGCAACACTAACGACGGGCATCCCTTTTACTTTAGGTCTTCGACGCCATCATGAACTTCAAGAAGGAGGAGACGGCCAAGCTTATTGAGAAGCTTGAAATCAAGCTGGACTCTGAGGATAAGGACAAGGAGGGCAAGCCCCTGCTGAAGGCAGTGATGCGCCGCTGGCTGCCTGCTGGAGAGGCTCTGCTCCAGATGATCACCATCCACCTGCCCTCTCCTGTCACTGCCCAGAAGTACCGCTGTGAGCTGCTGTACGAGGGACCTGGAGATGATGAAGCAGCTATGGGTATGGAATTCATACTAATGAATCCTTTCTGTTTAAAACTTTGTTTGGGTTACATTTTACAAAGTTTGCTTATGGGTATACATTTTGAATCAGGTGAAATTTAGAAATTTTCAAAGTATGAGTTGAGTTGTAAAGCTTCAGCAACTGATTGTGTTCTGTCATCACAGGCATCAAGAACTGTGATCCCAAGGCTCCCCTGATGATGTACATCTCCAAGATGGTGCCCACCTCCGATAAGGGCCGTTTCTATGCCTTCGGCCGTGTCTTCTCTGGCTGCGTGTCTACCGGCCTGAAAGTGCGCATCATGGGACCAAATTTTACCCCAGGCAAAAAGGAGGATCTCTACCTCAAACCCATTCAGAGGTCAGTTGCACAGCATAGTAGAATCTTAATGCTGGGAACTGTAGTGGTTTATTTTAAGCAGGGGTGGATGGTATGTAAGGAGTGCACATTACTGGTGAGCGTGAATCTTGACTTGAAGAAAATCTTTTTCCTATTGAATTGAGGGCAATGAAATTGCCAGGAGGGTCTTGCCTTAGCTAAGGGATAACATGCAAATGCTCCCTGCCCCCTCACTTAGGACCATTCTCATGATGGGCCGCTATGTTGAGCCCATTGAGGACGTGCCATGTGGAAACATCGTGGGGTTGGTCGGTGTGGACCAGTTCCTGGTGAAGACCGGGACCATCACCACCTACGAGCAGGCCCACAACATGAGGGTGATGAAATTCAGTGTCAGCCCTGTTGTGAGGGTGGCTGTGGAGGCCAAGAACCCGGCTGACCTGCCCAAGCTGGTGGAGGGCCTGAAGCGCCTGGCCAAGTCCGACCCCATGGTGCAGTGCATCATCGAGGAGTCTGGCGAGCACATCGTCGCTGGGGCCGGGGAACTTCACCTGGAGATCTGCCTCAAAGATCTAGAGGAGGACCACGCCTGCATTCCACTCAAGGTTCGACTTTTAATTGGCTGCATAATTTCCAAACTCCAATAATGGACACTGCAGTGTCTGCTGGTTTTTGTGGTTGCCTGTAGCAAGTAATTTCAACTAATTACATGTGGTAAAAACACAGAAAATCAGCAGTTGCTTTGACTATAGTTGAAGATTCATCCTGTTAAACCCTTGCATCTGCCATGTTGTAAGAGTTTTAACTTGTCTTCCGCACAGAAATCGGACCCGGTGGTGTCTTACAGAGAGACTGTGAGTGAAGAGTCCGACCAGATGTGCCTGTCCAAGTCCCCCAACAAGCATAATCGTCTGTACATGCGTGCCCGTCCTTTCCCAGACGGCCTGGCAGAAGACATCGAGAAGGGGGAGGTCACTGCCCGCCAGGAGCTGAAGGCCCGTGCCCGGTACCTGGCTGAGAAGTACGAGTGGGAGGTGACCGAAGCCCGTAAGATCTGGTGTTTCGGACCTGACGGCACTGGGCCCAACATGCTGGTGGACGTGACCAAGGGAGTGCAGTACCTGAACGAGATCAAGGACAGCGTGGTGGCAGGTTTCCAGTGGGCGACCAAGGAGGTGAGCATGTTAAATGGGTAGAAGTGCACAATGCTTGTTTATTAATGAAAGGTAAAAGTCCACATAATTTTGCCATGTACCTTAACCATGCTACCTCAGTAAAACATTGAGAAATCATTACATTGCAGTGATTTGCTGACTGTTTATGTAAGAATAGCATCTTGATTTTCTGTGAACTGAGTTTGTTGTGCTTTATAAAATAAGAAAGCTGTATGAAGTGATTTATGGTAATGGTATCGGTCATTAGTATCAAAGTTATTCTGCTACCCATTATAAGTACTTGGACTTGGTATCTGCCCAAGCATCAAGTAGTTCTTAAGTTCCCCATTTCTACCCTTCAAGGGCGTTCTCTGCGAGGAAAACATGCGTGCTATTCGTTTCGACATCCATGACGTGACCCTGCACACTGACGCCATCCACCGTGGCGGTGGCCAGATCATCCCCACTGCCCGCAGAGTTCTGTATGCCAGTCAGCTCACAGCCCAGCCCAGACTCATGGAGCCGGTTTACTTGGTTGAGATCCAGGTATGCATATGTACCTTACAACCTGCTTTTAACTTGCCTATTTCTTGGTTTTTCAATGCTCAGTTCATATCAGAACTGTGATGGATGGGACTAGAAAATAAGGCCTTGTAAATAGTTTTAAAAATCATGGAATACTCATGTGACTAATGTCAGTGATTAAATGACTGTTTCCATAATGAGTTAATTGGTTCAAGCTTATGTGTAACCTGTCACTGAAGTGGTGATTGGCAAATGTTTAAAATCTATTTTGTCAGCTGCAGACTTCAGTCTGACTTGGTTTTAAGACTTCCTGTGTAGCAGTTGTAATTCAACCCAAAATGATTGGTTGACATGTGGTCCTTCTGTACAACAGTGCCCAGAGCAGGTGGTCGGAGGCATCTACGGTGTGTTGAACAGAAAACGTGGGCACGTGTTTGAGGAGTCCCACGTGATGGGAACACCCATGTTTGTTGTTAAGGCCTATCTGCCTGTCAACGAGTCTTTCGGTGAGTCCTAATCTTCAAACCTTTTGCTTTTCTGGCCAGGCTGAGGCACCATGCATTTCTTCCTATGAGCCAGTACTAAGGAGCCCATCCATTGGACTGGTCTAAAGCCATTTTTGATGCCTGGTTGTTCAGTAGTGTAACATCCTGCCCTTATCTACTTTCAGGCTTCACCGCTGATCTGCGCTCCAACACTGGTGGCCAGGCCTTCCCTCAGTGCGTGTTTGACCACTGGCAGATCCTCCAGGGAAACCCCAGCGACCCTGCCAGCAAGCCTTTCCAGATTGTTGCCGACACCCGAAAGCGCAAAGGGCTGAAAGAAGGCATCCCAGCTCTTGATAACTACCTGGACAAATTGTAATGGGCACCATTTACCCCACCCCCTTCGCAATGAGTGAGGGTGAAAAGGACAATACTCCATAAGCACTATAACATTTGCCAAAATGGAAAGTAAAAGTTACCAGATCAATTAAGAAACAATTAGTAAAAATGTAAACATTTAATAAAGGAAAATAAAAATTGTAATTGCATTGCCTTTATTTGGTCAGGAGAGCCTGGTGGTCTTGTGGAGCCTGAGCATATGGGTTGAGAAGGGACTTGCTACATTCAAAGTATCTTGTTGCAGTTTACTACATGTGGTTGTGACAGGTTTGTGCCAAATAAAATGACCACAATGTAAAGGCATTAATTTAAAGGAAATGAAAGCATTTTATGTGGGAAAGAATCACCAGCAAATTCCTTTAAAATGCATCAAACATTGGTAAAAGGTCCAATTACTGTGAATGTAGTGTGGGAAATTGTCAGTTTGTCAGGGTCTTTAGTATGATGAAATGACTCATTGGGTCAGTAAGTAGCAGTCAAAAGGGTTAATCAGCTACATTACCTAGAAAATCCTATCGTTGACATTAATCTCTTGGGTCATTCCTGGTTACAGTTCCTGTGTGATGCCCTTTAGAGCATTGTAACCTTGTTTGAAGAGCTTATGTACAGCATTTTTACAAACTTCCCATACGTCACAACCTTTTGCATCAATGTAATTCACTCGTTTAAAATTATGGTAATAAACTTATTCTGGGTAGGCTAGACAAAATTTGTTGAGTTGCTTTATCCAAGAGGATAGACATGGAGGTAGGAAATGTTACACTATCCTGTCAGTTTAAAATTGCATTAAGCATTAAATGTCAAGAGGTTTCACTGCCTCAAACCTCCTTCAGCACATCTGAAGTGATAAAATGTGCTCTTCCAAAAGGAGGTTCCACCCAGCACAAGTGATATAGACTCAAGTTCAAAAGTAACATTCAGATTTACCTTACTGACTGTCCTGTCAGTTTGAGTCCTAGTTATGAATTTATTCTACCTGACAGATTTGGATTGACCCATGCATGTCTTTAGTGTGTTCATATACATGTAGTTCCATATCCTTGGTGTATTCATATTTCACTCAAAACACTTGAGACATTTAAAGACTTTAATGTTTGCAATTAATATTTACAGATTTGCTATTCAAAGCACATATAGTGTAAAGCATTTGCAAAACACAGAACTTGCAACACTGAGCAGCACAGAACTAGTATTACATTCAATGTATGGACTCATAGTATTTGATTCCAGCTCTTTTTGCCCTTTTAAAGCTACATCCCCTTCAAAAGATGTACGACTTTCAATTATTTTCTCCCAATTATGTACTCATACATATATGTTGCACTTTACTTTTTTTCACATTCTTCAAGGCATGTTACTGTATACCTTCATCTAAGAATGGATCAAAATGGTGCCAAGAGGTTTGCTGTGAGTTTTAACAGAGCCTCCACACTTTTACAGGAAAAAGACCTGGTGCTGTTCATGCATCCACAGCCCGCAAAACTGGATTACTTACATTCTCCTTAAGTAAACTAATTATTTGTTTTGTCCTCTCACCTATTTTGCGGTCCTATAGTGCAGTGTTGTATGGTATGTATGTAGTTCACATTTAAGGACATTTCTAACAGGCATGTGCCCATTCAATTCCCATAGTGTCTTAAATTTTATCTAAAGTGATAGTTGGTCTTGCACATAAAATGTGCTAAAGCCTTAACCTACTAAATAAAATGCAAACACAGTCTCCCACTGTAACTGGCATTATATTTTCTAATGAAAGTGAGAATAAACAGGAATGACACCATTAGCAAGACATTAACTTTTCAAAATATGCCCAGATTTTATGCAAGGACACTTGACTGTTTACTGTCAGTCTGTTCCAATGGACATCCGAATCACAAAACACAAAATCAATGATATTGTTTACCTTAGTTTGAATTATGCTGCTTCATGTTCATTGAGCTTAAAGGCTAAAATTAGCCAGTAGATCAGCATCAAGACTACAACCACATCACCCCATTACAGGAAGTAGTGCTCTTAAATTATAGACATGCTATATGATTACTGAACGAATTGCCCTCACTGGGTGATTGTCTGTATCCTGTCCAAAAGTGCATCAGTGCTAACTAATCTACTTGGCAATTACTTGAACAAAACAGGGTGAGAAAACAGGAATCATGAGGAGAACCCGCTTTAGGCAAAAAAATACAAACCATTAAGTACCATAGGAAAGGAGGAGCGGGAGTTATCCTCTTACTTTATGGTTTGAGCTTGACTTTCTAATAATATATGCAAGAACGTGGAATGTACTATACACATCCCCCCAACATTTCAACATGAAATGGAAAAATTGAAAGTAACAAAAACGTGTAACACTGCATTAAAACTGAAGGCCAAACCATCTAGCTAGAGTGGGGGTTTGGGATGGAATTCCATTCTTAGGTGGTGACTGTATTCACATGCCCATCAGTAGCTTTTCCACAGGCATCCTTTTCTCATCAGAACTGCATACATTATGGACTAGGGTGGGAAAGTGACCAATGACTGACAGAGAGGTAGACGGTTTGCCTAAACTACAGACTGTTTGACTGGGTTACACAATATGTTAGAGCCTCCACACCCACAAATGACCCTGTTAGACAGACACAGGCATCCATCTGGATTGATAAGGGGCAGCCTTCAATTTTCCACCCATTTTGTTAGCATGGCTTCTTAAAGAATCTGCACAAGGGGTAACCTCTCTGTCAGAAGTAGGCCAATTAGCTGTTGCATGTTACAGACCACAAGATCCTGGAGGTCAGATGCCTCTTGCGTACATGGCAATTTTTCAGTGGTCAGTGGGCTGATGGGGTGTATGGGGTGGTCTGGAGGTGGGAGTGAGGAGGGGGGTGGTCACTGCATTATAATGACCCATGGAGGTACTGTAAAAGGTCACTCGATAAGGACTTGACCTCAGAGATCAAAAGGTCATTATGTGTAAAAGATGACCTCGGGAAGCTGTCCATCTTCTACAGAAGTGCCATTGTTGTTGCCTGCAGCATAGCAGAATGTGAAGCAGGTTTTGGTGCCAGTGGCAGGAGATTCATGGGTCACTTTGCGCATACCCTTGGTGCCGTAGTGAGAGTCTGGGCCCTTGACAATGACAGAGAGAGAGAGCAAAATTACATCACTGATAAATTTCAAGCTTTCAAATCTGACATGTGTGGATTTGCTTTAAATGAGATAGGAACTTTACTAAGTGACCTCCTAGTGGTGGTTAAAATATATTGTCTTATCTGAACAATAGGAAAAAAAACTACAAACACAATTATGGTGCATCAACTTCGTTTGTACGTAAAAGTTAACATTATATTTAATATGGCTGGTGTTTTGTCACTTTATGTTGCAAGCACGACATTTGATCCACAGAACTTTGTCTACATGGAAAAGAATTTAAGAGTTTAGAATGGGATACATTTAAATAAAAAATATCTGATCAAAAAAAGCATTTTTTAAACTTAAGTCAGAATAATGGACTGATTTTGTTTCCAACTCATGCATTACAAACAATATAATTGATTAAAATCTATACAAATGAGCTTTAAAACCTGACATATGTAGCTCGAAAGACAGCTATCCCAGGGTGAGGTCCTATTTCAGATCTGATAAGTAATCATATTTCAGTACATACAAGAACTCATCTGTTTAAACTATTTTCAATGTCTTGCATATCCAATTCTGTACATTTAGAATATTTACATTTCTCCTGGTTGTTGCATATTTTAAGTAAGTAAGTTTTCCTGTTATTTACTGTAAAGCAGATTGTGCCAAATGTTTGTGTAATGCACTATACAAAGTTATACATCCATACAACAATCTCGGATTATCACATATACTGCACATTTATTATGGGATGATAATTGTCAGTAAAAGGTTAGTTTTAAGAGAAAGCATGCAATGGAACATTTACATTTAAATCTGCTACCAGCAACTTCCCACCCAGGATACCTCCAAACAAAATTGGATGTAGACAAACTGGATTCATATCAGATTCCTTCCATTTAAAACCATAATCATCGATTGTGCAATGTATCAGATTGTTCAAGAAATTGACGGTCGCATGAATACGAAAAGTGTAAACAGGATATGAAACACATAATGTGGAGGAGGTGGAGCTCCTTGGTGTACCTTGAGTGTGGCACAGGCAGTGTAGTTGACATTGGGAAGAATCTCCACAGGCTCTTTGAACATCACACGGAAGGTGTTAGCAGACCCATCGCAGCTAAAGCCAGTATCATTCTGGCCCAAGACTGTGTTGCTATCAGTATGAATGATCTGTGCAGAGAAACATGGTTTAGTGAATCACGCAGACAGGATTTTTAAGCCTTGCCTCTATGCAAAGTCTCTCAAGAGCACCAACCTGGATGTTGACCTGATAGTCTGTGGGACCATGTATCGATCCATAGAGCCCAAACCCCACCACAAATATCCTTCGATTCACTGAAAACCTGAGGGAAGCATAGAGGTCAGAGAGAGCATATAGTTACCTAGAGAGAACAGCATGTATACATTCTTTATGAACTGGTGTGTCTACATGTCAGCATCCGGCAGTGCTCACCGGATGCGGTCGCTGGTTCCACTGTAGCCCCAGCGGCTCTCCACTTGGCCGAAGCGGGTGATGCTGCACTCCTTCCCCCGCAGGCAGCAGCGCGGGCGATCAATGAATTCCACGCGGGGCTTGGGGTTCACAGTGAAGTGCAGAAACAGGCTCACCACCTCGCGGTCTGTCAGGATGCCAGACTGAGCTGGGCCTGGACAACGCAGCCAGACGGTCAGAATGTAACATTGCCGCATAGACAGGCACACACATCAATGACCAAGAAACAGAGCAGTGATGGTAGAATGAACTTTCATGACACCAAAAATTGCTTGAACTTCCATACACTACCAGTACCTAAGTAGAACCAATTATTGACTGTTACTGTGGAGAAAAACAGTCTGTAAAATGACTTACTTCGACAAAGTCAGTCATGCACAAACAGAAAAATTATGGATTAACTGTCAAATTCATAGGATCTCATTCACTCTCTGATTTCTCTACTCTGACACCCCAGGGGTACAACAGACTCCCCACAACAGTCCTGGACAGACAAGTCACAGTCCATCTTCTGCCACACACTGAAAACTCATGTGTTCCTACAACATCCTCACTCAATAAACCTTGAACTCTGAACATTCATGACAAATGGAATATCCCAGCTTGGGCTACATTAAACACTACTTACATCACAAAATGAATTTGTTACTTCAAGCACTGTATCTCCTTGCACCTCCTGTGGTAGTTAAGAGTAGTGTAGGCATATGTAATGACTACAAATGTCAGTTGTGACTGATAACTTTGTTGCGTCTCTGCTTGTTGCCTAACTTTTCTGTATGCACTGTTGTTACGTGCTATAGACGGTGTCCATAAAATGTAAAAATATATGGGAGCAACCGGGCAAGTAAGTGGATTCAGCAGCCCTTGAACACACATTTTCATTCTTAGGAAATAATATGAAGAAGCCTAACCCACACTTTCTGGCAGGTTTCATACACACAGAAACAGATACAAGGGCCATGACATGCACAGGCCTGTAAAGATAATTACGTGCCTGCAGCAAACTCCTCTATGGTCATGAGTGGAAAGCGGATGAGGGCCAAGGCCTTCCCCAACACTCGCCGCTTGTTTTCTGGGGTGGGCTGCAGCTGCTGCCTCTGGGCCTCAGCCTCTGCCCAACGCACCGCAGCACCAAAGAGCCGCACCTCCCGAACACCCAGAGTGTCCCGCTCCAGAACCGCCACCAGTGTATCTGAGAGAAATAGAAACGGAGGTGGAATTAAGAAGAGAGACTTTACTAACCCATACCATTTACTAGCAGAAAACTGAAAAAAATATACATTCATACAGAAAGATCTATATTTTTAGTGATGGTATAAGTACACAGTCATAACACATCCAACAATGTGTTTGCCTATGTGGATAACTTTCTCTGCACAACCAAGTATGGAGCTGCCACACCCAGACTGAATGTGTCTGTGCCTGTGAGAGTCATGAGAGATTTGCAAATTGCAGCCCTCTTGCAAAACAGAACAAAACAATTGTCAAGTAGAGCTGACATCAAAAAAAAAAGTGTGACTTAAGTGTGGTCACAAATAAGAATAAAAATGTGTGTGCACATGCATGCATTTATGTGCACATGCAAGCATGTATTATTAAGTGTGTGTGTGTGTGTGTGTGTGTGTGTGTGTGTGTGTGTGTGTGTGTGTGTACATTCATGTGCAATTGCTACATGCATGTTCCCTGCACGTGTTTCAGTACGTTTTTGTGAGTCTGTGCGTACATGCTGTGCGTACATGCTTGACTTTACATTTGTCGTCCTTGTCTTTACATTGTGTGTGCGTGTGCATATACTATATATGTAGTATATATATGCATGCATGTCCTTTCTTGTGTGTGCATGCATTCACATTATATGTATAATGAGTAGCGTGCTTGCACTGTGGTACCCAGGTCAACATCCGTAAAGCCCTCAGCAGCCAGTGCATCCGCAGTGTTCTTATCAATGTTCTCCAGACACAGACTTGCTAATTGGGGCTCATCAAATAGCCGTGCCTAAAAACACAAACCAAAACCAAAATAACCACATCATAATCACATTCTTTCAATTTACAGGACTCTGTGTGTGTGTGTGTGTGTGTGTGTGTGTGTGTATAATGTGTGTGTATATATATATATATATACACACACACATACATATAATAATGGGCAATATTGTAAGCATACTATGTAAGTATATTTTTTAATTGTAATGCAACTGCAATTCATATTCAACAATCGTACACGATTTGTGCCACAAAACAGTATGATTCCTCAAAACAAGTCAATTAACAATTAAAAAAAAAAACAATGCATATTTCAATCAGTAAATCAGTACTCATTTATAAACCAGTACAACATCAATCTACAGAAGGCACGCAATTTAGAATTAGCAAACAATATTGCACTCTGTTGGAGAGATCCAACAGCTGTTCGTTCCATCTTTGGACCAGGTTTGGGGTCGGTCTATACCTGTGTGAGCAGCATGAAAGCGTTGTCTGCACGGAGGTTTTTCTTAAGGAATTCCACGCAGTGAGCCTCCAGGGCTGGCACTGCGTACTTTTTCGCCGTGTACAGTGTTGTCATCACCGTCTCTGGCCCGATCTGCACCTCGTCTGAATACAGGAACCTGCATTCACAGCACGCTTCAGCTATTCATCTCCACAAAATATGTTACAGAAATAAAGATAGGTGTTCCTCCCCCAGTAGGTATATATCACACTAGCAGCAGATTTCGCATATGAAGGACAGTCAAGAAAAACTGAGAGAAAATATTTGACGTTTTTTTTTCCTCTTGTTGACCACCAAAAGGACATCCAAGGACATAAAATATGCAACACTAACACAAACAACCTCGAAACCAGGTCGTCATCATTCCTTAGCTAATTGTCTGTGTGACCTTACTTGAGCAAGGCGAGGAAGGCTGCCGGCTCCACGTCGGGCAATTCGATCTCCGTAGAGGTGGTGGCCATGCCCCCGTTGAACATGGCATCAAACACAGCACTGCCTACTGCTAGCACAAACCTACAGGGGGGACGTCAAACAAGAGACAATGGCGCATTTATTTATATGCCATATAGACACATGAAAAGGTCACTGTCCCTAACTGCAGACATGAATACAATGTTCTTAGGAATTCAATTATATATGACAGCGGACTGCCATTCCATATTGGGTATTTATAACACGTCCGTATGTACTAATTGCATGGATAATGCATCTGATACTATGCTCTACAACTTGGACGCGAGCTGGTAACGTTAGCTTTATAAATTACTGCAGTGACAATGCAGCCATTACAACCTCTTGACCTGTATTTAAGGAAAGGTAGCTACTTAAATAAATTGTTAATTATCAGGATGACTGTACATACTGATTGTCCTATTGACCTGTGCTTTCAATCTCAAGTAAAATCAAAATTCAGTATAAACTCGGTTTGCTAACAATGCATTCGTGTACTTCATGTGAGCTCACCTGTGTGCTGGTATCCGCTGTACTCCCATCCCTTTCCCCACTAAGAAATGCACATCGCTCAGCACCTCGTTATTGAACAAAAAAGGCGAACCTCTCCTTTACGGTGCTTTTAGTTGCTTGCCAATTATAGACAGGTTCCCGGTACACCAAGACTGCAGCGGATGCTGGAGCAGAAGGTAGCGAGGAGGGCGTCCCGGGTGCTGCTGCTGTGGAGGCAGCTGGTGTTGTTGTCGCTGTCATGTTTGTCGCAGAGGTTGCCATCCCTCCAGCTGCCATCGCTGCGTTCGTGGCGCTCTCAGCGGCAGTCTGCGGGGTAGAGTTCTGCGGGCTCGGCTGAGTCCCTACTGCAACACCGGTGCCTGCACTATCGCCTGGGCCTGGCTGGGGATTAGAATGTCCCGCTGTCCCCTGTGCCCCTCCGGTTGCATCCGCTGACCCACTGTTGTTGGCAGATGAGGAATGAGCGCTGTTGCTCGGCTGAACATTGCCTAACGGCCCAGGAGTTGAAAAACTGAGACATGGAGCTCTACCACCACTCTCTCCTGCAGCCATCTTGGATTGTGGGTACTGGAGGGTGCGGTGAAATAAACATACACAACAGCGCATCGCCCATACCTCGGACTGCGTAAATTCCATCCCCAAGGCAGATGAAATTTGTATGTTATCCTCCTACAATTATGAATTATGGTAGCAGAGACATTTTTGTTATACAAGTGTCTGGGTTTCTTTTTTTTTGTTTTTTTTTTTTTTTGGTGAATGCATTGTTGGAAACAACATTGCACTTCATTCTAAAATACATATTGCTGTAAATTTTTATACATTTGCAGTGAAAATCTTGCCGTTTTCATTCTAGGAGTAAGTAATTTGCTTTGGCAATAGGCTTTTGGGAAATGCAGGCATACATCTGTGTTTGAGCTCAAAAATGTTTAATGGTTCAATGCACACCTGCTGCAAATTACTCCAGCACAGGCCAGGATTCAAAACATTCATCCTGAAGTTACAAGTAAATGCAAGTGCTCGTTTTTATTATCACCACAAAAAATAATATGTGTTTAGTTATCAAGAAAATGAATTCGAAAACTGTTCCTGTAGAGAAAAAGCATAACACTTGTATTCAGTTGTTAAGGACAATGTTAATGTTGATTGAATCCCCGCCACAGTAGCTACTCCATAAATAAGGCTCTTGTCTCAAAAGGTGTCACACATGTGTCTCTATGACATACATTATAGTAAATACGGCTTGTAAAATGACTACAAACTTTGCAAATCAAAGGGTTATGACCAGCAAAGCAATATTAGAGCCAGTGGCAAATGTATTTTGCCTGGGGCAATTTGGTTATGGTAATGGTCCTTTACATGTCCAACCACAAACCACAATGGGCAATTTGAGGAGGGATGCTATCCCCCTTGTTAGCAAAATGATCAAAACGCATTCCGCTTGTTAACCTGCCATCCCTATTTCACACGTGTGTGTGTTGTTTGGTGGTGTTGGGGCATGAGGGTGCTCCCGTTAGGCCACATCGCACTCCCCCAAAAAACACCCTTCACCCCCATTAAAAATGAACAAATTACCTACTGGGTATAGGTATATATCCAATTTAAAATATAGACTAGATAACTAAGTAATATGGTCATTTTTCTGCTGCACTGCAGGGTAGCCAAGACTATCATAGTGAAACTGTGAATTCAGTAACATTACCTCAGGTTTGCCTGTTAGCTGGCCAATTTTGAAAAGCCTATTTTTGCCTTATTAGGACACATCTCTAGTTTTTTTAAACCTGAATGCCAGACCACGTAGTCAAGTGGTCAAATCTGCAGCTTTGTGATGTACATGACATCTTTCCTCTGGGATCAAATCTTGTTTGCCTTCCAAGTCAGTGCTAGTATTTGTCATATCTGTGTTGCTCTCAGCTGTGTGTCTGTTTCAGTGCATTTTCTAGCTGCTCATAGTGTACACAAACAAACAGGATACCTCTCCCTTCAAGATTCAGTTACATTGCTATCAAGGGGCAAACATCATGTTGTGGTTTGGTTTCTGAGCATGGCTCTTGGTTTTTTTCTCTTCTCTTTCACTGCATGCCAGGGTATGCCAAAAACAATTAAGACTATAATGAGTTATTACTGTTGTTGCATAGGTTTTCCTGAGTCATGACGACCTTTACTGCATATTGAATTAAACACAATAATGTGCCAATAATGTTTGGTGCAAATGTGGTGTAATAGTTAGAGAATTGGGATTGTAACTCGGTGATTTTAAGGTCAATTCCCTTTAGCAAAGCTTTTGACCTAGTTTGCCTCATTAAATATCTAGTATTATGAACTGTTTGTATGGCCGGTGTAACTAAATTGTAAATGAATCTGAATAAGGACATTTTAAAATTCCTAAAATGTAAAAATCTAAAGATTGAAAATGCAATATTTTAAACATTTTTATTGGAATAATGATAGTTTTAACAAACGCCAGTAGGCTTAGACGAAGCTAATACAGAAGTTATATAACCAACGAAAATTTGTGGTTTTAATGAATCGTAGAGGTAATTTACCAGACTTTTTGAGCCAATCATTGTTGAAACTATTTCCCAGAGCCAATCGCTAGTGAGGGGGTGGAGTTAATATGCGATTTCCCGGAGTTTGGTAAAGAAACGTTGAGAGTTATCGCGGTAAGTAGGAAATATTGTTTAGATAATATTCTGTAAAGATATAAAATCCGATAGTTAATGAAAAATGGCGTACACTAGAACTGTTGATTACTGATTGGGGAGATGTATAAGCAAATGTGTTAATTCATTCCATCGCGGAAAACTGTAATGAGTATTCCTCTTTGTTCTGGTGTACCTAGCTAGCTGACGCTAGCCACTACTAGTTAGCACCAGCTAGCTAGATTTAATGTTAGCTGTTAGCTTCCAGGATGTTTTCCCCACAAGAATAAGATGTAAATCTAAATTACACTCACCTTGCTTAACCAGATCAAAATGGTTTTCTAGGGAAACCGCTGCCACAACAAAACTGCTTACCTCTGTAATAATGACTGATTATGCTCGATTAGATACATCTATATTCGTATGTAGCTATAATGATATCCTGTAACTAGCTAGCTATCGGTAGCTAATGTTCGCTAACTCGTGTGGGCTAGATAGCTACGTATCCTAAGATAGCACACTACCGGTTCCCATGTTCGCTATTTGTGCATTACTACCTAACAGTTATGATAGAATAATAAGCAATGTTAACTAAAACAAGTGACAAGTGAATCTAACTTAACCACTTATGTTATTAAGCAGAGAAGCGTATATTGAAATGACAATTAGATTAAATATTGAAGGAATGCTGTATCGCTATGCTGTTTTCAGTGTTTGCCCAGTAACAGTACTTTCGCTAACGTAGCACTATGACTATATGTCAGTCAATGCCTTCAGGTACCTAGCACACATACCTGGAAAGTTAAACGTTAGCTGTATCTATTGCCAACTGGTATCTGACTTGTATCTGATACAAAGTATCTGACATGTATCTGATACAAAGTATCTGACAATTTGTGATCGTATGGGCGATAAAGTAAGAAAGCAAAGAGGAGAAATTGCGTGTAACTGTTTTTCAGGCAGATTGGCCAGGGCATGTCTCAAAACACTAAACACCAACAGACGGAGTGAGTACTGGGAGGACAGGGACTGTACACTTTTACTGATATTTATAGTCTATCTCCTATGAATCGCACAAGCTTGCTTTGTTTTTGTTAACTTATTTTGTGTTTTCGCATCTCCTGGATTCCTTTAATTTTTTATGCTAGATCTTCCCGGAGTCCTTCGCTAAATGGAGGGATGTTTGTCATGGGGGGAGTGAAGCAGGAGCAGAATGAGGCACCCCTGCCCCGTGTGTCTAACCCCCCGGATTCAACACATGAACAGGCAAGAGGGGATATGCGAGTGTACCGGGATTGCATACATTGCGTATATAAGTCCTTTACATGCATGTACATGCAATTAGTTTTTACTGTTAGTGGGGAATTCAGTTTGTTTATATTATTTTATGATTTTGAAATGGCATCTTTTTTATGTGCACTCATTCATGTTAAAACTTTTTGTGTTTTTTTTTTTTCTTTTATCCCCCAATATGGACAGAATACAGTGTCTCTGTCTGTGCAGCCAGTGAAGAAGCGAGGCTGGCCCAAGGGTAAGAAACGAAAGAAGGTGTTGCCAAATGGCCCAAAGGCACCGGTAACGAGCTATGTCCGCTTTCTAAATGAGCGACGGGAGCAGATCCGAGCCTTACACCCAGACCTGCCTTTCCCCGAAATCACCAAGAGGCTGGGTGCTGAGTGGAGTCGTCTGGCCCCCCACGACAAGCAGGTACACATCACCCCTCTGAGTGACCTTAACAAGGGGGCCTTGGTGTTAAAAGGGAAATGCTGCTGTAGAGAGAGCACACTGACACCAACACTGGAGGACATAGATGGATTGCCATGTGTCATTTCATTGTACTGAGCTCTATTTGCATCAGCTCTTGTAGCTCAGGGGTGTCTCTCACACACACACACACACACACTCTGGAGGGCTTCACTGTCTGCAGTTTGAATGTCAAACAGACAGGGTAGACCTTGGGGTGAAAATGTGTGTTGACTTGTAGCAGATCAATAACGTAATCACTTTATAGCTGAAAGATGGTGCGGGCTGACAGAAACTGTGGCTCTCCACAGCTTGAGCTTGCATACGACTGGAAGGTAGCCATAGCAATGATTTTCTGGCAGTATGTTAACATCTGCCCTGTGTGTTTTCCTCGGGTCTGTGTGCACAGCGCTATCTAGATGAGGCAGAGCGGGAGAAGCAGCAGTATGCGCGGGAGCTTAGGGAATACCAGCAGAGTGAGGCCTATCAGATCACCAGTGCCAAAATCCAGGATAAGAAAGTCAAGAGAGGTGAGGACCCAACACTTCATAACACTGCACATTGTAACACCTTGTTTGGAACTCTCTTCTCTGTTACCATGTGTCCTAGTTTCTGCTCCTTTCTTCTTATGTCAGCTGTGGTTGAGTTGATTGATGTGTTGCCATTGCATTTTTGGGTGATGTGAACATTATTTTCAGCACATAGTTGTTTGTCTACCAGTTGATCCATTCTGCTTTCTTGGTATAAATAACCAGTCATTTTCCAAAATGATGTACATAAATATGTGTGGGTACTGGTAAAATACAAATCAATGACTGACAGAAAGTTTGGTTAATCTGTTTTTGCAGAAGAGCTTACATCTGTGATAATCAATGCCACTAGCATTGGACCAGCTGGGTATAAGGTAATTTTTTTTTCATTATTATAGGAAACAGTTCACAGATGTTCACAGTTATAAATAGTTAAACAAGTTTCTGATCCTCATATAAACTAACAAGACTACAGATTACAACACTTTAGTAGTTGTATTTAATGTGACACATATCATTTTATTAACCATTCTCCTTTGCGTACATGCCTTAGGGCTCAGACCTTTCCAACAGATTTGATGTGCCAATATTCACAGAAGAGTTTCTAGACCAGAACAAAGGTAAGACCCGTTTTGTAAAATGAAAAATACAAAACTACACCTCTCATAAAGTTTAAACTGGCACTAATGTGGAGTTTCACCAGACCATATTTGATTGTTGCCTTCATCACCTCAGTATAATAATTGTACTGTTGTGGTCTTGAGTCGCACGTTCGTTTTTTGCTGCGTCATTGTAATGGAAGCTATGCCACAAAGCAATTAAGAATAACAATTTAATGATTCATTACTGTTATGGTGTCAATTTTCCTTAGTAATGGTGTCTGGCAGAGCACATTAAATCAAAGATCATAATGGGCCAAGAGTTTTTGCCAGCAACAAAAATTTTTGAAATGTGGTCCTCCAGTCTGGAGTCAGTTGTAAATAACTGTAACAGGCACCCAAGGCTTTCTGAAGCAAATTATGCTCTCCTTCACTTTTATTTGAAAAAAGGTATGTTTCTGGAATATATCTGCAAAAATTACACCAGCCATTCTCAGTTGAGCCTAAATGCAAGTATTGGTTCCCTGTGGTGGGAACTCAGTGGTGCAGTTGCTGCTACTCAAAACTTGTTTGGGGATATAAGATCCCATACTTGGAACCTTTTCCTATTTCCATTGTTCTCTACACAACACATTTCATTGTCTCTCCCACTCTAACCTATGTATCAATTATCTTATTTAGTTGTAAGGTTTGCGTGAAATGGGTAGGTCAGGGGCAGCTGCAGCCACTGTGGGTTGCAGGACTTACAACTGCACTCTAGACACGTGCCTCTGATCTATCAGGAGGGTCTTTGACAGAGAGAGCTGATCACTTCTTTCATCTGAAGTACATTAGTCTGTAATCTGCCCATGACTAGTAAATAATCAATGTTTGCATTAGATTTAGGTGCTGTTATCCCGATAGTTGAACCTTCAGGTTCTGATTATTGGCCCAGTTCCCTAACCATTATACTACATAGCTGCTCATATTACAACTTAACTGTGTACTGTATAGGTTCCCAGAGCAGACTTTCGTCTTCGACTCACCTTCAGGTTCCTACTTAAGTTTTTGTTTAACCACTACACCACATTGTTATCTGCATTCATTCATTTTGCGATGATACAATGAGTGACATTGCTATATCATGACCTTTACGATCTAAGATCTACATGGATGGATTTATTTTTAAGCATTTAATCATTCATATATATATATATATATATATATATATATATATATATATATATATATATATATATATATATATATATATATATATATATATATATATATATATATATATATATATATATATATATATATATTTGTGTGTGTGTGTGTATATAATATAAATATAAAAGATAACTAAAGCCCAGACATGGCTGTATACAGACACATGTCTGTTTAGAGTACCTCCTCTCCCTCGTCACTCAGATTGTCTCTTGTGTGTTCATAGCCCGGGAGGCGGAGCTACGGCGGCTGCGTAAGGCCAATGTGGAGTTCGAGGAGCAGAACGCCATGCTGCAGAAGCACATTGCAGATATGTACAGCGCCAAGGAGAGGCTGGAGGCGGAGCTGGGCCAGGACGAGCGGCGGACACAAGCCCTACACCGCCACCTGCAGGCCATCAAACACACCCTCGTCAACAGCCTAGCCACTGTGGCCCTGCCAGGTTAGGTCCCACAATGCAATCTGCCTGGACCAGCCTAGCATAAGCTTATAATAATTGTTATTTCAACCAATATTTATGCTCAGTTGTGGAGAGCAAGTCAATTTAATTGGTTGAAACAAATCAGTGGTGGACATTTTCTGCTGTCATAGCTCATCCTCCCTTTACTACCTCAGGTAGACTGTGGGGAAATAATAATGATACTGCCTAATGCTTGCAAGTAAACAATTGGGGAATTTAAGCATTTCAGTCACACATTTGTCAGGCACAGAGAAATTCTGCTCCTCAGCAAAGGTGTATTAGTGTTAAGTGTCTGACAGTGTATGGGAGTCCCTTTACCAATGCTGAATGCTCCTGCGTGTGGTCTTGCAGATATAGATAAGGATGGGAAGTGCCTGTTCCTGAATATGAGTGGAATGAACATATGTAGTATGTAATAGAGTGTCATTTTACAAATGATGTAAATGGCATGGTGGACCCAGCATAGACAGTGATGTGTTCACTGGTACAGATTGTAACTCTGATTGCCCATGAGGCCTTTGGCCAAGACTGGAGGCAATGTGTAAAAGGTCCTAGCATGTCCCAGGGAGGTCAGTCAGACGGGCACCTCCCACCTCAACACGTGATCATTTTAGGACTCTAGTCATAAAACTGACATCTTGAACCCGCATGAACCAGTGCATTGTGGGCCAGTTTACTAACCCTGTATTTGAGCTTCAAAGGGGAAAGAAGCAGGTTTTGGAGTTTTTGATATGATGCACACCACTGACAAAGGACTTCGGAGGTGAAAAAAGACCCATGCTTATGACCAAGTATTTTAAATTTAGGAAGAAAAGAACAAGGACAAAAAGTTCTGAAAATTGAGTAAAGAATCGTTTTAGTGCATCCAGATTCATGGTAAGCGCGAAAGCGACCCATATATTTTCACCTGAGTTTGCAATTAGTTTTCCCATGGCCCTGAGCACGTTCATTTTTAAGCAGTTCTTTAGTTACTCATGACACACATCTGCAATCCCCAGCTGTGTGGTTATTTATGTTCTGCAGTCATGGCTAGTATCATCTCTCTTTAGCCCTAACATACCTTAATAAGCCAAGTGTGGGTGCTAAATATGCAAAAATGAGTGTAATGCTAACTGATGTTGTTTAAATGAAGTCTGTGCTCAGGGATTATTTTGCAGTGTAAACATCTGGGAAACTATTTTGGATGTTTGAATGTTTCCTTGAATAGACGTTGTAACCAGGTAGTGAACTCTGTCTCCATTTGTTGACTTTGTTCAAGGTCTTTTTATTACTGTGGTGAATTTGCTTGCTGTCTCTGGTCAGCTTGGTTCACCTGCCTTCATGTGTCTATGCTCCTTGCTCTTCACCTGCCTCATTATTTCCTGTGTGGTTCTCTGAGTGAGCAGGGTTTAATTGTTTTCAACAGATGGAACAGACCTTTAACAGCATCACCTTAGTGTCACAGCCCAGATGTTCAGATCCTGTGACATCCAAAGACACTCTATCCTGTCTGGAAACAGTTTTACTCCAGGGTTACTATGCCAAGGATGTGGAAGCTTAGATGTTGGTTAGATTCTCAGAGGGTGGTTTATAGAAATGTGATACATTTCACATGGTTCCTTTTTACAGCCAAATGCCATAATTGGTTCAATTCAGTCAGTTCATTACTGAAGTATACTGCTTTTTTTTAGGGTTATTGCAGAGAAGTGTAAGCTTGGCATGCGAGACTAACATCACTCACAAACACACACAGCAGGGTTTAACTCACCCTCTGGCTTGTTCTCCTGCCACAGGCACAGGGGAGACCCCTTCCCTGGGCACACTGGACTCATACCTGAGTCGCATGAGTGGCTTGCTGGAGAGCAGCCCCCATGAACACCGCGCCCTGGTGGCACAGCTTCAGGAGGTCCTGGCACACCTGGACAGGTAACTACTCTGCCACACCCACTGATGGAGTCAGTCACCAGGTAACTGCACTGAGGCTGAGCACATCTGCAGCTGATATGAGGACAGCAGTGTCTGTCAGTGCTGTGGTGTGTTTCAGCTTTTAAGGTATGTACTTCAGTCTTGAAGAAGCCACACAATTAATTGCAAGACCTAACTTGGCTACTGACATGACAAAAACGAAATGACAAAAACAGACTGGCACTTCAGTCCTACAGTGTTTGATTCCTTGGTGACATGGAAACTGGATTAAATTCTGCCTTTTACACTCTAACGCCACCTCATGCCTCAGTCACACAGACATGATAAATGACCCTGATTCCAGACAACCATCCCCAGCAATTTGTGAAACCTTACAGCAGGGGCAGCTAAGTGTCCTAGAAAACTGGTGTGCTGATTTTGGCTTTCAGCTCAAAATTCACAACCAACTGAGATGTTCACATTTCAGCAGGAGACACAGTGCTCTGAATGCTGTTGCTGATGTACATCTGTTTCCTTCCTGTGTGTCTGCAGTGAGAAGCTCTGACTGCCCTGGGTGGTGAGAGCTGATGTTGGAGTGTCTGCATCCAGCACAGAGAGAGAGAACCTCATTCCATCACCAATACCCCATAGGCCAATGGGCGACATCTACTATCAGTGCAGCACTCAGTCTGCAAGCCACTGAACTGAGACTAGGAATGGCATTTAGTCTTTGTTTTTTATTCTGTGTGTTTGTCCGTGCGTGTGTGTGTGCATGTGTGCAACAGAGATTGAACTGTAACCTTTGGACAGAAAGATGAATGCAAGGAGCAACACTCCATTGCTCTTGGACAGACTCCTCGATCATCTCAGTATCCTGCATGGGTGTTAATTTTCGTGTAGTGACTGACAGGGTGTAATATGCAAATGAATATCATCAATTGCTAGTGTTGTGACTATCAAAAAGCCTTCTATGGGACCATGTAAAATGAAATGGTTAAAAAGTTACAACACTAAAAACAACTGTCAAGGGGCCCTATGGGGTATTTTATATGAAATCTTACTGTTTTAGTCTTATGTATTATGTACCTCCTCATCCCCAGTTTCACTTTACATTAGCTGGCTGAAGGAAAGTAGTACAGGGGGATGACCTGGTAAATGAGAAAGCACCAAATACTAGTGCAGTGCCTTGTGGGGAATAATAGTTCTTTGTGGGGTGGGTCCTCATTGGTCGAAGGTTCTTAGGTCTGGGTGAAGGGAGTGCTATTTTTAATCAGGTAATTTGCATGCTTTCAAATGTGAAACTATACAATAAAACTGTAAAATCACCTGCATATTTTCCTTTTCCTTACTTTAAATGTGCTTATGCTCATAAACTGGTGATTATAATGCTGTTTGCTAGTCAGATCTTAAGTCACAGTTGTTGACAGTATTATGAAGCGGTGGTCTGTATGTTTGTGCAGTCGTCTTAAATTCAACAGCAGAGAGAATTCATCTGTGTTTATAGTTCAAATAGAAGTTATTAGTCTTATGTGCTTAGTATTTCTGGATAATTTATTGTGCTGTTGAAAAATACAAAACAATTTTTACAATTTGAAAGCGCTCTTGATTGTAAAATTTAATGTTGGATATCATTGCCACATGAGGGCGATATTGTTCAACAGCAGCAGCGTTCGATTACGACGTTCATGGGCGCGGACGCGAATTTGTGGTACACAAGAGGAAATAATGTTCCACAGAAGCTGATGTCTCCTCTGCATAGTAACGCCTCCAGCGTTGATGCATGTGTGTCCACAAACATCCCCCACAAAAAAACCCCACAATAGAGTAGGCCGGGTACTCAAAAGTACTCCGGGTATGAGTTGCTTGGGTATAAATAAGCTGCCGTGAGGTTTCCAGGACAACAGCCAATGGACAAAAATAAGGTCCTTACTACAGTTCGGCACCGAGCTTGAAATGTACTTTGATAGTGGTTGTAATGCTTTATTAAAACTATGCTGGCATCCTACGTACCCATTCACGCTTAAAGTTGTCACGTCTGGTTGTTCCAAGGACGATGAACCTAAAACCTGGTGGACAACAGCACTATTCTGCAGTTCAGTTAGAAGATAAATAAAAAACAATGGCAATTAACGTTTAGCTGTGAGGTGTCTGTCACCACTTTCATTTCTGTATCAATATGTCAGCGAAAATACAACAAGAGGTTTTGGGTAAAAGTGTCCAGTTCAAATTGTTTGTTTAGAGTTAATCGAAACATTGCGTTTCTTGGGAAAAGATATATTGCCAAAGCCTAAGCGAGACATTGAAAGAAATGGTTCCGAACGTGATGTTTAATAATTTTACGCGATAATGTTAAATAATTTAACGTTTGGATTGTTGCAATTTCTAGGCTTTCCGCAGTCCTTTGAATCGCATTTGCGCTGTTGGAATCTACATGGGTGTTCCTACCTTAGAAGTTTTCAGTGGAGCATCCGACCAAATATGGAAATTTGAGATATTTCACGTAAAGAATTGCTCGATTTACTTCCCTTTCAGACTAACCAGGGGAAGCTGTATTATTTGATTTTATGTTCTAGGTGTGTAGCTGAACAGCGCGCTTCCATGTAACCTTATACATTTATGATGTGCTAAAGGACAAAGTTCAGTTAGCTTGAAAATCGAAGGGTGAAATGGTTCAACAGGGAGAGTTTAAAAAATGGAAGAGGCGTGAGTATGGTCAGGTGCTTCATGAGCGTAGAGTGACGTCATATCAGTAACTGTCCTTAGCAGTGGTGCTGAACAAGATGGCTGTGCGTCGGGCGGAAAGCTGAGGCGAGGCTGCAGAAAAGAGCCCGAAACAGACCGAGAAGCAGTCCGCAAAACGAGTTGAGGGAGACCGACTGCAGATTAAAATTAACACAGTTTAGATTTTTTTTTTAATCTGAATTTGTTCCGTGTTATGAAAATAGAAGTGGTTGATATTTTCGCACGCCTTCAACAAACCGCTACACATTTCTACTCCCGATTGAAGCGGGGAGCCGGGAGAAGACAGCTGGCAGCACTCATAGCCACAACATAAGAGATGTCACTGCTGTGCGTCGGAGGTAAGTGGAGGAAAATCCAGGGCGGAAAGGATGGGGTAAAGAATCAATGACGGGTATTTCTATTTTCACAGCAACCGGCAAATCGGTCATCATTCAGATATTGCCGAAAGAGTTTTCCCACTCATGTATGAGATTCTACATGTGGTGACAATCTTACAGATATCTGTCAAATTGCTTGCAATATTGCCAACGACTTATTTCCAGTCCAATTTTTTTTTTTTGTTTTGATGCAAATGCACTAATGAGACATGACAAAACACGAAACCTTTCAGTGGTCATACATGTAGGCTAGAGTATTGTAAGTGAAACGTTTTCTAACGGATCCAAGGTTTCCTCTGACCAATACCTCTTGAAATGAGAATTCACAATGCTCAGTGCCGAAGTTATTCAAGGCAAACTGGGAGTACCTTGGATGATTACACAGACATTCGTTATTATTATTATTATTATTATTATTATTATTATTATTATATCATTATTATTATATCATTATTATTATCTTTTTAAAGAAGATAATAGTGCTGCATTGCTGGTTAATGAATCTAAATTGGAAGGACTGGTCACAAACCTCTGATTTCCATAGGAAACTGAAAGCAATCCTTCCTTCAGAAAAGAGGTTCTGACATAATTCGTGACAGTCGACACCATCGATCTTTTTTTTCTCTCTGTATGTGAAAAGAAGGAGAGTAGGACAGACCGTTAGTCCAGCTCGCGCAGGGTAAACCAGGTTCTCTCCTTAGGGACTTCAAGGCTTGCCTCGACGGGTGTGTTGCGTTCATTACCATATATTATCATTTTTATTACCATGATCCGACTGTCCAGATTACTCTTCAGGTAGATCGGTATTTCATTTGAGGCTATACCATTGCACTAAATCGAGAAATGATTGTGGTCGACTTGAAATAGCATGCTTATTTTCGCTTCTACCAAGTATTCGTGCATTCGTTTAAAATCCCTAAACAGGTTATAATTTCTTGTTTTATCTACGCTTTAAATTTGTGACGGTTATGTTGGATCCTGTCTTTGTTTGCTGCCCCTGGCTAAGGAAATACCCTGATCTGTCGACTTAGAGAAATTAAGAGTCACCTAAGAGTTTTCAAAAAATAACTTGTCACTATACTATGAAACGTGTTTGTTCGTTGTGTTTTATGCTGAATGTATTTTCACTTTTGGCGAGAGCGATGTAGGTGCTTGCGCAAACTACATACATGTACTGGAGATGGTGGCAGCTGTAAGTCTTAGATGTAACCAGGCCTGTGAAATGAAACCCCTTAGGCTGTGATGTTTACCACCAGTGCATCACAGGACACTGCTTAACGCGATCAATACTGCATTTCTTTGTTGTTCTATCACACAAGCACAGGCAATGAATGTATGCTTGTCACATCATCGTTGAGGTAGCTGAGAACGCATTTGGGTGTGGTTTATGCATTTGCAGTAGTTTTACGGACCTTAAGTTTTTACTGCATTCTGGAGCCATGTGCTTCACTGTGTGGCTCAGTGTGTTGGGCTGTGTTCTTGTGTAGTGCTATGTCGACGCTATAAGTGCAGGTACAGCCCCTGTGGTCGTGCAGCTGCTAATTTGCTCGGCTGCCTTTGGATCACATTCATTCACACAATCAGACTCGCACCTCCACCCACAGTATGCCAATCACTGCCTAGCACTGAGAAAGAGAGGGGAGGGAGGGGGGCACCAGCGTGCAGATCCAGAGTTGACAGTGGGTGTGTGGGTGTGTGTCAGGATTGGACCGGCTTTTGGCATTAATGTATGTTAAACTAAAAGCCTGCACAAATGTCAGGTGTTTGATTGTGTTTTGAGTACCAGTGTTCTAAGATTACTCTAGTACTCAAGCAGATTCAATTTTTAAAATTCTTATTTTTTTTTTTGGAAATTATAACATTTATATGTCTATTTATGTACATTTAATTTTTAGTTTTGTCATTTATGGTGTATTATATATTTAATTATGTGGGTCTGTTTAAAGGTGTGTTGACATGTGGTTTCTTTCAATTATTTTTTGTGTGTGCCCTGATTTCAGGACTACTTGCTTAGTAGTATTATAGGTAGTGGGATGGCACTGAGTCCAGCTGGCATCAAGATTATTACTGTGGGAACAGTGAAGTTCAAGATTAGACTTATCATTGCAACCACCTGACTTGGCACCCATGAGTAAAGAGACAGCAGTTATAACTACCATATGGATTAAAAACCCTCAGCTTTTAAAATCAATACAATTGGACAACAAGCTGTTTCATAGCACATTCTTGAACAATCGGGCCCCATAAGCTGTAGTTTTATACCTTGGGTCACATATCTGGTTTCATGTCTTGGATTGTCTTTAAGATTGCTGAATGTAGCTTCACATGCTGGGCAGCAGTTAGAAGCCAAGTTGGCAATAACATAAGACTCTTGAATTGAAGGTTGCAATTTTAGGTCTGAATTGTTATGTTCAGTGAATCAACTCTTACATGTTATATTTAGCAGGAAATATTCTGCTATATAGATATCTCAGGTTTCACTTGATCAAGATTTGTGGTTTAGGTCATTTTAATATTTTGTTGTTCCACACTAACTATAAAACAAAGAACTGTAGATTAGGCTAATATAGCCAAAATTATTTTCAAAAATGTGTGGAAACAGAGTTCTGACTTGTTCCTTATAATGTATAGTACTCAATATATAGCAATGTACCTCCATAAAAAATTTTGATTTTTTTTTTTTTTTTTTTTGAATTTTGAAATGTTCTCATATTCTAAAACTTGAGAGGAGAGCCATTTCAAAGGATGATAACATGGCTACTGAGCATAATCAATGAATAAATATTTAATAGCTCATCCATTTCCTCTTTTAATCAATAGATACTTATTTTTATTTGGAAACCACAAAACCAAGAGGCTGTGCACAAGTCTTAACACTTGAAAGAAACCTTTACAACTTAATGGTTTATGTTGGTGTTTCTAATGTTTAAGTGGTGATGTGACTGTCAACTTCATACCAAAATGGGGGGCAAGAACTGTAATTTCATTCTGCATAGTTCTGATATTACTGATATTATAGGGAACTAATATCGTTTCTCATTTAAGCAGAAGCTATGGTCATTCATTGCTAGAGGGTGTTTTTCTGAATCAGTTAGAATGATTTATTACGACAACACTGATTTATGATTTATCAGCCAGTAGTTTTCCTGGATTGAGCAATACAATTTCTACTTTATTGATCATTCTTAGGAGTTGATGTATTACATGGGTTGATTGTTCTTCTCTGAGGGAAACACTGGAACAGTTAATTGGAAAAAAGGTAAAGGATGGATGGAAAATATTTGTAATGCTGAATATCATTAATTTCTTTCATTTTGCCATTCTTTAGCACGTATACTTTCTGCTGGGATTACCATAAAGCCCTTAGTGGTAGATATGCCTGCTAAATACTGTACATGTACATTATACACATGCACATTTTAATCACAGCTGACTGTCTAATGAATAAATGCATTAAAGGCAAGGGTGTTTTTTAAATGAAAGAAAATTAACAATGCTCATTAAACCATGAAGGTCTAGTGCCTTTTGTGAGCATGTGTGTCACACTTCAAAAATTTTTAATGTTGTATCCTTGGAGCTGTTCAGTTACTACATTATCAGGCCTACGTATGTTTTGGAGCAGTAAATAATTAGCTCCAGCATGTAGTTTTATCCCCTTGGTTGGCAATAAATTTGCATCTTTTTTCCCTCCTATTTTCAAGATTTATATCAAATGCTGGCACTGCAATGCCCCTGGAATGTTGTCCAAGAGTTTCCCCCTTGTGCCCACCCCACGACCCCCTCCCCCAACAGTCACGCTGTGGTGGTTATTTTTAGTGGCGGGAATGTGCAGCGCCACTCTTCCTTCGCTCGGCTGCACAGAGAGATTAATGGAGCGAGAGAGGAAGAGATGGGAACGAGTGCACGTGCGCGAGAGCCACATGGCATGTGGAGAGTGTGGGATCAAGAGAGAGAGCGAGAGAGAGGAAATCTTGGCAGGGAGGGAGAGGTGGAGTAAAATGTGGAAAAGGAGAGAAGGAGCATAACATGGAAAAAAAGAAAGAAAAGTTGTGGGGAGGTGTTGAAGGATTGGCAGCTAAGTCAGCTTGGCAAAGAACTGCTCTGCTCTCTTGTCAGCATCAGTTTGACGAAGGAGGCAGTAATAGAGATCAATGTCTCTTCTGTCACTAGTATTTGCAGCTCTCCATCCGATTACCCCTCAGGGAATGGAATTGGCTGTATGGGATTGGATGGTGGCATCACAAGTGGGCACAGCAAAGGGGTAAAGTACCTGCTTGGGCGCTGCTTGCTATGTCACAGCCTAAAAATCTATAACTATGAACAGCTGAAGCGAACATAGTCCAGCTGTGACTGCTGAAGTGAAAACACAGTGTCAGGTTTAGAAGCCAGTCAACCTTGTGTAGTCTGCCCTTCCCCTGACGCTTGTCTTATTGCTGCAACTGAGATTCAGTCTACAGATGGATTAAAGCTGTAACTGTTCATGTTAAAATATGGATTGTTTTAAGGAGCATTGACAGATGACCCTCTAAATCAGGGATCCTAGAGGACTACAGAATGTTTTATAGATCAGATGCCATTATATAAATAATAGAGGAAGTCCCATGGCAAAATTCTTTAATATAATCAGTCCAGCCATTTGCACATCCCTCACATTAAATAGCTAATTAATTAGCTCCTTCTCCACTCATCTGAAATGTGGTGAGCTTTGCAGCTCAAAATGGCTGCCGCTTATCACCCAGGTGGATCCAACACATGAGAGTGCATTGACATGCATGAAAAGTGCAATGTAAATGTAATTCAATGTTACTTATTTTAATGGCAATATATTCTGAATTCAATTTCTTTCAATTTTCTACTGAAACCATTTGAAATGATTTTATTTTCATAATGAGTACATTTGTTGAATTATATAATGGGGAGTACCATCCCCTAGGAGATGTTGTACAGTTTGCTCATATAGGAGATGTTGCACAGTTTGCTCATATAGGAGATGTTGTACAATTTGCTCATATAGGAGATGTTGCACAGTTTGCTCATATAGGAGATGTTGCACAGTTTGCTCATATAGGAGATGTTGCACAGTTTGCTCATATAGGAGATGTTGCACAGTTTGCTCATATAGGAGATGGTGCACAGTTTGCTCATAAGGCCTAATCAGCAGTCAGCTGATCACTCTGAGCCCAGCGGGGGTGTGAGAGGGGAAGACTTGCAGCCCTTCTTAACTGTGAAGTGCCTCTCTCTGTGCACAGACTGAGGGCAGTGTGTGTTTGAGGTGCATTTAGCAGACTCAGGGATTTCTTAAATGCATTCCTTTCCTTTTCTTACCAGCGGCAGTGGAGTTGAGGCCAGATGCATCCGGGGGGATTAAGACGAAGGCTTTGAATATTAATGCCTTCTGAAGGCACGACTGCTTGCCATCGACAGGGTTTTGGGATTAAATATGAATGGGCGATTGACGTAGGGAAGGCTAAAAAAGTGGCGCGGATGGAGACTTTTTTTAAGAGATCCCCAGTGCATTAAAAAACAGCCTGCTTTTTTCTCCCATAGTTCTCCTCTTCTCTAAATCCCACTGCTTTTTGTGTCTGACAACCTGCTGCTCACTTTCATCTCACGTGATGAGGCCCACAGCTCTCAGATTCCGGCCGCGAGGAGTTCATCCTCTCTGAACTGCTGTGACCTCAGCAAACTGCTCGGCACCCAGGAGCCCTCTCTGACATCTGAAAGAGGAGGTCAGCTTTGATATCGAGGTTCAGGTGCTCGGTCACGGAACTTAGTAGAAATATATATGTGTCCCCTGCCACACAAAAGTCCCTGTGTGCCAAACATCCTGCAACAGATGATAGGATAAGTTATGGAGAACAAGGCTTCATGAAACCTAAAATTGGTGCAGTCACCATATATTATCATTGGCATTTTACATTTAACCACTCGTTATATATAGCTTTGGTAATGGTTTCTAACAAGTTAGTGACTGTAAGCTCGCTGCAGGTCTGCCCAATGTTGGTTTGTGAAACCTCACTCTTCTTGTCCAGACACAATTCTTGGCCAGATACTGATCTTGTCTTGTTCTCTCTTCCCTGATTGTTCCAGGAAAGGGCAGGTTTATCGTTCCCCAGTGCTTTACACTTGTTGGAAGTTCTAATAAGATGGGCAGGACAATTAGTAAATGGGCCAGGATCTGATGAGGAACTCATGGCCTGTTAGATTACCTGGGGTTGTGCTTATTCACATCTGTGACCAAGACTGAGCATTATTCAGACAGTTCTAATAAAAAACATCTATGAGCCTTTTTGATATTTCCTGAGTCTATAGTAGTTTCAGTCAAATATGTGCCATTTTAATGGAAATTATCTTCTCCCCCCCCCCCCCATTCTATTTCTTTTTGCAGTGAAAAAAGCCAAGCTTGATGGACCCCAAGGTGAGTCACATTGATTTACAGGCTGCTGTGGGACCCTTGATCATGCATGCCCAGGTTGTGTTGTGGGCAGCAGTGTGATATAATGGCTTGGGAAATTTGTCTGCCGATTCCCAGATGATGCTCTGCCATTGTACCTTTAGTCAAAATGCTTAATCTGAATTGGCTCAGTAAATATCCTTACTGTATAAATGTGTCAAACGTAGCAAAAAAAAACAAAAAAAGCAAAGCTGTGTAATTCATCATGACTTCATGTGTCTCGCTCCCTCACAGAAAAGTTCAACACTTACGTGACCCTGAAGGTGCAGAATGTTAAAAGCACCACCATTGCGGTGCGTGGCAGCCAGCCCTGCTGGGAGCAGGACTTCATGTTGTGAGTAGTCTTCTTCTTCCTCTTCCTCTTTGGCTGCCAGATCCTCAGGAGTGAACAATCTGCTCCTTCCCTTCCACCCCAGCAAGTGTCATCCACTGCCAGATGCTCTGCTTTGAGTCACTTTCAGTCACCCGCAACCAGAGACCAAATATTCTGCTGGCAAGAGAGCCATGAGATGAACGTTTTAGCAGGAATGTGAAACATGTCTTCTTCCATTTTGAATTAGGGGGATCCTTACACAGATAACTTCACTAAGACTAACCTGAGAACAGGAAAGCTAGAGCAGTCAGAGCTTAGAAGAGAGGACCCCTTTAATTGTTTAGATGTTTTGTTAACACAATTATGTTGTAAATATATTAGCTTTTTGGAAAATGTAATGATAATATAAAATGATACTATATGATAATAGAAAGTATACAATGATATTACTCAACATGCTTTTTAAAAATATATTGCAATATCTGAAAGCCCACTTTTCCCATATATTGTAAAGTGTTGTGATGGCTGTTCTGATCTTCATAATATATTTCTTGTCAGTATACTTAATCTATATAAAAACTAAACAAGATTCTTAGTGTTGTCTTGTTTTGTGTGCTAGATTCATTGCTTGTGTCTGAAGACCTTTAAATTTGATTTTGGTTTGCATATGGAGGTATTCTCTGGAAATGTGTATGGTTAAGATTAGGTTCTTTTACATAATAGAATATATAACAAAATCCCACCATATTTCTCTAATGTATTCTGAATATTTATTCTTCAGGTAGAAACCTTACCCTTCAACATCTCTGTCAGGAACAGTCTTCACTCAAAATCTTCAATTATTGCATGAATTATGAGACTGAGTTTTGTGGGTTTAATTTACATCAGAATCACTGATATATTATTGGGTGTTTTGTATTTCATAATACATATGAATTATATATGCATGATAATATTCCATCTGAAATTTAAGATTTTACTTCTCTTTTACACCTGTATAATTGAAAAGATGTTTAACAATATTCATTGGTTTCTTACAATAGACAATTTTCCTTTTCTATTGAATCCAGATCATTCTTAAGATGAGATCTCTGTCTTCCTCTGCTCAACAGGGACTTCTCTGTATCCTCTTCTTTCCTTAAAGGGTAGCAAGTGTCAGATGTTAATAAGATTCAATGTCCTGTCTGAGAGAGAGATGTGTTTTCTTATCAAACCAGAGTCTATTATTAAGGCTAGATTCACTTTAGGAAATGTCTGCCCTCAGAACTTAGTCTGGCTGTGTGTTATTAGAGATGCCCAAAGAGCAGACAGAATTGACCCAGTCTCAGCTCTTGTTCAGTCAGTTTCCTCTTTTGAACCTTCCTGGTTTTATTTAGGCATCGTCCTTCCACCCCACACTGCAAATGACCTTACCTGTCCCCTTCAGATGTCTCACATTCTGGCTCAGTGATTCATTTTTTTTTCCCGAATGCAAACTTATATCTCACTACGATCATTGAATTATACCTGAGTGCGTAGAGATATTAAGCATGAGAGTAAGCTTGCCTGGATGTGAATAGGGCCGGACCATCTCTATGCCCAAATGAAAGTTGTTAATAATAACGTTATTTATGAAGTGTTTTTTTCATACAGTACGCACAGAGCACTTTTTAAAAAAAGGGACAAAAAGCAGCAGACCGTTAAAAAGGCAGCGGAATTAGGAAAGGTTGGAGTGGTGCAGCACTACCATATTACCTTTGTAGCGCCACGTTGTTAAATTAGCCATGTCAGTTGATTTTGCTGTGAACACGTAAGGACAAAAAAAAGGGTGATTGTGTTTTATTGTAATTGAACCGCCAGGATCTATGATGTTCCATTTAAAAAAAAATCTGGGGATACCAGAAACTAATAAAGACAGTCTATAATAGTACAAAATAAATATGAAAGTAAAGTCAAATGTTTGATACAGTAAGATTAATGGTAAAAATAAGGTAAATTAATGACTGTAAGGGAGATTTAAAAGTTAAGTGTTAAACATTTTTAATATTTTTTCCCCTTCAACAAAGCAAAGTACCTGGTTCAATGAGTCACTGGTGACATATGACATATATTAGCACCATCCATCTTCAGGCTTCACTAAGACTCATTCTTCTAATGAGCTCAGGTAAGGTGTGCTATGGTCTGACTTCCTGTTTCTGTTGGTGCAGTGAGATTAACAGGCTGGACCTAGGCCTGACAGTGGAGGTGTGGAACAAAGGGCTGATATGGGACACCATGGTGGGAACTGTGTGGATTCCACTGCACAGCATCCGTCAGTCCAACGAGGTGACGTTTTATGACTGAACATAGCCTTAAAAAGCATGCACAATGTCATATAAACCATGCACAGCATTTTATTTTATATGCTGTTATGGGGGTGTTTTACCTACACTTCCTGGTTAAGGAGTGTTACTGGCCAAGTATACACTAGGGTGTTCTTGAGTCTTGTGAATCCACTTGTTCTTTCTAGCTGTTAGCCATTCTCAATAAAAGTGTCTGACACAACTGCAATGTAATGTGATGAGACAAATAACTATTTTTTTTTCAGATTAAACCTTATAGATTTACCTTGACCTTGATTATTTTAAAAAATCAAATCATAATAAACTCTTCTTTCATTTTGTTGTATATTTTGGATGGTAACATTTTCATGTAAAATTTCCAGGAAGCAGCAGGAGTGTTTTTAGATTTTATCTGCATCTAAAGAGTTTCTTTACTTTAAATGATCATTTTATCAAGGGCTGCTTTGAAGAGAAAACTGTCAGCATTTTCTAATATATCAACAAATCAACTGGGATGATATGTAGTATATTTACACCAAAACTAAAGTCTATTTGTAAGATTTATAAAGGTCCCTATTTACAAATAACAGGAAACAGAACATTTTTATTTGTTATGATTTGAGGTCAATATTTGCATTTATTTCTGCAAACACTGACTATATCTGTTCTCTGTGGCATTCCTATATCGCCTGAAGAGGAAAGCCAAAATTGTGTGATGATGTATATCCCTGTGAGCTGATCATAGAACAGTATCCGCCTATGTTTCGTCCAATAGGAAGGGCCAGGGCAGTGGCTGACCCTGGACTCTCAGGTGATAATGGCAGAGAATGAAATTTGTGGCACCAAAGACCCTACATTCCATCGCGTTCTGTTGGACACACGGTTTGAACTTCCTCTGGGTGAGAGATTGTGAACACTGATCATGTGATCATCGTGTCATCGGCATTGTAGAAAAGCTTCATGGCCATTTGTGCCATTTTTGGCTTCTTACATGCACAAAAAGCTTGCATCATCGACTTGTGTACCATCTGTACTTCTAATATCTGTTACTAAGTTTATTAAAAACACCATATGACTAAACAGTGAAGTCTAAAGGAATGCAATGAAACTGTGGTTAAAACCTTTAAGTCTGAAATAATATAATGATAAAACAGTTTACTCTCATTTTCTGGAAAGTTGACATTCAGAGGTCTTATTGAGGCTTTTTATATTAATCTTACTATAAATAACAGTGGCAAATCCCCAGCTATCCAAATATTTGAGCATGCCATCACTTCATAATGCTCTCCTTAGCTTATCCCTTGGCCTGAGGTGACCTCAGCTGCAGTAAGCCAATCACAGCAGGCACCCAGCAGGTGGACCCTTGTGATATGGGCGGAACCTGCTCCCCAGATGAGCACACACACTGTGTGGCTGAAAGCATGCTGAAGGTTGGAAGTTAGACTTACCATCAGTTCAGTCTTACCTAGGGAAAACCAAACTTAAAAAGTGTTTATTCATTTTTAAATCATAGTAAAAATACCCAAACAGCCCAGGTTGCCATATCATTACCATGTGCTTAAAATGTAAATCCTGAGGGCCACTCCTCAAAACAATCTAGAATCCAGCATAGGGCCCTGTGTTGGGTCCCATTTTCACACCTGGCAATGGTAGGCTCTGGTAGTGAATGTTACTGTGTTAGGAGCAGGGTTAGGCTGTGTGTTTTGAACTGTCTAACTGTCTATGGCACTGTGTTTGGACCTGTGTTATGCACTGTGTTAGGAGCCATGCTATGAGCTTTGCTCAGAACTGTGTTGGCACCTGTGTTTAAGATCCATGTTAGGAGCTGTATGCTCTCTGTTGACCAGCTGTGTTTGGTTTACTGGTGCAGATATCCCAGAGGAGGAGGCCCGCTACTGGGCGAAAAAACTGGAGCAACTTAATGCCATGAGAGACCAGGACGTAAGCCAGATTTACTTATTCCACTTCGTCTTTCTGTTTACATTTTTTAATGTGCTACTTGGTAGCAGTAACTTTGAACCTTCAAATGCCAGTATGACATTTGAAAACATTGATCATCCAACAGTGTGTGAAAACTGGGCTCCTATTTATACAGCGTCCCAGCCCTCTTCCTATATAAATCCTCACTTCATCCATTATAAGTTGAAAAACAAAGTGATTCTAGATCAGCACTTTTACTCTGAGACAATTTATGAATGTGGGCCCAGAGCTTACATGCAGGTCTGCGCTGCCCCACATATTGATTCCCGTGTGTGTCTGAGGTTTCTCTCTGTGGTTTCTGTGTTCCAGTATACGTACCAAGAGGAGCAGGAGAGGCCACTGCCTGTCCCGTCGTCACAGTGCTGTGAGTACTGGGGAGACTCTACCTCTTGATCCCCCTAATAACCCCTAAACAATCCCCTCCAGTGCCCTGACTCCCCGAATTTACCTCCATAAACTTCTACTCCCCCCCCCAGGTCTTCTTGCCAGCATGAGGTGTCATAACACCCAAATTGGGAAGAGCTACCATAGACTCACTGATATGACCCAATTGGTGTGCTTGTGTGGTAGAAAGCAGGATATTTCAATTTATTTAAACATTTGAGATATGGTCATGCCACTGTATGGCTCCACCCATAATGGTATCCATAAAAGTTTCACCCTCTTGTCACTACCTTCTCCTCTTTACAAGTACTTGCAAGGAAAAGCAGTGGAAAAAAGAAAAGTGACAGGTAGGAGGAGAGGCAGATAGCATCCGCCCTGCCCTGGTCTGTGGGCTGTGAGTGGTTTTTATTGATGTCAGATGTAAGACAGATATGCAGCAGCACGCGTCATGCCTCTGGCTCAGCCTGCGTCCGAGTCTGTGGCACTGACGCAGCAGGCTGGGCGAGGGAGGGGGGTGGTGGCCGGCACAGCATCCGGAAGGCATGGGTGAGTCACTGTGTGGCTGCCAACCTGACGGGACAGGACAGTAATTGTTGTGCGCGGAGCGTCCCATACCACATTAATCACCTCCACAACCCCAGCATCTTCCTCGCCAAGGTTGTCCTGCTTTATATATGTGCTGTCACCGCAGTGAGACTTCACACAGGAAGGGCATGCGTTTCAAGCCTCCTCTTGTTTATTTGTGCAAATACTCACATGGTGTGGTGCCAGCACATTTCCACAGAAAAGGAAAAATGTAGTTTATTTGCCTTCTTCTTAATTTCTTTAATGTCCCTCAAATCTGGTCAGTCTCAAAATCTGAGAGCTCTCCTTTCTTGCAGGTAATTGGAGTCTATGGGGAGACCAGCAAAGTGAGTTCCCCACTTCTGTTCTTCCATCTTACGTTTGGTTTGGGCTCCTGGCATATTTATCAGTTTGGTTGTCTGATGTTTTTTATTTTAATAACATTACATTTATTTTGTAGTGTATCCTAGTCCTCAGAAACAAATGACGAGAGGGCCATAAACAACCATTTGTAAAAGACACATTTTTTCCCTCAGAACTGCTTTTTGTAATGTAGAACAGGGATTCCTGTCTTATCAGGGCAGAGCTGGTGTGGGTGCAGACTATTCTAGCTTAATACTTTAGCACCTGATTCAACTGATCAATCAGTTATGATCTTCAGTCGAAGTCTTAATTAGTTACATCAGGAGACTTACTGCTGGGCTATAAGAAAAGCCCATAACCATGGATACAACAGGAGATCTCTGATATTGTATAATAATTACTGTGATGTATAGTAGGCTGTACAAGTTACTATACTGAAGATGGACAAAATTGCTGATTATATGTAACACACTGTAAAGGGTTACAATACAGATTGTTAAAGGACCAGCAAACAGCCTCAGCATGCTTTATCTATAAATGGTACGCATATGCACAGAAAAAGATAAAGTAGCTGTGTTACAATCATCAAACAAGATTTATCAGTGCTTTTTACAACATATTGTTACACTGTGAAGCATTTGTATATTCAACCTCATTGTTTTTGTTTCCATTATGCTGAAAGAAATACTGAGGACTTCACAGACAAAAATTCTCTCTAAATATTTGCAATAGTGTGTCTTTTATGGTAAATATGGTTTTAATTTATAATTTCCACAGCCTGTGCTTTTTTCTGGGGACATATGGGATATTTGATGATGACACAAACTATTTATGTCAAAGTTACTATTGATTCAAACATTAAAACAAAGCAACAAAAGTTTGTTGAAGCAAGTGATATATACCAAGTATACTCCCCTGCACTTATTAACTTTGGACTGTCCACAGTATTCCTGGCTCCACCTCTAGCTGTAGCTGCTCTGAACATAAACTTATATACATTTTAGCTTAGGCAGGCAAGGCTAGCCTAGCTACACCCCTTCTCCTGGAAAGGACAGAAAGTTAGGTTTCTTTACTTTACTGGACTTGAATAACTAGTTAGCTAGCCATGCAAATGTTAAATCCTATTTACTTGCTCTGTTGTTACTCCACATAGACCAAATTGGTTTTCAATTAAAAAAGTAAAAGTCTGATGACGAATTATGAAAATTTGTGCAGTGATGAATAAGCAAATGAAGGCCAGGAATGCTGTGAATATGTTCGGCCATGTTCTGTCCTTGCTCACCACTCTCCAGAGAGGCCCCTCACTGAACACCCTAAACAGCATTTAAAAAGCACAGCAGTCAATGATGAGAACCTTGAGTAACGCCCCCTTCCTCTGCCCTCTCCCTACACCCCACCCCGCCCCGGACAGATGACGACCCCGACAGTGCTGTGGACGACCGGGACAGCGATTACCGCAGCGAGACCAGCAACAGCATCCCACCCCCATACTATACCACCTCCCAGCCCAACGCCTCCCTGCACCAGTATCCCATGAGGCACCATCACCACAGTTCCCGCGGAAACTACAACGATGTGCATGGCAGCGATATGGACTACGACCATCAGAGAGCCATGAGGTAACCTCTCCACTTCCTGCCCAGTTCACCACCCCTGGCTTCCCACTGATCTGCAAGGGTAACTTCCTTTCTTTTAAACTAGGAGCGCCTCTTCAACATCTCCTGGGTTTCCAAGTTCTCTTGATTATCTAATTCAAATCTGATGCATATACAAAGGGACCCGGGGATGAGGAAACAGCACCTTTGTGGTTTTTATTTCTTGTATTTTTATTTCACCTTGCTGATGTAATGATATAACCTTGTCTAGTTAGCTGTGTGGTCTCCGAGACCCTTGTGAACTTCTGGAACATGCTTTGGCCTCTGTATACAAGCCTGGAGGAGCGGGCCGGACGTTGTATACAAGTCCACATGTGAGGGGCATCCAGGCCCCTCCTTTGCCATGATGTGTGCTTTGTGTGTGTGTGTGTGTGTGTGTGCCTGACATTTGGCCATGTGACCTCCCTCCAACCCACACACACTTGTTTTGCCGTTATCCAAAACAAGTGTGTTTTACAAATCTTGTTTGTTCAAAGGGGCAAATACACACAAACTCATGCATTGCCTGGCAAGACACATGATTGCATTAAGACTCTGAGAAGAACCACACCATGGTCCACTTTTCTTTTTTTTTTAAAGAAGAACCCTTCCTGGAGGATGGGGGGGTGGCTGAAATCCTCCTGGTTTCTTCTTTTTTCTGTGTTCCCATGTGTCTCTGAAGTGGAGTGCTCTTTATGCAGTACTTTTCTGCCAGCAGTGCATGGCTGAAGGTTTGTGTTTGCAGAGCTGTCTTTGAAAGAAAAAAAAGCCGGGGTCTGAGGTAACTGATGTTCCTCCCTCTCCTGCCTCCTCTCCTCCCCTCTGCCAGACGCTATGATAGTTTAGACTCCGCCACCAACGGCCGCAGCGATCTCGATTCGGCCTCAGGTTCAAGCCGGCTGACCAGCCGCCAGTACTCTCTAGACAGTAGGCACTCCCTCTCCGATAGGTGGGTCACCGCACCGCACCCTCCCTTTCTCTGCCACTTCTCTTCTTCCTGCTCCAGCCTGTGACTTCCGTCCTGCTGTGATGTCAGTGGTGGACTTGTCCCGTCGTCCTAGCTGTGCTTGCATGCATGCGCTCGACTCCTCCCTTCTCTATTTTTTACTCTGTACTCCTCTTATCTATATCAATGTACAATATCCAATGTTCACCTTATATCTTACTTGTATCTTCTCTACATGGTCCCCCTTCTGTCAATCCTGACTGTGAATAACATACTTTTTGTGTTGTCAGTATTATATGAGAAGTTATATGAACAAAATAAATAGGGTGTATGGAGGAATTAATTTAATCTTAACTTCATACCTCCCCCTTCTTTATTAGATAACAGTATCTTATTAGTGCCCCATATTTTCCGGCCCAGCCTATTGTAATCTGTGGTTTGGCACAGGCCCATTGCACACAGCTTTCACACCCTGTATTCTCTACACCCAGGCTGTCATTGCACAGCTCAAACCTCCTGGCACAGAAATTACAGTGCAAGAGCCAATTTGGACGTGACTATTTAGAATAATTGCACCGTTCTAGAAATATAGAATCTCGCTGTCGGATTTCTTTCTGTATTCCACTGTCTTTGCTTCATCTTATCTCCGTTTTATCCTCATTTCCAGTATGGTGAGCCAAGGTTTGTGTAGAGTAGTGGAGTAATGGGACAGTAAGGAAGCAGGCCTCTGTCTATCTGCTGTGTGTGTGTGTGTGTGTGTGTATTCATTGCATAGTTGTGTTTGTGAGTGAGTACATGTATGCTTGACTGCGGTTTACTTTTTATGTGTTTGTATGTGAAGGTGTGTTTGTGCCTCTGTTTAAATGCTTGTGTGTGTATGTGTGAATCTGTGGTACAGATCCTACAGCAGTAGGCTGCTCAGAGGGGTGTGTGTTTCTGTGTGTTCTGCTGTCCTCAGGTGCAGTGCTTTCTTCCTGTCTACAGCCTGTACTCTGGCTGTGGCTCACTGCCCATGGGAAAAAATACTCTCTCTCCTGCTTTTTCATGCTGCCTCATGCATTATTGAACTCCTAGTCTTGTAATCAATACAGTGAAAGTGTGAGGAATTTTATGTGTGTGTGAGTGCGTGCATGTGTGTGTTCCTGTGTTTTCTCTCCAAACCTGTCTGTCTCTGCCTTACTGTCTCTTTCACTGTCTTTCTCTCTCCCTTTCTTTTCTCCTAATAGCCTCATTCATCACAGAGGATAAATATTCCTCTTTTGTTTGTCTCCTAATGAGACACTGCTTTTTTTGCCTGTCAGCTGAGTGGAAGATCTCCGCCTCTCTACTCTCTTTGATTTCCCTCTCTGACTTCCTCCCTTCTCCTCTGCACCAGGATGGATTTGTCTTCACTGAAGCCTGTTTTGCTCTACCTTATTTATTGTTTTGAGTGTTTGCATATCACTGCTGTGGTGTATGTATGTGAATATATATATCCCTCTCCCCTCCAAAAGAAGTGTACACCATACTGTCTCTCCCAGTTAAAATGGGATGCTGTGCGCTCTCTATTGTCCTCCCCCTCTGATCCACACTCATGACTTTGTGAATAGAGCCTATACACTCCTCTCCCGTCTTCATATTTGTTCGATATTTGCTATTTTTCCTGCTATTTCCTAGATTCGCCTGGCTCTCATTTTCCATTTTTCACTCTCTCAGTCTGCCACTCCTATTGAGCCTGCTCTTTGGCCCGTATTCACAGTGTCTCAGAGTATGCTGATCTGGGATCAGATTTCCCATGTCCAAGTCCTAGTCTTAGGTATCACAAGGTCTAAATGGTAGACTGAAACTTGACCAGGGCGTCTACTCTGAAGAGCTTTGGGAACACAGGCCCTGGGCTTCTATTCATAAGGCATTTTAAAGTAGAATTGGTAATCTAGAATCAGGTTTCCCCTATCCATATCTGAGCCTTATGCATTATGAGCTAAATGGCTGAACTGATCCTAGATCAGCTAGCTTTATTGAGGCAATTTATGAGCACAGATCCCTGATTCAGATCATTTCCCATCTCCTTCTGCCCTCCTTCTCCCCTCCGGTCCTCCTCACTCCTCCTCTCTCTCCCTGTCTGTCCGCCGCAGCCCCACGGGGAGTAGCCGCTACGCCTCCTCAGGGGAGCTGAGCCGTGGCAGCTCCCAGCTGAGCGAGGAGTTTGGCCCGGAGGATGGTGAAAGCCTGAGGGGGTCGGAGCTGTATGATGAAAACGACTCCTACCACTCCTGCCATTCCTCCGTCAGCTATGGCAAAGACTCAGGGGGCTGGGACCCCGAAGAGCCCCAGGGGGTCTACAGCGATGAGGGGGGGTATATCAAGGATGGTGGCGAGGAGGGGGCACTGTACGATGAGGAAGACGGGGAGCTGTATGAACCAGAGGAGGAAGGGGAGTACAACTACGAGGAAGATGAAGAAGAGGAGATGCCCTACGAAGAGGATGAAGACATGTACCCTCTGGATGGGGCCCTAAGCGAGGACCAGGAGCCCCCATATACGCCCACCCCGACAAGCACAGCTCCTACCCTGGCTCCACTCGAGACCCCATCCTTGGCCCGCCCACCCCTGGAGAAGCAGGCCTCCCTGCACCAGCAGCAGCCCCCCCAGGCCATGCCCCCCATCAGCCAGGCCACACCTACACAAGCCCAGGCCACACCCCAAACCACAGTGGCATCTGTCAAGCCCCCTTCGTCTGCTGTCCAGCCCCCAGGCAGCACAGCCCAGGTCTCCACCCCTGCAGGCTTGCCTGCAGCCCCTGTTCCCACGGAAGAGCCCCCTCAGACTGATGAACTCCCAGTCGATGAGAGCACCCCCGTCCCCCCTCCAGAGCAATCTGAGCCTCGGCCTGACAGGTAAACTCCCTTGACTTCAGCTCCATTACAACACAGAGCCATATTGTAATGTATTGTAATGTGCAGTCTATAGCTGTCCTTCGTGGGCATATGAAAATTTTTGCAGAAATGTCAGATCACATAAATGGATGGGCTAATTAAATAAAAGCAGAAGCAGTCATGAAATCCAGAAACAGATCTGGCCTTCCTTGCCCACTCCTTACTCTGGTGTGAATGTGGTCTCAAATAGTAACGTTGACCTCAGTGATGTCAACACGTTTTGCTTGTTTTCCAACCTCTCCGTCCCCCTCAGCTACCCAGGGGCAGATGACACTCAGGACTCCATGTCACGTGCCAAGGCCAATTGGCTGCGTCTCTTCAACAAGGTCCGCATGCAGCTTCAGGAGGTGGGTCATCCCTACGGGATGCTAAAAAAGCCTTGCATCCTCTGCCTCCTAGCTTCACTTCCTCTCCCGTTCAGAAATCACTCCATCCCATTTACTGCCATGAATCTCATCACCTTTTCCTTTATCTACTTTTGATTTGCGTTACGTATTTTTCAGTCTGTTTTTGGTGGTTCCTTATTGCTACCTGCTTGAGTTATCTTCCTAGATATACTCTGTTGTTAACTGTTTATTGTTTTATTGGCATTGCCTGTGTGTGTATTTTATTTGCTTCTTAATTAATTTTTTTGTATCCCACCTCATTTTTTCCCTTTCAGTTTGTTGTCATTTCCATAGCGATTTGCATGTTGTCGTATCTGAGTGGAGGAGGCTGGAGCAGAATTACAGGTGGGTGAGCTGATTCTTTTGTGAATTGCAAGATGGCTCAGTCTTTTTTTGCTCACTCTGAAGAGAGATCAGCTAAAGACTAGTGAGAGAGAGGTAAGGACGTAAAGGTAATTTTGGGTTAGAATTATACAACATTTGGGTTGGTCATATCTACTTTTCCACCATATATCTCATGTTGAAGTGTCAGCTGTGACATCAGAGAGAAATTAAGTTACACAGATCAGCCTGTGCCCCTTTCTCCTAGTGTAGCTGAACAGCTTAATGTTATTCAGTTTGCCCCCTATTTTGTCCTAGTTGTTCCACATGAGATTTCCCATCTTTTTGTACTTTTTACTGAAATCTCTGTGAATTCAGAGGATTGCAGGCAGGCACACACTGTCCTCCTAAACCGTGCAGAGCTGCTGGCACTAGTGCAGTCCAGATGCGACACCAGACTGTGAATCGCATCCACTCGCTAAATCAGTGCATCATCACCATGAGACACACTGCAGCCCCAGTTCATACAGGTTTTAACTGAGCACTGAATGGGAATGGTCAAAGTCCTCAGAAAAACTGCAGTCCATTTCTGAATCATGGTTTTCAGTCAATATGCACCATATCCTGATGTAAATTGAATATACAGTGGGTACAGAAAATATTCAGACCCCTTTAAATTTTTCACTCTTTGTTTCATTGCAGCCATTTGCTAAAATCAAAAAAGTTCATTTTATTTCTAATTAATGTACACTCAGCACCCCATCTTGACAGAAAAAAAGAGAAATGTAGAAAGTTTTGCAAATTTATTAAAAAAGAAAAATTGAAATATCACATGGTCATAAGTATTCAGACCCTTTGCTCAGTGTTGAGTAGAAGCACCCTTTTGAGCGAGTACAACCATGAGTCTTCTTGGGAATGATGCAACAAGTTTTTCACACCTGGATTTGGAGATCCTCTGCCATTCTTCCTGGCAGATCCTCTCCAGTTCTGTCAGGTTGGATCGTGAACGTGGGTGGACAGCCATTTTCAGGTCTCTCCAGAGATGCTCAATTGGGTTTAGGTCAGGGCTCTGGCTGGGCCAGTCAAGAATGGTCACAGAGTTGTTCCGAAGCCACTCCTTTGTTATTTTAGCTGTGTGCTTAGGGTCATTGTCTTGTTGGAAGGTAAACCTTCGGCCCAGTCTGAGGTCCTGATCACTCTGGAATAGGTTTTCTTCCAGGATATCTCTGTACTTGGCCACATTCATCTTTCCTTCAATTGCAACCAGTCATCCTGTCCCTGCAGCTGAAAAACACCCCCATAGCATGATGCTGCCACCACCATGTTTCACTGTTGGGATTGTATTGGGCAGTTGATGAGCAGTGCCTGGTTTTCTCCACACATATCGCTTAGAATTAACACCAAAAAGTTCAATCTTGGTCTCATCAGACCAGAGAATCTTATTTCTCATAGTCCGGGAGTCCTTCATGCATTTTTTGGCAAACTCTATGCAGGTTTCCATATGTCTTGCACTGAAGAGAGGCTTCCGTCGGGCCACTCTGCCATAAAGCCCCGACTGGTGGAGGGCTGCAGTGATAGTTAACTTTGTGGAACTTCCTCCCATCTCCCCACTGCATCTCTGGAGCTCAGCCACAGTGATCTTTGGGTTCTTCTTTACCTCTCTCACCAAGGCTCTTCTCCCACGATTGCTCAGTTTGGCTGGACGGCCAGGTCTAGGAAGAGTTCTGGTCGTCCCAAACTCCTTCCATTTAAGGATTATGGAGGCCACTGTGCTCTTAGGAACCTTGAGTGCTGCCGAAATTCTTTTGTAACCTTGGCCAGATCTGTGCCTTGCCACAATTCTGTCTCTGAGCTCCTTTGGCAGTTCCTTCGACCTCATGATTCTCATTTGCTCTGACATGCACTGTGAGCTGTAAGGTCTTATATAGACAGGTGTGTGCCTTTCCTAATCGAGTCCAATCAGTTTAATTAAACACAGCTGGACTCCAATGAAGGAGTAGAACCATCTCAAGGAGGATCAGAAGAAATGGACAGCATGTGAGTTAAATATGAGTGTCGCAGCAAAGGGTCTGAATACTTATGACCATGTGATATTTCAGTTTTTCTTTTTTAATAAATTTGCAAAAATTTCTACATTTCTGTTTTTTCTGTCAAGATGGGTTGCTGAGTGTACATTAATGCAGGGATGCATGACACTTGGGACAATAGCATGTTGTTATGGGACTGAGGAGAAGGCCCCAAACAATGCTGTGAGTTAACACCTTCTCCCTCTCCACAGGCCCGTGGGGAAACGTCTGGCGCTCAGTCTCTGTGGTTTCAAGGGGGGTAAGTTCAACTTTCACTCCCTAAAGCCCTAGCCTGAAGGCCCTCAAAATAAAAGAAAACAGGTTTCAGGAGCCTAGAGACGTGATAGGAGAGAACTGGTTTCATAGTAAACATGTATTCAGATTTAATTAACTGTAATATCTGATACTTTGACCATATATCAAAGAATTACCAGATTTTGCTGTATAAATGTAAGCTTCAGGAAGTATATGCACAATCATGTACAATGGGATATAAATATGACAATTTTTTTTCAAAGACATTAAAACATTTAAGACATTAAACAATATTCATAGATATCAGAAGTTAATGACAAGATTGACATACAGGCTAATCAGTCTCAATGTTTTATATCTGCCTTGTATTTCTTCAGCATTCTGGATTTGCATCAGAAAGTTATTCTTTTAAATTCAATTACATATCACTCAGTTCCTCCACATATCTCTCAGGGAAAATTAGCGTAAGTGTATGTTTGTGTGTCTGTATGTGTATACGTGAATGTGTGTGCATAGGCTTGTATGTGTGAGAGAGAGAGAGAGAGAGAGAGAGAGAGAGAGAAAGAGAGAGAGAGAGAAAGATGGAGAGGCCCGAGGCAATACCCCTCTGTAAAGAGCACAGTGGAGAGAATGAGAGTGTATGGGAGTCTCCCTGACTCGGTATGAGAGGAAGAGAAGAGTGTTAAGGGTTACCGAGCTGTGAGAGAGGGCAAAGCATGGTAGAACACAGTGGTGCATTCGTGAAAGCTCTGTGGTTGTGTCTGTGGACCTGATACTGTAAATCTGTTTTCACCTATTAAAATCTACAATTGATCGTTAAGGTTTTAGCCCCTAACAAGCCCAAAGTTTCATACCCTTGATCCTGGACTGGCTGGTCTCTCTTGGCTAGCTTGCCAAACTTTAGGGCTCTCGAACCTGTATTGTACAACTTGGGTATTTAGTTTTTTCAGTCCCAGGCTTCCTAATGTATTCCATAGTAGGACTTATGTGGCAGTTAGTGCCAGATTCTGGATTGCTTTGTCAACAAGCAGCTGTGTTTTATTGCGGAGCTATCTTCATCCACTGTACCATGAAATCATAAGCTCTATCACAGCTAATGCCAGGGTGTTTTCCTCTTGGATTCTGTACACAGAAGAAGTTTGTTAGGCTAGCAGTATATAATTATGGTTTGGGAACTTTTGTTATAACACAGGGTTGCAGAAAGATACACTAGTCATGCTAAACACAAATAACTTGAATAAATATTCAGCTGTAAAAGTAAATGTAAAATGTTAGTCACTGAGTACAAGAGTTATTTCTAAATTGCTAAATGTAAATTTCATGTCCTCATCAGTCTGATGCTGCTGTTTTTTCACAGGCCAGGTGGGGCGCTGTATAGCATAGACAGCATGCCGGACCTTCGGAAGAGGAAAGCCATTCCTCTCGTCAGAGATTTGGTGAGACCAACAACTACTACCACCTACTTATAATGGATATTCTGATTACTCAAGAATTACTGTTTATCAGACTCTACATGTCTCAACAAGACATAGACGACTTTTCTGAATGTTAAGAAGCACATGCCTTAAGAGCTTTTTCACACTGTAGAGCTGATAGCAGGGGAGAATGTTCAGCCATAAAGCCAAGCACTACAAGCCCCAGAGACAGTTAAGGTCTGAAAATCAATATGTCCTTGTTTATCAGGAAAAATCTCATCTTTGATACATCTATGGTCCAGATCCTCTTCCTTGTCTTGCCCTGTGATATTGACCCTTCTGTTGCATTTCCCATTACTGTATTAACTATTGTTCTCGTTTTATTGTATTTTACCATCTTTCTTACCCAAATGCATTTTTCACTCTTTTACTTGTCTATTACTGTCCATCCTTGGCCATTGTGGCAGTGCCTTTAACAATGTATGTTTTTTATAGCTTCATTGACACCTGAGCTCTCTGAATGGCTGTTGCGGTCATTTACAGTATTGTGGATGCAGCTTCCCCTCAGGACCAATTAGATCACAGCTATCTGTCCATCTTGATTTACTCAAGGGCTTTCCTTCTGAGCTATAATACGCCAGACTACGCCTCCAGATCCCTGAACAATTTGATTATCCTAAATGTATTTTTTTACTGATTGAACCTGCAGCTCTCTGTTCTTGGTATCTTGGTAGCTCTTTGTTCATTATACAGTATATTCATGTATGTATATAAAAAAGACAAAGGTTAATTGGCACAACTGAGACAATTGACTGACCCCACAAACTGCAAAATACTGCCCTGCCATTTACATGACGATTCACCAGCACATTTTCATAATACTGTTCATGCAAGGAACTGCAGCCCAATGTGCCTCGTAGACAATTAAAACTACAATTCTGGAGAATAGATGACACATGGCACATATTTATATTGGAATATCTGGCATGGAACAGTATGTGTGTGCGTAGGATGGACTGGGCCCACGCTCTCCTGATGTGACCCCACACAGGCCCTCTGGGACACTGTGGATGGGGGTGTGCATTGCCAGGGCCCACAGCACGTGTGTTCCCCAAGCCACTCATAGCATGTCTCACCCAGCACGGTATGATTTCCCACAGGGACGTAAATGCTGCTGTAATGCCAGAGGCCACAAAAAACACGACAGAAAACATTATGCACAACACATGCTTATGTTACCAAATACACATATACAGACTATCTTCTAAAATGCCCACGTGCTATGAGAAAGGAGAAACAAGATATGCAAATATCATATTTACATTTTAATATGTACTTTCCTTGATTACTTCAAATATACATTTGATATCAATAATTCATTTATGCATTTTCATTTTTTCATTTGGCAGTGTTGGTATGGGTCATCTATTCAAGTGTATGGGGGTTGCAGCAGACATGTGACATTAGAAGCAGTTTGAGGACACATGATATTTTTAACTTTGATGAATTAAACCCCCCTTAGCACTACTCCTCCATTTATGGCCTTCGTTTTAAAAATGAATGCATGAGAAGTGCTCTGGCATGTTAGATGAAATCTGTTTTATTTTCATACAAGAACTAAACAAGCCCATGCTGGTTCTTTTTGATTAAAAAAAACTTGTAACCATTGCCATTGGTGTAGGTTTTAAATTTAATTTAATTTAATTAAATACCCCTGATCCTATACACAGAACAGGTAGTTGTACACCTATACAGCAAGTTAATCATAGTGACTAATATCCTGATTCACATGTTCGATTCATTTTTCCATTGTTTCTTTGCAGAAATTATTAATACAGTATATTTCATTCAACTTGAGTGTCTTCTGATTATCAGTGGAACCTCAAGCTCCATTTTGTGTTCTCCTTCTCCCCCTCCGCCTGTCTACTCTTCCTCTCCCCCCTATCTCAGGTTCTCCTTCTCTCCCTCTCTTTGGTTCTGTTTTTCTGTGTGCTGATGTAAGCTTGTGTGATTCAGAGGGGCGGAGGCCCTGCTGTCATTGTGGCAACATTGCCTGAAGAGAGAGGGAGAGAGAGAAGGGGGAGAGAGGAGGGATAGAGAGAGCTTCTCTGTGACTCCGCAGAGTCAGGCGGATGATAAGAGCAGAGAGGCAGATGGTGGAGAGAAGCCGCTGAGATCAGTCTTCTCTCCCTCACTCACTCCCTCACTCCCTCCCTCTCTCTGAAGGGCATGGCTCTCCAGTCTTTTTTTCCCTCGTCTCTGACATTCATCACTGTATTTGGTCTTGTCATAGGGGATCATTTGATATGTTTTGCATTTGGATGCTGTTCAGTGTTCTGCTGTTCTGTAATGGAATACTTACCCTTGGAAAATGGGCTGTGGGATCTCAGAACATAAAGTAAATTGACCAGTCCCCTAGGGACATGTTTCAGAATGCACACTGCAAACTGAGCACAACAGTAATATTTATATTAAGCCACATATGCATTTGAAAACACCTTTTATATCTTGATAATGAACCTCCAATTTCTATGCAGTCTAAAAGTGAAATGACAGTGTAATAGGATTAAGAAAGCCATTAATATTATTTTGATGCCACATAAAGGCTCCCACTTTTTAATTTCAGTCTTTTAAATTGTGAATCGATAGACAGTATTATAAGGGAACAGTTAATCATAATTGTTGACAATTCCGCTAGTTTTGATTGGCTAAAACAAACAGCAACTATTAATCAATGAAGAAAAGAGTTTGAACAATTAGTCTTTGTCTTGTGTAGCACCATTTATAATCAGCTAGACACATAGGACATTACCATGGCCACTGTCCAGGGGAAAAGTAAAAAATAGAGCCAATAAGTATTCTCCTTAACAGGTGATTACTTTCTGGGAAATGATGGAGAACACAAAGGAAGAATAAAAATCCTTAAAACCAAACACAAACAACATTTTTAAGAGCCACTGGTCAATTGAAGCCTTCATAACATTTAACAGTGATGCTTCTGAGGGCTGTGAGAATACAGTCTATTGATTCCAGGGTACAGTGCAAAGAATTTGAGGCTCATAAGGGCAAGGGGTCACCATCTGCAGTGCTCGAGAAGGCCAGATTCTTCACCCACCATCCATCGTCTGTTATGTTTTTTTTTATTTCATTTTGTACTGAAAATATTGAAATTAGAGAAGATATACTGTCATTACCTATTTTTTTGGTCTGTGTTGTTTTCAGGGTAGGTGTGCAAATACTCTGTAGTATGGCAGTACTATTTAAAGTGTTTAGCACCTGTGTAGAAGCTGACAGCTTGAGAGGCCGAATCAAGTCCCGTAACGGCTGAGTGTGGCTCATTACTGTGGTGGTGCAGTAATGATAATCAGAGAGTATATTCCAACACTGACACACAAACAGCAGAGGTAGGAAAATGTGAATGCCCCAGGACAGTGTTAATGGCATTTTGTGTTCTATTCTTTCATTTCACACCTTAGTATAAAATGGTTACTTTTATATAAAACTGGTGACTTTTAAGCCACGTTTAGTTTTTTGTTCATGACATTTATTTTTGAAATAACTGTATATAATGAGAAAATGACTATAATGGAGGTTCATTTGAGGACTTTTTGGCATGTTTGCATCCCCTGGGGAAGCATAATGACATTAGGACTGTGGAGGTTCAGTTTTATTTCATTTCTTTTGCCTCAATTTTTAACCAGTGAAGAGTTCTAACCTCACCTTAAGAACTTCTGACAGGCAGTCTATGAAAAGTTATGGCAATCTAATGAGTGTAAACCAGAGTTCTGTGAAACTTGGATATGATGCTGTGAGTTGCAGGGAAATGAAAAATTACCATATTGCACCCAGATAGCTTGACAGTTTGTCTATATTAATCCGTTCTGCTGTCATACTCATGGACTTCTAGTGTCTGAGTCACCAAGGTGGTGGATTGACTGAAACTTAATTTAAATATGTGCAGAGCACAACGTGATGTAGCAATCTCCATTTTTGCCGGAAGGGAAGGCAGAGCTGTTGAAATGCTCAAATCACGCATTTTTGATCTTTCCTATCTCTCTGAAACAATGATTGGTTTAACATCTTTAACTCTAATTAGTCCCTGTCTTTGTTTTTATGGCAGCAATGGGCAACAGTGCCACATCTGCCTCTATTGTACACCAGCTTCTTTTATTAGTAAATTAATTAGTCTGTTTTAGCTGTATTTATTAACCCACTCATGAGTGAGTGAAAAACTGAAAACCCTATTCCCCTGCTCCGGTATCCTCACAGGGAGCATGTTTATTGCTACAGCAAAACACACTAATTGGTTCAAAATATTCCAGCACTGGTCAAATGTGGTTGCTCCATCCACTTTGGGTGCCTTGGAATATAATTTTCTAGTCATAGGGCAGACAGACATGCGGAGCTCCATAAACAGATTTGCCCACAGAGTTTTATGGTTATGTCTCCCACATTGCCCTCTCCTCTCCTTGCTATCTCTCTTTCTGTCTGTCTTGTAGCTTGTGGGTCACACTGTTTATTATTAAAAATGTACCCTTATTTCTGACTTTTGTGCTTCTCTCTCCTTTCCTTGCTACACGACCGACTGGATACACAGGCAATGGTAAGCAACTTCATCCCACAGGGATAAACTACTGTCAACAAATAACACCAGAAATGTACGAGTTTTAGAGCAGAAGAGTACACCCGTATTGTAAAAGGGCTACTGTGAGTGCAGGCTTTTATTCTAACCCAGCACTAAAAAACCTGTTTCAACTCATTACGTTCTTGATTGAAGACCATGATTAGCTGATTAGCTGAAGCTGGTATTTTCATGCTGGGCAAGGACAAAGGCCGGCACCCACACCAGCCCTTTTTGGAAAAGACTGGGCATCCCAGTTATAGGCTGTGAGTAGCAGCCAGTTTGAAGTGACTCAGATAAGATTATCCCCATATCTGCTTTGTATCTTTTCCTTGAGGCCTAAACAGCAAATAGTCATGTGGAATCCAATTTTTGACCACATTTATCTGTCAATTAAGACAGTGCTCCAATGTCTTCCTGTAAGAACGGTCTATTTTTGCTCATGTATGCAAGAGCAGATCAGGATTTTGGCACTGAGGCCTCCACTTGTGGAGGCTCTGTGGGAGTTAACACTGCAGCCCAGTAGCTTAAGGAATCTGTGGCCAAGTCCCTTGGTCTACTGTGTGTATGTGTGAAAAACGGAGGCTTTCACATATACTCCCATGGGTTTCCTCCCCCTCTCCCCCTCTCTCCACACTCCCACTTCACATGTTGGCTTGCTTCCTTGTTCTTTAGCTTAGGCTGGTTCACCCACATGAACTGTAAGAGTGACTTGAATGACAGATTAAAATCATTTGTGCATGCTCATTGTCAGCAATGTTGAAGTAATGACTGAACAATTATTACATTACAGTCATTTTATATGCACCAGTACCTATTAGTACCAACCAAAATACTCTCATTAGGCTATTGATTGCTTGCCTACATTAAAGCGGTTTTGTGTTATTAATAAAGTGTAAATGTGCAGAAAATGCTTTGTAATGTATAAACTCACAAGGAATACTAATAATGTTACAGCTGTGTCACATGAGTTTCCATGCATGCCATTTTAATGACGCCCAGTTATCTGAGACACAGCTTTAGGTGTATTGAAACACACGGGCCCTAGCGTTTTGGGTACAGCCCAGGAAACATTGGGTGGATTTTGGCTAGAATCCCATTTGGGCTTTGAGATTACATTAGGATGTGAACGTTCCCTGAGCCGCCTGAGAACCTTTTGTTGTTCCAAATGAGTTGTGACAATGTCACAAAAATCTAGGAAAATGGTGTCCAGGGGACATCTAAGACATTGATCAAATATTTATATTTGTGACCTTAACTTTTCTTAGTTTTTATCAGAACCAGTAAATGTTTTCTTAGTGCATGATTGATGCAGTTTTTCTGTTGAATATTGTGAAAATGAAAATACACTGCTCTCTCTCTTCCTCTCTCCTGTCTGTGTGTGCAGTCTCTAGTCCAGAACTCTCGGAAGGCTGGAATCACCTCTGCTCTGGCCTCCAGCACACTGAATAATGAGGAGCTGGTGAGTGTCTGTGTGTAATTGGCTGAATGAACCCTCTCTTTGAACCCCCTCTTTGTGTGTTTTCTCAATGGTGCACTTCTGTCTGTCCTTCCACAAGGCAAATGGACCTAATGCACGGGCTTATCAGGGTCTAGATTGGGAACAGGCAGAAAGTTTCACAGAGACATCTGGTTATAAGAACTGGCCACGTATGATATCCAGAGGAATATAGGGACAATATGTCTGAAATGTAAAACTGTATTTAATATTTCTGTGGTTATGGTGTATGATCACAACAACCTTTCAGATGATGTCCATATGATTTAGTATATCAAAGGCAAGTCAAGTCAGAGTGTCTGTGGTTGTTAACAGGTCTCATCCGGTGCTCTCTCTAACCTTCTCCCATCTGGGAATGCTCTGTGCCTGCAGAAAAGCCATGTGTACCGCAAAACCCTGCAGGCACTCATCTATCCCATCTCCTGCACCACGCCCCACAACTTTGAGGTGTGGACAGCCACCACACCCACCTACTGCTACGAGTGTGAGGGGCTGCTGTGGGGCATCGCCCGGCAGGGCATGCGCTGCACAGAGTGTGGGGTCAAATGTCATGAGAAGTGCCAGGACCTGCTCAACGCTGACTGCCTACAGAGTGAGGATTATTATTGCTGTTGTAATTTGTGTTGCTGTTGTCTCCAGCTCCTGGTTCAGGTGCATGAAGTTCTGTCCTCTGATGTATTAATTGCCCAAATAATATATTTGATCTGTAATAATAATGTTTGGAAATTTGACATATTCATCCACATCATTCAGTCCTTTCAGTGTTTAACCACAGAGTGAGGGATCTGTCTTACTTCTCCTCCTAGCATGCTCTCTCTGTTCTTTGTTCTCTTCCACTTTCCTATTTCCCCAACTTCATCATGTCTGCTTTGACTTCTTAAAATACACTTCAAAAACAGATCAGTTGTGTTGCACCAAAAAGTTTTGAATGTAGTGGCAGGCCCACAGAAAAACAAACAAAAAATGAAACAGAATTCCCCACCCCTTGCAGATGAAGGAAATCTGAAAGATTAAACACTCAAAAAAAATTAATTGTTTTGACAGACAAAAGCTTTGTTTCAGGGAGTTCTGAGAAAAGCTAACTAGCTTTGTATTTTAAATTTATATTTTGACAATAAAGATGTGAGTTGAGGCCTTCCTCTGTCTGAACAATTACAGTTTTAGGAGTGCTGCCTCTAATGTACTTTCTTTGATCTGCAAGAGGTGGAGAAACCAGTGACATGATTAAAATCCACTTCATCTCTTAATACCCTCTATGTTCTGTTTGACTTTCCTCTTCCTAGTTTTTTTTTTTCTGTGCCCCTTTCACGCTCTGTCCTCTTTGTTTTATTCTGACATAAACAAAATCCACTTTCCTTTCATTTTGTGAGTATTGAGGGTCGTTAGTCTTCTTTAATGTTTTCTTTGAGACCTGACCTCCTGAGCCCCCCTGGCTAATTCAGCTCAAAAGAGCTTCCTTGGCATAACCAGGCTCAATCACCATTTGCAAAGTTGACTCTGCAAAGTTGACTCTCATGGTCAATGAAGCAAAGTGGGGATGAAGACAAGTAATATTCAATCCAATTACACACAATTCAGTTTGTTAAGGATTGTTGGCATAAGCCATCTAAGAGTTGTGTTATTGCCACAGAGAAAAAATCCAGGGACATGTATGTGTTTAGAATATTCACTGTAACTTTTTGGGAATTCTCTGGGAACCAAATGTTCTGAACTGAGATACACAGATTTTATAAGCACACCTTCCACCCCTCATATAACCCCTCCCCACTCTTTGTTTTCCAGGGGCAGCGGAAAAGAGCTCCAAGCACGGGGCAGAGGACCGCACTCAGAATATCATCATGGTCCTGAAGGACCGCATGAAGATCCGCGAGCGCAACAAGCCTGAGATCTTTGAGCTGATCCAGGAGGTGTTCGGCGTAATCAAGGCCACCCATGTCACGCAGATGAAGCAAATTAAGCAGAGTGTTCTGGACGGCACATCTAAATGGTCTGCCAAGATCAGCATCACGGGTGAGAGGGAGGGACAATGGATGCATTTCAAACAGCTTCTCTGCCTGTGTGTCTATATGCATGCTTTAATTAGTCCATAGAAAAACACAAGTAATGAAATGAAAATGACAGTAGGGTAAAACATAGTAAAAGTCAATAATTGTATTATCATTATTATTGTTATTATTATTATTGTTGTTGTTGTTATTATTATTATTGTGGAGGTGCAACACTCCACTCCATTCCATATCAAGTACATGCTAAAACCAGATGGTGAGGCAATAGAACTGGCTAGTGGGAGTGTAGACAGGGAGGTTGTTAACAATTGAAGACACAGAAGGAAGGGACAATTACACAACACCAAGTAGACTCAGACTTCTGCTTCTCCTTCCTGACGGCCCTGATGCACACTTCTCCCACAGTGCTGTGCGCTCAGGGACTCCAGGCGAAGGATAAGACAGGATCCAGTGATCCCTATGTCACCGTGCAGGTGGGCAAGACCAAGAAACGGACCAAAACCATCTATGGCAACCTTAATCCTGTGTGGGAAGAGAACTTCCACTTGTAAGTATGGTACAGTTTGATTTGAATTGCGGGGGCTCCAGTAACCTAATGTTGTTTTTTAACTTCTTATGCATACATCTACATATTTACTGTCAGTGTGATTCTGCCCCTCTCCACCAGCCCTCCCCTAAAGCAACAAAATGAATACATTTTCTAAGGAAATCTAAGGGAACTAAACATGAACCGCTTGAAAAAATTGTACAAAAAAAGAAGGAGAAGAGAGACAAATGGTTAGGAAATACTTGTCAAATAGATGATTTTTGTCATTAATACTCTTAACAATAAGTGGTTTGCTCAGTCCAGGAAAATATACAGAGGACACCCATAACCCAGCAAACAATCTTCTGTTCTGTTCTGTGTGTGTGTGTGTGTGTGTGTGTGTGTGTGTGTGTGTGTGTGTGTGTGTGTGTGTGTGTGTGTGTGTGTGTGTGTGTGTGTGTGTGTGTGTGTGTGTGTGTGTGCATGCATGTGTGTGGGTGTGCTTCCAGTGAGTGCCACAACTCCTCAGATCGCATCAAGGTGCGCGTGTGGGATGAGGACGATGACATCAAGTCCCGCGTGAAGCAGAAGTTCAAGAGGGAATCAGATGATTTTCTGGGACAGACCATCATTGAGGTCCGCACACTAAGCGGAGAGATGGACGTCTGGTACAATCTGGGTCAGTACCACAAGTCTGAGGGAGAAGCAGCTCTGGGTCCAGTATTTAACCAACACACTTTTAAGAAATAGTACAATTCCTGCATATTCCTGATAAAATAAGTTTTAAAATAAGTATCTCTACACCAATACTCAATGATAAAATTATTCATGTTCCATGGTCATATGTTTTGTTCAGTGGTCATTAATCTGCAGGAGTGTTTTCTGAATTTTCCAGCATCTAAAGAGTTTCACATTTCATATGCTTATTTTTCCAGCTCATGAGCACAAATGCCAAGATACCAGATTGGGCATCTGTCAGTAAATTACCAGATATGAATATAAAATTAGAGCTGTATATTGCGCTGCCCAGACCATAAGAACATTCTGTAAGAAAACCGTGATAACTGAATTTCAATAGAAAACAGCACTGTCTACCTTAATACGGATTTTATGACTTACCCTAACTCAAAGAAAACGTAACCTTTATCTAAATCACTCTCATCTAAAGTCCTTATGTAATGTATACCTTAGCTTAGCTTGAAGTGAGGTTTTTGGAAATGTCAATAATTATTTGGGATTAATCCCTACAAAACGGGGTTAATAGGCAAGGCCAAGCACACACCCAGGAAAAAAGCCCAAAGAAATCAGAATCACCATGAAGGGGACTGCCTGATGAATTTGTTAATCATAAGAAACACTGATAATTATGTGCCTTTTTCCAGAGTTTTGTTCTTCCATATTTGTTCTGTAAGAGATGGTAAGTTGATGAAAAGTTTCAGGATTGCTGAGGGGGACTGAAAGAGAAGACTAAGCATCTCTCTTTTGTGCTCAACGCAGACAAGCGTACGGACAAGTCAGCAGTGTCTGGGGCCATCCGGATGCACATCAACGTGGAGATCAAGGGAGAGGAGACGGTTGCCCCCTATCACGTCCAGTACACCTGCCTACATGAGGTCAGTACTGCCTGTCACAGCACCAGGTCAGCACCGTCTGGTGACTATCACATGATAGAATGAGGTCAAAACTGTTGATAACACCAGAGCACAGGGTCAGCAATGTTACTCACATTAAGCTCCCATACGACAAGGTCAGTGCTGCAGATATTCTCACTATTACTTAATCAGCTCATACGTTTTTTTATTTGCTTTGCCTTGTACATGAGGCCTCATCTTCAAAAATTCAAAAAAAAATTCTGAGTTTAAATTGTAAAAGGAAAATATATTCTCATATATGTGTAGAGCTGTGCCTCCATGATTTAATTTTCTGTTTTATTCATTTATAATATGCCTCTCAGACTGTCCTTTACTTTGTAATGTTCAAAAACAAAAATGCACCGAAATGAGTGATGAATTGCTGTAATTTTACAAATAGCAAATTTTTGTGTCTTATGCAAACTTTTTATATAACATAGACAGAAACTCATTCATATTACTGTTTCGTGTACAGTAAAGCACCACTTATAATTTCTGAAATCATAAAATCTGAGGTTACATAGTGAAGAGTGTGTGTTGCTCATTTCACAATTGAGTCATAGCAGCATATTGACTTGATTCATTTGCTTGTATTTTACTGTCAAAGTGTTTCAGGTTTGAAAAGAATAATGGGCTGTATTTTTGAGAAGTGCAGTGGAGTGCAGATCTTGAAAAAAACAATTTTATATGAATGAAGGTTACTACAGTGTGAAATATTAATCTACAAGAAGACACACAGATGTATGATCATGCATAACCCTTCAAAGCACAGGGACAAAATAACAGAAATACAAATTCAAAAGGATTTATGCTGAAATAACTAAAAACTAAAATCTAACAGAGTAATCTAGCTAAATTAATTTGAGAGTCAAGACGAACCATGTTTCAGGCCATGACAGTATGTGTAAACAAAGAGAAAAAGAGTAGTGGTAGGAGTTTTACATCATGAGGTTCTTTAGTGGAAAATCTACAATGTAGAATAGGGAGCAGATTTCAGCCTCCCTTGTTTCTCAGAGAGAATTGGAGAAAGAGTTCAACATTTCACAAATGACTGAAGCTATTCCCAAATCTTCATAAATTGATAAATACGTTTCCATTATATATAGTATAGTATAAATATTACAAAATAAAATATTATAAAAAACATAATATTTTTTATATTATACATATAAAAATACTAGTCGAGCGGCTGCATTTTGGATTATACATGCGTGACCATTATATTTTGAATCGTGGAGGTTGTTTCAAACAGCAACATTATTTTAAAGCAATACAACAACATCATACACTCCACTGGCACAAGAAGTATTGCCAGTGCTCTCTTAAGCCTCCTGCCATTTGCAATGCTGAATTGAGATGAGGTTTATATTCAGCAAAAGCAATTACTGCAAGAGCAGCATGCTGATAGAATACATGAAGAGAGCATTGGTGTCAATGGGTTTGTGTTAAAATATCAAGTGAATTTGAGTTTTCTCATACAGTGTTTACCATGTATATCAAATACCTGAAAATTAGAATTCAAATAAAGACAGACATTTCAATGAAAGCAGTTATGAGTAGTCATGGCAATGCCATACATTATGTAACCTAATTCAGGACTTATGTTAAAGTATAAAGACCCAACTAAGATGGTCCCCATAATGGACTCTCACAGAGTGTTTGTTGTCTAAGATCAAGGTGAATATGTGGTAAATATAGGTGCCTAGAACTGGCACTTTGAACTAAGGGGCTCATGTATAATACAAAGCCTAACACCCGAGTGAAATCGAAACGATGAATAATGGACAACATTTTCTGGAATTATCTTAGGCAAGAACACTAAATGAATAATTCAGTAAATAACCTACTCTAACTGGGCTACTTAGCAGAAAAAAAACATGTTCCACTGAATGCAAGCGTCAGACTTGTAATATAGGTGTGATGATATTCTCTTTTAAATGTGTTTTTGAAACAGAATATTTTTTAATATATTTGTTGTATTTGATGGGCAGGTTTTACTTTATTTTGTATGAATTTATCATGAAATGTTCCCAAATGTATCACTTAAGTCTTTTTTTTTTACTCAGCTTTTACTTTTTTTCACATTCACATGATAATAAGCCCTTTCTTCTCTCCACCCTTCAGACGCACCATCAGTTAAGTACATTTATGTTGTCAGAGGACGACAAAGACAGTGTACCCTCAGGTAATGCATCCATCAGCGTGCTGGTTTAACCCTTACCTTGACCTGGAGAGTCTAGGTTAGTTGTGGACCTTTGGCTACAGCTGGTAATGGTGTGGCTGGAACTCCAACCCCATGTTGCAGGGCTCATGTTAGGATAATATCCCTGATCAGGTATCCCTGTCAATAACAGCTCTTGCCTCTTTGCACAGAATCTGTTCCACTATGTGACAGACATCCAGAACAACGGCGTGGTGAAGATTCCAGATGCCAAGGGTGACGATGCCTGGAAGGTGTACTTTGAGGAGACGCCACAGGAGATTGTGGATGAGTTTGCCATGCGCTACGGCGTGGAGTCCATCTACCAGGCCATGACGTGAGCACAGACTCCCATTCTGATCAGCCATATACTGAGACTCCCTGCTGTACCTTTAACTGTACAGGGGTTGAAAATAAAGGTCTTGACCTGACCCTCTATTAAAAATGTGAAATCCAGATTTATCTGTCAGACATATAAGATCCATTGGTTCCCCAGCATATCATGCGCAGTCATTGTCTTGGCCCAAAAGCTCCAGTGGCAAACATAGGGGCATAGTGATCTTCTGAGGACAAGCTTGATGTATGCAGAAATGTTTCCATTCCAGACATAAGGCCATATATATATATATATACACACACACACACACACACATTCTGGATGAGTATTTCCTTTCCAGAAATGTACAGACCATGACAGTTCTCTGCATTTGACCTTTTTCCCAGTGGACTTGCACACAGTATGAATTCACTGTGTTGGGACTGAATGACGGGATCACTGACACACTACACTCAGTCTGATGCATTGTGAAGTTGTAACTTGCAGACTGCTTCTCTCAGGATTCTGATAACAGACAGTGACCTAAATACATTGGATGTGAAACTGTGGCCTTTCAAGTGGAGCCTTACTACTTTGATGTTAACACACTGACTTTAAACTGCAATAACACAGCACACAAGACCACTACAAAAATAGTATTAACTCACCAATCAACACCAACATTGCCTGTCACCAATATGAATGGAGAAATTGATATTTATATGATTGATATTGATGAGGTGGTAGCCTGCCACTGGGCCTTTGTAAAGAAAGAATGACATGTACAGTAACCGCACCAATGGAAAAGGAGCAGGGTAATAACAGAGTGAATTGTGGCCTCACATGTTCCCAGAGGGAGGTGGTAAGTGTAATGACAGCAGCCAATGGCATATGCAATCAGACCAAGCTGTGACATTAACTGTACGATCAGGTCATAAATATGATAATACTATCTGTACAGAAACATCACTGTGGCCCTTACTGTAATGGGAGGAAGAATGATACACATTAATACACAGCCATTTGTAACTGGCAATGACTTTAGGGCACAAAATAACTATATGTACCAGAGGAAAATATTCCTGGGTTGAAATGAAATTGCATACATGGTACCAACATGGGCGTTTTGTCAGGTCAGCTCAGCAGGGAATAACACCAGCTGTGTGTGTCTTGTCTTGCCTTGCCTCAGCCATTTCGCCTGCCTGTCCTCGAAGTACATGTGCCCTGGGGTGCCAGCTGTGATGAGCACCCTGCTGGCTAACATCAACGCCTACTATGCCCACACCACCCAGGCAACCAACAACGTGTCCGCCTCCGACCGCTTCGCTGCCTCCAACTTCGGAGTAAGTGCTTACACTGCAGCTGCACAGCCTTCACTTCTCTAATCCCTCTCTTAGCTCCTTCTGTGAACAACACACACAGGGTAGCAGCATAGCCTCATGTGCCAAGCTTTCATCTGGTCTCTATAAGCTTTACGAAAGCAGTGGAGTTAAGATCAATAAACCTGCTTACATTGGGCTTTTTTGAGGAGTTACCAGTGTTTTCTAACTAGTCAAATCAATTCAGTGAGGCCTGGACTTAGGTGAAAGGTGTGTTTCAAAGCAGGGATTCAACCATAGATCATAGGGTGTGTGTATATCAAATACGTGACACTGCTTCAAGCTGCAGAATACAATCATTGCCTTGACAGATTTTTGTCTTCCCAAAAAACACAATTTGTTCAAATTCAAGAGTAACTTGTAGCTCTACCTCCATTTGTTTCACAAAGTCTTGATTTTTCTATTACTATTCTAACTGCTTTCTCTCTTTACCCAATTGGTAGGGTGACGTGCTTCACGTCGTGCACTACTATTGTCTCAAATAGGTTACGGAGCACCATCTCTTTTATTTACATAAACAGCTGTGTAACAATCTCTGAAGGACACTACAAGAACAGTCTCATCAAAATAGCCACAGACAGTACCTCTTTCAGATTTTTTTCTGTTCAAAATTTACAACTGGCAGCAAATATCATGAAAATACTTCCATCCCGATCATATTTTATTCCACGCTTGCTGCTGGACTGTTTGGTTAGTTTTACAGTGTGGGCTGTGTTTTTTCTGTACGTCTCCAGAAAGAGCGGTTTGTGAAGCTCCTGGACCAGTTGCACAACTCCTTAAGGATCGACCTCTCCATGTACAGGGTAATAAGAAACATAAGAATACATAATGATGAGAACAGGCTGTTGATTGAGCCCATCTAGGTTATCATTCAATGTAAATATATCTTTTGTCTTCTTCTGAATACATATGGGAGGTAGACAAAGTATATGAATTAACAAAATAATGACTAGTATTTTTGAGGCCATTCTTTTTGGTTTTTACTAATTGTCCTGTTAAGTACCAGTTTATCCCTATGGGTAAGCTTTAACTATGAACAACTCCTGCACTTTCCTGTACATCTACTGATGGAAATTTTTCAGTCTGTCCATTCCATGTGCTTTTTCCAGAATAACTTCCCAGCAAGCAGTCCAGAGAGGCTGCAGGACCTGAAATCCACCGTGGACCTGCTCACTAGTATAACTTTCTTCAGAATGAAGGTATTTTTTCTGTATTTTTATTTTCCTTTTGTTCTTCATGCCTGCTGTGCTTTTTTATTTCTAGAAAAATCCATGACATTTTATTTGTTCTGAAGCGAATTTACCTCTGACTGTTTATCTTTAGTTAGCCAAGCTGTCCGATGCTCCCTAGCTATATGTGCATATGTTGATCTTTTCCCCTTCTGTTCTTTCTCTCCTTCCCTCCATTCTCCCCTCTTTCTTTTTCTCCATCTCCATCTCTACCTCTTTCCCATTGTCTGATCTCTCTCTCCTCATCTCTCTTTCTATCTCCCTGTCTGTCCTCCCAACCTCAGGTCCAGGAGCTTCAGAGTCCTCCTAGAGCCAGTCAGGTGGTGAAAGATTGTGTCAAAGCCTGTCTCAATTCTACCTATGAGTACATCTTCAACAACTGCCATGAACTGTACAGCCGCGAGTACCAGACAGACCCTGTGAGTGGAGCCAAGATGCCTGTTTGTCTGCTGTTGGGGGTGTGAGCGCCCTCTGTCTGTAGAAAATGGGGAATTCAGTGTTGCTTTTGTTATTAATTAATAGAATTACACAGTCATCTGTAAACTCCCACAGCAATATTCATTTGAAATTAATTATTTTATCCATCTCTGAGAATATGTAATTTCTGAATGTTACTTTTTTATGTATACACCTGTATTTCTGTCATTGGTGTATTGATCTGTAATTGTAACAGTTTGTGCATGTGTGTTATTATCTATTAATGAAATGGAATGAGCAGACAATGGGATAGTGCCTGCTGTTTAAAGCAAGCCATCTGCTCTAAGGTACAGTCATGGCCCTCTCTCTGTCCCTAGAGCAAAAAAGGAGAGGTTCCTCCGGAAGAACAAGGCCCCAGCATCAAGAATCTAGACTTCTGGTCCAAACTCATCACCCTCATTGTGTCCATTATAGAGGAGGACAAGAATTCCTACACTCCCTGTCTAAACCAGTAGGTGTACCTTTCTTAAAGCTGGACAGAAAATCCTCCCTCTACCCCCAGTGGTGGTAGATGAGACTTTCCTCTCCCATCTGGGGTTGTACTGTGGTGCTTCTTTCTCCCCACATGGTCATACAGTGGTACTTTCCTCTCTCCCCTTTGAATGAACAGTGGTATGTCCCTCTCCTTTCTGTGACTGTACAGTGGTACTTCCATCTCCCATCTATGATTGTACAGTGGTGCTTCTGTCTCCCCCCTAAGGTTGTGTAGTCCTCCTATTGGTTGTACAGTTGTATAGTCCTGATATGCCTTGGATCCATTTGCACTGATCATAATCTCCTCCCTGCAGGTTCCCCCAGGAACTGAATGTAGGGAAGATCAGTGCTGAGGTCATGTGGAACCTGTTTGCTCAGGACATGAAGTATGCCATGGAGGGTGAGCAGACATAACCCCATCTGTTTCATCAAACAAAGCACACAGCTTTTAGCTCCAGCCACAGGCTTCTCTCAGGTCCAAAACGATACCAGCTCTTTTAAAGATTTCAGACAAAAGTCAGAGAGGAGCTGTAAATAAAGATATTATGTAGTAAAGGTACTGAATCACACAGGTTTACAGCCTACTTTGGACCAATACTGAAATTTAAAAAAACTTTCTGTCGTTGGATTCAGACTGGGCCTATCTCATTAATCCCACTGCCTTCCTTCCCCTGCACAGAACACGAGAAGAACCGCCTGTGTAAGAGTGCAGATTACATGAACCTGCACTTCAAGGTGAAGTGGCTGTACAACGAGTACTGCAAGGACCTGCCTTTCTTTAAGAGCCGCGTGCCTGAGTACCCTGCGTGAGTAACACCTGTCCCATCACTGATTCAGACGCACAAGTCTTCCTCAGCCCACAGTTCTGTCCACTTTATACTGTCACCCCATTCTCACAGCTGGTGTGGCTGTTGGGTCTGGGTTTAAATGAAAACTATGAGGGCAACGAAGACAAGAGTGACATGTCTGGGTAAAAACCATACAGGCCAAATCAAGATCATTGTTAACAAATCCAATGATTGTTTCCATGGCAACATGGCATAAGCCTTTAATCTTCCAACCCAAGTTTTTGCATTTCATTTTTTGCATCTTTGGAAAGTGGAGCGGTGTTTGGTTAACTCAGTAATTTATACTGGAAATAAACATTACTTTGAAAATGTTCTAAAACCTATTCATTTACACCACTGCATGTGGAGTACTCAATGTGGATAGTGAATCCCATTATACTATATGTTTTAAGGGCAGAGAGCTGTTTGTTATTGCAGATTGTGCTGTGAATGAAACTCTAATTGACAGCATCTGGAAAATATGTTTTGCAGATGGTTTGAGCCATTTGTGATCCAGTGGCTGGATGAAAATGAAGAAGTCTCACGAGACTTTCTGCATGGTGCTCTGGAGAGGGACAAAAAAGACGGGGTATGTCTTTAGTCATCTTCGCTCATTCATTTTGAATATTGATATAAAACTAAAAGCTCCCTGGTTGTTGTGTCTCTTTGGCCAGTCTCTTTGACTTGCACATTTTTTTAACCTGGTAATCCTCTCTTTATCAAAGACCATGGAAACAATTGTTCACATCATCAGGCTAGCAGGATGTAGAAACTTAAAGAGTCTGAGAAGATCAGAGAAACCCAGTGTGGGCCGAAGTAGGCAGGAGGCAGCAGTCACCTGCTGGCAGGAAGCACTACAGTGGAGAATTAATGGGCACACGCTTAGTCACTCTGGGCAGCGTGACAGAGAGAGAGAGAGATGGGAAGAAAGGGAGGGGAGAGGGAAAGCAAGAGACGCCGATGGGAGCCTTTCTCAGTTCATTAATCAGGTATCTCTCAGGGGAGAAGGCCACAGTCTCACCCGACCCAATTACAGCCAGACAGAACAGCTTCCACCTGCCTGCTCCCGCCTGCAAATAGCCCACGCAGTCTCTCTTTTTGCTGTGTTTCTACTCTTTTGCTCTTTTTCCTCTTCTTTTGAAACTTTTTTTCTCTCCCCATCTGTCTCCAACCGCCCCCGTCTTCTTCATTTCCCTGGCTGTCCACAGTTTCAGCAGACTTCGGAGCATGCTCTATTCTCCTGCTCGGTGGTGGATGTGTTCTCCCAGCTCAACCAGAGCTTTGAGATCATTAAGAAGCTGGAGTGTCCTGACCCTCAGATTGTGGGCCACTACATGAAGAGATTTGCCAAGGTTATCTACGCTGCATATTCTATACATTACATCCAGTCAAGCCAAGGGACGATTTATCTTCAGATTAAGATTAAGATCTTATGCTTGATCTGCTCTGTTACCATCTAATAAATCCATTAAATCTATATTCCTGGATTAAGCCTTACTTAATTTCCAGGGGCTGCTGTGTCTGGTTTTTTGTTGTTTGCAAATTAGGTGTAACACTTAAGATATGTGAAATATTTAGAAAATTATTTATTATATTATACTGTTTAAAAGTACAACCAGTACACACTACAGCCCTGGTGTGTAGTCTACTTTATTGGAATCATTGATATGTTGTGATAAGGTGTTAATTGGAATTGTCTAAGCTTCCTGTTTCTCTTCTTTGGCTCTCTCTCCATGCAGACCATCAGCAACGTGCTGCTCTCATATGCTGACATCATTGCCAAGGACTTTGCTAATTATTGCTCTAAGGAGAAAGTGGTACGAGTCCTTTGTCTCTCAGAAATCGGTCAAACATCCTCACCGCTTTGAGGGGTGGTTGGACATGTCATTCTAAAACATGTCTTTTCATTTATCATTGTTATTTTTAGATCATTGGACTGAATCGCTGTAGACCTTGGTGATATCCAAGTCTCAGCAAACATTCTACTAAAACTGCTCAGTAATTTACATTTGTTTAAGAGGTTTTAAGTAGTGTTTATGCCAACAGAAAGCATGTGGAAAATAAGTAAATGAAAGATTGGTTTTAAATTGTTTTTAATGGATACCTTTACACCAAGCAAGGAACTGAATGGTATTTTATAGAGGATCAAGGATTAAGAGGACCGATCAGCATATACTCTGAGTATGTGTGTCATGAGCTGCACCTATCAAGTTCCAGCTTCTTTTCTCAGTGGTAACACAATTGTCCTTACATTTAAGGACTTATACGTATGTATACGTGCGTTTGTGTGTGTGTGCGTGTGTGTGTATGTGTGTTCATGGCCCTGTGAATGTGAATGTGTGTGAATGCATTCCTGCATATATCTCTGAACATATGTGTGTATCTGTGTACATGTGCTTGGCTGGTACATAACAGGACATTTTGTGTCTCTGCAGCCGTGCATCCTTATCAATAATATTCAGCAGCTGCGAGTCCAGCTGGAGAAGATGTTCGAGGCCATGGGAGGCAAAGATGTGAGTGCCTGTACACAATCTGTCTTTCCAGCATTCAGCTCAACCCAGAGTGGCAGAGATTTGTGTGTCCCTCATAGGCTGGTTGAGTCTCTTCATCTGTCAGATGAAATATCTTGTCTGCCATGTTAACTTGTGCACTGTGAGACATGTCATCATTGTGTGACACTGCTGCTTCTCTTGGGCACAAACGTGCTGGACTGCCAGCATCAGTGAGTTTCTGTGTTGCAGCTCAACGTGGAGGCCAGTGACATTCTGAAAGAGCTGCAGGTGAAGCTCAACAACGTCCTGGATGATCTAAGCAGGGTCTTTGCCACCAGGTGAGTGTCAGTGCTAGGTTATACTCAGCACAGTGAACAGTATCCCTTTATGCTGAACATTTTACACTTACTTTGTGTGACATATGCCTGATGTCCATGGCGCTCCTGAGACAAACAGCACAATGCTGACTGGAGGTCTCTCTACTGCTGCTGTGTGTGAAAGGTTCCTACAATCCACTTTAACAGTGAACGTTCCAGAACCACAGTCTATTTCTGTCAAATATGTTTTGAATGTCACATGGTCTATATTACATTTTCATAGAATTTGTTGGTTTTGTGAAATTAATTGTTTCTTCAAGAGATATTATTGCAGTGGGCACACAATTTGATTCATTTTAATTATAACAATTTGTTTATTCTTTGTCTGTACAAGAGGATGTTTCCTTAATGGTTTATACATATGAGGGGTTTGATCTCCGTGCATTGCTCAGTTTCTGATTTTACATAGATGAATGTATGAAGCAGTGTGTGTCCTGCAGGTCCCCATAATGCTGTGTGTTAATATGAGGGGTTTGATCTCCTTACCCTGCACAGTTTCCAGCCCCACATAGAGGAGTGTGTGAAGCAGATGGGGGATATCCTGAGCCAGGTGAAAGGGACGGGCAATGTGCCGGCCAGTGCCTGCAGCAGCGTGGCCCAGGACGCTGACAACGTGCTGCAGCCTATTATGGATTTCCTGGACAGCAAGTAAGATAAAGACACCACTCTATGTGCATCCAACACAGAAATTATGGGATTTGTTTGATTGAAACTCCAAACTATAAGTAAAATAATTGCTGTAATAATGACATATTATTATTTTCATAACAGGGCCCCATTATGTAGGTAAATGTTTGGTCTGGAAGTACAGAACAAAGTGCCATTGGCTGTGCTGTGCTGTGCTGTGCTGTGCTGTGTTGCTGATGCACAGTTGCTCTCCCTCCCCAGCCTCACTCTGTTTGCTAAGATCTGTGAGAAGACTGTGCTGAAGCGTGTGCTGAAGGAGCTGTGGAAGCTGGTGATGAATACCATGGAGAAGACCATTGTGCTGCCGCCACTGACCGACCAGACGGTGAGCCTAACACATACATGTGCACAGACACCCAATACCAGATACACACACACCCATATGTGTGCACACACATGCAAACCCATGAACTACATACATATGTGCACACACATGCAAGGACACCCATTCATGTAAAGGAAAGCACATACACTCCCAAATATGAACACACACGGACATACGCTCTGATGCACATGCACTATACGTACCTACGGCAGACCTGTTACATAAACTGCCAAAGGACACATTGCACATACATATCAATGCACAGTAATGTCTATGTTGCCTCTACCTGTGGAGGACTGATTGTTTTCATGAATTAAATGGAACCTTGGGGGGAAAAAGCCTCAGAAGATCATGCCTCTTCAAATGGGGTCAAGCATAATTCTGCACTGAGAAGACCCCCTACTCTCATGTGATGGGAAGTGAGAGGACACATGACAGCCTGCTGGACCTCTGTGGGAGGTTGAAGATGAACTCAACAGATGTAGCCATGCTGCTCTGAGTCCTGCAGGGCATCAAACACAGTCACACTGCACAGCAGCTTGGGAGCGTCTCTGTTACTGCATTAGGGCAGGCATGGAATGCCGCTCTGATCCAACATGGATCCTATAAAGAAAATCAAAACCAACAAGCCAACTTCCCCCACCTCCTGCACCCCAATTATCCTTGGGCCCACCCACGGACCCCCATGCATAAAGCACCCCTGTGCCCCATCACTACTTCCATCAATCAAAGAAATTTGTTAAGAAGTCCCTTGGTAAGGGAAAAGGGAGTGCACCATAATCATTTTATCCCCAGCTCAAAGCTGTTTTCTCACCCATCAGTCACAGTTTCTAAATGCAAATCTCAAAATGTGCAGAGCAGGTATTTTACAGTGCAAATGTTTGTTTTTTTGGCCCGCTCATCAAATCAGTTACGTTGCTGGACCTTAGTTGAAATGTCTGCAGTCAGAATTTTAGAATGCATGTATGCAAACCAACAGAAGTGGTATGTGTAGAACTGTGACTGCTGGATGGGCAACCAGCCTGTTGTTTTTTATTTTAATTTTGATATATATGTTATTATTTTCATTTATACAAAAAAGAGCCCCATATCCCTGTTAGCTGTAGAAAAGGAGAGATTGAATGTGAAATGGCTGCCCCACCTTCCAGTTGTAAGGCCCCATTCTGCCATTACCCCCTGCTGGCAGTCAGCCCCCTGGTCATCCAGGTGCTGAATTTCAGCTGGACTCAGGCCTGGGCTTGAATTTATCAAGTTTCTCAGAGTAGGATTGCTGATCTGCAATCGGTTTTACCTTTTAGCTGATTATGTGTAAGTTTTGGATATGGACAGGGGAGACCTGATCCTAGATCAGCAGCACCACTCTGAAATGATTTATGACTAACACCACTGCCCTACAGGGGTGGCACTGGGGACTCATCCGGTGGAAGGGGACTGGGCATGCTGGCTGTCATTTTGCGGGGGAAATGGTTCCCTCCCAAACTAAAGTTTCTCCCTTTGTCAGAGCCGCAGTGTCTCTGGGAGGGGGCCCAGGCAGGCACAGTAAAATGTTCAGTGTTAAATCAGTAAAGAATAAAGCACCGCAGGCAGTGCAGGTGTATGAAAATAAACCCCCCGGGAGGATAGCGGAGAAGCCCAGAAATAATTCAGCTCTGAAATACAACTATAGCTGTAACAGTGTGCTATGGACTTATGGTTCTTTTGTGCTATTTACAGTTAGAAATAGAATGTTGAGTGGAAGCTAAAGCTTGAACAAGCAGGCATTTTAATTTTGAAAGGTGATAAGGCCACATTTGCTGGATCTAGTGATGGATGAGTGAGGTTTCATGAACCCTATCATAAATGGAGCTACAATGAGTTGTCCATAATTGCTTTATTTGAATCAATTTAAAGCCATTTCTCTCCATGGTGAAACACACTTATAGGTTCAAATAGCAGAACAACTGATATCATATGTTGCTCCATCCATTTTTGTTTTCATGAAACTTCTTTCATCACTCCCTGGAAAAACCTTAGAATTCATATGCAATTTGCTGCTTCCCCATGTGGGCTGTCAGAAAGTAATTAATACCCTATAAAAAATTCAGAACTGAGTATTTAGCCAAGCCATTTAAAATCTGGTAAAATACATTTTCCTCTGAAGAAGTAGATGTGATCCCTGTCTGGCTTGGGTACATTCTGTTAGATGTAAATTAACACTGAGCATTTTGCTGTGTGTTCTGGTGAACAGTAGTGGGCAGTCAGGATTTACCCAGAGAGCGCCCTCTGGTGATGATTTGTTTTATCTCTGTTGATGCTGGTGAGCTGATCTGGGGCTCTTTGCCACGTCACTGACCCTTCTCTCTTGGTTATTACACTCCCACCGCTCCTACCGCTCTGCCTCTACAGATGATTGTAAGTACGGCACTCCTCTGTGTGCGTCTGTCTGTCCACAGTCCGTTAGTGCAAGGTGCTCAGTCCTTTTGCTATGTGTGGCTGCAAAAAAACCTATTTGCCTTCCTCAACCTCACAACCTTTTTTTCCTTTTGAGGCCACCAGGCTCTCTTCTCTCCTCTCAGATCTTTCTGTCCTTCGCCTGTTTTTCCCATTTCAGCATCTGTTCTCTCTTATCCTGCCGCGCCCACCTCCCTCTCTATCTGCAACAGAAGCATGGTGCATTCCTGACCGACTCTGACCAGGCCCCCCCCTCCTCAATCCCCTCCAATCTGGTGCCCCCTATCTACCACTGCTACCCTCCTTCTCTCTGTCTCTCTATCTCACACTTTCTTTTTTTTGGAAGTGGCACTCTCTCGCTCCCAATGTTGCCTTGTACTTCTCTTGCATTGTGTCCTGGGATTCTTCTATGGGTTACTCTGCCGTTGTGGTTTAAAATGTAGTGCCCCTCCTCCTCCACCCCTTTCTCCCTCCACCCTTGTTTGAATTCCCTCATGTGGATCTGTTGCTTGCATCTGAACTCCTTCAGTTACACTGTACTCTACTAGTTTTTGTTGATTCAGGCCCTACTGTGTTTTTCTGTTCTGGTTTCAGTTCAATGTTTTCTCATTTCAGAAACTTTGCTTTTTTTTTTTTTCAAAATGAGATGGAAAATGTTAATTTTGCTGTACCGTCCACCAGAGTTTCTCAGAAACCTCATCATCTTTTTATTCAACATTATATGTGAAGTATTGAAGAATAAGGCAATATACACTCTATCAAATTGTGGCAGAGCACACATGTAATGTCATATAGTCTAAACTCTCCACAAAAGCTTCACAAGCACACAAGAATACAATTACTGACATGCATGCTCTCATATGTAATTATGGCATGTCTTTTTTCACAATATAAATGGCTACTTTATTTTTTATTTCATTGTTTTGTATTTTTAAAATGATACATTTGTCTTTATTCATACACTTTGTTGGTTTGAAATATTTTTATTTTACAAGGATGGTATTCTGCAGTAACACCTAGAGGAAATAATAATTCTGAAGTCAATCTTTTTTTGGTGAGTGTCAACAGAACAGTGTTGTTTATCCTGACAGCCCCCATTAGATCTCCAGGGTGTTTCTGTCTCTATGAGCGGCCCATGATCCTGTAGCCTAGTGCACTGTGAATTAGTCACAGCCCTGAGTCCCTCGGGGATCCTGGCCAGGAACTGTCTCTCTGCTAACTTCTCCGTCTGCCAGCCCCGAGTGATGCTGTGTGCCCTGGAACGGCACTCCCATTTTCTATTTTCAGCTTTTTATACGATGCATAATGCAAGCCGTTATGCGTTTTTTTTCTGTGGTGCAGTGGTTCTCATCTCTGGACTGCTGGAGGGCCCCAGGGTTTTTCTTTTCACCTCATCAGTAACCAGTTTAGACCTGAGAAACTGGATGTGGTTATCTGAATGTGCAAATAAACTACTTTAATAGATCAACCAGCTCTAAAACCAAGACACCCTGTGGCCCTCCAGGCCCGGGCTGAGAACCACCTGTAACGTACGAGAACACAGCAGTGGCTCCCATTCTGGCAGTGTCAAAATGAGTATGATTTTGGAGATCTAGACACCTTCAGTTCAAATGAATATCCCATCCTATGATCCAGAATAAGTGGCTTATATGGTTATGTGCTGAGTTTGTTGCATTACGCTCTGGTAGATATTCTGTTGCTGAGTCTGATTATAGGTTTGACTGACCCTGGTTTAAAAAAGGGCTGATTGACAGACTTGGTGATTTTAGGGATAAAATACTGATCATGGGGAAATAGGCTGACTGTGCACAGAAAATATGACTTTCCTCGGTAGGCAAACAATTAGTAATTCACTATCAATCAGGTGCTATGGCTCTTCCTGCAATGTTAACAACTGTCCCTCTCTTTGCAGGGCAGAGTGAAGCTTGCTTGTCACAGTGATGTAAGAATTAAAACACTTTAGCTCAATGTGTCCTGTCTCTTCCTCTCTTCCTCTCTTTTTTGTCTCTATCCTCTCTGTGTTATTTGACTCTTTGTCAAAAACAAACCGGTGGAAGCAACTGTTAAATCAGCTTTGTTTCCAAAGGGTGTAAAAGTGTAGTTTGTTGTTGAGTCCCCCTTCCCCCACCCCCTTCCCTTGTTTCCCTTTTATGTAACCGCTTGTACCCCTCCTAAGTAATTTTGGAGCCAACCAATGCTAATGTAGTGATGGAGAACCTGAGACATGACACATATCACAAATATACAGTTCAGGCTTGACCAACCATATCAACTAACACTATAATAGAAAATGGAGGTCTTGATAGCTGGTCTTGATTGTTGCATTAAGAAGCATTTTTTTCTGATTGCATAAATTAGAACATTTTACATTTCATAAGAAATTATGTCAAATCAGTCGTAACCTGAGTGGAGCCTTTTATATTTTCATAGATTTGTGGATGTGACAGGACAGGCATCTTTTTGTTGTTCTTTGTTTCATAAATCAATGGAGAGTTACTGCAGAGTCACTGGGGCCTCTACTGAGTGCCGTCTGCCTCTGACATTTGGTGATATATCCTGTTAATCAAGTATCACGCCGTCATGGATACGTGATATATCACTACAGTACCCACTGTGCCTAGCTGTGGGCCCCCCTGCTAGAGTTTTACCTCTTGGCTCTGTCTCTTTCTGTCTGAGTGTGTGTCCACACTTCAACTGTTGTCCTCTGTCTGCAGTGCCATGTGTCACTGTGTCTTTACTGTGGCTCTCTTTGTATGTGTGTGTGTATGTGTGTGTGTGTTTGTATGTATGTGTGTGTGCATGGGGTTGTTTCAGAGGGAGAACAATGTATTCTGAGAGGATTGTAAATATATATTGATGTGCTTTGCATTGTGTGTTTGTGTGTGGGAGAGGCATACTTGAAAACCTGCATGAGTGCAAGTGTGAGCATCCTGCTTGCAAGGACATCTGCAAGCATGCATAAAACCTTGCTAGCATGCTTGTGGATGTGAGTCTGCGTGAATGTATCTAAGAGTGTGTGTGTGTGTGTGTGTGTGTGTGTGTGTGGTATTTGCATACATGAGAACATATGTGTGTGTGTGCGTATATACTTGTGCGTATCTGTCTCTGCCTGGACTCTTAGTCTGTGGCTGCTCTTTGTGATGTGGCTGTTGATGTCACCATAGCATCAGAGGCTGTGATAATAAAATTGTCTTTCCTTCTTTCTCTTCCCTCCCCCCCTCTCCCTCTATCCCCCTCATTCCCCCAGGGCACTCAGCTTATCTTCAATGCTGCAAAGGAGCTGGGACAGCTCTCCAAGCTCAAGGTACAGGCATCCACCTTATCAAAATTCTCTGTCAGCATTGCAGAAAACTCCTCCCTGTCCCTGCACATCCAGCTTTCCAAAGGGACTTTGGAGTGTGGTTTTCCTTCTCAATGTGGTTTTCCTTCTCAAATGTAAAAATAAAAATTGAGGGGTAAAACCATTTTGTTGATCTGAAATGGCCTTTAGACTGGTCTTCAGAATGACTGCATAATGTACCTCCTGTCTCTCTCCCATAGGAGCACATGGTGCGGGAAGAGGCCAAAGCACTGTCCCCCAAACAATGTGCTGTGGTGGAGCTGGCACTTGACACCATCAAGGTACTCCCACACAGTCCCCCCAGTGTGCCGTGGTCACAGTATCGGACACAGTTCTGCCACACATCAACTTTCGACTTCTCTCCAGGGGGCTCAGTTTTTTTCTTAACATAAAAGCAATTTTTTTAAAAAGCAACCCTTAAGCTATATGGGCTTCAAATAAAAATAAAGTGCTGGTAGGCAAGCCAGTTTTCACATTTCATAATGCTGATTGCTAAGGATTCCAAAGTGCTTTTTGCCGAGTGGCTAGTGTGTGATGAAGCTGACTATCTTGGCCTACAGCATCTGCAGGAATTTATGATGTGTAATCAGCAATGCCAGTCTCACTTCTGTGAACTCTCTCCATGCCAGCAATACTTCCACGCGGGAGGGGTGGGGCTTAAGAAAACCTTCCTGGAGAAAAGCCCCGATCTGCAGTCTCTTCACTACGCCCTGTCCCTGTACACACAGGCCACCGACAAGCTCATAAAGACCTTCGTCCAGTCACAAAATGCACAGGGTAATGACATCTATCTGCTGCCCCTCTCTCTTTCTCCATCTCTCTTTCTGTCCATCCATCTTTCTCCATTTCTCTAATCTCTAACCTTTTGCACTCTGTCTTCTTTTGTTTTTCTCAGTTATAAGATGTTTTTTGTGTGGGATGGGGGGCATTTCTCACAACTGAATCACATTTGGATATGTGACTAATGTTATTAAGATAACCTAATTTTTAACCTTCTTCTGCTGTTCATTAACTCAGCTGCACTAAACAGTAGAGCTGGTTTTTATTTCAATGTTTCCAACTGTGCTGCTTTTTCATTTTAATGTTTCACGTTTGTTTAGAGAGCAGGTATGTCCGATATATTGGGCTAGCGTCCATGTTTCCATGAACAATTTACAGTGGAGAGATTTAGAATTTTTCAAAGTGGTAGAGAATGTTTTGTATGGTGTTTTGTAGGATTAGACATGAATTAAACATGACAGTGAGAACTGATCGCGTTTTCTTTTTCCCCCAGAGCTAAATATGACAGTGCTCAGCTCCCAGCTGCACTAATACTGACACCATATTAATGACTTACTCAAAATGATAATCTCAAATGTAATTAAATAAATTGTGAGGGACCTTTTTATTTAAATCATTTTCCAATAAGAGCAGCTGTAGCCAGTGTGAGTGTTCTGAATGAAGGATTTACATGGTCATAATGAGCTAACGTGTAGCAGCTGTCATGTGCAGCCACAGGGTGAGCTGTGCGCTAAAGCATTACTGCCAATATGAACACAAAGCTCGGTAGATTTGAGCACAAGGGTAGCATAAATGTGGAAGAAATGTAACATCAAAGCTTTGCATATGTAGCATATAGTATAGCCGAAATACAACATTAAACCTCAAAAAAGAACATATTAGCCTAAATGAAGCAGAAATGTAAAAATAAGACTCCTTAGATGTGAGTATTAATGTAGCAGAAATACAATATCAAGTCTAGAGAAGCCTGAATACTTGAGACAGCTATCTGACTGCTGCTGTCTTTCGCTCTGTTCTGTCTTCCTACTCTCATTTCTCTTTTTTTTCTATTTTTTCCTCTCTCTCTCTGTCTCTGTTTTTCTCACTTTCCTCCACTTCCCCTATCTCTCCGCTAGTTCACGGAGGGAAGGGGGTGAGGTACACCCTTAGCGAGGATGTGTACCCAGAGAAGGGTACGTGTGCACAGGACCGTGGTCCTGATATACCAGGCTTCCAAGAACAGACCACCCCTCCCTCAACCCCAATTTTCAACACCCCACAAGTGTCCTAAGGCCTGCTCTGCACACATACACACACAGAACGCACACTTGCCTGACGTGTTGCCCAAAAGGCACAGTGCTGTTTTGCACGTGTAGTGCAGAATGCTAGATCTGTTTGTTTTGTGTGTGTGTGTGTGTGTGTGGGTGTGGGTGGGGGTGTGGCAACACACTGACTATATGTAGCAAACAGTTCTGTGTGTGCAGGTGGCTTACATAGTCCTGAAACCACAGGGGTGATACATGAGGGAATGGGAATGGCACTCATGGAGACACAAGCGATGATCCGACTCTAGGCATGTGTCAGGAAGAGGGATCTGTATCACTTGTGTGTGTTTATGTTTGGCTCTGTGTCCCTGTAAGGGAGTGAGTGAGTGACAGTGTATGACAGAGGACATGTGCAGGAGTGAGCAAACAAATGTGAGAACGAGTGAGTGAGTGAGTGAGTGAGTGAGTGAGTGAGTGAGTGAGTGAGTGAGTGAGTGAGTGAGTGAGTGAGTGAGTGAGTGAGTGAGTGAGTGAGTGAGTGAGTGAGTGAGTGAGTGAAAAGGTGAACGGTTGTGCATGAGTAGGTGAGATTGAATACCTTAAGGGCACAGGATCCCATTGTCTGTTTCTTGCAAGGTCTTGGAAGCAGCGATTTCTTTTTTGCCTGGATTCTCTGAATGATGAAGTGATGATAATTTTGACTGGCACAGTTTGTCTGGAGGGACTGCTTGTCCTGGACTGCCGTATCCCCTATCCCTCTTACCCACACACAGACAGTCTCATACGCACAAGCTCAGATAAACACAGACATAATTCTACAAACACAGTGCAGATTTCTCTGATCCTCACACAGGAGGCTGACCACCTCCAGAACAGCTAACTTTCTGTCTGCACAGCAGTGAGACGAGGTGACAAGTCCAGCAGGCAGGATCGGGCAATCAGCCATGGCTTTAGGGAGAGGTGCTGTCCTCTCTGTCACTCTCAATCAGCATTCTCTGATTTGCCAGCCCCTCTGCGCTCCTCACAGGACCAGCTGCAAAACTGATGCACTTAGCCCCCTAGTTCAGGAATTCATAGAGTATCTGAGGTTAAATGCTTCAGATATATTATGATGAAGCCATCAAATGTTTACAGAAACACAGTGATAACAGACCTCTCAAGTAGTGTTAAAGTTTGTTTTATCAAATGAGGTACAAATTAGTTTTGTTCCTCATAAGCTGGCAGATACATTCTTGCCTAAGCCTTTTTGTATATGCTTTTCCAAGTCTTTCTGGATAAGAGTGTCTGCTAAATGGCAGAATGTATATTAAGGAGCCAGTAATTGTATAGTCAATGAACAAACAAGGGTTCCCCCTAATTAATATTAGGGTGAAATGAGCCTCACTGAATTCATTACTGTGAGAAGGCCAATCCTCAAAAAACTTGACATCCATTGATAATGTGACCTGCTTTAGGTTCCCTGTATCTACCAAAGCCAGTTTTTACTGCACCGATTTAGTTTACTCTCTTGGTCATGAATTTGTTACATTTCTTCTGAAAACAAAATGAATTGGAAAATGGAGCAATAGAAGGTGCAGTGCTCCCACTGAAATCACATCTGCAGACAGGCACATTTTTATCCTGCTGGTGACGCACACAAGCCCAGGCTCCAACTGCAGAAAGTTCCCCAGAGAATGCTTCATCAGCCTGCTTTATTGGCGCATTGAATTGTCCCTGTAGTCACTGAAAATGCCACAAACTGATGACTGTTTCATTTAAAAACATGAGCTGATAAAAAAACTGTAGCACTTTGTAACGATCTGCACTGATGAAAATGGGGAAGTTACATATACAGACTCACGACAGACCATTATTTACAATCCAACAAAATGGAAAAGCCCCAAGGCAGAACATTTCCAGAGGGTTTTTATTCATTTATTTTTGGAATGAAGCACAATGTCAGAACCTCACACTTGAGTGATCCTCATAGGTCCAGATTGCAGCTCGAATTGCTGCCCAATGGGTCCTAGGATAAAGAGCTGCCTGGCAAGGTCCGAGCTCGGATGGTGTCCTGACAGGCACCCCTCCAGACAAACTGCGCTGTTGTTTGAATGGAGCCCTCTGCTGGGCTGCACTGCATGCCTCCCTCTTCTCCACCAGAACCAGCGGCATGGAGACGAGGCCCTGGCCTGCCTCACCCACCCTAGATGAACCTGTGCAGAACCTTGAAGTGTGCACACTGACTGAGAACAGTGCATAGCGTGTGCCCAGTAGAAAAGAGAGCTACCCAGAACAGTTTGTTCCCATAATCCCTGTCTCTCCTCAGTCACTTTATTGCCCTCTTCCTCTCCTCTTCTTTGTCCCTTCACTTCTTTCTGTCTCTCCATGATGGACGATTCTCTCTCTGTACGATTGATGGTATTTAAAATACATACTATTCTTCTTTTCTTATTTGTGCTCTTGTACCTCTGTCACTTGAATTAGTACATTTATTTCCACCCACCTCTCTGGGTGGTGTGACGAGTACAATGTTCCACACTGAGGTTCTGCAAGGTTCTGGGTGGAGTGGTACCTGGTCCAAGTGCTGATCACTCCTCATGCTTGCTCTGGGCAATGGGAAACTGGTAATGGGTTCTGCCCGGATACATCTCAGCATGTGAATTCTTATGATCTTGCCTGCTCTAGTGAACCACAGGACAGCACAGAAGAACCCCCCTCAGGCATTCTTATCCAATGAACCATGCCGCCTCTTTTTTTCCTTTGTCTCCATCTCTCGCTCTGCACCCAGCGAGACTCCTCCCTCAACCGTAGGGTCGAAGTGCAGCTATGACTTGGGAGTTGAAATACCTACACTGTCCTGGGACTGCCATATAAATCATTAATTCTTTTCATATAACTTATTTGCCAATAGAAAGGTAGTGTGGACTGGCAATGCATATTATTTTGCTACAAACAGAAATTTCTCTCATAAAAATGTATATATCTATGAAAATATTGGAAAAAATCTCTTAGTGTCAGCCCAGGAAGTAAGGTACCCACTCATAGCTGTGACCTCTTTACCAGCAGCCTCAACTCCTTATCCTTACCTGAGAAGGGTTGGTTTAGATGCAGAACTTTGTTCTAACACTGGATTCAATCAATGAACTATTCAGAATGTTCTAGCAAGATCTTGATTAATTAATTTAAACAAGTAATTTAGCACTGGGCTAAAACCCATGCTGGCCCTTCTCTGACATGATTGAAGACCCATGTAGTGTATGATCTTCTTGTAAAGTTAAGCACCACTCAGGATGCCTTGTCTCTGATCATATCATTTATTTGCACTCTTTCTTTTGCTATAACTACAGTTTCAGACTGTTTGTGCTAGGAATGCATTAACTTTACCCCATATGCGATCTACCATGAGCTACATTCATTTGATTCAACTGAAACAAGGCATCCTGATTGGCTGTAATTAGTGTTGAAACAGCATGGCTATCTGACCTTTAATCTCGTCCATGAACATCCTTCCCCTTCCAGGATCTGGTGTCGATGATGCAGTGGGAGAGGTGTCTATCCATGTAGAGATCTTTACTCACCCCAATACTGGAGAACACAAGGTCACAGTAAAAGGTGAGTCTGCCTTTCACTAATTGTGGAAATCTATACAATCAGATCTTGAGAGATCTCTCCCAATACCATTTGGGAAAAACACTTGCTGCAGTAGCAATAGGGGGACATGCAAGCTTTGACTTGACTTGAACTTACAATCTCAAAGTGTGACGCATATGGCGTACGCCTCCTCTCAGTATCATTTATATTTGAGTTGCTGGTTTGCATCTCTGCTTTCAGTTTAGACTCGCCTTCAATGTTTTGATTGACAGTGGGTGGGTTTGCCGCTCTGAGCTGTTCCACTTGCACAAAGCTTACAGTGGAATGCTTGGAATGCAAGCCAAGTCCTACACTGATCTTCTCTCTGGATTGTACAAACATCATTGTGAGTAACCTCCATGATTCCCCTCCCCCTTAAAGTTGTTGCTGCTAATGATCTGCGGTGGCAGACATCAGGAATATTCAGGCCCTTCGTTGAGGTCTTCATCATTGGACCACACCTCAGTGACAAGAAGAGGAAATTTGCTACCAAGTCAAAGAACAACAGCTGGGCCCCTAAATACAATGAAACATTCCCATTGTGAGTATGACACTCATTGATTTGTTTTCTCTTCATGTTCTAGAATTCATGATATTCAAATGCTCCAATTCCAGATCATGTATCATGTCACCCTGATCTACGGATTCAGACCCTTTCACAGAATTACAGGCTTTCATGCACTGCATTTCTATTTCATCATTAGGAATGAAATTTGAGGACAAACAGTGTGTATTGTGAATGAGCTGTACTATTCATGATAGCTCTTCAAGTAAATTACTTGTCTCCCTTCTTAAAACTATCTGACAACAACACATTCTAAATGTGATCTGTTCAATAAAACATTATGCTCCTGCATTTTGAAATAGTAACTCATTACACAGAGATTACAGGGAGTAATTTACAGGACAAATCAAGTCAGTCAAGCTCAAAGAGATAACAGGATATACCTATATTAAAACTTTTCAAGGTGGTGCCTAAAGATTGGCTCATCAACAAGAGTCTGTGAGTTCAAGGATAAGCACAGATAATGTTGTTGTCCACCCCCAGCACTCTGAGCAGTGAGTCGGGGCCAGAGTGCTACGAGCTGCAGGTGTGCGTGAAAGACTACTGTTTTGCGCGGGAGGACCGGACAGTGGGCATGGCGGTGCTGCAGCTGAAGGACGTGGTTGCCCGTGGCAGCGTGGCCTGCTGGCTGCCCCTGGGGAAGCGGATCCACATGGACGAGACGGGCCTGACCGTGCTGCGCATCCTGTCCCAGCGCAACAACGACGACGTTGCCAAGGAGTTCGTCAAGCTCAAGTCCGACCAGCGATCAGCCGAGGAGGGCAGGGGTAGCTAAACGCAGCACCACAAGTAACAAACAAAACACTCTGCCCCACCTCCTCAGGGATAGAGCCAGCTACCAACTTCTCACTGCCCTCTTTCTCTGCCCTCTCTCTCTCTCTCTCCCTCTCTCTGTTTCCTTCTCTCCTTCCCTCAGAATCCATTCTCTCTTATGCAATGACACACACGCATACAAAACAGAGTTGTGTTATTCAAATACACAGACATTACAGAGGACACGCCACAACTCATACACTGCGCCCGGTCTTTCGTACACTAATCCCCTTTCCTCTGCCTGAAACAGACACACATGCAAACACACACACTCACACACACACTGCCCTGTCTTACTGTCTCCGTGTCTCTGACCATCACTCCAGCAGGAAGTCCATATCCTCATCCTCTCAAACAGATATGACCACAACACAAATTACACCCACCGAAACAAATACACACCAACTAACACACCGAGTCATACTTACATTTCGTACATGTTCCATGTATGTGGTTTAATTTTTCTGGAAAACCAAGGATCAATGCAAAAAAGTATCAGGTCTACTTGAGAAACAGAATGGCAGCATGCATTTCCTCGAAAGAAGCTTTCCCTTGTTCACACATTCACTCTCTCCTCTCGCTGGATCATAGAAATCTCTCTTCCTCCCATATTCTCTCTCTCTCTTATTCTCTCTGTATCTCTCTCTGATATTTTTGAGATATAACAGGCACTAGAGGCTCAGCTGTGCATGTGTTATGACTGATTCCAGAGCCCATTCAGCATGTGTCTGTGTTCACAGGTGTCACACACTGTGTCAGTCCTCTGCGTTAACTCTTTCCCTCTCCTCTCCCTCTCTCTCCTAATCTCATCAACTGCACAGTCTATAGTCTAAATAGGGCCTCCTTGGGCCCGATTTGGAGGAAAATCCCACTTTCCACCAGGGACTTGTTGATAAGATTGTAAAGCTAAGAGCACAGAGGTCAGATGCCTGTCCAAGCAAAAATTATCAAGGAAAGAGAAAAGGGCAGTTCTAATTAGCACATTGTTGCAGCAATGCACATGTTAAAAGAAAAAAGACTTTGCACTTGAGATTTTTTTTGGATGTGAGAGGTTTTATGAGAGTGAACCCCCTGTTTTTCTGTGTTCAGGAGATCACTTCCCTCAGTCTCATACGATTATACACTTCCCCTGCCATACTGTTTGTGTCTGAGCACAGTTTTTCCTTGTATATAGTAAGCTGCGCATGAAAAAAATCAAGCCTCCTAGCACTGTGAATAATTTGATGTGCCCTTGTGGACTAGTAGATTGAACCCCATATTGAATATATATTATGCACATATGTATATTATATTATATTATATTATATTATATTATATTATATTATATTATATTATATTATATTATATTATATTATATTATATTATATTATACATATTTGTATAACAGTGAAAAGCCACTAAGGTTGGAGGAGAATACACAATAGTAGAATGAGTAGTCTATTTATTTTATTATTATGAGAATTGCCTAAGTGTCTTTAACTTTTGGGACTTTATTTGTGAACCTTGGTTGTTTGAAATAAACACATTCCACTGCAAGTCCTACAGTTTCACCACGTTGTTCAGAGTCTGCGTCTCTGAATGATGACACAGTCCTGCAGTGTTTTAGAAAGCTCTGAGCACAGTTTTGACGCAGCTCTTGAGTTATGGTACCCAGAACATTTGGACAAACATTCCAATCATGTAACTTTGTTCAGTTTCCTGGACATGCCTTTTTCTTTCTTTCTGGAGCATTTTTCTGTGATTTTAACAGAAATTGTATGGAACAATAACTTGTTATCAGACTGTTCCACAAACATTCTTGTCATGACACTATCTTCCATATGAATGGGACTCTGACTCAAAATCCTCCCCAATGTTCTGGGAATGTTTTGTGTTTGCTGGGAAGACACCAATGGGAAACCTCAGCTTTAGAGATATGACTGCACTTGCAGACTCCACTTCCTCTTAATGCCCTCTTTTGTCCTGAGAAAGCACAATGTTGGTCTCCAGCCAGGCCATGGTGGGGGATCTATAGCCTCTGCCCCCCCTGCCCATCCTGGCTGTGCCCCAAGGCCAAACCACAAGGACCAGAACACAAAATGCCTCACACAAAAGGGCTATGGTACTGTTCTAGCCCTCCTGCTTGAGATTCAGCCCCTGTCCTCCACCGTTGTTAAGCACGCCTGATGCCATCATACGCTGAACGCAAGACTGCTCAATGTGTAATGACATTGGGCTTTTGTGTAATGACTAGCACTTGTGTTCACTTTGGGTCTGCAGCTGAGCTGGTGCCATTTCAACTTATTTTTTTATTTACTTGTGTGCAGAGTGAAGGAAGATGTGCGTGTGTATACTATGATTCAAAGCTCAGAATTTCTTGTTTAAGTGTTCACCTGATGCGCACATGGCATTAGTGCCACAAATCAATCATAGATTCCTCCCTTCCCCTCCTCCAGCGTATATTAAGACCAAGGAACTTGATTGTCTGAATCTCTAAGATGTCATTCAAAATAACACTGGGAGATCACAATACAGCAGGTAGCAGCTGTAGATTCCATTATCAGCTCTGTAAGTGTGTTTTGCTGTGAGTATAGGCTGCCAGCTGAGTGCTGGAACTGTTAATTAGACTGGCTTATATTAAGACCTGTATTCAGCATTTCCCTCCTGTCTTGCTCCTTGGTTGCCCGAATCCTCCAGTTATTGGCCAGTGAATAAAAGCTATACTGTTCTGGAGGAAGGTAGTAACGGTCATTACAATTGTGTATGCTTTTTGCATAGATGAGAACCAGAGATGTAACAATCAACCCATCTTCAAAAGGCACTTCATAGTTAAATCTACAACCATTAGACCCCTCACCACTAGCCCTCTCCTGTCCACCCCCTGAATTAATCTGCAACTTAAGTCTATGCATTTATTATTCTATGAAACTTAGTTATATAGACCAGTCTGTTTTGAACAGTCCTGAAATGTTTACAATGTGAATTATTATTAATATCAGCACAAAAAAAAAAACTAAACAAAAAAATGTGTGTGGAGTTGTGTGGTTTCTGTTTTTGGAAACAGACAAAATTCCTGAGCTGTAGCTCCTGCAGGTTGTAACACTAAAAGCAGCATCACAAGTGAAGGCTTTGTTTCTGCATGGAGAAGAACAAATTCATCATCAATCTATTTTACTGTTAAGCACCACAATCTCACCAAGTCTTAACTGTGGTTTGGGGTGTTTTATTTAGTGCTGCCAGGTATTAGGAAGCAGCTGCATGAATTCAGACCAGCTGATCGGAGGTTAGTGATAAAAGTGATGATGGCCAAGAACCCCCAAGTTATGCACCCCTCTTCCATACACTGAATTGGAGAGAGGCATAACTTCCAATGGCATCCACTCTGTTGCTTTATGGCACCATGTTGTAACAACCAGTGACAAAGACGTTTATGATGAAGTCATAGAACACACGTACACAGACACACAGACCATAGATTGGCATGGATTCATGCAAAAACACACAAAGCACAATAAAAAGCACATTACGACTTAATAACACACTACCATGCAGACACATACAGTGATGCCCACGCTGTAAATAGGAAGAAGTGCATGATGGGAAACACCTTTCTTGTGCCAGCACGTGTCTTTTCGATGTTACTTGCCAACTGTTGTCTTTTTAATTTATTTTTTATTTTACTATTTGAGTAATTTTATTTATTTTCTATTTTTGAAAGGCTTGTGAATATATAAATATGTATTACTGATGTGTAGTGGTACAGAGTACTCGCATGAGAGATTTTTTTATACAAGAGATGTTTATAATTTTTTTTATTATGGTTGTTATTATTGGGGATGGAGGTTGGGGGAGTGCAGCATCGCTGTGTTTTTGCTTCCAATAAAAAGTTTTAAAAATTCAAAACTTTGTGTTGTAGTTTCTGTAGTTTCTGTTGTAGTGTTCTGTTCAATATTAATTATCATTACACCACAAACACAATGACGGATGTGCCATATTGTTGCCATTGTTACAAAGCTTTGTTAAAAAGACACATTTTGTGTAATTGAACAACTGTGTTGCTATTAAATTACATTAGTAAGGTTTTAGTCATGTTGTTTTTGATGTTTTATTATCAGTCTGTATGTCTCATGAAACACTGAAAGAGTACAAGTGTTGATACAAGCTGTCAATTAATGTATCAAATTCAGAAATGCAAATAGATGACTTTTTATGATGGGACACGTTTTAGAGCACATGTTTGCAACATTCTATACATACAGTACTGGGAAATACTATAGAGCAGCTCATTGTTGGTGAGCCAATTACATTGTGCACAGGATGATATGTCAAGTATGGTTAAGAAATAATAGTGAGAAAAAGTGATGTTCTGAAGCATGAAAAGATCAAAAGTGCCGTTTCTTTCTGTTTCCTCCCTCATCCCTTTCCAGGAACAGTGGTAGGGGGGTCATTTTTCCTGAAATGAAACAGTGGTTTCTGCCACAGCCACTTTTAATTTAGTAGAAATGAGATTACATATTTGCAATAATCTTAGTAAATGTAATATTTCCAATATGAAACAAAGCTCTTTTGATGCAACTTGGTTATCACTGAATGATTCTAGAATACTGCAGATGTCAACCATGACAATATTAATGAAAGGTTTCTGGTATGGAAGTGGGGACATTGGAGCAGCAGCATTCCATTCCAAACAGTTGGTTCGGGGGGAACAACTGTGATTTTTCACTTGAACAATTCAACACAATGCCTTTTACAACACAATATCTTTTCAAACATGAATACCAGTAATTCGAAGCAGATCCCTTGCTGATGACTGACTCAGACTCTGCGTAAGAAGGAGATCCTGAGGGAATCTGGGATGTCCAGCCGGTCAGCCCTCAGTGGAGGGGGAGGTAAGTAAGGGAACGTGACAGGAAAGACTCGTCGGACGTCCAGGAGGAGCTGGCGGGTCTGTCCGTCAGAGCGCTCCTTCAGCAGTCCCTAAGGGAACACACATCAACACAACAGAGTGACCACATCAGGTGGGGAAGTTTGTGTGAATTTTATTATCATCATTTGAAATCAGATAAATATCGCAGCAGCAGAGAGCCACAGAGAAAAAATTGTTTATTTTAACCCAAAATCCCTTTATAAACATTTCCCAAACTTTAGGAATGCATGTGTCTGACCACCTGAACAATCCGGATGAAATTGAGGGTCACCCGCTCCTCAATGTCACTGTTAGGTGTGTAGAGGGTCAGAATTTTTACAATCTGCAATACAAAGTGACATGTGATTATGATTTGTTTGAGTATTCTTGGTTTAAATTGCTGTGAAAGTAAGATACATCCAGACCATCATACTGCCCCACCTGGTGGTTTGAGAGGGCAGTGCAGGCATGGACAAGGGCCTGTGCATCAGCCTCAGACTTCTTGCTAACTTGCAACAGCTGGGCAGCCTGAATGAGAGGCTCTAAAGTGGCAACAGCGCCACCTGCCTGCAAGCCCCGGCTACGCAGCCACTCCTCCAGAAGGCTGACGTTGTACCTGCCAAACAGGAAGGATACAGGAGGTTGAATCGGACCTGGGTAAAACTGCTAATTCATCAAAATACTTTTACTATTTTACAATTTGTGGTTACTAACATCTTTCTCAAGGAACTGCAATGCTATTTACATTTTTTTCCTGGTATCTAAAGAGAAAGTTTTATAAATCTGTATTTTACCCTGTTCTGTGCTGAATCTCTCTCAGATATGAGAGAGATTCAGCATCTCGTCCCCATCAAAACCATGCATGGTTGAGTGAGGCTCTTCACACAATTCATTTCTCCAATTTTGCACCTAACCGTTGTCATGGTAGCCAGACTGTCAAAGCCACAGAATTAATATTGGTTCCCAAAACAAAATCCGTCAACAAGTCATCCATGGAAATGTAACCATGTAAATAACCAGTCACTGTGGCTGCTTCAACACACAGATGACCTGTTGCCATGGTGACTTTCACTTACAAAAACCTGTCACCATGGTGACTTGAACAAACAGAAGACCAGTAACCAAGGCAACTTTAAAGGCACATCTGACTCTTCCTGATATTGTTTTTGCTATAAATTGCATCCTATAGATTGATAATGGTGCTGCACAATGATCCACATCTAAATATCTCAGTAAAAGTATGAGTAATTGGACTCCTCCCTTCCTTCCTGGCATTACTTTTCCAACTACTTTGGCAAAGATGTGTCACTACAGCAGTATGGAAATGTATTTTAATGAATTATAATAATGATGAGCATGAGGTGTGATGGTACCACCCCTCTACCTCCCACCTGATCTGCAGGCCCCGGCTGCAGCTGCACACATCTTTGCGAAGCAGCAGGCTGTTGAGGGAGGCAGCAGATAGCAGGTGGGTGAGCTGGCGGAAGGCCTGCTCCAGCAGGGACAGGGGCAGGGCCTGGCGGGACAGGGCAGTGTGCAGAGCCCCCAGTTCCCTCAGTACCAATGCCATGGTGGCAGGCTCCCCGTCGCCCCCAATGCCCATCCTGGCATCGGACCCCGCCCGCTTTCTGGAGGATCCAGTCAATGGCTTCCCGCCACCAGAGCCTGCCAATCCAGGGATCGAGTCACTCTCCAACATGGCAGGCACTGAGAGAGAGAGTAGTAGCTCAGCAGTTAACATTTTAGAAATTGAGCAGAGTTGAAAGATTAAAAAGACAAGAGAACAACAGTTAAACATTTAAATGGAGCAATGAAAAAAACACAGCACACATATACAAACTTGCATATGTACATGTGCCAGCCTACACACACACAAGGTCCAGCATGGGTTACAACAGATACTGCTAGCATCATACAACAACCATGAAAACACAATTGGTTATGCATCATCAATATTTAATGGCTCTGTGACCAATAAGGATTATCCATAACATCACATAACCAAAACTTGTAGTTCTTATGTCAGTGTCTCTCATTTCCTGAAAAAGCTGTCTTTTTGGAGATGAAAGACTGCTGTATGACTCCAATGACACAAATCTAAAATGACACAATCTTGCATCTCAGTACCGATTATTGGCTGCAGGCGACTCTCAGTAATGGACAGCAACTGCTGATAGGCTTGAATAGAGAGATCATTCAGGGCTCGACGCTGGTCTCTCAGGTCAGAGGTCAAAGGAACTAAGTCTTCCAAAACACCAGTGCTGTCCTGGAAAGGGCAGAAGGGGGAAGGGGGAGTGTGGTGTAATAAAACAAAAAGCAGGCAGAACTACCATACATTGTCATTGGCATACTAATTTTAGGTAGTCACTGTGCTTTTCATTGGAAAGCATAAAAACACCCACACACTGCTATGAATACCATCTGTCACCTCACCTCTGATGCAACAGAACTCTATCCAACTTCCAGGGAGGGTCTTTAGTATTGAGCCAACAGTCAGTCACTACTAGGGAGCATGGAATGGTAAACCACCTAAGCCAACTAAAGTCATTAACAGAAATCTAATGGCACCAATGAGACTACAAGCCTGAAGACGAAGCCTGAACAGTTCATGAAGCAATAGAATCATCCTGATTATCTCAAGTCAAGACAAAACCAACAGTAACAGTGGGCCAACAGTGGGCTCCTCCAGTTACTTGTTTATTCATTTTAAGAAGTGTTTTGACCTTAAAATGATGATGCTTCTCATGAAAATGAACTGGGCAGCCCTGGTTAAATGTATCATAAATTTTGCTTAGTAAAATAATATAATTTGCCCTGCAGTACATAAGATGCTGACGGCAGGCAAAACTGAGCAACAGCTGATTGATGAATTGTGTCTGCCATTTTGGAACATCTGGTTTCAAATACATTATCTTACAAACAACAATGGACATTTATCAAAATAGTACATTCAGCAACTCTAAAAACTGCTGTTGTCTGATAAAAAAATGACTGTTTGAATAATGCAGCAATGAAAGTAACATTTATGATCTGTTGCACACAGCTCATTAGTCAATTTATCATAATTCTACAAGACAGACATGGTGACGATTGCACAGTGGCACATGCAGTCATCTCAAAAATCTCAGGCAAGCATACTCATCTCACTGCAAGCACAAACTGACACACAGACACACACGTAGGCATGCACACATGTACACGCACATGCAGACATACATACAAGTGCAGTGAAGCACACACGTGTCTGACCTGCTGGGGACAGTGCTGAGTCAGAAGGTCAGTCAGCATGCAGGTGTTCTTCAGCCACAGTGCAGTCATGTCCACATCATTACAGTGCTTCTGAACAGCAGGATATGGGGAAGCATGGGGCAGCAGGTATTCACAGGACTTTCATAACAGGATATTTGAAATATGAAAATAATCTTTGGGAGCTGAAGCATGGAAAAATATGGCTACTACCATCCTCAGTACATACATAATCTCACATATAACAAATATCTAAACCATAATTGATAACTCATAACCAATTATCATTAGTTTTAATAGTTATTGTGAGACACTCAACAGATATGAGTTGTATTTCAGAAAGTACAAATGCTTTAAAATAATATAACAAAGAATACAAAACCCAGTTCTATTCTTAGAAACGGTATACTCTTGCTTACATGGATACTTACCAAAAAGTGTCTGTGACTGAGACTGGTGCCTCTTAACATTAACAAAACCTTGATGCTAACATAAAATGAACAGCTTAGTGGTAGTACTGGTTTTTCTTCATTTTCTTCTATATTGTCTGGTCATAGGGAGGACATCAAGGGCACACTGTAATGAGAGTCTACAATGCTCGGGTGAGTTACCTTTAGCGCCCCCTTGATGTTGGTGATTGCTGCAATGCAGAGGGATCGCGCCCGCAACTCATCACCGCCACAGTCTGCCTGACGAATGCACAGGAAGAGCACGCTGGCTGCCAGCCCCGGGGCCAAGGACAGCGCCATGTCCACCCGCAGGTCTGAACAGCAGAGATCACAGGTCAGTACACTGTCATTGCACCGCTGCATCAGCTACGGCTGCTTTGCAGTGGTCCATTACATCAACCACAACTGTTTTTCACTGTCATTTTACTGGTACCAACCAGACTTGGGTAAAATACACTTTGAAATAATTAAAATCTTTATGTACATCTCCAGTCCTGTAATTCCATTAGGTGTACTGGTCTGATTATAGATCAAACTAAATTGTCCACAGACCTTGTTTCCTAGTCCTAAACTGACTTCTGACTGAAATTGCAAAAACTCACAGACCCATGATTGGAGAATGAGGTATCATGACACCAAAAGTAAATAGAGCCACTGTATTATACCAGTAATTCACTGATTTAAATTGGGGGTTTTATGTATGTTTTACTTGAGGTAAAACATTCCATTTGGGTTTTTGTGCTTGGCATTTGTCCGACTAAAACAGAGCCCTAAGTCTCTTGCAGAGACCTGTGATGAGGTTCTTGAGGAGCTTGGCTTCATCCCTCTTTCTGCATTCCAGTAGCCCAGTGACTTCCACCCTCTTTTTCTGAGGAGATGGGACTTCTTGTCCAAGGGACAACTCTGTGTTGGAGGCTTAGACAGAGAGACAGAGAAATTCAGGGTGGATATGTTCTGTGTGCAATTCGTATTTCTGTGCATACTTCATATATGCACATATGCAATGAGTGATTTAGACTTGTGTGTGTAGGTGTGTGAGCGATTCAGACCCGTGTGAGTGTTGGCGTGTGAGTGATTCAGATCCATGTGAGTGTTGGCGTGTGAGTGATTCCGATCCATGTGAGTGTTGGCGTGTGAGTGATTCAGATCCATGTGAGTGTTTGTGTGTGAGTGATTCAGATCCATGTGAGTGTTTGTGTGTGAGTGATTCAGACCCATGTTTGTGTTGGTGTGTGAGTGATTCAGACCCGTGTTTGTGTTGGTGTGAGAGTGATTCAGACCCATGTGAGTGTTGGTGTGTGAGTGATTCAGACCTGTGTGAGTGTTGGTGTGTGAGTGATTCAGATCCATGTGAGTGTTTGTGTGTGAGTGATTCAGACCCATGTTTGTGTTGGTGTGTGAGTGATTCAGATCCATGTGAGTGTTTGTGTGTGAGTGATTCAGACCCATGTGAGTGTTGGTGTGTGAGTGATTCAGACCTGTCTGAGTGTTGGTGTGTGAGTGATTCAGATCCATGTGAGTGTTTGTGTGTGAGTGATTCAGATCCATGTTTGTGTTTGTGTGTGAGTGATTCAGACCCATGTTTGTGTTGGTGTGAGAGTGATTCAGACCCATGTGAGTTAGGGCTCTCCTCAGTGTGACTGTGTGTCTGAGATCGTGCAGCTCTCTCCTCAGCCTGAGGCACTCCTGCTCCCCCATCTCCACCTGCTCCATCAGGTCCTGTGTGAGGAACCACCCATATAACTTAATACAACATCCACCACGTGCTGGACAAACAAAACCCACATACAGCTCGAAACAGAACAGCAAAGCAACAGTAAATAAATCACACATAAAACACTGCACCAATGTAAAAACATAACTGATTAAACTAATCCAACTTATAAAATACAAAGCAAAAAACCAATTCATAACAAAATACCACATCCACACTAACTTAACACAACAAAACATTCATCCAACATAAACCACATTCTTATGTTACATTAAATAAAACATAAATGGTTTTTCTTTTTTATGAATCCTTTGCTCTCTTTATTGCTCCCTTTCTCTCTGCCTCTTTCCCTCTCTCTCTCTCTCTCTCTCTGCTTCATCACACAGTGTTGGTCCTAGGTTCCTGCCTTACCACATTTTCAGACAGAAGTGCAGTGATGGAGACTTGTTCAGTGGCAGGGGGGTCAGTGGGGAGTGGGCACTCTCTTTGCCCTCGAACCCGCAGCCACAGGCAAGACAGTTCCTCCTCCCACTGAGATCTCTGGGACAGCAGCTGGGCCTCCAAAAACCTGCAGAGAGACAGGGGGAGGTGCTGTCATTGTGACCGACAAGCTCTTACAGCATAAATTATTCAAAACCCTGTTTTTCAGCAGGTTACTGAACTAGCAAGCTACTAGAGAATAGCACCAAAGTACAGAGTGACATCACAGATGGATTCATCTTTCTTTAACTGGCCCATATCCATACCCTCCTCTTCGAAGCATAACTAAAATCATCGTTGCGCTTTTCATTGGCACACTCATAGGTTGTTGCTGTTCAAGGTTGCTGTTCACCCTTACTTGCCTCTGTAAAATATCAACTGTATAAATGCTATCAGCTAAATGGCAAAAATGTATTATGCTACCTACTTTTGAACTGCATGTAAACATACTATGCTGTCTTTCATTGTTTCTCTAGCGTCTAGGTTCCCAGATCCTTTAGTGACTCACTTGTTGGCCACTCGAACAGCATCATAAGCATGTCTCAAGTCCTCCCCTTTCATTCTCTCAGCTGCATCCTTAGTCACGCTCATCATGCCCATCAAGCCATCCTGTCAGCCAATCATACAGAAAAATTTTAGGGCTGCCATATCTCCCCATGGAACATGATGATTCATCTCATGTTCAAATGTCTTATACTATGCCAAAATGATGGATGTGTGTCTCAATAAAGCACAGTTTAACATCAAATCCAAATGATGTATGTTTGCATGTATGATTATGTAATAAAATGGACACTGTAAGAGCAGAACACAAAGAGGCTCAAATGGTTACCAGGGGGGCATCTGCAGCCAATGATTTCCTCTCAAAGGTGGATGATGTCACACTGACTCGCCTCTCCTCTTCAGGCATGGGAAATGGAGGTGCCCCAGAGAAAGAGGGGGACACTGGAGACAGGGGCTCTAGAACCAGGCTTTGGGCTGAATCTGTCCGCCTGTGTCCCCGAGAACGCTGCCATAACAAGGAATGACACCAGGAAACTCTTTTCAATTTTCGGTTTGTGTACACAACTACTGTGCTGCATTGGAATTCCAGTATTTCGAAGACTTGGAAGGCTTAAGGCATTACATGCCTTCCCAAAACTAAGGAATGCAAGGTTTGTCTTGGGTATTTGCCTCAGAAACAAATTTTGCCACAACTAAGACATTTTATTGAAATTCAACCCATTAAACAGAAACAAACTAAAATTTCCCATAGATGATCAAATTTCCATATGCAGATTGACCAGTATGTAACTGTGAGGAGACTGCAGATCTTGTAGTTGCATACCTCTGACAGCGAGGTCATCTCGCACAGGTTTTCATATCGCTGCTCCAGACGGGTGAACTCTTTAAGCAGCCCCTGATACCGCCGTCTCTCCTCCTCCAGCTCCACTCTCAGGCCTTCACCTGCCTGGGCCACACTCTGTGCTACACACTCTGAACACACAAAACATGCACACAGGTACACACACATGTACATACAACACAACACACACACACACACACACAAATATAATAAGCTTGGTATAAAAAGAACAGGTTTATATTACGTTTGAGTAGTATAAATATAAGCAATTGACACCAACCCTCCTGCATTCTCTCCTGCTCCAGTAAACGAGTGTGTAGTCCTTTCTTCTCCTCCTCCAGGGTGAGCTTCTGTGATTGCAGGGCTTGGACCTCCTGGGGGGGGGAACAGAGAGAGAGAAAGAGAGAGATGTATATGTGTGTGTACATGTGTGTGCCATTTGTGTGTGTGCGTGTGTGTGTCTGTGAGTGTGTTCGTACTAGTGTGTACATGAGTGTGTGTGTGTGGGTGTCAGTAGCCCTTTTGTGTGTGAGCTGCACTGTAGTGAGAGCCTCTGTGTGACAGAGCAGAGATGAGGCTCTCGGGATCCAGCTCACCTGTGTGAGTCGAGAAATCTCCTGGGCTGCCCTCTCCTCTGCCCTTCTCCTCTCCTCATCCTCTCTCTCTTTCTGTGCAGTGTCTGCCTGGGGCTGCTCTCGCCGCTGCGCTTCCAGTTTGCACAGTGCCCCCTGTAGGCGAGCCAGCTCCACTCCATGGGCCTCACGCTCTGACCGCAGAGACTCCTGCAGGGACACTCTCTCCCTGGCCTGAGAAAAGGCACACATAGTCATATAATCATTCATAACGATGAGTGCAAACTATAAACACCTACTAGGTTTGTCTTTTTACCTACAGTCATGAGTAGTGGACTTCAGTTCCAGTCCAAAAGAGTTGCTGAGTATTCTGGTTTTTGTTGTTACTAATTCATCTCACCTACTTTCTGAGCTGAAATTTCCGGTTCCAACCCCAGTCCCCTGCCCCAGGGCTTACCTCCTGGTCGGCCCTCAGCTGCAACTGCATCAGCTTCACCTCCATGCCCTTGTTGAGCTCACGGTACCGCTCCACCGAGCGTGCCTCCACCCGCAGTTTCTGCAGCTCCCTGCGGGCGGCTCGCCGGCGGACACAGCACTGCATAAGCACCACGGCTGCCTGCAGTCGCCTGTACCACCGCCGCACCAGCCATCTGCGAACCGCAGCCTGGATCACCAGTGTGGCCCGCTCCGCTAACAGCTGTGAATCAGGGTCAAAATGACATGTGTATATAACCTCATCTAAACCGCCTTTAATTATGACTTTAGATTCTTCACACCTTTAACATTATATATACAGAACAGGTATGCAAACTTATATCAAGGCCATGGTAACATGCATTATGTATAATAATATGTATAAATACATAAATAAGTTAAGATCAGAATAGATATTACAACATTTAACAATATCCATCTGCAAATATTCTAATAACTGTGGTTTTTAGATATTGCAACATATTAGAAAAAAACAATTTGTGGTGTTTTCAGGAATAGAGTATGATGCATTATATTGTGAATGAATGGAATGGAGTATACTTGAATATATGTTGTATTTGCAATATACTGCAATGTTTTCCATCCCTGTAGGGGCTGTTATCTTTAGACTGAGTGGAATGGGTCAGGGGTGGTTCTGAAGGCAAGATGATGCCATATGGTGCTTACCAGCCTGTAGGCTCGTCGGGCCAGCATGCCGCGGGTGAAGGCCTGGATGGTGACAGTGGCCTCGCGGATCAGCAGGTACATCTGCCTGACGGCCACCATGCGATATGTCTTCTGGATCACCAGTGCAGCCCGAGTGCAGCACAGAGTGTGGACCAGCCTGACAAACACACACACACACACACACACACAGAGGTTTTATGAAAATCATAGTGGGTGGAGCTACATTGAGCTGTCAGCCACTGATGTCACTGATCCACTGAATAGGTTTTGCTCTCCACAGCAAAAGACAATGATCAATTCAACTCATGAAACCTCAGTCCCCAATGACTAAAAGATAGCCAAGGTAACACTTTAGTGAAGTATTTATTTACTGCAAAATGCTATCAAGGCTAAAAGGCTATCAATCTCAGATATTCTGAATAACATATTTTGCTCAATTCTGATCCCGCCGTTCAAAAGCTGTGGACTCTTGAACGGTAATATCATTTGTATGCAATATACATTACATACATACATATGCTATACATTATACAGCTTAATTAGAGGTGCACATTGTAAGATTTACCAGCATCAGACTGGGACATATTTAGTTATAGGACATATTTAGGTTAGTATGACATATTTCCACACATTTCATGTAGTAGTTAGATTATGCATACCACCACAGTAAATTTAATGGCTTAAGAGTGATGTTTGGTAAAGTGGGACCCTCTTACCTCCTGGCCAGTCCTCCTCTGGCATATCTCTGCAGAGTGAGCGTCGCCCAGCGTATCCTCTGGTACTGACACCGTGCCAGCCACCCCCGCACCCAGCTCTGAATGACGACCCCAGCAGACCGCAGCCTCTCTGCCCGCAGCTTCTCCAGCAGGGCCACCTGGCCCGCGCGGAAGAACACTTTAGTCTTCCCCAGGCAGTACTGCTCCGGATCTGGGATGAGCATGGACAGCGCCTGCTGGCAGGAGGCCCGGAGCGCCTCTGGTGCCTGCGACCCACGCAGCAGGACCCGGTACCGGCTAAAGAATTCCAGGTAAGTCCATCTGGACCCCAGAGTAAATAAATATCCAGGTAAAGATGAAAGAGGGAAAGACGAAAGATGTCCAATTTTTAGGACAGTGTGAAGCAAATGACATTTTCATTCTGCTCTAAGTTTACTCTTAAGTTTTGAGCATGTGAAAAACTGGATAAAGTAATGACCTGGAGGGATATCCAGCAGCACTGATGCGAATTGTCTCCAGCACTCCACAGGCCCGAAGCTGCTGGACCACCCGTTTTGGGTCAAACCTGGAACAAAGGGAAATCCCAGCATTTATAAGAAATATATGCACACGAACACACACAGATATATTGTACATGTGCACACACAAGATCTTGAAAATATGCAAGCATATATACATGCATAAGCTCACATACAGAAACAAATACACCTAAGCAGACACACACATGCACAAATACACAGCTGAGTGCAAGAGAGATGTTGGCTCACTGGAAAGGCTGTTTGAGGTCATTGGGTTTGATGCAGCGGACATAGTGAGGAGTGGTAGAGTTAAGGGTATCCATCAGGAGCTGCAGAGACTGACGGAACTGTGAACACATGGGCAAGCAGACGGATATGTATGAGACAGCAGTGGGCACACAGTAATATACAGCCATTTAGCTGTCACTTTCACCATGAGCAGCTTACAGGTAAGCACATATAGCATGGCCATGACAGCAGTACTAGACCTAGAACTTCAGTTAACTCACAGGAAAATCTAAATCAATAATGGAGACAGGGACAGACAAACAGATATGCATTAGGAAATAGTGTTTATCATCCAAAGCATCTTACATACAATACTGGGCATGCAAACCCCCAGTGAAACTGTAGTTTCATAGAGCTGTAATGGGGTCACATAACTCCAGCATTTTAATAGGGAGCTGCCATGAGATAAGTAAAGGTCGTCAGATTTAACATTGCCCGGGTACAAGCAATAGAAATAATAACGACATAAGGTTCTGAAACGTACATGCTCCTGAATCAGAATTTGACACAATATCATATTAAGTAGTGTGCAGAAGACTATGGAGGGCAAAGTGCTCATCTATGTATTTGCAATGAATGACCACTGGAGGGAGCTTACCTGAAAGCCAACAGTCAGTTTGTGCTCTCTGTGGGTCCTCTTCCCTGAGCGCACGCTCCCATTAGGCAAACCAGTCTTCATTCCAGAATTTGAGAGAGCTTCCCCTGTTGGTTCTTTTTGGAAGAGCTCAGCCACTAGTTCTGACTGAGGGGGAGAGGTGTCAAAGTGTCAAAGAGGAGAAATAGCAGCGGGCCATTGAGTGGTTCATTCTGTTTTGGGGTTGTCTTTGGTGTTTAGGTCTGAGTGCTATTCCTACCCCTGTTAACAACCTCTCATGAATAATGCACAGAAAAAAACACCCTTAACAGCCCATTTCACTTTCATAACACTTAAGCTGTATATCATAGATGGGTACCTCTGTTTCAGTGGAGGCCAGATATAAGGGTTTTATGCAGCCATGAGCTCCTGGCTCTGCTATTAATTAGCTGTGCAGACCACTCACAGGTTAGTCCACAATAAAATGTGTCATCCAAGGAGGAAAGAAATTCATTGGCCATTTATTTGATAAAAAAGGTCACATCATACACATTATTGCATTAATTAAATAATTGGAAATAGATACAGGCATCCTTGCCAACCCCTGCTGCAAAGGTAAACATGATTACATTAAAATACTATCTTTCTCATAGACATCATGCAAAGACGTGTGGGCAGAGATAGCAAAACGCTGAGCAGGCAATGGTGTGAGAATGCATATTACCTGGCTGGCTCTTAAGATGTTGATTGGCTCCTCAAACACTGTGTCCCGATTCTTGTCTAGAAAACCATCACACTCATACTGCACCTAGACAGGACATGAAAACCAACATGGGCTTATGGGGGAGCACAGAATACTGGCATCAAATTTAGGTGGAGAACCAATATGTGACTAGAGACTCAGTGGACTGAACCAATCTTGGTTTTTTTGGTAAATAGGAAATCCTTTTGATTGGGTTAAATAACTTTAGCTTAACTTTAACTTTAACATTAGTGTCGCACATTACCAGCAGGCTCATGCTGAACATGCAGATGAATGGTACTGTAGAAATAGTGTGAAGTTCAGGAGGAACCACAATTGTGCTGAGCTCACTAACCATGTCAGCAAAGTGCAGGATGATGAAGGCCACGTTGGACATGCGTGGCTTCCTGAAGTGTGGATTTGGGCTTTGGTTTTGGTGCTGATCATACATCTTCTGGGCCCAGCTCTCAACTGAGCCCTTGGGCATCTGTCAGTAAAGAGAAGTAGAGTAGGATGACTTATACATGATTTTGTCTTTTTATTGAATTAAAACTGTAATTGTGGATGCTCAGTCAGGTTAATTTTATCAGGAATATTAGCAGTACCAAACAAATTTACCATTTCAATGCCTTCATTTGGAAATAATTTGACATATACCCATCATGATGTTTTTGATATCATGATAACTACCAGGGCATGTCACCAGTCAAATTGTATACAACATACTTGGAATGTTTTTCTTAGTCTGCATTGTCTGGAAAAAGAAAAAGTCTTGGGAAAATGTGGAGAACCTTCTCCTGAAAACATTATCTCACAATCAAATTAATGAGAGAATAAAACAAATGAAACTAATCAAAATCTTCCCCTGTGTTGCAGGAACAAATGAGGTGAGATGATGTCAAATGAGGTCAGAGGTCAGGGGTTTCAGATGGGGAGAGTGATCAGGTAACAGTACATATATGTGTGTTTGCATTAATGTGTGACTGTGTGTGTGTGTGTGTGTGTGTGTGTGTGTGTGTGTGTGTGTGTGTGTGTGTGTGTGTGTGTGTGTGTGTGTGTGTGTGTGTGTGTGTGTGTGCATGCATGTGTGTGTGTGTGCGTGTGTTAGATGAGGAAAGAGGGAGAGGCAAAGAGTGTGTCTGGGATATTGGTCTTTACCCTGCACTCTTCATCCAGCAGATCCAGCAGCCCCAGTGACCCCTCTATCAGTGCGATACAGGGCTGATTGTCACTGAACTCGATTCGGCTCCAGGGCAGCTCCTCCCTCACATACTCCTCCTGCTCCAGCTGGAAAACATGCTGGTGACAAACAGAGACAGAAAGGGGGGTTATTGTTCAAATATATTTTTTCTGAATTCTCTGTATGTTATACTAAGGAATAATAATACAAAACATTTATTTGATGTATTTGGCAATTAATTGTGAAGATTCTGAGTTTGGGGACAAGAGGTATGAAAATGAATATGGGGAGGAAAACACAAAGCAACAAATATGTATGATCAAATGTCTGTACAGCATACTTTGAATGTATCTACTATGCAGCTCAGAGAAACACACACATACACATATTCACGTACTCATAAACACTGCTTGGGACTCACCAAGTTGAATTGCTGCTGCAGTTTCTCATTGGCATAGTTTATACAGAACTGTTCAAAGCTGTTCTTGTCAAACGTCTCAAACCTGCCAGAATATAATTAAAGTCTAAAAAAACGTATGTATGATCTGTCATTTCTAATGGAACCAGACGTTCCTTAAATTAGGAATGAGCAGCTCACTCTCCCACTGACCCATAGATGTCCAGAACTCCAATGAAGGACTTGGGCTGCTCCCTATGGGCCCGCAGCGCGGTGTTAAGCCTGCAGACAATCCAGGCGAACAGCTGGCCGTACATGTGCTTGGCCAGGGCATCTCGGGCCTCGCCTGCCTGCTGACCTGACATGGGCTTCACCAGCATCTCCGCTCCCACCGCCAGCCGCCGGTGGCATAGCCAGTGGGCCATCTGAGCACGCTCCACGCCCAGCAGCTTGGAGAACACCGCTAGGGCTCTGTCCTCTGCCTGGAGCATACACACGCACACACACATGCACACAAAGCCTGCCAATGGAAACACTCCCCACCAAGGTGAGGAACAGATATGCCACTGCTCTGCAGGTTGGCCAACTGTTTAGTAGCAGGGGGAAGGTTAGGACAAGCATGGACACCAGGGCTGTGGGACAAATCAGTGGCTCCTACTCTTTCTGAACACACAATACATATTTTATCTAGCCTGATATATGTTCAAATATGGATTTACATGTTTTAAATGTATGTCACAAATGCGAATATACAGTAGAGCTGGGGTCTGATCTAAATCAATTCAGTCCATTCAGGAAATAAACTGAAATTCAATTAATGAACTGAAAAATGCTCTATGAGAATTTTTGCAAAAAATGAATCGAATTTCAGTTCATCTTCTGAATTTGGCTGAGGTACAACTTGTCCGTACTCTGACAGACACTGTCATTTGGACGATGTGGAGGTGAGTTTGGAGATAGAAGGGGTTTTTAAAGGAGGGGGCTGGAGAGGGCTCCCTTACCTCAATGTAGCTTCTGTCTCCACCTCTCCCACTGGCTTGGATGTTGACGTTCCCAAGGTGCAAGACAGCTGCCAGGATTCGGAACAGCTCCATCTGCTGGTCAGCAGGCACACCTGTGGGTGTACAGCAAATACACTACAGCACCCTTGAGATAAATCCAGCAACAGTGAATTTTGGTGTATAAAATGTAAAGGTTTTAGCAGTATCTTACCCAGTATGGTGAATGCATTGCGAGTACGTTCCAGGTCCGCTAAATCGTCTGTGCCTGGGATCTGGGTCTCCCCACCCTGGCTGGTGTAGCGGAACTGTTCAGCTCCATCTAATGTTACAGAGTGAGACCTGCCTGAGTCGGCCCGTTCTGAGATGGGGTGTCAGACATCATGTCTGATGTTAGAACAGCACTCCACTGAAGATGTGAGGAGGATTGTGAAAAGTGCCAGTGACAGCAGGATGCAGCTGATTAGGTCCTTATGGCAGGTGCTCTGCACTTTGACTACGACAATACAAGCACAAACATGAACTCTGTCCACCTCATCTGTCATACTTATAATTATGAGCCTCAATATGTTTTAACTCGGATCTGGTGTAACTGTTCAACTTCTAGGGATTTACTTTGCTAAAATGCAATGGACAGATATTTGTCATGAATCACGAGTGTGTGTGTATGCGTTGGTGTGTGTGAATTCGTAGGTGTGCATGTGTTTATACGTGTACAGGGAGGGGCCATGTTGTGAAAAAAGAGTGTTAGAAGAGGAAACCAACCACTGGTTTATTAGCAAAGCCCATCAGCAGAAGATGAGCTCTGCCCAACCAGGTGAGAAATCAGTCAGTCTCACAGTCATGATGTAATAGGTATGATCCTGAAAGGGTCAGATGAGGATTTTGGTCTCACCCAGTTTCAGGACTCTCATCTCAGGCAGGTCTCTGGAGGCACACAGCTGGTAGAAGATATGATAATTCCTCTCCTCTGGAGCCTAAAGAAGGACATTCTCAATAAGCAAAATAATCCAGCAATTTCACACACACACACACCAGGTTGATCTGACAACTTATTTCTTATCAGTAAATTGAGCTCCAGGCCATCACAAATAATATTTACACCATGACCTACACAGGTTAGGAAAAATACATTGCATCAAATAGTTCAGTACATAATTTAAGTCACTATGAATAATTTAATCTCAGTGCCTAAATGGTAAATGTATAGCTTTAAGAGTTGATTCAACAATTAGATTTGGCCTCATTATTGGTCAGTTAAAGCACATGTGGCATAATTTAGGCTCAGGCACCTGGAAGACAACGCGGGACTTCTCCAATAGATATGTCCTCATGTTCGCACCAATGATGTCACCATGACGTCCGAAGCCTATTTCAATGTACTTTCCAAAGCGGCTGCTGTTGTCATTCCTGGTGGTCTTGGCATTCCCAACAGCCTGAATTTAAGAGAGCATCATGCATATTCTCATACTCAATGGGCTCTACTTTAATGGTCCAAACTCATGGTGAAACATTCAAAATAGTGTATTATGTTGAGCAAATGTTACCTCATTCTATTACAGAACTATATGGCAACAATTTCAAGGTAGAGAACCTTACAGAATCTGCAGGGATTACATTGCAAACTGCTATAAAATTAACTACACTCTCCTTGAAAAATCACACAAACACTGGTTTTCAAAGAGATGATGCAACAATTTTTCAATATAATAAAATATTTTTATCATTGCGCCATAAGTGTGGACTGTCAAAACCCAGTGAGTTATTCATCTTCTGTTTTTCTACTTTGTGCTCAGTAGACATTCATCATTTCCCATAGACTTAATTTTGTTATGACGATGCAAAAGAATTATCCAAACACACAGCCTTAGATAATTCAGTCATGATGCTTCAGCCTCCAAGAGACAACATACCTACTTAGTATTGGTGTTACTGAAGGTCTTGAACTAATAACAGGAGAATGAGGTGTCATGAAACCAAAAATGGGTGGATCTACTGTAAGTGATCAATAACATGGTCATTGGAAATAACTGATTTGTTTTCCCTGTGGAGAGCACAGTCTTTTGATTGGCTTACACAAATAAGTCCTCAATTGTTTGTTGTACCTCCTCCTATTTTGGGATTCATAAAACTTCATTCTTCCATTTCTAGCCTGTATATACCCTTCATCCCCTCTCTCTGTACCTCCATGATGGGATTGGACGCTAGCACCCTCTCCTCCACACTGGTCTGCTGGGCCGCGCCGCCCACCACTGCGAAGTAGCGCATGGTGAATTTGGCTGAGACGGTCTTCCCTGATCCCGACTCCCCGCTGATTATAATGGACTGGTTTTTCTGCTCTCTGGACACACAGGCACAGGCTGCTCTCAGTCATTGAATAAAATGCATGTCTCCCCAACACAAGCCCTGAGGCAGTGCTACGCACATTTTTATTTTTCCCATGACCCTCTTTTAACCATGGAGGTCAACTAAGAACTCAGCTCTTTTACACTGATGACGTAGGGAATCAAAGTGGGTAGGGATTACATGGGATTGTGTTGCCAGTTTTACATTGGGGAGGATTAGGTGGTCAGAGGACCAATTCATATAGGAATCTTGACCAGTATAGCAAAGCTACCAACTCTGCTCTTTTAAAAAGTGTTATGGGATATTTGATGACCTCAGTGGCCAGGACCACAGTTTAAAGTTTCATCTGAAGTATCTTACCCAGTATCTCACATCTAAAGCCCTCATCACATTGCAGCAATAGTAAATGTGTCTTTGGTCCAGAGGAAAGAGTGTCCCTTACTGGTCGAACAGCTCCTCTTCTAACAGCAAATTGTTATTTTTCCTAAATCTGTGTGAGGAGCAGAGGTTGTGATTGGTTGAACAGCATGGTTGATCTCTGACCTGGTCATGGTTCGGTATGCCTCTTCGGCAACAGAAAAGATATGAGGTTCCATGTCAGCTGTGTCCTGCCCGCTGTAAGCATCGATCACCTCCTCTCCATATATGGGCAGCTGTTCATACGGGTTGATGGCCACCAATACAATCCCTGTAATGCAAAGCAGGTGTATTTATCTTTGTTACTGGGCAAAAAACTACCACAAAAGTCAATAATTATAAATACACAACTGAAATAAAAGCACTTCTCCATGCATCATGTCTACTCCCTGAAGATTTTGGTGCTGCCTTAGGTTAGACAATCAGAATAAGGAAATAAAACTGTAGGATATCCAGAGGATTCCTAGTGTAATACATATGTCAAAGTTAAATCTGGATTTAATATTTGTCCGATTATGTAGTTGCTGCTTGTTAACAAAACAACAAATAGGCTTTCCTTCAGACATGGTCAGCATTTTTTTAGCATATCAAAAACAAACCAAAAAACATAGCCCTCAATATTGACTGTTTAAAGTCACTGTTGAAGCAAGCCTCATTTGAGTTAACTTCAATAATGACCTTGTGACTTTCTTGTTTTCTAAACCATGCCAAGTATAGTTAACAAAGCATTGCTATGTTCTTGGAAAAATGCACCACCCTATGTAGGTGCTTAAACTAAATTTATGACATATGATTTCCAAACCCAACAGGGAGCACATTACAATAACAGTATCCCTACATAACTGACTACCAGCTGATATGGGGCCATCTCAGCTAAAGTGAGACTTTCTCAAACACAAAGGTCAAAGCAGGTCATGTTGAAGTAAAAAGTCTCTTTATCAGCAGCAGTGGAGAAAAGCTCCAGACAGAAACTGATCAAAAAGAATGCCTGCGGGACTCCAGAAGACCCTGACGGCTCTACTCTGTGATTAATGTTTTGTCAGAATCCTGAGGAATAAAGCGGACATTGCTTGCCGTGCCCCAAGTGGACTTCACACCTGTAGAAACACTGGGGTGCAAAAGTCCACCCCAGCCAAGTCCACCAAAGAGATGACTCTTAAGATAGATTTAATAGTTTTATTTCATTCCAGGAGAAGCTTACATCAATAAACAAAGAAGAATTTTTATTATAAAAAACATAACTCTATATTACATTTAATTACAGGACATGGAATTAGGTGCAAAAGAAGCATCTGAAATTCCTGTATCTCATATACAGATGTTTCTGATTGCAGCAAGACAGCTACAGGAAACAGCTAGAGAACTTACCTTTAAACAGATAACCATCCTGAACCCATTATGAGAAGAGCTACCAGTACAACTACAGCTTTACAACATTTTAACTCTAATTAACATTAAAGCTACACAATCAGTTTAAAATAGATTAGTTGCTATGTAACTTTTCTCCTCTCAGCTGTCAAAACACAAGTTCAGAATAATGATCAACTGTTTTCTTCCATTTTCCATGTTTTCTTCCATCATTATTTCTAATGTTTTTCATTTGTTTGTCAATCACCCTTGTAAAGTTAATTTGTTTTATAACATTTCCAACCACGCAACTGGATACTTTACTGAATCATTTTAGGTTAAGTACTGTGCCAAACTGTATAATAGCAGTGCCACAACTGGGAATTAAACCTGCTACTTCTCAGGTACAAAACCAGTTGCTTTACTATTAGACTACACTTGCTCACAGCTCACAGCTCCTTAGCTGCTATTTCCTCAGGTTCCCAGGATCTCTCACCACAGTAGGTATAGATACTGCTGTAGTCCAGGAAGCGCACACGCAGGTTGTGCAAGACCGCTGGCTCATGCAGGAAGCTGAGAGCTGTCAGGTCATTTTCCCCCTCCAAAATGTCAGGGTTCCCCAGCAATGGGAGGGCAGAAGGGGGCAACACTGGATATTGAACATCCTGGCAGGAGCGGAACAGTAGCCTTAGACTAGAGCACAGCAATATCTTCATTTATAACACAATCTCATTAATGTATTGCTTCAAGGGACTGGGAGGGCAATTTTTAATTTTTTGATACCGGCTTGTAAAAAAAGAATAATGCACAGCTGTAATGTAATTCTAGTGAAAGTGGCCTTATCACTGTTCCAGATCAATACATAAGGCCATTAAATATTATATTTCAACTACTTACAACTAAAAACCGAGGCCAAGATGTAAACTGTTAACATCATCAATTCTGTTTTACTGAATCTGTGTGTTGAATGATTCCTTTTCCATGTAGTTGTGATATAAGCGGAGCAAAGAGATTGTGTCCTGTTGTGGTTTTTTTATATTCATTATATATGAGCACACATTTTGTTAAACTCACCTGCCCAACAGTGAAAGGCAAGAACACAAAATGATATATAATTAAGGGAACAGGCCATTCAGCTGCACTAGGCCTACAATTTAACTGTAGGCACATTCCCATTTGAGGAATCGATTTTCCATGTTCATTTATGACATGCTGAGAGAACTGTAGAATGTGAGGAGAAGTAAAAGTGGGTGTGAGCAGCAGCGTTGGAGTGTAAGGTCCTCTCACCCTGCCATCACTCAGCTGCAGAGTGAGGTGTCCATCCCCCGGGCTGAAGTCCTGAAGCAGGCTGGCCGAAACCCACACTGCCTCTGGGTCCGGCACCCACACACATGCCCCCTACAACACATACACACACATGCACACACACAAACAATGACACAGACCGTTACATGATAATACAGGCCATTACATGATAAAACAGTCACAGCAAAGAGCAAAGAGTTCTCTCTCCTGCACAATTATAATTGTTACACTTCCTGTTTTCTTTCTTTCTCTCTCAACCTCTCTATTGCTTTCATTCTCTATCTGTCACGCATACACTCACATCTATGAAAATCTTCAACAGTAAGGATTTATTTTATTCAAAATAATTATTGACACACTTTATGTCTGACTCTGACCTGTACAGTAAGATCTTCAGTTAGATCTTTAGCACATTCACAACTTTCAGTTCCATACAATTTTGCATCACTCTAATTGTGGACAAAGTCAGGGCACACATTGCCCCTAAGCAGCATATTAAAATTATACAGCACACACTGCAGGTTAGCAGAGCAGCAGCTGTCAGTCCAGCCAGGAGATGCCCAGAGTACTGCCATGCCCCACCCAGACCATCCTGATCACTCTCATCAGCATAATACCCCATCTCCCCAGTTAAAAATTAACATCAGTCATGCCTCTCTTCCTGAGCGCTCGGATTACTCATTATCTCCATCACAACAGAGGCTGCCATTCTCCCTGATGGAGCACTTCCTGCTGCATTAAACCCGCCTTTCTTATCCTTCACCCAGACCACATCAAACCCCCCCCCACACACACACACACACTCCGCCATTGCTGTAAGGGACAAAACCATGTGATTAATCACAAGACAGGAAATAGGACGCGAAAGAAAAGCCATTCAGGAACAGTGAGCTAGCCTTCATGTATCTTCTGGCTCTATATACACAGTTTCAATTAAAAAAAAACATTACAAAGGAGCCCAGGAGCAAGAATATAAAAATGGGTGTTAAAAAAAAATTACATCATAAGAAAGTATTTACACATTTTTTCTGTGTGTGAGAAACATTTCTTCTAAAATTTATTAGTCAAGATGCCATGTAACCCCCTAATCGTCTCTCTCTCCAAAGTCAATGTTGATGAATATCCATGTGTATACAGACTACTTGATGCTGATTTTTAAAAAATCAACATGGATATTGCTGAAGGATGTCTCTCCTGACTCAGTTTAAACACACATAATTTCAGAGAAATAGAAGCTCATAAGAAGTAAATTCAATTTAAGATGATTACATACTCTTTACCTTGCAATAGAGCTCTGTGGCCATGATCACTGGATGCAGCCTGTGACAATGGGCTGAGAGAAAAGTCAGGGTGTGAGTGGGGCTGGGACCTGGGCTCTGGAAGACGAATGGAGTTCTCCTCTTCAGAACCACTTCCCTTGCCTCTTTCCTTCTCCTTCGTCCTGGAGAGGTGCAATTGTCGTGGTGCACTTTGCACCATCAGAGAGAGAAAGAGGCAGAAGAACCTATGACTGAGGACTGGCAAGTTAACTGTTAATCTCCAGGAAAAGAGGGTGTGAGAGGGTTACATTTTTATGGGAGGTTCTTTGGTCTCGTGCTTTTAATAAACGCCATTATGCACTGTTAGGAAATAAATGTACTGAATGTTGGAACAGTATTGCATCAAAGCCAAAAAAGAATACAGTTCATGTTAAGATGCAGATTTACCCCAAATAACATGTTGACAATGAGAAAAATCTCTATTTTCACTGGTAATACTAAGCTCTTTATATGCTGGGGGAACAAGCATCAACAGGTGTGTGTGCAATGCAATGCCACTCAGCTTTCCCATTTGCAAGCAGGTGGGCAAAATGATGCAGAGCAGTCTGTGGACATTTTAATGAAAGATACACTGCAAGATGCTTCAGAGAAGTTAAATAGAAGTCCATGACACACAGGAATTGTGAAGGGGGAACTTGGGTAGGGGAAGTGGGAACATGCACAGGAATTTGAACAGAGACATTTTAGATCAATGCTACATCATATAGAAATAATTTTTTCACAAATGCTTAATGTGTCACATATTAAGTGCATGTACCTGCTTGTTCCTTTTTTTACGTCCCCCTTACATTCATGATTGCTAAATTGTGCCCATGCTGTGTGCCGACCACACCTATATGTGTCCCATTACCTTTTGTATGTGCCAACCTTATAAAATGAATTTCCGTACAAATGGACCAGTTTTGATATTGTATCATATCCCTTTAAGGCTGCAAGTAAGTACGCTTCCTGCTGACTAGCAAGCTTTTTACAGGAGTGATTCCATAATAGTTTGTTTCCATTTTTGTATCCCTCCTGGTTACTAATACCACTCTTCCAAAATGAATGGCTTAGTTAAATATACACTTAAGTAAATTGTTGTTTTGTGACACTTATACTAATACAGTGATTATACTAAGCAGTTAAATTCCAAGCTGGGGCTCTGCAGTTGTATCCTTAAGTGAGGTACATGGCCCGGATTGCATCAGTCAATGTCCAGCTGAATAAATGGACAGCATGTTAAAATGTGAGTCACTCCTCTGGGTAACAGCATCTGTTTAGTGCCTGATGTACATACAATTCTGAAATTGTGTGAACTTCGCTTATCTAATTACCTGGCATCTCTTCCTTTCAGTGGGTCATAGCCCAGTGCAAGTAGTCAAACAAAGCAGGGCATTTACTACTTTGCTCAGGTTATTGTATGGACAGTGTAATAGCAAATCATATTTGCATGTATACAGTTTTTACATGTGTTATACAGTTGTGCTCAAAAGTTTACATACCCCGGCAGAATTTTTGCTTACTTGGCCTTTTTTCAGAGAATACGAATGATAACACAAAAACTTTTTTTCCACTCATGGTCAGTGGTTGGGTGAAGCCATTTATTGATAAACAACTGTGTTTTCTATTTTTAAATCATAATGACAACAAAAAACATCCAAATGACCCTGATCAAAAGTTTACATACCCCAGTTCTTAATACCGTGTATTGCCCCCTCTAACATCAATGACAGCTTGAAGTCTTTTGTGGTAGTTGTGGATGAGGCTCTTTATTTTCTCAGATGGTAAAGTTGCCCATTCTTCTTGGCAAAAAGCCTCCAGTTCCTGTAAATTCCTGGGCTGTCTTGCATGAACTGCGCGCTTCAGATCTCCCCAGAGTGGCTCAATGATATTGAGGTCAGGAGACTGAGATGGCCACTCCAGAACCTTCATTCTGTTCTGCTGTAGCCAATGACAGGTCGACTTGGCCTTGTGTTTTGGATCGTTGTCATGTTGGAACGTCCAAGTACGTCCCATGCGCAGCTTCCGGGCTGATGAGTGCAAATTTTCCTCCAGTATTTGCTGATAATGTGTTGCATTCATCTTTCCTTCAACTTTGACCAAGTTTCCTGTGCCTTTGGAGCTCACACATCCCCAAAACATCAGCAATCCACCTCCATGCTTTACAGTAGGAATGGTGTTCCTTTCATCAGAGGCCTTGTTGACACCTCTCCAAACGTAACGTTTATGGTTGTGGCCAAAAAGTTCAATTTTGGTTCCAGAAGTTTTGAGGCTTGTCTCTGTGCTGTTTGGCGTATTGTAGGCGACATACTTTGTGGCATTTGCGCAGTAATGGCTTTTTTCTGGCGACCCGACCATGCAGCCCATTTTTCTTCAATTGCCTCCTTATTGTGCATCTTGAAACAGCCACACTGCTAGTTTTCACAGAGTCTTGTATTTCAGCTGATGTTATTTGTGGGTTTTTCTTTGCATCTCGAACAATTTTCCTGGCAGTTGTGGCCGAACTTTTTGTTGGTCTACCTGACCGTGGTTTGGTTTTAACAGAGCCCCTGATTTTCCATTTGTTAATCACAGTTTGAACACTGCTGACTGGCATTAGCAATTCCTTGGATATCTTTTTGTATCCCTTTGCTGTTTTATACAGTTCAACTACCTTTTCCTGTAGATCCGTTGACAATTCTTTTGCTTTCCCCATGACTCAGAATCCAGAAATGTCAGTGGCTGGATGAAAGATGCAAGAGTCTGTCTGGATCCCAGAAACTCACTCAGCTTTTATGCACACACTTTGATTACAAGCAAACAGATCACAGGTGAGGATGGTTACCTTTAGTAGCCATTCAAACCCATTTGTGTCAACTTCTGTGCATGTTATCAGGCCAAAATCACCAGGGTATGTAAACTTTTGAGCAGGGTCATTTGGATGTTTTTTGTTGTCATTATGATTTAAAAATAGAAAACACAGTTGTTTATCAATAAATGGCTTCACCCAACCACTGACCATGAGTGGGAAAAAAAGTTGTTGTGTTATCATTCATATTCTCTGAAAAAAGGCCAAGAAAGCAAAAATTCTGCCGGGGTATGTAAACTTTTGAGCACAACTGTACCTTGTGAGTGTGGACTGCTATAGTACAATTGTTTTTTTATTTCACAGATTACATTCAAACTGAGAAGTTTAAACTGTTCCTGACATTACATGAGCTCGGTTCAAGTTAACAGCTGCTCCCAGTTCTTTTAATTTCAGAACGTTCTGTTATACCTATTTGTTACAAGCCAGAAAGTCAAGCTTTCCATTTAAGCTCTGATATCCAATATTCTCAGATTCAGTGGATGCTAAAGCATCAGGCCTAACACTAACCCAGGCCTACACTAAAATGGCTAAGGACCTATTCAAATCACACCTCAAACTGCACAACGTATTTCCTTTTCATAGTTAAAGCAATGCAAAAAAGTAAAAAAATACAAGCAGACAATGTGTTATTGTTTTTCAGTAAAAAAAGAAAAACAAAAAACATTTTATTAAAGAATCATAAAAAATAAAACTCTTGATACAATTTCTGATAACCATCAAGTCAGTTCAAATATATATGCACTATATATATAAGTACTCTGCCTAAAGGTTAAAAGGTCCATAAACTTTAAAATAAAATATATTTCAATTTTAAAATTTCTTCAATAACGGTCTTATTTTCTGTTATAAATTGTCTACTTGTACACAAGAGACAAAAATGAGGCAAAATGTAAAATAAAATGGTCACAGTTTGTGGGACATTTATATCAAAGTAAGTACATTATAAAAACACAAATGAAATACATGAACACACTAATGTATGATGCTTCAAAACATGCAGATTGTGAACTTGCAAACAATGGTTAAAAAAAAAAAAGCACTTGTCCTTAGTCCTTAACATACACAACTTCCAATGATTGTATTTGTGGTATGAACAGTAAGTTCTGAAGGCTTTTTATTGAAAACACTTTTTATTGATTAAAAAAATCATAAAATTATTATATCTGCATACAAAATACTTAAAGCAATAGGACAGAGTGTGACACTGGGAAATTAGGTAAAAACTGACTTCATTTCCCAGCCCTCTGTGAGTCCTCAAAGGATTTCCACTCATTAACCCTGTTTTTCTTTTCAATCTTTAGGGTATTAGCTCAAATGTTGTGCATTGGATACTCGTACCTTTGATGGGTGCCCTAGCATTACCCGTCCTGAATACTAATCTTGCCCACATTGGGATCATTACACTCTTTTTTTTCCTCTTTACACTTTCAAAGAAAAGTTTGCATGCCGCCATATGCTTCAAGTATTGGGGAGTCAACATTACGGTTTCATTTTTAAGAACAAACAAAAGAGAACATTCCAGCATGAACCAGTGAAACAGAACAGCTGGAAAGAAGATTTCAGTCACACACCTATGTTTTGGAAGACACTCCGTAACTACTTTTAGAGCTAGAGAAAGGGAAGGGACATTCATTCATAACCCCAGGAACAGTTAGTCAATTTGGTGACCCTTTTCACTTTTGAAAAGCATAAATCTAAAGTAGTCTGATTTTGCAGGTCTTTGAGGCAAGAGTTCGAACACTTCCATAATAGCCAGAAAATCAGAAGTGAACTGGTTGCACCACATTACAGACTAAACAGGGAACTGAAATCTGAATTGCATTAGTGGTTATCAGAGACCAACCCAAATCTGTGTAAGACAAAACAAATACAATTATTCAATGATGAAATAAATCTTCACTAGCAGAATACAGATGAAAACAAACACATGGCTGTACAAAAAAAGAAATCTTCCAAAGATGCATTATATATTAGTGAAAACAGTATTCATATATACCTGGATTGTTCTCTTGTAATGGTAACAAATTTTTGCATGGATACATCCATAAATGTACTTAGGTACACTATACAAATACGTACAACATACATCCATGTGACCTATTTTAGCTGGCCCAATAATCACAGCAGTTAAGCAAATAAATAAAGTAAAAAAAAAAAAAAACAATGTAAGCTGTTTAAACAAAGACAATCAAGTGTCACTGGCCAACAATGAGGCCTAATTTTCAAGCTCCATGCTGAGCACTTGGGGAGTATCTTCATTTTATTATCTTACAATGAACAGAACAGACAGGTATTGTGCTTGTGAACTGCAATTAGTAGGTTGCATGACAATCTTATTTTAATCATGGCTATCATATGTCCAACAATGCAGTCATCATTATATTCCTCCAACCCTTAAAAACAAAAGAACACTTCTAGTGTCTGGAAGCCCTGCAAGTGGACTAGCTGCCATAATGGTTTTGTTTGTCACTACTCCTCAGTATTCTGCAGGACACTGCTCTGGCCTGTTTCAGCCAGGGCTGGGGAGTATGGAAGCCCTTGATTTGATGTTGTCATCATGTCATGATGTTGTCATCTATGGCTTATCTCGCAGGGTCTCCCCCCCCCAAACGTTAGAGTGGTTCGATGTACCCCATCTATCACCCTAATATGAACCTAGCCATGTCAACTGATTTTGTTGCAAATATTAAAATATATAAAAATGAAACTGAAATGGTGATTTGTATCGTAATAGAAATACTTATGGTTTTAATGCATAATTTACAATATGCTAACAACTTATCCAAGTTTGCGTCTTGGTTTCAAAGAATAATGCTCCACCTGTTAGAAAATAATTCCAGCACTAAACATGGGGAAACCGCTGGAGTGAGCTTGCGACCTCTGAGCGCTATGTCCACAGTGATTCACCACCAGACCATTCATAAAAACGTCACACAATTATAAAAGAACCACATTTAGGCTGTCCAGAAAAAAATAAACATTAAAAACTACTTGTGAACATTGTTTTGAGTGTGTCCAGTAAATGAAAGGGCTCTACAGTAAACTGGGAGCTAGTGTTACTGCAAAGAATTGAGGAGGACCAAAAGATGGGGATCTCAAACCATGCCCCTGAGAGACCAAAAAAAAAAAAAAAACACCATAACTATACTATATACATATTTAATATCCTCACACAAAACTGAGGTACAAAAATTGGTAAATTGCCAAGCCTGCCTTACCCCTGGCAAAAACATCCTGTACATACACATTTTTCGATTCAACTGACACCTATCCTCGGTTTTGATTCATCTGCGGGGGTAGTGTTCTCATGACAGCAAAACGTCAACTTCTCAAAATATTTTAAGTGTGTATGTCAAAAAGCACATGAAAAGTCCTGTACTTAAACCACGCAATACAAAGAAGAAATTGCTAAGAACTTAAAGGTTTAGCACTTAAGTCCATCTGCAGCCACAGCAGAGCCATCCTTAACCCTTATTTAATAATAAACAATAATACGAATTTCTACAGCTATTAGCAGGCAGGTCCACAGGCTTTTCACAATGACTACTGAAAGCATCCGTATGGCTTTGTGACCTATACATAAGTAAGTATGAAAATTAGGAATGGATAAAAGTGGAGTCATTCACAGTCAGAAGAACAATAAATGGCCAAGAATAAGAGAAAGAAGTTTAAAGTCTTAATGAGACAAAGTTAATCCTTTTTGAATTTGATCAATCAAATTTGATTACAGTTATTACAAATAAAGCAATACAATCGCATGGAATCACATTCTCTCTGACCACAACAAAAACCAAAGGTGAGCTCTGGAGTAAAAAAAACACCTTATGAATCTAGAAACTAAATCTCTCTCTCACTTTTGCCAAATCAAAGCTCATTCTGGTAAGGAGGACTGCCCCTTGATCAGCTCTTAACTCAATATCAATTAAACCTATAACTTTGTTGGTCTTCCCTTACCACACAAGTTATGATACATATTTTGGTCTTACTTGCTCCTTTACATCTTTGTTGGACTGCAGCTCCACACAAAAAACAAAGCTGACAGGGTGCTTGTGGAGATGCTTCTAGAATACATTGAACACCACACTTCAACCTTCAGAGACCACAGGCTGAGTCAAAATTAATCAAGCTGACGTACTTTCAATGACTCACGTGCATCTTTTTATTGACTACTTTCTTTGGAGGAGCACCTAACTAATGCCTCCCTAGTGACTAATGCCTCCCTACAACGGTGCCATTAACTACGTAAAAATGCAAACTATTTAAAAAATATATTTAACCAAAAAAAAATCTGGGTCTACCTCATCCTACTCATGAACTTAAGATTCTTTATTTTTTAAAATATGTCAAAAAGTGAACCACGGCATAGTGGCATAAGTGGAAATGACTTACAGCAGCATTTGAACAGAGTTCCTGTGTGAAATGCCAACAAAAAAAACTTTTTTGAAAAAAGAAACATGTATACAAATAAACAGACCAAGCCATCTGTGCATCTGCCACTAACCTTATCAGGAGACACCAACATGGTACTCTTCTGAAACTGACAGAATAAACTTGGTGGTCTGCAACAATCACACAAATCATTCCCACTGTCACTGCTTTCATTACTGTTATTGTTATCATTATTATTACTGTTATAAACTTTAGTATTAGTGCCATGGCTAATATGGTTACTATTTTTCCGATGAAGGCAGCTTGTTGGTGTCCAAGAATTAACTGTAGCTGTAAATCACTTATGCCAAGCCAGTATTACTGTTTTTTTTCTTCCTGCAAGAATGTGTATTTCCCCACCCACTTTACCTCTATTAGACCTCTGATTATTATGAGAAGATGCGGATGCACTGTGTGGCAGGAGTGTGGCAGACTGGGCATTCTGGCTCAGCCGACTGGCATATCTGGCCAGCGCACTCCATGCAAAAGAGGTTGTGGCCACAGGGCACCAGGGCTGCCGTCACCTCACTCTCAAAGCAGACGTAGCAGTCCCTGATGCCTGGCACCACCCCAGCTGGTAGACTGCTGGCCTTGAAGCGGGCCAGCATGCCCACAGCGCTGATCCCAGCCTCTGACTCGGTGGGTGATCCCCCGGGGAGGGAGGAGGCGGAGCAGGAGGAGGAGTAGCCAGTTGTGCTGCCACCACTGCTGCTGCCGGTGGAGCCCCTGGAGAAAGAAGAGGCACTTCCTGCCTGCAGCCAGGAGAGGGCACTGAGCGGGTCGCTCTGGGCACGGCGCGCCAGCGGGTGATCCAACCCCGAAGGGTCAGATGGCAGGGTGGGCGAGGCACGGGGTGTGGCGACCCCAGCTCCGCTGTCACGCCGCTGCTGCACACTCTGGCCAGAAAAGGGCGCCCAGATGTTGGCGCTGCCCAGCTCAAACCCAAGCTCCTCAGTGGATGGGACGGGCAGGTCCCCTCCAAACACAAACCCCCCACTGCCACCTGAGCTTCCAATGCTGCTCTCTGGGGGACCCGTGCCCAAACCACCATTATGAAAGGAGGCTGAACGTGCCTTCCTCCTGTGGTGATGTAGGGACACAGGGAGGGGCTGGGGTGGGGCCGAGCGGCTAGCCCTGGACCACAGCGCACTCCCGCCCATGCCCAAGGAGCCCAGTCCCTCCAGGCTGACATCAGTGCCGTTGCTGTGGAAATCGTTGTCACCCTGTAGGTCAACGAAGGCCCCAGTGCGCAGGGTGATGTGCGTCTCGATCTCCTCCCGTGCACGGTCCACATTTTCAGGCATTCCTGTCACCTCGAACACGGGGTCCTTGTCACGGCTGGGCGTGACGATGTATGTGTGAGTCTGCTGCTGAATGCGCTTCACAGTGGCACCTTTGGGTCCCACCACCAGCCCCACCACGCGGTAGGGGACACGCACCTGAATGGTGGTCTGTCCCGGCAGGTGAGGGGGCCCTGGGAGGGGCCCACTAGCCCCAGTTGTGCCCCCAGCCTTGCAGCGAGAAGCACGGATCATGGAGAAGTGCTCAGCAGCAGACAGGATCTCCAGCTTGGCCATCTCCACATCCTCCCGTCTGCCCGTGACGATGAAAACTGGCTCCTCTCCGCGCACAGGGGTCTTGATGTAAGTGTTGGTCTTGGCACGTAGAGCCTTAATCTTACAACCTATGGAGCATAAAACAAGTTAGATTACAGCATTTTAAAATCTATCCATTGCTTAACATGACTGTTAGCAATAATTGACTACAGACTAAATACTGGTGCAGTCCCAGGGAACACCATTACCAGCTATGACCAGGGGAGCCTACCTTGTTGATACAGCAATTAGTTCAGTCTCAGTAACGACAGCAGTTAAACCAATTTGTCACCATATAAGTAATTACTCTTCAGTGACCACTGACATTAGTCATAATTAGTATTAGGCTTACAGGAGCATAAGCTTTTTACCAACAGTGAAATGCCACCCTAATATTTACCCTGGTCTTTCCCCAGGCTCAATCGAAGCTTAAGTATGAACTACTTTCTGTTTTTGTAGTAGTGTGGTGTGTGTGGTTCTTCCATCCTCCCTTTCCCTAGTCATGACTGCATTGACCATGATAGTCAATGGCAAAGAAACTCACACTGACCAGTATTAGTTCCAATTGCTGTGACATGAATTCTAGACAGTATACAAAACATGATGCTCACACAAATGCTGAAATAAAATAAAATAGAAATTGTGTGACCCACACCAATTTTATTCATCATTTTTTTCACAAATAGACCAGGATATCAAAATACTTTGACCATAATATTTTCTTCACTATTCCTGATAGAAATAACTATATGTAAATATGAAAACAAATAGCCTATTGACAATACTGTTACCGAGTGCACTTGTAAATATGACACACCAAAAGACCCTATGACACATAATTTTCTTGCAAATTTTTTATCCGTTTTAGATTAAGTTCTACATTATACCTTACCCGACTGCAGACAATTAAGACTAGTTTGACCACTAACTGTAATATCACACCAAATTAACATAGTTTTTTGTGCTGGAGACTATTTTCCACTGTTGCTTTAAAAAAGGACGCTCCTTGTCAACCAACCAATAGGACATGGCGTCCGTGATGTCATTCCAAGAGACAGAAAGCATGGTATTTTCAAACAAAGGGAAATAAGCTATCGAACTAAATGTACTCTGCACTGAAATTAGCCCATACCAAATACAAAACTCTTAACAGTGGTAATGCGAAACATGTGACAAAAAATAACCAATTTCAGTTTACTGCCACGATATTTGTGATCCACAGATTCATCCAACGCCCTTACTAAAGTAGTGCAATGTTCATCCCTGTTCTCCCTTAATATACAAGCAATCATAATTCACAGTTTGAACTGTTTAGCTTAGTGTTATACACAATTGACAAACTCCAATGCACCGAGAAATCACTGTTCTCACTTTTTGTTGCATCAAGCAAACCACCTTGTTAGCGAGACAGCCATGTGAGATAGTTTCCTTTGTTAGGATAGTGTCTGCCGACATGTCCAGACTGCAACAATCTGCCGCTTTGTCTGTTTCTATACCCCTCCCCCTCCCTCTATGACAACCATGTTCACCAGCCACCTTCACGGTACCCTAATTTAAAGCAGATGTCCCCAAATTGCACAGGATTATATTAAGAACTGATTTTTATTGTACCGAATATGCTAATTTGGACATCACCCACAACAAAACACTTAATGTCGTGGACAAACCTAAATGTTACCAGGCCGCGGTGAATAAGCATCAAACTTTTCAGCGTTGCAACAGCCGCGCACCCAGCCGCGACTACAGTGTTTGCAGGCTACAATGCAAACAAAGAAAGACATTTTTCACATTTGCTCTCAACTGAACTCAAAGACTGGTAAAATGTAACTTAGCCACATTAGTTATTAATACAGATAGACAGAATAACTGGCTTTAAACCCAAACACCGTGTACAGATATAGCTGCAGCTTAGTAGCCTATGGCTACAGTTCGCAGTTTGAAGTTACTTTATTCATTCACATGAATAACACACATACTAGTCAACTATAGTTCGCTATCTAGTTATGGCTACAGCCCTGTGGTATACTGGGTAAGTTATTAGTTGGCAAGCTACCCATGTGTACAATTAGTTAACGATAGCGTGTTTTCTAGTATGCTGCAACGACTGATTCTACTGCGTGTCGGTGGACTAACTTTTTGACAGGACAGTAGGTTACCTAACCTTACAGTACTTTCCAGAGTACTGCCATGGGGTGGCTGATCTTAGCTTCACTTGAGTTCACAACTTGCCATCGGCAACAACATAACCCATTGACAATGCTTCCTAGCTCTAGCGATTAACTAAAAGTGAGGGCCCAATGCGTCACATTAATTTGCAATTGCTCAGTATGTTTTGCCAGGAAATTACAAAATGTAGGAAAGCATGTAACTCTTTGGGATATTATAAATAATTTTGTTATAAATTATTATGGTTTGTCTCACCTTGTCGTCCCACTATTTCAGCAACGTGCTCCGAACTAGGGACTGGCACACATTCCGTCATGTTAACGCTCCTCTTTCTGCTGCAGAGAACCGAGCTCGGCTCCCCGAGCACGGTGTGTGTCTGCGGTTCGGTCATGTGGAATCCTCCCGAGCCGTAGAGCTCCGAGGGAGGGGAGCAGGAAGTTGGGGAGCCGGCCGAGCCACTGGTGTGTTCTAGCATCTGTAAGCCGACGAAGCACCCAACCCCATTGCATGAATCAGAGTTTGAGTCCGGAGTGTCAAGGGAGTTGACTAACCCTCCCCCAGCGCTAGAGTCTACTTTCTCAACAGCTGCGAGTGTTAACTGTCCCAAGGTGAAGCTGAGAGCCTCCCGATGTTCTTCGTCCCGGGACTGGTTCTCCATTTCCCCGGGCAGGACGATGCCAGCGTGCAGACTACTCAGCACCATCTCATTCTCCATAAGATATCTAATTGTTCCGTTTTGGGTGCAATGGAGACAATCTTTCCCCAACACCATAAACAGTTTTCCTATTAAATATTGTACTCTAAGCACGGTTACACTTGCGGCCGAGAATAATTGTTAAAGCATGTTTTGTTTTCCCCCAGATGAACTGTTGGCACGTTACTCGCTGTTGTTCTTGTATATTCTGCTTTACCTCAGTTTCATTCTGCTCCTCTCTTCTCTTGCTCAGGTGTTGTTTTTTAATGAAGCAAGCTAATGCTAGCTGTCACAATTGAGTTTAGGTGTTCTTGTCTGGAGAACTTGATTCACATCCAGGCTTCGCAGAGAGAGATGCTGCAGAAGTAATGAAAATGTACAGCTTGATTTCTTTTTTCCTTCACAAAAATACGTCTTGCCCTGAAGTACTTGAGCAGTATAGCATGCTGTCACGTTGTTGCAGCCTTTGTCAAAGAAAAATAACAAGCTAGCAAAAGCAAAACAAGACTATAGCTTTACGTTGCGAGAGATGGCTAGACAGACATTTTCTACCATCGAACAGTGTATTTTTGTATCCATTAACATTAACTAGCAAACATGGTTATGTAGCGTTAACTCACTTTCCTTCTTTACCACCTCCGTGTATCTCGCGTTTTTAAAATCGGATGCAGTATCCGCGGTGCTAATTAGCTAACTAGCTAGTAATCAGCTAATTTGGGGGCGTTGGAAAAAAAAACATGGGTTGGACGGAAAACCGTGAAGCATATCCAAAATTATTACTCGTCCTCCCAGACTCTTCTATGCATACCACCCAACAACTAACCACCTCCGACATTCACCTCCAAATCTACTTGCTACTAGCTAGCTACTTGCCTGTTCTCTGGGCTATCTTCTGTCCGCCGTCTTTGTCTCGGCAGGCGCATGCCGCTCTGCCTGTCTCCCCGCACACAGCACTGACGTCATTCGCGACACAACAATAGGTTCAAAGGCCAAGCAACTCTAGTTGAAGAGACACGATGGGCACGAGACAAATGTTGGCATTGTAACTGGGATGTTGTGCATTTCGTTCTGTATTGTACTTTTGAAATATTAGTAGATTCTTGTAAATACACAATCGGTGCATACTACACAGCCAAAATACAACAGTCCAAAATGTAAAGGTTTGCACCTTCAGAGTGCCAGTTCTAGGGCATATTTCTCTCAGAGTGAACGACTAATAAGAAAAGCCCAACAATCCACGGTTCTTAAATAATTAGCAAGACATTTGTTTCCAGCCCGTTCAGGGCTTAAAAATCTATATTTCCAAGCGAGTCATCGTCCCAACAAGGGAAACGCTGTACGGGTGGTGCTGCTGTTCATTTCAGACTGCAGAACAGGAATAGTCAGCCGCAGCCATGGAGTGCAAAAGGGTGTGGTGTTTTTACTTCAAAATCAACAGAGTTCGGTCCCGAGAAAGTCAGAGTGAGTTAACTGACCAAGTTTTATTTCACCGACTGATATATCTGAATACAGTTAATTTGTCACACAGATAGCACGACCTGTGGTTGTCTACGAGCAGGATTCGCTACCCCGTCATAGAATCAATCCTTTCAAAATCACGGTCTAATAAAAAAAATGCTCCACTGTTTCTGGTCATGGTTCTGCTCACCTTACGCGTAATTCATTCAAACCCATCTTTTGACATGGCAGTAGGTGACGCGGGTATCCATTGCAGGAACAATGTGTAACAGAGGAGCACCCACACAGCCGGCCCCTACAGTGTGCTTCGGCCCTTGCAAATCTTGGCAGTTAAACTTTTAAATTCAGTAAGACAAAAATGCATACAGTGGTACCCATGACAATGACTGCTTTAGCAGTTACACATAAGCTGATTCTCATATTAGGAACCAGTTTAAGAGGACTATCCCAAAAAATCAATCACACTCTGAAGATGTACAGACATTTTATCATACACTTAACATCAGTTACTATTTATATTTTATAAAATGTAAATAAATGTGTCGATGCTGAACACAAACCTTGTTTTACAGTCTCTACCGTCACATCAAATAGCTAGCTGTTTGAATATCTCAGCCATGTATCGGTTTATCGTTAAGGAAATGTATGCACCTGGAGGGATTTATTTCCTTTTTATATTCCACAAACTACTACTTGCAAAATGATCGTCTGCAGAAAAAATGATACCAACATTAACATTTACTGCCCTTCATCAAGAACCACTTTAGTATGTTTTAAAAAAAAATGATACATTTTAGTTTTTTGCAAGAACTAGTTTGCAGAAAAACCTTTATTTGAAAGAAATTAAACTTCACAATTTCAAGCAGAAATGACATGTTTCCTAATTTAGTGGAGGAATCAGTGTTCACGTTTCATCTGCATCATCAACATGTCAGTCTGAGAACATCTTAAATATTTCCATTAGCCTGTATAAACCATTACACAAAATGAAATGTCATGATCTCCTGCAAAATAAAAACAAGTAGCAAACTCTGTCCAGTCTAACCACTCATATTTTACAATTTAACATTACAAGCAATCATCATCCTGTTGAACTGACTGCAAAAAAATTCAGGGTTAGACTGGAGGAGTATGCAGCTTTACTCAATACCCCATGAAACTTCAATGAACAGTCAACATGTACAAGTATCATGATTTTCTACCACATGATGCAGAATATAAATAGCAGGCGGGATAGGCAGCACTGGTAATGGCATTGCAAATTTAATCAAAGACTTTACTGAGGCTAAGAGATGTATGGTTTAACCAAGTAGTATAACAGAACTGGAAACACTGAACTCCAGTTAGCACCTTTCTATGAACAAAGTGATCCAAGTCATGCTGCAATACTGGGCTGTGCTGCTTGTGCAATATGCATTGGTATTATAGCACACAACAGAATGAGTTAGGACATTACTGTGAAGAAATCCTCCAGGAAAGTCATACCCTAGTTATGACCATAACACAATAACATTCTATAGGACATATGAATGATTATGGATGGGACAACATGGTTACATAGCAGCTAATGGTGAATGGTCATTAGGAACAGAGAATCCATGTGAGAGAAATACAACAGAACACTTGTAACTTTCTTTTTGATATTGCAAAACAATGCTTGCCAAAATAATTTCTTTGGACAATACCATGGAGATGATTTAAACAGCACAGAAATTGACTTTCTTTAAAAAAAAAAAAAAAAAAAAAAAAGAATAAAATAATAAAATATTTTTTTAGTAACATGATTAAAATTGTACCAGAGTCTATGCTGAATCCAACTTTATCCAATACATCAGTTCAAGCTAAAATATTTAGTGGCACAATGCACTTTACCATCCATCTTGTTCCCTCTTATACACCCATCTCTTACATTATCAAAGCCTTTTTCACACAAGTAAAAATGCAGAATACAAATCCAGTTTGTTGCTGCCACTCAAGAGGGGCTCCATCTATTTCAAATGTCAAACTGAATTACTTGGGGAAGGGGGTGCTATGCATACACAGCTCACACACTTAACTATATTGTAGTCCTCCAATACATAGGATTAATCCTTAACATGTCTAAGACTGATTTGATTTCTTGCAGGAAAGTTAAAGGATTTTTCCCCCTTTTGAGGGAAGATGAACTGTAAAACCCACATCTCCAGCACACTCTACCACAGTCCATAAAAGCAGTTGTGTATAAAATACAATTAAAAATTGAAAAAGAAACACTGATGGATTTGAAAATGTATTTGTAACTTTTCTCCCATGTCTTTGCACCCATAAAAATGTGTTTTTTTTTTTTTTTTCAGATTTTTTCAGATAGCGAATCAATTTGATTGAGGATTGTAATAAGTGTCTTTCCTAGCAGTGATGCCAGAAGTTCTCAAGCTGTGTCGGGGAAGGGCAGGGCTAGAGGGATCAAGGCAGAGTCCACCAGGGATACAGTGGGTCAGAAGATGGGGGAGGCAGTTTAGTTAGAAAGGGTCCTGGGTCAGGGTTTTGTGAAGGCTTATTAAGATTCCAATATTCCAGGCTCCTCTACAGCACCCCCTAAAAGACAGAAGAGAGTTTGGTTATGAGCATATCAAAGTTATCACTATGCAAATGGTCAAAAACCTGAAGACAGTGCCAGTCCAGGTAACCCTGGACTTCTGATGTCTATATTGCGTTCCCTTTCAGTTTCCCTGTCTAAACCGACTGGAAAATTGTAAGGATGGACTGCTCTCTCTTCTTTAAACAAATAATTGAGCTTGTTAATTCATGAATTGATAACCATTCACTTATATGCCATTGATAAAGTAACAGTTCTTATTAAGCTTTTACTGGTTATGTTTTTAAAATATTAACTTACTGGTACACAGGGGTGATGAAATGAGTTATTAAATAACTTACATGGAACAGGAACTAGCCTTTGTTTACATTTTCAAGTGGGACCCATCTTGTTCTGAAATAGCAGACCAATACTATAATTATCTTGTAGATTCAGTCTGGAGCTACAAGCAGGCAGCAATTAGCAGCAACTGGTTACCATTGCTGCTCTTAAGTGGATCAAACACTTTCAGAATACAGGGGTTGAAAGACCTGGTTATAACAGGGGCCCACCTGTGGAAAAAAAACCTGTGCTCCATTTCTATTCTTGCTGAAAATTCGAGTTTTATTCTTTATCCCCAACTCAAATATATAAGCTAATAAACCCCTCTTGAGAACTCGATGCTCCCTGTCAATCAGCTTCGCTAAATCAACTTTCCAGTTTTGTCACTTCCTTTTCTACTATTTACTTCCTTGCTCCTCTGTACTTTGGCCTTGCAACATACTGTCAATTTTCTTCAGACTCATAACCTTATGGTACTACGAGAAAATCTATTTTGAGTAAAGTTCACCCAACTTCTGGGGACGGGTTTTTCTGATAAACACACTATAAGTTACTTCTGGTGATTCATGATTTCTAGGTGGGGTTCTAACTGGGGGCAGAGATTCAAGCAGACTCAACCATTGAACTTCAAGTGAACACTGGAGAAAACCATTTGGATTGCAGGAAACCAATCTCAAACCACTAGCTTCCATTTCCAGCTGGTCTGGAAAGCATTTCTGGGAATGTGTAGCCTGGCTCCCATGTACTTTACCTCTGCTATACTGCCTCCATGTCATCATTGTCATTTCCCTCTTCCTTAGGATCTCCATCGCTAGACGCCTCCTCCACATGGGCTAACATGTCTGCCATCAGGGCCTCTTCCAGTCTCTTCCGCACACTGTACACCAGCTCCTCCTGCTTCCTAAAGTCAGAGAAGAAAAAAAAGAAAGTTTAACATACTGGTTAGATGTATCTAAAACAAGTAAACTAAAAAAGTGCTTAGAGTGTAAAACTCTATAGCAGTGTCAATATAAGTCTATAATTTTCAAATATCAATTCAAGAAAGCTAAGGTGCCTTGAAATACGGCAAAGGGCTACTTTCACAAACTGAATGCCACATTTAATTCCAGGCTGACAGTTCCTCACTCAAAATCCCATTGACATCAAGAATCTTTGAAAATCTCACTTGCCTACAAAAATTGCCACAACACTGGCTGAAACCAGGTGTTTTATGTCGATCCAGACTGCTACAGTTTTCTAACATATGAACACACTGAAATGGCAGTTGTTTAAACTCCAAAATATACCTTCCCTCATGACACTGTCCCCTCTTCCCAGAATCATGCTTTCCTGTATTTTGTATAATACTCACGCATGAAGGTATCAGTGTGCAAATTTTAAGTATGAATCTGTAAGTATTTTTTGCAGGGGTGAACACAGGAAACTGTGTATTGCAGTCCCACCCCCCACAGCACCATCTTGTTTGGAGATGGATTTTCCCGTCAAAAATGTAAATGACTTCACTAAGCCACCACAAATGTGAAAATGATTTCTTGACCTTAACTTTCAATTTGTGTCGGAACAACTTCCTAAAAAAAAAATTGTGTATGAAATAATGATAAAAATATTTACTGTTTCATTCAAAAGCACATCAAACAGTCACTTTTTATGTTCCAAGTAATGATTTAATATATTTGATAAACAGAAATTACTATTTGGAGAATTTAAGCTGGGAAAAACACTGATTCAAAAGGCAAAACAGAATACAGCGGTTTTACAGTGCCACAAACAGTTGCAAGTAACTCCATTTTAACCTTTCATTTTAAGGCAAATTCATTTCTACAGAACCACTGCATTCCGTAATATCACTGAACAGAGGAGGGATTGATGTTTTTGGAAAAACATCAGCTAGTTATGAAGAATTGTTATTGAAGTTTAATGTTTGTTTACGTATAAATTTCAAATGACATGCAGCAACCATTATCATATATATAGCTTGGAAAAATTCAATTTATCAAAATGATGATTCCAACTTGCTTTGGTCGGTGGCAGTATTAAAAACGCAGGCACATTCTTCTTCTGCACAGCTGACAGGAAGCTACGCTATTGGCAAATGGCAATGGCAAGGTACCACAAGACCACCTTTAACATGACTAGCGCTTGACAGTGATTTGGCAAAACTGCATCCACCCACACACCAGGAAGATATTTTGGAGAGAACCAGACTCAAGCAGGGCCCTTCCTCCTCTAGCCAGCTCAGGTGTCTCCTCCTGACCCTCCCTCTCAATAAGGACTGTTTGTCATAGATTTGGGTTTCACAGGGCATCTTATTTTCATAAGCCTTGTAAAAAAGGCACTTTACTGCATCTTGGGTAATTCCAACTCCAAGGTCATTTTAACTGGCAAGCTTTGGCAAGATCCACACATACCTTAGCAACTTGAATTGGATTGGCCTTGCTTCTTCTATACTTAAAACAATTCTTCTTAAATTCTTTCAAACTCATGAGTGATTGTAATGTGCATGGCAGAGAGGACCAGGTAAAAGTTCTGCTACTTCCAAAATTGAATACATTAATAGCAGGAATAAAGCTTCAGTACTGTTATTTATTGTACTTTTTTATTTATAACTTCACATTGTGATCACTTATGGAACAATTCTTTCCTGTATGTGCAAAAAACTGTGTATGTACCTGATATCCTCATCTGTGACTATGAAGGCCTTGCACAGAGGCTGAGAGGTGTTCAGCCACACTCCAGGGTTCTTCTCCACAGCAGCAGACAGCTGGCCAGTAATGGGGGCAGCACTGGTGTGAAGGGCACTGGCAATGGCTGAGAGGAGGGTCTTATCTGTACATCCAGGTCCAACTCCTGGGTAGGGCAGGAGGGAGAAAGAAGGAGACAGTGACAGAAAGACAAAGAGAAGGGGGGAGAGTGAAAGAGAGAGAACCATCATCACAACATTTTTAACTGGAATCCTGAATATATCTCACCTCACCAGTTTTTAGCACATTTGTTTTTCATAGGATATGGTCTTCACACAAATATATGACCATTTTCACTAATTAGGCATCGTAAAAGGTATTCTGGACTATAGCATGTGGGGGAAAAAGAACAAGCACAGGCAACCCTGATCCTGGGATGCCACAGACATTCACTCCATTCAAGCCTTTACCAATGTAATCTTATTAATTATTAAGCTTAATGAATGCATGTGGCCTTCTTGCAGCAGCTGACCCTGTTGAAGTTGGAAGATAAGTTTCACCACCCAAACTCTAAATATTCAGGCTGAGGCACTGAATAGCTCAAACCATAATCAAAACCTCTGATGCAGCAAAAACTGCAAAGACCTCTGGCACTCCAATATCAGAATGGCCTGCCCCGGGCGCTATTAAATCGGAAGGTTTAGCAATAGGAGGAGATCAGCACATACAACTCCAGCCCCCATCCCAGTTCTCACCTTGCAGACCCTTGGGTAATTCCATGGTCTTCACCAGCTCCTCTGCAATGTCAAAAGCATTCAGACCGCTCAATTTCTTCTCCCAGAAGAGCTGGAGACATAAAGAAATCCTCTAGCCACAGCACGTGCAACAAGGTTCTACAGCCAGCCAACAAGTAGAAGAACGCTGAAGTACTTTGTTTGGTCAAGATGATACCTGGTAGCTGACAGACAAAAATTCTGAATCTAATGATAACCCTGATGTGGAAACAGCATTACTTTTTCTTTAGACAGTTTAGAGAGCTTTAAAACTTGAATTAATCAATCAATGAGACCATATGAGACCATGACTATTGTCATGATGCATTGCACTAAACAAGAATAAAGAGAATTTAATAAAAAAATACAGAGAGATCTATGTTAGCATGGATATAATATCTACAAGCTGCAGTTAAACTGGTTTGTTAGTTTCCAACTTGACCTCAAAACAATATGCATTTTGGGTTTCTTACCTGCCTGGGCTGGTCAATGGCTTTCTGTGGGTCTGTCTTCACCTTGTTGCTGGGGTGATTGGTAACCTTGGTGACAGGCTGTTTGAAGATAGAGGCTGTCTGTCGGACTGGTAGCGATGTGTTCAGGTCTGGCTTGCCCTTCAGCACAGAGAGAGACACAGGTCAAGAACATAATCCTGTAACAATGTATAATACAAACAAAGGACATAAGCTTGTTATCTGTGCCCACGGACACTTCCAACAGTGCTACTCCAATAGCTGCAACACCAACACCAATACATGTTTCTGTATTCATGCTTGGGCACTGGGGTTCCACTACATCAAAACTCCCATTCATTTCTAGGAAACCAATCCCAAAAAACAAACCTACACATTTTTAAATACTGAAACAAATAGGTTCCCATTAGTGAGACTACATTTAGTGCAGCCTCACCAAGGAGTGATGGGTGTAAGCCAGCTAATTTTGTTGGTCTTGTTGCTCTACAGTAAGCACTCCTTGTCAGACCAGCTACATGTGGATGCACAAACTAAGTGTATGCTGTTCTTGGAAGCCTCTGATAATATGTCTGCAGGAAAGCGTTGCTCACGGGAAATCAGAATCAGGGATAAAATGCTATGAGCCAATAGTGTTTGTATCAGGGCTGTTTATAACCTGTTTCCCTGTTTTCACATTGACTTTCTGCCACAGGCAATGAACTCCTTGTGGAGGCAGGGATCTGTAACTCCAATAGGGTTACAAACAAAGACAACGCAATATTAACCTGCTGCCACAGGGTTTCATAGATTGTAAGGCTCTATTACAAATAAAATGCTATAAATAAAAGGATTCACTTTTTGGCACTACTGATTATACTACATATGTTACAACTAGAAAACACTTTTGTTCACACAACTGCCCAGTTAAGTCTATTAGAATACGCTCTATTTGATTATTACAGATACCACATCTGAGGTAGTAGACTTTTAGAAAGTGTTTGGTGACTGAAAAAGGGAATGATTACCACCATTTAGTCAGAACAGACTGAATCAGTTTGGTGGATGAATGCTTCATGAGAAAAAAATTCAGCTAATTATAATTACTGCCAATTATAATAACAACTTAGTAATACTTAATAATTACAGAATGCATTGTTTTTCCACATTTCACATACAAAATATGACTATACTCCTGACTGGGAGAAAATTAAAAACAAAAGTGAAAAAGCAAATAAAGGTAATTCATGACTACATTTGCTTATGTGATTTATGATGATAATGTGTTTTAAAAATACAGTTACATCTAATGAATACAGTCACAAGCTGATAGCAGCACTATTTGACTTTTAGATTCTGTCACCCAAACCAGAATGATCTTAGAAGAGTTTAATCTGGATGGAAATCAGCAGTGTCCCACAGGACTACATCTGCAGCTCCCCAAATTAATAATCAAACCATTTGTATTTCCACCCATTCACCACAATCCCCAACCTTATTCTGGTTGTTGTTATCGTAGCGTAGTCTCTGACGGTTCTTTGTCAATTTACTCATGAGCATCTTCCCAGTGCGGAAGTCAAAGGAGCTCAGGTCCATGGAGTTGCCTAGGTAACGGGCCAGCTGGGGCTTGCTCCGGAACTTCTTGCCAGTGGGGCTGAGGAAGACAAGGGGAATGGTACACATGATTGGGCCCAAACTATTTAAAAACTGGGGCAAGGCTGACATAGTATCTATTTGTTTAGTTGCATTCTTATACCTACCACTGGTTTTTAGTCCCATAGACAGAGCACAATACACACACACACACACATGCAAAAATAAACAGCAAACCAGCAAAGCAGGGGCCATGGGCAAGTCTCCACACACTTCAGAGAATATAGGAAAGATACACACAAGCAAATGGGTGAGCACAAACACATGCATATTCTAATCCTGTGGTTGTCAAGCGCTGCCATCGGAGATGTATGAAAAGAGAAATGAACCAAAGACCCAAAACAAATCACTTAACAGACTTAACTAGTAACTTGCTTTCCAAGGGAAACCACAACCAGTGTGTACCGTAGCATCCACTTGAGTAAAAAATGTCATTTTTGGCAAATGTACTTTAGTTGAAATGGGAGAAATTATTTTGTAGATTAACCAAAATTATTATTAGTTACTTCCATTTTTTTTATTTAAAGACAGAATTCCCGAGGGGACAGTTTCTGTCTCAGCTCGGGAGCAGTGGTAATTTGCCCGGCTCCACCAACTACACCTCTGACAACTATCTGATTGGCTCGGTTTGTTTTCCACACTACATGGAAATCATGTCTGTCCACTTAAAACCACCTGTAAGAAGGGAAATTTACATGGTTGACTTGCTAATACACTACCAACTACAATAGGTCTAAGATAGTTAACCTAAAACAATTACTGCTGCTGTCAAATCCTCTATTAATGAAAATACTGAATCCATGCACTACATCTTGAACTGCAACACACAATTAAATGTTATCTATGGCTACATCGGCGAAATGCACGATACCTGAACTGTTGTGAAAAGAAGAACCGTTCTTATTTTACAATTCGTTAAAAAATAGCGTCTATGGTCCCATGAGGTTGATACAGGCAGAAAACACTTTTGGACCCACTGCAGTAAGTTACAAAGAAGCATTGTTCTTCGTGGCCATTACGCACTAACGTCATCGGTAAGAGACAGGGCCATTCAAAGTCATGACAAAAATGTCACGAAGCCAAAGCGAGTAAGCCAGCTCCCTCTCGTTCTTCGTGTCATAAAAAAGCAAACTGTCTTTGATAGGCATCCACAACATAGGCACACACTTTACATGTAGCTCCACATAAATGTGATTCATTTAACTGAATCTGTTAGTAGCTATAATACTGTTCGCTAGATGTGATAAAATGACGCGTGCAATCCTCGAACAATTACGCTGTTGTATGGTTGACAATACAATGAGAGCGTCGTGCTTGCATACTGCATGCAGAAATACTGAGTTCTTAACTTCACTTGCGTCTTTCTTATTTGCGTCCATTTCACTTTGCAGCTAAATAACTGAATGCGATTTTGCGTGCACCACAGCACAGCATGGTAAATAAGTAAGATAATACGGTACCACAAACTATACACACGACCCGCCTCCCCCCTTCCTCGCCTCTGCTCCTCCTCCTCTTCCTCGCTTCTGCTAAAAAAAAGAAGAGCGCGTGTCGTTTCCTGAGCATGGTTAGTTGTGCATTGTGTTCAGTAAACAAAAAACGTCAAACCCGTCCCTCCGCAGAAAAGATTATCTTATCGATGATAGTACAGTAGTACTTACGTTGTAAAATAGAGGTCTGATACCAAACATATCAATCAAAACAAAGACTGATTTAGCTGACATTAGCTATAGCGAGCTACTATTTGTTAGCTAGTTGGCTAGCTTGCAATTGTTGCACTAGCACAAGCAAGCCAGTTTCGCGGTTACCCAGGTCACACAATTAAGCTAGTTGGTGCTACATAGTAACTAATGTTAACATTAGGTAACTAACTAGACTGCAAAGTATTGCCTGGCTATCACACCAACTTTTCTCTCCACCCCCTCCCTTGCTAACTTGCTACGTTAGCTAGCTACATACCAAATCAACATCCAGCCCCAACCCCCTAGTAATACTACCCACAAATCTGCATGATAGCACCTTCTCCTCCTCTCTCAGTACCTAAAATAATAGACATCGCTTTTCCCCGCAGACAAACCCGACTTTCTGGTCACTTCTTCCCTTTTCCAGCCCTTGGGGAGAGCCGAGCACTCCCACCTTTTCCTCTCCATGCTTCTCCCGGGTTTTAATCCGCCGAAGTGGAGATGATTCTCTATTTTGTAACGTTATTGTAGCTCTTAGTATTTTTTACTTCTTTCTTTAGAGACTGTTTTTACTTAAACAGAGATAGCTTCATGCTATACTTTCGTTCATCACAGCTATATCTGTGCTTTCCCCTCACAATTTCTCTGCTCTCTCCTTTCTTTCCAATATCGCATCTCTTTGTCGCTGAGCAAATCGCTCCGCCGTTCATGCCGCATCACTACCTGCCTGTCTCATGGGGGCAAAGAAGGATACCTCCGCTAGACTCAAAATACAGTGTAATGCTTTAAAAATCAGTCCTGACTATGATATGTGACGTAACAAAAAAATCATTTCATTAAATGGATAGCTATATGCATGGATATGGTACTCAACCTCAAACTGAATATTCAACATTAGTCTATATATCTTAGTCTATCGAAGCTGTTCTTCGCAGCGAACTCGCAAGCCAGCCGGTATTGTCACTCGCAGGAACGTGAGATTTTTAGAATAATGCATTTCTGTAACGTTTTTGGGCAACACAAACTATGTCAATTTTATTGAGCATCAGAATTAAAATAGGCTACAAATTGACATCAACTAAAAACAGGATTTTCAAAATCGAGCGATACTGCACATTCACAGCTGTTGTCTTGTCATTAAAACAAAGCACCTAACTAGATCAAATGTATAAATAGGAATGGAAAATCGACGCGATTAAACAATCGCACGCATTCAAAATTCTACAAATTAGACCGATTTACTCAAGGGAAAGGAAGATTTAATTTATTTAATTATGGCTATTACGGTTAGATGTAACGTTTGGTATTTTATTGTTCGTTTCAGCAGAACAGAGGGCTACGGAATGGAAATTAGGTTTGTCCTAATTATGTCCCAGAATGTTCAGTAAAATGCGTCCCAGAGACTAGACATCACCCCATATATATTTTTAATCGACGGACTTTAAAGTCAGGCATATAACATAAGTCGACTCTATTTTGACTCATACAAGAAGAGAACACACTGTATTCCCCGGCTCATTAGCAGTCAAGCGCGACACCACGAGAGACCTGCGAAAAGCTTCCTAAGCTGATGTCCAAGTCTTTACCGTGATAGAGCGTGAGTAAAAATACCGCTCCCAGAAAACAACCCGACGCATTAAGCTCAACCAGCATTTACATTATCGGGATATAATTTGGTATATGTTATGCACCCTATACTTACTCGTTTTTGTCCATCTCGCATAGTATCTCGATTTCTCTCTGTCGGTGTTGGCTGTGCGTTTAATCCCTTCTCCGCTTCCCTCTCTTATTCCCCTCCCCCTTCGATGAGAGAAACGAAGAAGGACATCATCAGCGCATGCAATGTAGAAAAACGGTGCCAGACTCGTAACGGACAGCTAGGCAGGCGGAGAGTCCTATGGAGGCCAGGCTTTAGTGGTCTACAAAAAATAAAGACTTCCTAAAAATTTCCAACAATTTTGCCAACATGTTTGCGATCCTGAGAAGTAGAGTAGAATGGTCAAGTCAAATTATTTCAAATGCTGACCCATGGTTTAGAAAATATGGTTTCAATCTACCTTAAAGTGAATACATACATAGCATGTTTGAATAAAATGACTTTTTCATTCGGATATATTAAACAGACTTAGTATCTGGGATTTTTCAATCTTTTGAATCTTAACCCTGGTCCCAACCTGAATTTTATTCTAGTGTGTCAATACCCTTAGACCTACGTCTGAAATTAAGTTTAAGATCATAATATGTTTGTCTTAAAACTTACCAAATACATAAAATGTATCTTAAGAGGATTCCCTATAGCCGACCTAGAGACCATAGAAGCCTTCAGAAAACTGAACCCTTGGTGTGAAGTTTCAATACATAGGCGAAATACTGTATGTCAGCTCTAAACTGCATAACACAGATGTACATATATTGTATCTCATTGAATTAATTGCCATTTTGGTATATTAAAATGCCATATATTTGTGTATATGCAACATAAAGTGACTTAGAAAAGTAATGGGAAAACAGCAAGATACATGGGAAAGTAACTTTGAAGAATGTGGCTATCCTCACATGTAAGTACAATCATTATTCACTGCAGGGTTCCCACACCAATAAGATGTTCGCGGATAGGTAAAGTAATGGAAACACCGTATGGAAATGGACTCGAATCTTGAAGTAACAAAATCGCTTAATAAATTGTTCATATTAATGTCAATGATTAGTTTGAATATGCTTCGCTTTTTAATATCAATACTTTAACATGCGAGTTTCAAAATCAACATGACATATCAATCAGATTTTGAAAGGGGCTCAATAGTTGATCACAATGTGTCGACGGCATATTGGACTTGTCTTCAGTAAAGAAGGGCCTCAAAAACAGAGCTGAATCCACACTTCCATGGCCCCATTCCCTTAAAAACGTATGTCATGAGCTCTAAAAACCTTATTATACGTTCGGTATCTAGAAACGCTTGTATGCAGTGTCAATGCGCAACAAAGCATAATCTGTTGTGACGAGGACCAAACTTGAATTTCTCAGCACTGGAGGAAATTAATGGCCTGACTTCTCGCCGCTTTCCCCACATCTAGACGGATTTATGTTTAGGTAAAAACAAAGCAAGCCTTTGATCCACATTACCTGTTCTTATGTTAAACATGATGGTGAGTCTGCTATGATTCAGACCGAAAAATCAATGCAATAATTTGGATCCGACTGCCAGAGCTTCGCCCAAGGATTAAGATGAAATGTGAGCTCTAGGCTCAACCTACGATGCAAAATATTGCGTCTTGCAGATTTTAATATATTCCAATACAATACCACACCAATAAACTCTGCCAAAAAGATTCAACAGTTGTTTCAAGAACATCAGGATGCAATCAAATCCTTACACTGGCCTTCCCAGTTACCAGATCTAAACACCATCGAAACCTTATGGGGCGTTCTGGAAGTAAATTTACTCCATCTTTCAAAGAACTAAAGGCTTCCTGTCTTGATGAATCGACTTACATCCCACTAGAAATAATTTAAACGTGTAGAACAGCATTCCAACAAGGACTGAAGCTATTTCGAAAGCAAAGGGCAGTCCTGCTGGTTATTCGTTAATAAATAGCCAACTTAAGTTTGGTATTTCCATCATTATGGAATCCTGTGTGTTTTCATCAGTTGTCGGTCACAAGGAGAAATATACAATAAAAATTAAATTAAATTAAAGATACAATCTGGAACATTCACCTCCATCAGACTTTATTTCATGGAGTGGGTGCCTTAAAATTATATATCATATAACCTGGAAAAAACAAATTGCTTAGCTAGAAACAGTGATATGAACATGTTTTATGTAACAGAGTAAGATCACTACTTAACAGAACATACTTAAATCATGTTTATCAATATTATGGGCTATCCCACAAGGACACATTTTTGGGCAGTTGAGTTGTTAGGCTCTTGCTTTAACTGTTCTGCAAGTTAACAGCTGACTGCAAATGTTTTACACAAGCTCCACAAATATGACTGGACATGCAAATATGACATCATTTAAAAGGTGGAGACTACTGATGGGTGGAGCTCAAATCAACTGCCAATCATTTACTTGGCTGAACCATTAACCTGTATTGTTGTCCTCTTTACAGCACTAGTGCAAATCAGTGAGTCACTGACACCAAATGGTACCACTGCCCATTTCTAGTTCCATGAAACTTCTCCCCATCAGTAGCATTAACTGCTTGTCATACTTGGTACGGTGGATCTATATTTAGGTGAGGGCTTCTCATGAACCTCAAAGTCTTGGTATAGTAAGAAAAGTTATTTCAAGATCAGTAATGCAGGTATTATATACACTGTAATAATTAGCACATCCTGAGGTTTATTGGACTGTGGTAATATATTTCCCCAAAGTTTGCAATTGTTTGGTTTTTGAATTTCTGACACAGTCAGTCCTGAGAATTTTCAAATTAATTAGTGTCTGCATCAAAACACTGTGTACACATGTTTACCAGCATGCTAATGGGCATACAGCCAGACATTAATGGAGTTGATTGTACATGGCACCAATAAAAATGGGATGCAATTTACAAGTTAGAAACTTAAGAATGAACATTATTTTTAAAACATTTTATTGGATTTTCAATGGACGTAGGCCATTCAGCATTTGCTTTCCAGGAAGAAAATCTTTCGAAAGATTTTGAAAGACTACAAGAAACCTACTCCTGTCTCTTGTTCAGCAGTAATTTCTTTGATTTACATTTTACATGTTAGGCAAATATTGAAATTAAACAAATGACAGATTCAGAGATAACAAGAAAACTTTATTCACATAAATAAGAAAAAAAGGTGTGATGAGACATGTCTCTGTGCCCACTCTCATGCAAGCACACTCGGTCTGGTGAGTCAGAGAAACTCCCATCAGCCAATGAAGGTCCCCCTTGCCAATCGGGGCTATCCCCATGTCACCATCCTGAAAACAAGACACACAGTTAGGACACTAGTGATTATTTCCAAACTGGATCCTAGAAACTTCACTAACCATACCACAGGGGTGGCCAACCCTGGTTATGGAGAGCTACAGGTCCTGCTGGTTTTTGACATTACAGTTTTTTGCACATTTACATAGAAATGGTGTTATATCAGAGGGTGTTCAGAACTCAAGTCATGCTACATGACCTAAGAGTTAGGTGCCAGTTTGACAATTCAGTGGCCCTTTTGGGCAAGCCACCAATATTGTAGGCTTCAAGTTGCAGGGCTTCTCAAGAGTCTTTTAAACATGCATAGCACCTGCATACTTGCCATTACAAGACAAATAGCTTGTTTTTGCCAAAACAATACCGTTCCAGTGGGCTAGCTATATAGACCCCATCCACTAAACGCATCTGGAATGGAAGTCAAACTGATACACCCAAAACATAATAGTGAGTGACTATAGCTCACGTGGAGGCTGAGGGAAGGGAAGACACTAGTGCCCAGACTGTATTTCACCAAACATTTCCAGGATTATGTATGCAAAATCCCCAAACCTGACACCACTACCATTCTTTATCAGTTAATTTCTTTCCTTTTTAAGATATGCTGGTGAGTTAAAAACACACAGAGTATACCACCATTTTTGACAGTCCTCTATGGCTGGATTTTAAGGAATGTTTTTACACATTCAGATGAAGTTTGTCAACTTCCATTTACCTTTCCACAGTAAGGTGTGCCAAGCAGTTACTCCTCCTTCTTGAATTTGCCATTTATGTAGGGCACATAATCCAGAATCAGCCTCCAGTCTGTGAAGTGAATCAGTGCCACTCCACCAACCGTGCCCCAGCCTACCATTGTGGGCACCCTTGACAGAAATGGAGAGCAACAAATGCACCAAATTTAGGTGGAGAGAAGAAAACGTGTTCAGGTGTCATTCTTTAGCTAAACAAAACCAAGTTACAAAATTCTACAAAATACTCCTAAAATATTGTGACAAAAAGGTGAAGCTTACATTATAACAGTAAAATGAACAAACCACTCAGCCACTCAGACCTGACCTGCACGTTCTTGTAAAGCTGTTTGAGTTGTCATACATGATGTCCACATCTACATATTCATAACAGTAACTGGAATATAAATACAATACCTTGATTTTATTCAACGACGTTGAACTGCAACATAACACTATTTGATTTCCATGGTAATAAGAAAATAATTAAAAACGTAGGCGCGTACAAACTCGTGAACTCGCTGAACTTAATTTGACGTATTCGGTGGTCAGTAGCAAGCTAACTATCTAGCTTGCTTTCTCAATTAACACTTGCCAGCCACATATGGTGGCCTTCCAAATCATTGACAAATAGAAATTCATGTTAACACAGGTAAGAGAAAAATATGTATTCGTTATGTTACTAAGAGCACTGCGGCAGTATTTATTCATCTCATTTCACTTTACATTGCGCATTACCTTTGCACTTAATGTTACCTACATTATTACAGCTATCCACGGACTGCTCTGTTCTAGAGATAATTATCCTGGTTGATTGCAGTTCGATACATCTGGCACTGTACCCTTAGACGTCGCTTTGGTACAATGTCTGTGCTCGGTAAATGCGATGTGACGTTAACTGTTGCTCGTTAGTTCAACGCTGGCAATATACTTGCAAGTAAAATTGCTACTGAAGCCCTGAACGGTTGATCGATCTCTATCATTCGGCTCGGATATAGCCAATTTATCCAAGCTACACTGGAACTCCGTTAGCCAATTCACTCCGAGTGGGTCAAAGATGGCCATTTTGTTAATTTTTTCCGAATTTCGTATTTCTCACATAAAGTGACGCAGCAATACACAGCAAGGCAGCAAGCAGCGATGTACTGTCAATGTAAGACTTAATATCTGGCAAACTTGCAAAACCTGTCATTTTAGCTACACAACAGTATTGTCTCCTAGACGATTGCAGACGGCGACATTGGGTTGGAAAAAGGACATTTCTAGTTTGCCACTTCAGGAAAAAAACAAACCAGCAAAAACAAGATAACATATGTTCACAATGTAATACTATTCTGACAATATTTCACGAAAACTTACCACGTCTTCACAATGGACACGTATTTGGGTCCAATCAGTTTTACCAGGTTGTTTAGCATTTTCGAATCTGACCTTCCCTGTTACATGCGCGAGGCCTTAGATGGTTGGACTAGGACCCCTATGTCGTCTGAAGCGCCTGATACAAGCTATTTTATTTTGTATATTAATATGGACAGTTGTTTTTAAAAATGAATAGCCTGGATTACAAAAAACACCAACGATGGTTACATAATTTTACAATCCCGAATCTTGAAAAGGATTTTTTCTTTTTTAACAGGCACATTGTAAATGACACATACATCAGTGAGCAATTTTTACGTCGGTTGTCATTGACTATACTGGGAAACACGCCTGGCGCCCAGGTAGCTCGAAAAGGTAAGACCTAGGTCCAAAACATCAATAGGTTTATGTATGGACGATACCATTGGTTGAAACAGAAAGTAAACCACTTTCGAAATATGCTTAATAAAAACATCTCTGTAAGACAAGTATGGAAAGGACAATGCTTGGGATTCCATCGAATTTCTCTTACAATTAAATAAGACAATTCTGCTTTTTTTCCCTCTGCAAGAACAATTTGGCAAGTAGGGCTAAATTGTCATGATTACTGAACTCTCAAAACTGTTCTGGTTAGGAAAAAAAAGTAACCCTTCCATTTAACAGTGATCCTACGTTAAGGAAAAATGTTGACTGAATTCCGACCAATAATTTTAAGTGAAACAAGTTGAAAAGAATTGATATAATAATATATATGTATTATCACACATTTTATATGATATGAAAGCTTTTGGAGATCCTGTGGATTCAGCTGAGAATGCTGTCGCCGCAAGCCATTTTTATCGAGGTTAGAACCTATATGGATAGACTCTGGGATTATAACGCCATCTACCGTTTGCTTTATCATACTATAAATTACGCCGCAGCTCCCCTGCCTTGTACTGCCAGTGCTACTGCTACTGCAGGGATATCTAAATTCTCTATTGCATATCTGGTACAAGTCTAGACACCTAGCAAAGTAAACGTGATCTTTTAAACCGGTGTTCTTCCTAAGAATAATTCAGATAACTATGCTTGAATGTGCGGTTAAAAAGTGGTTTTATGGAGTGATGGTTTAGTCACTTTTGTATACTACCTTGCTATGGTTCTATTACTGTCACCTAATGGAAGGAACCACATGGTTGCATAACAACTAATTAGGTAGCTTTTTTTTAGCAGCCTTTTCAACCAGTAAATGTTGGTGATGCATATCAATTACTAATAATTCTATTTTAAGAAACTGCAGCACAACTACTGAACTGCTTTCAAGAGCTACCAATGTCATTTGTATAATTTTCTTATCTATACCTATGTGGAGAATAATTTCTATATTGACAGTACTGATGGTAACTTTTTTTCATATAACACAGACAAGATTTCTGCACTGTCAGCCATAGCTCTATGGAATAAATTTGAATTCAAAATGTATCTGGAGGACATTTAAATGACAGAATAAGGTGGTCAAGAACACATCAATTCTGTTACCCACTTTAGAGTTGGTTTACTGAAATCACCTGTCAACCGACAGGAAGGGTAACATTTTTGAAAATAAACAACAATTTAGTGATTGCATTCAGCATCACAACTGACTCTGGAACCATTTGGACCAACACAGTGTAAGGACTTCCATCGCTTACAAAAAAAAAAAAAAAAAAAAGGACAGTTGCTTTTAAGGTTGTGGTAAAACCTTTATTACAATGTTTCTCCTTTATTTTTAAGTATACAAGTTTCAAAAGACAGACATTGAAAAAAGGTATATTTCTGTTATTAAAAATGGCACATTTATTGCTACATTACTGTTATATACACGACAGTTCTCAATAACTACTTTATATATATATAAAAAAAATAGACTGGGACTGGAGGCACTCTAAGAACACAACAGCAGACTGGTTTGTGTCCCCAATGATTGAGACGCCAGGTTCTGTAGCAGTATGTGTTGTAAGGGAGGGTAAGACATAAGGTTGACATTCCACTATATCACTCAATCCGACGACCTGCCGTATGTACTGTATATGCTTATATGTCTGCAATGATATCAAGCATGCTGGTTTCTGCTTGTGGGAAAAAAATAAAATCTGCTTTTTTGAAAAAGAAAACAAAATGGAATTAAAACCTTTGCAATCCAGTGTGTCAGTCACTGAAGAAAAGAATTCTTTCATAAAGTAATGCATAAAACTGAACAGATTAACATACAATATGAAACATACAATAACAAAATAGGGGTTACACGAATTGTGTAGGCAAAACCACCCAGTTACACTTTTAGGTCAGATTATGAGATTTCTTAAAGTGGGCCAAATCAAGGCCTGGGAACTTACTGAAATTTTTCAGAACATTTGTAGTTTGGAATACTGTTGTTGATTGTACACTTGCAAGAATATTGATTTCAGAAAGTTCTGACTGCTGAGCTCCCTTCCAAAGCTGGATATTCAGGTTTCTAGGCTGGGTAACAACACAGAACCAGACACAGAATTGGGTGTCTCACTTGACCCCATACTTGTTGAAAGCTGCACTGACCAGCTATCAACACCAGTCAAGTGGTTATGAAACACAAAGGGGGAAACCAAAATCTTTTGTATTCCATTTAAAAATGAAAGAAAAAAAAAAAGTCCTCCCCCCCTCCCCCCTCCCCCATTTGCTTCCCTTTATAAAGCCACATTAACTAAAACACACTGGCTGTACTGCACATCTTGGCAATATATGAAATTATATTTAAGAACACCTGAAATAAAGATTTAACTTAAAAGCAATATTCAGGCACTGATAAAGGTTTCACTTTCCCATCATGACACTTGATGTCTTGAGAATGAAAAGGCCACATGATTTTCTTTTCTCAAAAAATATAAACTAACTTGCACACTTTCAGAGATCTCTAAGACATCACCACCATTAACAGAATACGGTTTCCCCTGTGTTGACCACCACCTGTGAATATACATGACATTCAGAATGGGCACAAGTTTTACCACAAGTAATGAACACTGTTGCAACAATAAACCTTAAGCAATTTTGTCCCAAAATGCCTCAGCGTTTTGTAGCTGCACAAAGATATGTTGTTAAGTACATTGTAGAACAGATACATTACAACATTAACTGAAAACAATTAAATGAACAATGAGAGCCATTCACAGGTGTGAAAATGGGAATTCTTCATTTCAACTGTACATTCAAACAGCTACATGACTTGCAATTGGAGAGGATTTCCAGTCTCAAAGCCTGACAGCAAATATGTTGCCTTGAGATGCAACTACAAGCACTCTGTAAGTACATCCATCTTCAAAGAGACTGGTCCATTATGGATTATGACATCACCCCTTCCCTTTTAAAGGTAATTACTATCTGGGTACCTGATAAATAGAAATTTCCCCTTTAATTCATTAATGTAAGATGGGCTAACATCTCTGCGTGAGACAAAACACCCCTCAATTGTACATATTTACCCTTAATGACAGATCCAGTGAAGTGTGTGCTAAAGTCCAAATGATAACCACAGGAACCTTACACTGTATTTAACAAATGGTGGGTCAGCTGAAACACAGACAGTTGCATTAACCATAATTGCATTCCCAAACCCCAATGCCAATTCACCTGCCTTTCCTTCAATCCCCCATACATTACACCTAATCCTTAGTCAGCTAAACCCAATTTCCATGTTTTTTTCTTCACTTCATTTAGAAAAACAAAATTTTCAATTAAGAAGCTGTTTCAAATTGCATCAAGAACTATACATCCAATTCTGTTTCTTCCCTCATACCACTCTTTAAACTGACTCTTTAATTTTTCCTTTATCTAAAATCTGCAATGGATATTCTAATAAAATCTATATTTAATTTTGCTGTTCTTACATAAAATAAAATCCCCAATTTTGTGTTTACATAAACTGGACTTGGTTTCAGCTCCGGTTTTGTTTCAATGTGAAAACACATGAATGCATGTATGTGTTAATGTGTTAAGAGAAGGCCCAACCTAGCACAGCAAGAAAAGTGGCAAGAACACTGTTCTGTACCCAAAATGGAGTTAGACACCATATTCCTTGCAATGAGATTCAGGTCCAGTCAAAACACACCTTGTTGATGTGCAATTACATGGAAGGCTGCAGAACGCATCATTCAGGTGGGGGTGATTCTCAAATAGCTGCTTGATGGTGCCAAGTTCTCAGAACCTCTGAGGAATACAGAAACAGTGGAAAACCTTTCCTCCCTCCTTGCAATGTTTTGGTTGGGTGTCCTTTGGGCAGGCGCTTAAGAGAAGCATATGGGGGCAGGTGTGTCGGCACCAGGGTGCAGGTTTTCAGCACAAAAAAGGGCCCAGCGCAGCACCCCTAAACAGAATAGCCACTCTGCTTTCTGATAGGAGGAGAATCTGACTGAAGGTTGGCTGGATCAGTGGGTTTCCATGGCAACTTCAGCTTATTCCACCTGTTGAGCCTGGAGGTGCCTTGCTTGGGCCAGGATAGACTGGGTCAGTGGAACCCGTCCAGGGAATACCATTCAATTAACAGGTGCTTTAAAACAGCACCTTTTCGTCCTTTACAATGGGCAGTCTTGAGCAGGATATCCCCACTTTGAATGTTTTTGTGTGAGTAGGGGCAATACAATAGTATCTCCACATTTCCCATTTGTGGAGTGGAAGAGCAACTTTTCAAAAAGAAATTCTGCTTCAGCATGGCTGAAATCGTGGTGAAATCCCATCCCAAATATCTGTCTTTTCCTCTTCTAATGCAGAGATCAGGCCCAAAGAGGTGGGGAAAAGTCCTCCCAAAGACATAGGTGATGAGATCCCATTCAGAATCTATCCTCATGTTATTATGGAAAACTGGTTTGTTTCTGTGCTGTGTGTAAGACTGTGTACCATTCTCCATCGGGAATGACTAACCAAAAAAAAAAAAACAAAATTACTAAAGGGAGCATTCCCAGATTTTGTTCCAAACCAGTTTTTTTTTTTTTTTTTTTAAATGTCTCTTATAAAACATGTAACAATTAGGCACAGATCCTTTTCATGTAAATTTGTCTTTTGTTAGTTTTCTCTTCCTTCGAGCAACTTCCTCGTGGTGAAAAAGGTCCACTTGCTGTTGGACCCCACCTTTTTAATGCTCCATAACGTGATGGAACTAAATACATATGTATAAAAAAATAAAACAAATAATCTTCACATTTACGCTGGTAGTCATGGTCAGGAGTGCGGCCAGTTGGCTGTGTCAGTTTTGGCAGTATGCATGTGTGTATGGTGTGTGAATGTGTATCTGTATTTACTTGTTAATCTACAGACAATATAGGTGTGCACACACACTCACTCACACACACACACACTGAGAAGAATGATGGAAGAATAATAAGGCCACATCTTCTGAAAGTCCCAGAAATTTCCACAGGATCTGCAAGAGTGAGGGATTAGAAAAAAAATTAATCAGAAATAAACCACTAAACTATTAAACTATTTTACCAATTGGCCATTGACTGTCACAAACCAAATACTCTCAGGATTCAATCAGTGTTTCTCCTGTGTAAAATATGTAAACATCATTGCTCTATTTTTCCCTGGGTGGAGCCAAGAGGCAGCCATGTTTCCCCATAATTAACATGGCAACTGACTGACACATGGGCTGACAGACAACTTATTTTTTTTATTACATTGTATAGAAACAAACAGTAGGCCATTAACTGTGTTTGTTTCACATACTCCATTAACCAATGAGAACTTGTGTACATATCACTTCCCAAAACAGTAGATTCGGGCACCACCTATAACATTCTGATATGTATGCTTAACAGAAAACATTGCGCAAAGACATTCTGTCACCTGTGGATTACAGCCTATCATAGGACAGCATGCAGCACCTACCCAAGGCGTTACATATGGCTGACAGAATTATGGCCGTCCCCACCGAGGCCTGGGTGGCCCCCTGATAGCTGCATCTGGGAGTCTCCTACCACGCCTGACACCTTCTCCTCTTCCCTGCGCTTCAGACAGGCTGCCTTTGGGTTCAGGTTGCGCTCTGTGGAAATAAGAGTGGAAATTAGACCAGACATCACTTGTACGTGCTAAGTACCTGCAGCTGCGCACAAGGGTCAACAACAAAACCAAGGAAATTCAAGGGAGCATGATATGCTCCCTTGAAAAAGGGGAACGATATGCACATTGAATAAAAGCATGCACGAGCACACAAACACACATGTGAGTATGCTGACCTCGCACTTGCTGCTCCAGGTTGAGTATAACATTGACAGCCTGGTGGAGGATGAGCAGTTTGGTCTGGGGTTTGTCATTAGTGAGGTGCAGCTGGCACATGCGGCCCAGCTCTTTGAAGGCCTCGTTGATGTCTCGAACCCGCAGCCTCTCTCGAGCATTATTGGCTACGCGCCGCTCTTTCTCCCGCTCCACCTTTACCTCTGCTGGAAGGTCCTCCTCATCGTCCTCGTTTTGACTACTGATTTTATGAAAGACGGAAAAAGAAAGAAATCAACATTTTCCACAAGAAATGTCTGAGTGGCCATTTTGCTGCATCTCTACTTGCCACATCTTGAGTTTTGTGGGTGTGTGTGTACATATTATATATAGTATTTATTTTGAAATAAAACTGTTAAATGAAAAACAAACAAGTGCAGATGGCACTAGAAGATTGGGTGGGTGAAGGTGGGGAGGGAGCAGCCACCTTGATCGGTTGTGGCTTGCTTTGGAGTCTTTCTTCTCATCCTCAGACTTCTCTCCGGCAGAGTTTTCGTCTTCCTCCTTGTCCTCTCTCTTAACGTCAGAGCTGCTGGAGGAGTGCGTGGAGCGGCTGATTCCGCCAGGCAGGCCTGAGGACAGAGGGGTGGGGTCAGTCCCTGCAGCTGTGCTAACCAGACCAGCTCCACAACAAGCATGATCAACAGGGCCAACTAACTCCCGTTTCATGTCCAAACACTTCATCTCCGATAGAATGCATGGACAGATTCAGTAACGTTTCTGAACTTTTTTTCTTAAAGCACATTTGAGGGTAGACTTTGTTGACCTGCATAGAATTTTAGCGAGCTAGCCAACTACACAGACTGTGTCAAAATGTTTGGTTTAGTTTGTTGGTTTGCATAAATACAAGCCAACAAACTAAACCAGCTAACAATATTTCTAGATTCTAACATTTATTTATATATATATATCACATTGTGTTCTTAATTATTGGTATTACACTGGCTCTTTACAGTCAACATGCATTTCTTCAGTGTCTGGTGATGACAACATTCTGTGACTGTAGCATTACTGGACTACAGTTCTGTTCTCCCTCTCCATCCAGCAGGGGGCACTCACTGGTAAAGCCTTCAGGTTGCCCACTGGGCTGTGCTGGGACAGAGGCGTGGTGGCCATGCACAAGTGTACTGTTGGCAGGGAGGCCTGCAGAGTCATCGGGGTGACTGCCCATCTGGGAAAATCAGAGAATGGGGAACATTTTAAACCATGGAGATATCATCCTTAATCTACACATCAGCATCATAAACCTTTTCAGGAAGAGAATAACTCCTTTGTAGTCTGATCTGATATCACAAATATCAAAACAAATATTATTTACATCTATAATACTGAACAATCTTTGATGAAAGAACTAAAAAGAAGAAACACCCGGAAGTACCAAACTGTAAAAAAAAATCTGTCACGATATTATCAAAGCTTAGTGAAGAATGTAAAAGTAGACAGGGCAGTGGGGCATTTCTAAGGCATTATGTAGTTCAATTCAGACAGCTGGAGAGGAGGAAGTGGCAGGAGGCTTTCATAAGTGTGGTTAATTTTCGCAAGCTTACGCTCTCCTCAAATGCCAAACAGTTGTAACTAGAAACAAAACTGGGCCAGTTTAGGGGTATATCATATATTCGTGACACATCAGGTGAGCGTTCCCCTAGCAAAGCAACAAAGACATGATACTAGGTTTGTACTTGTATGGATTGGAGTCTGTGTGTGTGCATGGACACCAATACAAATATAATGTTCATCTGTGAGCAAAGCTGTGCAAGGAAACAGTTAAGAGTGATGGAGTGGCGGCTGGCCTCCTGGTCTCACCATGGCAGGGTGGCGGTTACTCAGGGCCAGACCAGTGTTGGAGAAGGCCTGTGCCAGCCCCCCCAGGCCCCCGCCATGCACGGAGGACACGCCACTCAGCAGGCTGTGCATGTCAGCGTGGCCGCCGCCCAGCCCGGGACCCTGTCCCACTGCATGGCTCCGCAGCACGTGGATGGCTTCCTCCAAACGGTCCTCCATCTTGTTCTGCTGCAGAAGAGACACAAACATGGACAAATACCTCAGACAAGGAGTAACACATGTACACAGAGATATACGTAACATTATTTATGAAAATAATGAATATGTCTAGAGAAATGTATAAAGATCATAAATATGCTCTGATCAGTTAGTTAATGGCCAAGACGGAAAACCCAAAGACGGCTTACCAGTGCATGCAGCCCACTTTCAAAGCTGGGTGAAAGGGCAGTCTGACCAGATGACCTCGGCCACTGAGATCCTAAAGAGAAAACAGTTACAGTTATGCACATAGCAGATCGGTCACATTTACACGCCACAGACTACTCCAATGTTTACACACTACAGAGTTCTGAATAACTCATTGTTCTGAGATAAAGGTGAATGAGGCACTCATAAATTAATCCAAAAACTGAAATCTTATTTTTCATCTGAATTCACTAAAAAAAAATCACAAGCACACATTTAACTACCGGTAGTCTTTTCCCCCTCAGCACAGCAGATGGTGCTGTAGAACCATTTTCAGCTCACAGCACATGATTTTACAGGTAGTGCTGAATCAAAGAACCACCTCCTCGTCAGTTTTTATAAACCATTGATTATTTCCATTGCTCTACACAAGACCAATTGTAAAACTGTGCCTCTGGCATTGAGCACTGCTGTGTGGTGCAGCACATGGCCCAGGTTCAGCCCACACCCTACCTGCAATGCCCTGAGGGGAGCCCACTGGGGTTGAGGGGGTAGAAGGGAAGTTGTTGCTGTTGTGGTCCGATGGGTAGATCTGCAGTCAAAAGGGAACATGCTGCTGTTAAGCATAATAAAAGCAAACTTATACCTCATAAGCGAACAGACGTCAGTTGGTCTGTGTGGTGATGACGTTTTTGTTCAGCCACGGTGTTCCCTTTTTTTTTTTTTGCTGGCCAGGAAAGGGCAATAATTCGTCACATAGCTGAAATGACTAGGCTACCTTCATGCTGACAGTTCAGCTAGTGATGAGAGTTTTGACACATGAGGAGAATTTTAGTTTTGTTTTAGTTTAGTTTTGTTAGTGAATTTGTGAAGCACTAACATGGCATAACATAAACCATGTCTAGAGCACCAACTGCAACCCATCCTGAGTTGACCCATGTCCTCTATTTGGCCATTGTATGATAAGACCGACATCCATGTATTGACAGGTTATAGTAGTAATCATGTTATTTCATGTCTTTCGTGTTTTTGCTGGTCCCACAACCAGCATTTCCATGAAAACACAAAAACTGACATTACAACCTAACTGTATCCACTCACCGATGCTAATGCCTTTCCGATCTCATCTCCTGAGCTTCCAGCTGTGGTGCAACGGTTAGCTGTGCATGATTAAACAAAGAGACAGTGTAGGTCTTTACTTGTACTGGTTTCGGACAATATTCAAAAACTGGACTAGGATCACGTGTTGGACAAGAAAAATATACTGACCCTGACCAGAAATTATGCTCTGGGATGCTTTATGGATATTTAACCCTATACTCTACACCAAAAAGGCATGAAGATTCAAAGAGACAAATAAAATTCAGTACTTGAAATAGATTAGTGATGAAGATACTGTGCAGCATAAATCACACTGCAGTGCTGTCTTACCCATGATGGTGTCTGTGCCGCTGATGGGGGGTGTGTGGTTGGACACTCCATACCCTCCGGAGCTGGAGTGGAAGCCAGAGGGGAGGCTGCCATTCACCTCGCTGCCATGGAGGGGGTAGTTCTGTGGGGACAGAGGCAGGGGTTGGCGCTTCTGGGAAAGGCACAGAGAGCAGCCTGATTACTAGCATAACTGGAGTGAAGCAGTCTTCAAGTCACAGATTCCGGTGTCCACACTGCTGTGCTAACCAGTTACCATCTACAGCTTAGTATTATCTGTGCAGACATCCACATACAAGGTAATGTATAGAATACACAGGATTCACAACAGTTACAAATTAAAAGCAGTGCAAAGTGGACATCTATACTTTCTTAGTGTATGTTGGTGGAAACTATACTTTCTGGTAAAGCACATATTGTTTTTTTTTTTTTTTTTTTTAAAAAAGGCCACTATTTTCTTTGGATACAAATTTCTCATTCTTGGCCAATAAAAAGTATGTTTTGACTACATGTGCCATTATAAAATGACATTGGTCCTACTGGAAGTGAACCGAGTATATTGACTCAGTCATGATGAGTAATTCTCGAAATGTCCTTTAATAATTTAAACAGTGTACTGGCAGTGCTTTTTTGTACGGCAGACCCATGGACAAAATGAAATTTCCATGGAAACATGACAATAAATCATATTGTACCATTTTGTATGAGAAAATATGGGGAAAGAGCACAAGCTGGCGGCAGAAGTGAAGCCTCACCATCCTGTCCTGGGGGTTGATGGCAGAGAAGGGGCCAGGCTGGCCAGTGTGGGCAGAGTTTCCCAGCATGGCAGAGTACCCTGGCTGGCCCAGCGGCCCAGAGGGGGCCCAGGGGTCTGGGGTGGGGTGCAGGGATTCTGCCAACACAAGCAAGAGGAGGGGTGAATACAATGAGATCTTCGAAAAAATCCAAGCACCAGCTCTGACCAATTTCAATCTGTCAAATTCAATTACAATTCCATTACATCTGAACTGAAGCCGTGGTCACTACCAATCTGGTGGGAAAAAATGCTATGAAGTGATTCTAAATTACATGAAAAAAGTTGGCTATTCATTTTTTCTCATCTCTCAGGTTTAACCAAATAAAATTAACAAACTTCCATGCGAAAGTCAAGTCTGAAATTCAACCAGCTGTTCAAAATCCAATCAGTTTAAAAGGAAATACTTCGAAACAAAGTCTTGAATTCAACAACTGAATCACAAACACTCTTCTCTATTAAGACTCCTTCCCCATCAACCTCCCGACTTAAGTGATAACACAGACCTGAAGCGACTGATTGCCAAGTTGATGTGTAACTTTCTGTATAAATCAAGAGAAGTAATGAAGAAAGGGAGCTAAGATGGATGAATGACTTTTCAGACAAAACCTAACATTCATCCCAGTCAAACATGTAATTGCACATTATCATTTCCATACAGACTCCAAACATGAACAGCCCTCCATTACTGACCCTGCATGTAGAAAGAGCCGGGGTAGACAGTCCCAGGCTTGGAGGCTGGGTATCCGCCAGTGTCCCTGCTGTACTCTTCGCTGGAGGTTGAAGCATAGACCTGCAGGACAGAGCAGTAACACTGCGTCACAGTGATGCACAGTCAGGCAGAATGACAATTACAACACTGCCAGCCCAAGATACTAAAACATGGGTGTTTTCGCCAGTGTTTGAGATAACACCTTGTATGCACTGCATAAACACACATTAAACATACAAAGACGTGTATAAACTATAATCCACATTGTATAATACACACACACACACACACACACACACACACACACACACACACACACACACACACACACACACACACACACACACACACACACACACACACACACACACACACACACACACACACACACAGAAAGATCGAAACCGTTCAGTCTACATTCCGATGTATGGACAGTATCTCTCACCTTGCGGTTCATAATGGAAAAACACACACTGCATATCATTCAGGGAAAATTATAACACCGTCTTATCAACACTAACCTGATGATTGTTCTTTTAAAATCCTTTAAATTTTATTCAAAAAGTCCAGAAATTTGTAGAACGAAAACAGTGACATGAAATCAGAACCACAAGACGACACCAATAACAGTGGTAGCCCATAGTAGTCACTCCACACACATGAACACACACGCTAGGGGCACAGGTGGTGTAGGAAGGTGAATGAGGGTACTGTGAGAGTTGATCATTTAGGAATGCATTAGCGGCAGTGGTTCCATTAACGCGTTTGTGCTCAGTGGTGTTCCTCGCAGTGGCAGTGGCTGTATACAGAGGGGGCATGAGCAGGCGTAGGGCTCAGCGTGTGAGAGAACACGAGCAGCGGTCACACCACACGCTGGGAGTGGTGCTGTTACAATCCCTGCAGCCCCAGCACGTGCTTCCTGCTTCCCCCAAGCCAATTGAAACAGGAGCACTGCCGACCGTGGCCTCCATTTCAAACCCCTCTCCTCTCTCCACACATTTCGGCTCTCACCCAAACAACAGACATGGGTGGGACTTAAACACCTGCCACTTGACAACTCAGATACAACCAAGAGTCCCAATTTCATCTATTGCACTTTCTTCTGACATCCAAAGAACGCTGACATTTGAGCTAAACAAACGGCAACATAAAAGATGGCACCAAAACCATTTTTAAGACCAGGTGTACGCTGGTCTTCACCATAGGCAGGCGGTGAATGGAGAATGACCACTGTTCAGCCTGTGTAACGGCATCCAGAGGGGCTCTTTAGATAAAGGGCTCACAGGGGACCTCTTCAACTAGGCCGAGTACATGTCCTAGAACACCAAGGCTGAGAGACGTTTGATACTATTGAGTCCCTGAAACACACTGCAATTCAGTCTGAAGCAATGCTGCAGTATATGTAGTCTGAACTGTGAGGCTCATGGCAAAGGCAGAGAAGCAGGTTTCTGTCTGTCCACCAGGTGTTGATGAGATACGTGCATGCTATTGAGCCTCCTGTCCCCCACACTCTCTTTGCTCGCCACTCCTCTCTTCTCCGATGCACATAGGGACAGATAGAATCATAAGCAGGAGAAGAATGCAAATCCAGTGCTGACTTTTTTCCCCTGTAACGTGATTTAACAGAGAGAAGTGGAAAGGGAATGGAGAGATGCACTTCTAATTACAGAGCCATCTGCCCGTTCCTGGACCCCGTCCAACTCCACAGGCAGCTGGGCTGAGGGGAGAAGGGGGGTTGGGGAGAGCATGAGGGAGGGAGGAAGAGAGGGAGGGAGAGAGGGACGGACGGGTGGAGAGGTGGGGGTAGGGTGAGAGGTTTCAAAAGAAAGGGGGGGACAGAGAGAAAAATAGAGGGACTGACCTAACAGAAGAGACAGAAGAGAAGAAAATGAGAGCAAAAAAATTAGGAGTGGGAAAACAAAAATAAGAATATTGTAAAACCTAAATTATGCATGTGGAAGGGGGTGGTTTTGGGGGTCTAGAGCCATATAGAAGCTAAGTTTTCTTGCACACATGTTGTTCAAGTCTCCACTGAGCAACGATTGGAGTGGAGTTTTTTCCAGGGTTTCTGTTTAAAGAATAGGAGAGAAGACTGCTGTACATCTGGGGAATGATGCAATGCTCAGGAGAGGACAAACCACATACCAGGAACCACCACAGGCTGAAGGAAAGCTTCACCAGGCAGGGATCAATTTCTGCCAGATACAATGATGGGGCCAGAGATGACATAAAAAAATAGTTTAAATCATTGAGAGCTTCATCAGCTAGAAGAAGAATTCCCCTCACTGCAAAAATGACACTTCAGAACATTACCCTATGCAACAATGGGTTAACGTCAGAATACACTCAGAATACTAGGCCTAGGGTTTGTGACGCACACAAGCCTGAGCCTCAGTGCACAGGTACACTATGCGGATTATAGAGAAGCCAAGCCGTGTGTGTGTGTGTGTGTGTGTGTGTGTGTGTGTGTGTGTGTGTGTGTGCGTGTGTGTGTGTGTGCACTGTGGAGGGGGATTTGCACGAAATGGTTAAACCCTAGATATCAGGCTATAGAGGCAGAGGAAGAGGAAGCACACAGGGGCGTAAGCGGCTCTAATCGGGGCTCAGACACAGGCTGTGGTCTGGGATGCACAGCGCCTCACAACTGGGTCAACCTCAGAGTGGGGAGGGGGGCAGCACACACATGGGCACACTGCACTATCATTTCAGCACATACAGTCGCCTGGACGTGACATCAGTACCTTAAACTAAATACTGACTGCAGTATGCTGCTTAAAACAAACAAACAAATTAAAAAAAAAAAAAAAAAAAAAAAAAAACACACCCATACACAGGGCTAACTAAGCACATACCCATAGCACATACTGAAGTGACCAACAGTTGCACCACTAAACAGATAGCATCACTCCCTTTTTTAGGTTCTCTACAGTAGAGAAGGGGGAATGTGTGCATGCCATACTGGAAAGATGGGATACTAGACACTCACAGAGGAGGGCAGGCCAGGGGGAACTTTCCGGATCTTTTTTGGCTGGGTGTCTACAAGGAAAGAAAATGGGCAAACGGGTAAATCATTCCTACAATGTCTAAATGTGGTGAAATGTTTGAACAATTCCAATTCACAGAAGCACCTACTATGATCTATAATGTATGTAAAAATTGTCACATTTCTTTACTGGGAAAAAAAGATGCTTCTTCAACTCTAGTGGTGTGTGTCCTTAGCTATTGTCATTACCTTAGTCACTTATTAGAGACTACACTTTTACTAAGTGTCCTGACAAATATTTTACCAGAGCCCTTTGCTTCCTTATTAAACATACTTACTTACAAATGACCCAATTATACATTTCTGCACATCTTGGCATTTTACAATCCTTTGTTCTGCCAGACAGCTGGCAGATACCGTAATCTTATATAACAAATACTTATCCAACACTTATTTTTCTCTCAATACAGAATACTTAACAGTATTTTAGAGCAGTCCCATCAATGCTTTCGACTATAGTCAAATTGTAAGGGCAGACAATGGCACTAATGTAACTGGTGCAGACAAACTGGAGCCATGGTATTGACCAGAACAGCTGCTACTGCATGGTGGTGAGGGGAGGGAATATTTTTTCAACTGAAACCCTCCCTCTCTGGCAAGCAATAGGGCCAAAGGGTCACCCCCACAGACTGGCAGCTACAATCTGTGTTGGGATGGTAAAAACAGGATCAGCTCACCATTGATAATTACATTTAAGATGACCCTTATCCACAGTAACTTACATTTCTATGTTCTGTTCATTCATACAGATGGATGGTCACTGAAAAAAATCAGGTAATGTTCAATGTGCAGGGAACTTGCAATAACTGAGTTACAAGCCCAGTTCCCTAACCATTAGACTAAAATTCCGTCTTAGTTCCTTAACCATTATAAAACCCTGTCACCTTGGTTCCTTAACCATTATACTAGTTTCCTAATCATTTTTCTTAAAACACTGATTTGTCATTGTGATGGCATTTAAGTAGAGAGGTGAGCAAAAACGGCTCAAAAACAGGCAAAAGCAATCCTGGGCCGCCTAAATAGATATCACTTACCAACGTTTCCCTCCGAGGGCCGCCTGCGGGGGTTGCTAGGATATGAAGGGTAGAACTGAGAGCCAGATTTTAGGCCAGAGGGGGACATGGCATCTGGGCTGGGCATCGCCATGTCACTGGGAAGGAACCCAGGCTGGCAGAGGGGGAAAAAAAATTTAAAAATCACCATAAAACAGGACAAGAAGAGGTCAACACAAAGGAAATGAATATATACAGTCCTCGCATACACTCCTGGTACACAAACACAGTACCAGGGGTAATTAGATGAAATCAAGGAACATGAATGTGACAAATAGGTTGAAATTCTAAGGGAAATCCTCTCTGCTAAAGAGATGAAGAATTTGGAAACCAGTTTTTCCCCATTCATGCCGACCTCAGTCGAAACTTGAATACAGGCCTACTTCTGCAACAAAGGGGGGAAATTCTGAGACTGAGCAAAGAGGCATTTGCTCTCACCTGTGTCCCAAAGGAGGAGTAAGGTACTCTTTCATTTTTACCTAAAAACAAAAAATGGGAATGAAACAGATCAAACCAACAAACTTCACTGATCGCAGGAAAAACACATCTATTGCACAGATGTACAATAACTATTAACTATACTCCATGTCTGGACTGTAATTTTGGAAAAAATGCCTTATAAAGACTTTGGCTTGCTATAATGCAGGAAAGTGATGAGCATGCTGTTTATAACCCCATGACCATTTCTCCCTCCTAACACCACAGCAGTACTGACTGCATAGGAGCAGGCATCCATCGCAGTAGGTTATTCCATGGCTAAGCTGACAAACTGCCTTTGCATTTAATATGGGGCATTTATAACTTCTATCATGGGATCACTGTGCTAGCTCAAGAGGAATCTGACACACTCAATTTTTGATTAATTTCCAAATGTCTTGTTACTCTGCATTTCATCCGGGTCTGTTAAGTAGAGTGAGCATATGGGGTTCTGCCTATTGTATGTGGTTATATTTATGGAGTGAGAGGAAATCAATGACAAATTGCCACATTATAAATGGCATAGAGGTAATTAAAGTGCCCCCCTCCCTTCTTGGCTGCTCAGCTGGGGAGAAGCTGCAGGCCAGAGTCTTCCCCCAGGGAGAGTTTGTGCTTGAGTGCCCTTAACCTCCTCTCCCCCCCAATATCATGGGCTGCTGAGCCTCAGGAGCTGCTGGCACTTATAGCCTGACACACACAGGCACTCATTCGTACGCACATGCCCACACGGCCACGCCCACGCCCACACACACACACACACACTCACTAACACACACTCTCAAAAACATGCATACAAACACACATGCAGTAATACACATACATTCAGCACACATTCTCTAACAAGCATACACACAACACATGCATTAAAAACACACATTCATTAAAATACACACACCACACATTCAATACAACACATACACACATATTAAAACAAAACTAGACACACATTCAATTACATGCACAACTAATACACATATACACATCCCACACACAAAAACACACTGAAAAGCACACTCCCTAAAACACATACACACACGATTACCCACAATTCACAGACACAAATGCACAGGCTTGAATTTGGCACATACTTGCACACTCAAATACACTCTGATTTTGTGTATGCATGCACACACACAAGCTTCCTCTCATTACAGCCTCACATCATTGTTCCCTCTCTACACATGAACATACTATTGGGATGTACGTTTAAAAAAAAAGAAAAAAAAAAAAAAACCTCCGATATCTCTCCTTGGCCTGACCCGCTTTCTCTTTTGATGAAGTTCTCATAACTTACCGATGATCCCTGAGGTGAGGAAGGAAGAAGAGGACAGTTCCTGATGCTCACTGTAGTGAGAGCCTTCCCCATAGCCCTGCAAGAGCAGAGTCACGGGGATGAGGTCACATAACACAACACACTATATACTGCCAACTCTTCAAAATTACTACAAAAATCTCTCACACATTCAATTTCAAATACTTAGCCTTGCTGGTTCAATTAGCCTGGAGTGTTGATCAGTTTCAAAATGTATGCCAGCAATGTAGCCATGCAACATTGGCACTGAGCTCTGATTAGGTAGACTAGGTAATTGTCTACGCCATTTAGTTGAGCTCACAGCCTATGAGGTTTGAGCCTGCCAAGATGTGGTACAAGTCTGCACAACCTTCAGGGTCATGCTTTGCTAATAAAAATGGTGAGTCACTACTCATAACCAATCATGAGTCTCTGGGGTAGGTGCGTGACACAATAAAACCTACCCAGCCAACAGAGTGCACCATCATAATTCTTATGTGACCAATCAGACTGACAATAAGACTAGGACAGAAAAATGAGGCTATGCACACACTAAAGGCTGATATGGTAGTATTAAGGTATCCAAAATTGGTAGCAAGGCATTAGCATGAGTTAATGTTTTGTTCAATGAGTAGAATTGCATGGCTTATTGTAAGGTTTCATATTTTCCAAGTTGATTAACTAAGAAATCCTGACCTAAATAGGCCAACCTGAGAATGGAGGAGTAGTTCTTACCCGGCCCTGATTAAAGGAAGGGCTGTTCTGTTCTCCAGGACCCCAGGACCCTGGCCCACTGCGCTCATCCAAACCTGGAGCAGAACATCATGAAAATCAGAGCCTTAAGTGCAGAATGTACAGCACAAAGCACAAACAAATACAAGGGCTGACTGGCAGCAAATGAACAGATCCAGCTACAACAGGGACAGCACAGCAGGGCAAGATAACCAACAGAGCAGAGCCAACACTCATATAGTGGGGTGTTGAGTAGGTCAGTAAGAGCGGAGATCTAGGATCCGTTTTACCCCAACTATACCCTAAACTTAGGCATACATGCTAAAAAGGTACAGCTGATCCAAGACCAGGAGCTGTACTTCTGAAGTGTCTCACAAGAGGGAGAGCTGAAGAAAGAGAAGATTTCTGTCTGTATCCTATCCTTGTCTACTAACTTAACTAATCATAAACTGACCTTAAACATAGATTCTTTAGCCGAAGAGTCAAATTAGAGAACCCAAGTCAAACAGCAAGGCTTTGACAAACATGTCCTTAAGGGCATTGCCTAAATTGGCCATTCATAAGGGGTCAGGTGAACACCAATTAATCAGGAGATGCATATGGAAAACTTCAGTGACGCAGATTTTCAAGAGTATTAGCTGCAAAAATTGCACATCAATTTAAGCACCCTTATGTTCACAATATTGTTTTATATGACTCAGGAAAAGAAACCTATATTGCAACGGTTTCCAAACATTGAACTGACCGTTTCCCTTCCATATTACATCCATCAATCATTTACATAGACACCATAAAATAAGTCAAACCACAGCCTAATAGCAGATAAAGCAGCTGAGCTCAGGAAGGGGATGAGATGCAGTTCACGAGACAGAGACCAGGGGGTGCTGTGCTTCACTGAGCTTACAAAAAAGTTGACAGTATCAATGCAATGTAGCAGCATGAGTGACTTTTCAATTAGAATCAAGTTTTCCAACTCCATGGCTTGGTGGTGATGGACAAGCTTTACTGTCACTTCTCTGTGCAGTGGTGTGACAGGCCAAGGAGGACACACAGTACTGCTGAGACGAGCTTAATTTTAGGATGCAGCATCTGTACTCACTTCTACTGCTGTTCCTTTCCACCAACAGGGTTCAGGAGAGTACATTGTCCCACTTGCACGTATATTTGCATTTCGGCCTATCAACATGTATAAACCTGTACAATCTAGCAAATCAAACACACACATTTGATTCCCTGAAAAGTACTTACATAGACTTCCAAAAACCAGGGTAGAAAACATTTTAAGATCGGTGAAGCAGAAATTTCTAATAACCCCACTCTCTCCCCTCCCTGTCTTGTTTTAACGCTGCCGTCACTCTCTGGAGAGAAGAGGCTTAATTGCATGCTGATTTGCATAATTGTGCATATTAATGTGGCCACCTTATGAATATTCATATTTTCTTTTGATTTTGTTGTCTAATTAAAAAAAGGGAGGGGGAGGAGGGTTTTGGGGGGGGCCCTCAGCTAGATCAGCAACTGTGGAGAGAGAGAATGAGTGATGAGACTAACAGAGCAGTGCGTGCTCCTACATACAGCATGACAGCGGTGATCTATGGAGCCGGTGCCGCTGCAGTGTGAACAGGGAGAAAAGCAGTGCCTAGGCTTCTCAGAGCTGTGCTGCCGCTAACTCCTAAATCCACTTCCTCAATGTCGGCCAGCTGAGAGGTCACAGATGCTGATGCATTTTAAGAACAAAAAAAAAAAAAAAAAAACAATAGCTGACATACATGAATGACTGAGGCTCGGATAATCTTTACCAAACAAGAATAAAAATATTTGCCCACAGAATTTCATAGGTAAAAATCTTTGCCCAGTACTAGTTGGGTTATTATCAATTACACAAAAATATGCAGTTTGAGTAATTTTTAGTCTTTCAACATACAAACAGTGCTTTGTCAACTCATTTAAAAATGGTCATTCTGACAGGCAAAATCATGTACAAAAAATTTAAAATTCAAACAGATATAAAATTAGACATGAACAGCTCTTTCAAGAAAATTAATGTGCTGACAACATTGTTTACCACACTTGTGTGGAGTAATTAACTCTGAGGCAATTAGAAGCGAGGTGAGAACAGAGCTGCTCTGAAGTGGCAGATCTTCTACACTCTGCCTGAGCCAAACATACAAGGATTCTGCAGGCAAATGAATGCCTTGGACACAGTACTAGCTATCATTCTGTATGGGTGACAAAGAGGTACAAAACAGACATGGTACTAGGAGGAGGAGAGGAAAGTTCTACATACCAAAAGGGCTACTATAAAGCACAGAGATAAATAAAGCAGGATGGGGGAAATGCGGACAGTGACATTTCATTGTGCATATTAATCACTTCTTCATACATATTCATAAGGATTTTCAATTTTCATTCCTAATTAAAACAGATCCAACATGATGACTAGAAGGTGCCAGTACAATATTTGAGGTGCAACCTGATTCATGGATTCAGAGAGTTGCTTCCTACCATGAAATGGCTCTCTTCCCCTAGAATCTGGTGAATGCTGTGAAATTAAATTTTTCTTGATTGCTGCCCACAACATAACAATCATTGTGTCCACTGATAACTTTTGACATCTAGTGCAGTCTCCATAGTCTCTACACCACCTGGAGAAAAGGATAAAACCAAACATCTCCAAAGGCTGCCTACCACTCAGCACTGTGTCTTTCCTAATGGATCAAAAATAAGACAAAAAATATAGGGAATGGCTGTAGAACTCAGAAAAGAATAATTCTGTCAAAAGGTAGCAGAACAGAGTATTTCAAAAGCCTTTGGAAGTCAACTTCAGAACAATAGTGTGCATCAACATAGGGTTTGGATTGGAGGTCAAAGACCTATGCACCCTTATGTCAGTGTTAGGATAGGCCTAAGAAAAAAGGCCAGAAATAAGAGCCTGTTAGATGGCAAGGTCAGTCCATCAGCACTCCCTAATAACTTGCAGCCCATAGACCAAATGTTTCAGTGACATTTACCTTCAGCCAAAAGCCAGTCAATGAAACACAGGCTTGCCCCAATAGTAAACGCTAATCCTTACATAACGGATTAGCACATGTGAAATTACTATGCTGAATTTTAGAAGCAGTCAGAGTGATACAGCAATAAAAACAAAACCAACATTGAGGGAAATATAAACCATGAATTTTGGTTAAAAGTAAACCTAGAGAAAGGTGAATTTTATTTTTTTAATCCAAGAGGTGAAGGGTAGTTTTAGTTTGATGAGACACAGATTTGAAGAGACATAGCCTTTTGCCTGCATTAACCAGGTTGTTGGCCAAAAGCCTTAGGGGGCATTTCAAGGTTTATCTGTGCAGATCCTTGACCACTGGCCACCGTGACCATGAGACATCCCACTTGGTCAAGCTATAACAGAGCAAACATTCGTTACATAGTCTGAGCCAAACCCAACAAGCATGGGCATCATTCGACACTCAAAATCCAAAACAATCCCAGGTTAGATATCATTAGCACAGGCAAGTTCCATTGGTTTCCATTTTAAGATCTCAATCAAGTTCTCAGCTGTGGGTTTTTTCACCTATTAAGGTATTTCTTTTGTTTTTAGAGAGTACTACTATTCCTACTGAACTTCCCTTAAATTCTCGTATCTGCTATTTTCCTGTTTATGTGAGAAACTTCATTAAGACTCATGGCAATCACGTGGCAAGCCCAAGGTAAATGCATATAGCTAGACCAGGGCTAAAACTACACTATGTGCACTAAGCTTTAGTTCTGAGGATATACATACTGAAAGCAATACCATTTCCTTCCACTAATCTTTCTTGCTTTGATGTTAACAGATGGTAGACCTACACTCAAAGGCATGCACAATGAATGTGAATTTCATTTTCTGCAATGCGTGAACCTTCAAAACAATTGGCCCTTACCAACTTAAACCATTTACTCTTAATATTTCTTAAAGGTTTACTCCATCTCAGTGTTACGACTGATTTCTGTAAAAGCTTCAGAACTGAGGTATTTTTTAAGTTAGAGACCATTCTTTCAAAGCCTCTGATGTGTCCTTATCCTAATTTCTAAAAATCCCTTTGCAGAAACACTTGTTTATAAAGAGCCCTGCACTCTAGCATGTATAATCGTAAAGAAATGCATTGTGTGCGTTTTTTGTGTCCCTGAAACCAAAGAAAAGTAGTGCTACACTACACCAAGCACACATACATAGAGCTGACGTAGAACAGTGGTGTGCTGCCAAGAAGTGAAAATAGCTGCTCTATATCATCTTCTAAACTTCCATGCCAAAGAGTGAACTTTCCTAAGAGGACACTGCGCCTTTTCCCTGTCCCTTGGGTAATGTTATCTTTGACAGAGTGACCACACAAGGTTAAAGTTTAAAAAAAATAAATAAAAAAAGTGCACATATATACACTCACACACTTCTGGATAATTCTTAAACAGAACTCGACTTCAGAATTGCTTACATCCCAGCTGACATTCTTATCTAGATTGACTTACAAGTGTTCAGGCAAAGAGCAGAGACCGTATCAAGTTAGTGTCAAAACCGATGCTACGTTTATGTAATGAATACTGAAGTGCTATTGCAAGTGCTAGAGGGAAACTGAGGATATAGTGGTTTTAGCACCAAATGGATGAGTGAAGATTTAAACCCTAAGAAGAGCTACTCAACCCAGAAATGTAAATGAAGTAAATAAATGACAAATTTGGGTCCGAGCAGTTCAGTCACCCCGGCTGGTAGTTACTCAGGTGACCAGAATGTGGTATTGATCAGAGGGAGAACCTCCCATGTGGGGGAGCATGTAGCATGCAAAATGGGCATCACGGCATTTGTATGCCAACAGCGTGAGTCAGACTGGACCCAGTCACTGGTGCACTCCCCCTTTGAGCACTCCAGGTCTGTAATTACACAGGTACAGATAGTGGAGGAGCAAGTCACAGTCTGAGTCATAGGCTACAGGGCACACACAAAGACATGTAAAATATGGGAAGACAGAGAGACACAGACAGACACATGGCAGTTAAAAAAACAACCTACTGTGAACAAAGCACTGATGGTTGTGTCAGCACCCCCCTCTTTCTCATTCATGACTGAAGTTTTGAGTGAAGCATCTGATTCACAAAGAATGCAGATGGATGGATTTCTAAAACCAGGGGCACTTTTAAAGTTCTATGCATGGCACAAAATAGTTGATTTTAAAAAAAGTAAATCATATTGAATCAAAATGAAACTTCTCAAACACCTCCCTTCCTTTGCTTTATACTGACCTCAGTTCAAAAATATCACAGTCAAATCTCACTTTCAGATTTTCAGTAAATGAAACTGTGTGGGAAGGAGATGAGAAGTGTTACAGCACACCAGTCCTGCTAACAAAAAAAAAAAAATCTACATTGTTACCTGTACATTTCAACATAGAAACGAAGAGGAATCAGAATTGGTCTACCAATTTATTACTGAAGCCATGCACCGGTGAAGCATTCGTGCTTGAAATCAATTTATGGGAGTAAATGAAACTGTGACACAATATGAGACTTGCGATTCTGGATGCAAGAAGAGATTCTGTGACAATAGGTGTCCAGAAGTGGAACAAAACCCTCTGTCTTGTGTACGCTCCTCCAGCTGCTTTGTAAGTTTAGCCCTTTGTCTCGGGCATTGTGGAGGTTTCCAGTGTCATTGACGGCACCATCACCACTAGTCAGATGTCAGAAAAAAGTAACCGTCGTCTTTTGTGAGCGCCTTTGCTTCTCCCACACAAGCAATCACAGAGTGCTGCCGTTGCTTGGGGAGGAAAAAAGGCTTGTGTGTACCTGTTGAGTGCAGTTTCAAACCCCCTCATCTCTCAGCACGAGTGGAACCTGCACTCCAGGACTGTTTTCAAAAAGATGCCCCTGACAAAGACAGAAGGGAGTGGAGGGGGTGTTAAGGTGCGAAAAGAAGCAGGTGATGTTTGCCTTAGAAAGTGGGGGGCAATGGGAGGGGGAAATAGGTCCATTTCCCAAGCCTGTCCCAACATCCTCCTCTCCGTGGGGTGACGCAGGGGCGGCAGCTGCGGGGGTGAACAAGGGGACGCCTGGAGAAACCGCTCCCGCAGACAGAACTTTCCATGCTGGGCCGATCTAAAGACAGAGACTGGGGGAGGGGAGGGGGGGGGCTTTGTTTCACCCCTTTCAGGCCATTTCCTGAGGGCCATGGGGATGGGGGGTGAACTGCACTCTGCATGTTGGGGGAGGAGTGTTTTGCACACTGAGAGGTGGGGGGAATCGTTTAAAGTCCATAAGCCATTTCTGCCTTTGTTCCTCTTTTGGGTTGCATTTTCTCACCCAGGGGGTGGGAGCTGTGAGAATGTCTCAATTTCTAAGTGAGGGGAAAAGGAGGAGGGGACACAGGGACTGCCTGAAAGCTCCAATTTTTAACTCTACTGCTACTTTCAAATAAAGTTACTTCTACTTGCATTTTAGACAATATATTTATCACAATTTTCTGAAGAACAATAAGCATAAAATTCAAGCTTTAAAGATTAGCTGGAAACGTACTCCAGATCAAACGTCACTCATACACAGGTAAAAAGGGCTGTTGAATGTAATAAACCTCAAACACTCCATTGATCCAGCATTCCATGAGTAAAACCAAAACTTAAGAGCTCTAAATGCATTGTGTGCCCATGTAATGGGAGCACCCTTCCATCTTGACTAAAAAGCTGGTTCATGGGGGGAAAAGTTTTTGGTCTACAAATCTGTAAATGTTGCAACCACATATGTTGACATTGTCAAATAGAGAATGACAGTAGTTTCCTGATAATCACTCTAAGGTTGTGTTCAACACTTGGGTAAAAAAATGAGCCATAAAAGAAGAATGAAAAGTGAACATACAGCTCTTGCAGGATGAAGAATTTACAGCTTTTAATGGCTGGAGAAAACACAAGGTAGTGCATTACTGTTGAAACTTGCCATTTACAACCAACCGGGATACAGGCAATGGTCTCATTTCAAATTCAGGGCCATTTTATAAAAAACAAGTGTTACAATTTTTGGACCTACTGAATATGACTGTAGCCTCAGGTGAGTACTAAAAGTATAAATGCAGCAACTCAATACATTTGGTAGCTATTGAGAGAAAAGGGAAAAACAAAGCACTACTGAAATGTGTATACTTCTCAACAGTCCTAGCTCCTGTTAGTGAGAGATAGCAGTCTGAATAAGGGCTGTGCATTTATGTGCCTGTTGCTCCTTTTATCTTCACCACAATGGCCTTAAAGAAACATGTAGGCCACAAAACAGAGCCCACAAAACAGAGCACACAGAACTCTGCTTCAAAAGTGAGGGCTTTGAAATGGATTGCCAAAAAATGTTATATCCTTAAAAAAAGTGATTTTTGTATGGATGCTAAGAATTCTCAATCTTAATACTATGCTATAGGAATTGTGCAATTAAGTCAGCCTTGAAATGATCTGGCAAGTCATTTGCAGACAATTCTCCAGGCTATACCACAACATGATAGAACAAGATGAAATATTAAAGATCTTATATAAATTTCTGCAATAAGAAGAGGGGAAAAAATCATATAGCACTCAGAGGTTTAAAAAATAAAAGCAAATTACTGTGGTGGGACAACTAAGCAATAGAACTATCAAACATATTTGGTTCAAATTCTGAGACTGTTTCCAAATGTGCTGAGGGTAAGCATTTCAAAAAGTGCTTGAAACTATTACCAAAAATTTTACAACATTTAATTGTTTACATTTAATAAATAAATCTGACAAATGTCATTGTAACAAAGCATATTCCACAGTCCACTGCATACTCCTTGTCATATTCAGGGAACTTCCATACTCAAAACATTATCATCAAGAATTGTGTCAAAATCATTTTTGTAAACAGTGCCTTATACTGGACAGAGCACCACCCTGTACCTGATGTTCCAGCAGCCAAGCATAAGATTTCCAATGACTGAATATACATTCCGTTCTGTCTTATAAAGAAAACATAATGATAAAAATTTAAGTATACGTTTAATTCACAGTCCAAGTCCTTTTCCCTTGACTGTCACATGAGTGACAGGGGCGACATAATGTACAGCACAATTATAGCACATTGTTACCACACCATTTCAAAAGCACCAGCAGACACAGAAAAATTAATGTAGTTATCATTTATTCAATGACTGACACACTACAGGCCGACAAGGTGCGGAGAAGTGGGTGGTAGGCAAGACTACTTCTTAATGACTATTTCTTGCATGACTACCAAAGTTCCAGTCCCAGTGACTGACAAACAAAAGCAACAAACATTTTCATGAAATTCATAAAGTCAACAACATAATGACTGACAACAAGTGATCGATACCATCTCCACCTATGCCTGAGGGAGATGTTAAATTTATATAGTTGAAACTGCCAGTGGGGAACGCAAGTCCGAATTACCTTCACCCCCCGCCCTCCTCCACCACCACCTCCACCCCCACCCCCACCAAACACCCTTCTTTCAGGGACAGGATTCCAGAGTTCCAGTCTGAGTGATGCAATACAGCTACATACAGAGAATGTTCAAAGGCACTAAAACTGCCTCAAGCTTTTGCTTTGCTATACCATCTTGGAACCATAAAAAGGAGGAAGGGGGAGGGGAGAGAGAGGGGAGTGTTGGGGGGTCAGGGGCGTTGTGGATGCATGCGAGTGCCTGTCCTGGCCTACAGCAGGCAAAGGGAGAAACAGTCTGATCAAAGCCACCAGGGCCTGAAAGCTCTCTGGCCCAGTGCTGAAACAGGCTAAACCACACAGGGCGCAGAGGATGGGAAAACAAGACTGCAGCAAGGGCTCTGCAGCACAACATTTCACAACCAGAGCTCTCTCTGTTAAAAAGTACATACATCTTTTGAAAAACTGCCATCTTTCATTTACACTGAAGCATACAACAGACAATGAGAAACTTACACAACCTCCTATACAAGTTGTGACATACAGTCCATTCATCCAACTGGATATTTTACTGTAAACACTGAGTTACAATCTCCGTTCCCAAACTGTACCAATGGTTCCTTTTCCTTTGTTTAATAATGTATACTTAAATACAATTTAACACAAATATTTTTTGTCAAGAAAACATTTTCCATAAGCAACTCCTGACTCATATTAGACAGTAAGTGAACATAAACGTATGACTATATACGGCTCATACAGTTAGCATATAATCAGTTTGTAGCCCAACGTGGCCATGCTTTTTGTCATGTCTGCGTGACCCTCCAATATACACTGGGCCAAGAAAGAGGCCAAAGTGATGAAAAAGAGTCTGCAGAAGAGGGCAGGTCTGTGGAATCGGAATGTTTCACACCCACACACATCCCACAAGTAACAACAGGAAAGATGTAACTGGGATTAATTTTTGTTAGTTGTTAAGATTTACTGTGTGAGAATGAAGGAGGGGGTGGTGGGAGTATATAAATGAATTTAATAAATTGTGTTTTTATAACAGAGTAATATTACAACATAAGATAATAAAGCAAACTACTTCTGTATTTCGGGACACACATTTTAGGTTTCGGTTAATGCCTGGTACGCAGTATGACTGGCCAACAACAAAACCAGGATTTGTACTGAAATGAGACAAGCTTTCAAAATAGGCTTTTTGTATAATCATGTATAATGTCCATGGATACATGTTTATACAAAGCTTCAAATATAGCAGTGTATTACTCCTAGGTCTGTTTATCATTTGAACAGAACTATGACAGAATGGTCTCCACTGGTATGATGCCTTATTATGCTTTCAGTATGGAAAACAGGAGCATGGGGGGGACCCATTAAGCCAATTTTGTAGTAGGTTGTAAAAATTAAACAGATTATTATTTTTTTATTTTATGCTTATGATAGATCAATGGAATCTGATTGTGTAACTTCTATTAATACAAATACATGTCAAAATAAAGGGGAAAAGCCAGAAACAGATTACAACAACAAATAAAATCCAGCCATACCTTGTTAAAGCACTGACCATGACACCCTGAGCCAACAAGTGTTAATATTAAGCTGTTTTCATATTGGAATAACTCATATTACTGAGTGTTTATTTACACACGTCACTGGAGGTTTTCCATTGGAAACTGAACCCATCTCCTGAAAGGTGCCACTTGGCAAAGACTCAGGAGAATTTTAAGAGCATTTAATATGCATCAGGGGCTTGGAAAGTGCTCACCAGAGCGATTATCACTGCTTGTAGTGCATGACACACAACATAAGTTTTTAAGCCATGTACTACCATTCATAGTGTTTTTCATACTAGCTTCATTAGGGAGTTCTTTTCAGGAAAGGAACTTTTCTTTAATCATTATGCATGCATAAGAAGCAAAAGAACCTTTAGGAAATTATCTTATAAAAGTTCAGGCCCAGTACCGTTACTATATTCACTTTTAAATGCAGGACAGCACTGAATAATTTCAAATGGACACCTACCTGACCCACCAAACTGGCTGCTGGCAAGTGTCGTTGGTCTGTTTTTCCCATTAGCCACTGGTGGTGCAAACATCTGTAAGACACAAAGGGAGAGCTATTGAGAAGACAAGCTCTTAAAGAAAGTGACTAGGCCGTTTCTGAGCATGTGGACTAAACCATCAGTGGAAAGAACACAACACACATTGATTAACATTACCCCATCATGGATAGTTAGGATATGGACAGAGGAAACCAGATCCTTGGTCAGCACTCACTCAACTTTATGAATATTGGACTCAAGTTGGTTTTCATCTAATGATGCATTTTAATTTGTTTGCTCAGTCAGAGTTTAAAGAAGAAAAAAAAAAAGAACATTCCAGCACAGAAACCTCATTTAAAACTGTTGGGGCAGATGACCAGGGATGCTGACCACTACAAATCAGGAAGCAGTGTTAAGAACACAGAAAACTACATTTCCATGCTTTCACATGCAGTGCCTTTCCTACTATCTTGCTGAATGACCCCAATGCCAGAGAAATAATTACATAGACAAGCTACACAGCGCAGTTTAAACTCAGGTTTCTTCACAAGGTTCATATAAGTTGAAGAAATTTAGCAAAATACCTTTTGTTCAAGGCCTGTGGCCTGTCGTACCCAGTTAAGATTTTTCAAACTCTTCAGGCACATGTACTTTAACATTGAACATAGTTTTTATTTACATTAAGCCATGCTAAACTGTAGGATTTCAGTGTCATAATTCAGTGCTCAATAATTACTGAGTAAACACATTTGGGGTATCAAATACATGGGCAGATTTAATACAAGTGAGTTCTAATTAGTTGTGAAATCATAATTCATTTGGGCTGGCAAGTTTGATGACAAGAACATTTTCTTAATTAGGATTCACCGCTTTGCGTCTACAGAAGCCCTCCAAAGGCGCCAATTTTCCATTACAATCAATTAAGTGGAGCCCAGCTCTTCAATAAATCCTCAGCTCATCACTGTGGCTGTGTTGCATTAGCCCTTGTATTGTGAATTGTAGACCCCTACAAGACACAGGGGCTGCTGATCCCCTGGTCTAGCCAGAGCAGTCCAAACTGCAAATGCATGCAGACTTATTAATGGGAAACGGGCCAAAGAGCCCAACAGGGAACAATGACCCAGCCCCACCCCCAATATCCTATACAGATGGTCACTGACTTACGATAGGTTGCGTTCCGATAAACCCGTCGTAAGTGGAAACTATCGTAAGTCAAAAATGCATTCAATACACCTAACCTACCGATCATCATATCCTTGCCTAGCCTACCTTAACGTGCTTAAAACACTTACATTAGCCTACAGTTTGGCAAAGTCATTAACACAAAGCACTTTATTTTATAACAAAGTGTTGAATATCTCATGTAATTTATTGAATACTATACTGGAAGTGACATTATTGCACCATTATAAAGTTGAGAAATCATAAATTGGACCATCATAACTCAGGGACCATCTGTACACCCTAACCTTACTAAAGAAATCTGGGCCTCAAATTTAAATATCTCACAAATTTAAAAATGTTTCAACTTCAAGATTCAGAGGACATCTAATACATCATACAGTGCAGCAGGTTCAGATTTTTGTCTTTCTTGTGGGGTGGGGTGGGGGGGGATTACAAACAGATGGTCCTTTGGTTTTTCTGTGCTGCTGTCATGCTTATTTAAAAGCAGTCATAAGTCATTAACCATTGCCTTGTTAACTTACCTGAATGTTTATAATTAAATGCAGCAAATAAACAGTTTTCACTTCCACATCTTTCTAATGTCCATCCTTTCACCCTCAGCGCTACTTCCTTCAGTCAGTTACACTTTGGCCTTCCCTGAAGCCTCTGAAGTCATTGGTTTCCCCTGTAGGAGTTCTCAACTTGCTAACTCAGGCCAGCTGTCACTCTTTTCCATCACAAGTAACTAACACATCAAAATGTCATGACACACTCAACAGTGTTTTGCATTGTTCTTCTGCAAACATTACATTAAGTAATTATTTTACATGTACGCCATTCAAGGAGGCAATAACAACCCTGTTTGAAATATGTCAACCATACAAATGGAATAGTGGATTTGCAAGGGGTTCCGACCCTTGAAATAATTAGATTCCAGTACAGACCAATAAATTGTCCATTTTTCACCGACATACTGTAAATGAAATGCAACTGGCCGAAAATTTTAAAATTAAACATTTTAGATGACCTTACAATGAAAGTCAAATTCATGCATTCTCTACTATGTATTATAGAAATGTATGCAGAGATATGCACACATCTTCCTTTCTGGGACACAGAAAAATTACAAACCAAGGGCCTTAGTTTTGTTACCCATTCCAATTAAATTTTTACTTTGTCTGTCCAAATATAAAATAACTGTATTATTACACAGATATCCTATACATGGAAAAGTGGTTCAAAATCGATTCAAATGCAGTCAGCATAGTCCATTCAGTTACTCTTCCCATTCCCTCTCTAAATTGATTAACTGGAGAAAAAAATATTAACAGTGTGTACAATACATTTAACTTTCAATTCCAAATGTACAACAAAAATAACCCATAGTGATAACAGCTTGCAGCTTGCTTGCAAGATAATTTCACCTTGCAAAAAAATGGCTGCACTGTATGGTGCCTCAGTTCAATATTTTAATGGCTCAATAGATGTCTATAAGAACCCTTTGTTTTTCAAACCAAACCAAGGGAATGTGTTTTTGGACTAATGTCTTAAAAGATGGAGTAGTGACCCTCCCACCCAAACAGACCCCCTTTGATAGAGAACCTCACCCTAGACCTCTCGTGCACCCACCCTGCCATCCCCCACTCTGTCTGGCTTACCGCACTGAAATCCAGGAGGTCGTTGAGTTCCTTGTCTGTTCCCACTGCAGCCATTCTTTGCTGCTGCTCAGTCATACCACTCAGTCACAGCCGCAAACAACTCTGCAAAAACACACGTACAATAAGCAACATGCTAAATAACAAGATGTACACATATCATATTCGGCACTGAATAGGCCTGAACTTGAACTTTTGGACAAAAGGTGGAGGGGGAGATAAAATAAACAACTCAAATTATTTGAGTGCCTCGACTATAGAACACAAAAGAGGGTGCAATTCTCTACTCCCTCCCAATCTAATAAAGTAACCTGCCAAATCCAGTACAATGTTTCATGGTCAAGCAGCCAAAATTGGTTGCATGAAGGATTGAGAATCGCTGACCCACAATACATTTATATAGGCAACCCCCCAAGCTTGTCATAAGTCCAGCCCCAATGACTTCCGTTCAGTCAAATACCTGTGGCTGCCTCTATGGCCAAGAGACCGCTGAACAATGCATTAAGAGACCTAATCACCTGAAATGCAGCCGGGAGCAGGAATGCTGCAGTGGGACAACCATTCCTCCAGACATAGCCTATATTTTGTGGTGCATGTCACTACAAGGGCACTGATCTGACAGCAGCCTTGCTGATCTTTAGCACTCATGGTGGTTCTTCTACCCATACTAAAGGCACTCGAAGTAAGTTGTCTTGTTTTAAGGCACCTGCCAAATGCCTGCACTGTAATCAGTATTTAGAGCTTTGTGAATAATTTTGGTCACTATCTTTCTACTGTGGCTTAAAGGTAGAAACAGACACTCATGGCCTATTAGAATTTTCTACATAATACATGTAAAATAGATCTCCAAATGACACCATTATATTGAATACTGACTTTCCAGGATTAACATGCTCATGAACAATAACTTATAAATTACAAAAATCCACACTCTCTACTTCCAGATCATCAAACTAACACATTCCACAAAAACACACTGCATTCCACAGTCTAAAAATTCACTAAATCTGAAAGGTCTGGTAGTACTCTAATCATAATCTGTTTTAATACACTTGTATACGCATACAGTTTATTACAAATCTAGGACAGTATCAGTACTGGTCATTTCATCAAAACTATTTAGCTCCTCTATTAGCTATGTCAATTAGATAGTTGACATACCAGTTTACAATAAAAAGCTTTTCGTCCACAGGTTATCTAAAATTCAAAAACAGATCCACTGGTCATTTAGCAAACAATCAGCAAAAGTATACAAACCTCAGATCACATACAGGAAACTGTTAAATTTGTACCAAATAAACTGTAGATTCAATCAATACCAATTTGTGAGGGAGTGTAAGCCTATAGGACCCCTTTAGAACAGGCTGAGCATGGGGATCCAAGACAACCAGTAATGAACAGTGGTGTGAAAATCTTGTCTGCAGTTGTCACGTTTGTGATATTATATACAGGTATGAATCTGAGCTTTACCACTTCAACTCTAATCTGCATCAAGATAAATGCCACTAATGAGCTGAACAATACTCACACACCCAGACATGACACTGCCACAGTGAAAATTAAACACTTTAGCAGGGAAAAAGACACTAGACTTCTCTGTATTCATGATGAAAATTATACCACCTAAAAGGTATTAGGAAAAAAAAAACAAAACATGTACGACTTGCCAGCCACCTGTCAAGTAAGATTAATACTATAACTAAATAGAGAATGCAAATGCTCATTTAAACAACAGGGGGGTGCTGGACCCAGGGACAAAAAAAAAAGAAGGAAAAATCTACACATTGATATGAAGCTAGCTATAAAAGAACGACGCTCCTGACATTGCTGAACAGAGAGAAGCAGGGTGAGCAGCGCCATCGTGACAGAAAGCCACCACAGCGGCTGCTTCCATGGAGCGCTTGCCAGGGCACTGTCTTCAGTGCGGTCCTCCAGAATTAGCAACAGCCTAATGCATTTTGGCTTCTGCGGATTGGATTAGAACATATTTGTGCAAACTGCATAAAGTGGTAAAAATATTTTGCCTCATCTCTGGCTGCTCACTGGTGTTAATAATCTTGCCAAAAAATATTGGGATTGATGAGCATGACAGGTTGATACTTTTATTAATGTTTGTAAATTCTTCAAATAAGCATGGAGTAATGATATATACATATTACACACTGTTTCAAGTATAAAACCTTAAAAATAGAAGGACACAGCCTAAATTTTTACTGAATGTTAAATAAAGTGCTTGTCATAAACAAAATCTAATTAAACAGTGGCAGTGCACATGCCTTGTCAACACAAAGAAGTTATCTTGATATATTACTGATGTAGATAATAGAAATAGCCATCTGACATCAGAAAACTCTTTGGGAAGTTTGTGTTGTGGGAACATTCATATGAAATAGGTCATACTATCTGGAGGTTGAAGAGTTATGTATGAGATGTAACTGAGAAAACTGAAAGAAATGGAAATCATTTTGGACAAGGTTTTCAATGCAAAACATTATTTTTCAGGCTTTGCCTTCTGAACAATGCTCAAAACTTAACAGCCTAAGCAGATGAAAATTAGTGGCTCATCTGAAGATCCTGTTATAAAACAATCTGTTATAGAAAAGCATTTATTCAAAGGTGGTTGTTTGAAGTCTGACCATTTTAAAATGTTAAATAATGCATTCATACAAAAATGCTATCTTAAGAAGATAAAATGTAGATGCTCCCTCAGCCACTTGCTGGTGTGACCTGTTAACCTGCCTGGCATGACCCTGCTTGTTTTAAGGAAGCACAGGGCCCTTCTCAGTACCACTTTGTTCAACATGAGATTTTCAGTTTTCCCCACAACACTTCATATTTTTGTACTTTTGACTGGCAGGAGCTTTTAGCCAAATGTGAAACATACACACTCATTAGAGCTTCAACTTCAGTGGATTTTGGTTAAAGCTATTCCAACTATTTTCAGGACAACCTATTCCATCTGGTATTACAACTTCATCAACTGCCCCTTCCTATTAACTTAACTTGCTAATCTGTTGCATGGCTATTATAAAGGCAACATCAGATGACACCTTTTCTGCATTTTGATCACTCAGAACTTTGACTGACAAGACTCTTTTGGAACAAAAATTAGCACCAGTTCACATACAAAACTATCCAAAGATGAACTTTGGTTTGCAATAAAGGTTTTCCTATAACATGGCCAAAAGAAAAAACAACACAGTAAAAGGCTCGCAGTTGTAATTTTCTGGGGTTTTCCCCCCTTTTTCCATATTTGTTATGACTCCATAGAAGTTAATTATGCTGAACCCATGTGGGCTCCTTTGCAGTTGAGTTGTAATTTACTGCCAGCAAACCGCAACCCATATTCCCTCACATCTGGGCTGAGGCGCAAAATAACTGAGGACAGGGGGGATGTGCTTTCGAACAGAGCCCGAGAGCAAGTCATTACAAATACTCCACTCTGATGGTAGAGTGACGTTCCACAAACCCCATTATGGGTGGTCCACTACAATAAGCAATCAATCAACTTATGACTGATCTTTTATAACGTTTTTTCTTCGCCCTCCATAGGGGAAAAAAAAGAAAAGAAAAAAAAAAACAATGACTGATTCAACTCAGTCAGGTACTTGTAGCATAGGTATCTCCAAATTGTGGCATCACGAAAACCCAGTTTTGCCATTACTTCTTCACCTAAGACACACTTAATTATGTCACAACATTAGTAGTGACCAGGAATGACCAGTAAACTGCCTACTGATTACTTTCTATGCTTTCTCTTAGCAGGACATCCACTCTTTCCAAAGATTTGGTTTAAAACAGATTTATGTAAATGTTTACAAATCAGCTGTAGTGGATTCACAATAAACATATGAACTTAAACTATACTCTAAACACCTAGCTTAGAGAATTAAATATTTCAGCTAGAGACTTTAAGCAACAAGCTAGAGATTTAAATGTTCACCACTGTCCTTGGTTATGCACTTACTTGGGACAGGTGATTACAAAGATCAGCTGAAAAAAAGAATTTTAAGAAAGTGTTCCTGAAGACATGCATCCAGGTACAAAAAAAAAAAAACATTATGCTGCGCAAGTCCTTAACACTATCCAAAAAGATCCACGGTGTATGCTTTATTCTGTGGTTACAAAGCTTTCAGTTGCTCAATTATGGCAGTCTAATACATAGTTGATTTACTTTACCTTGTTTCCTGGATCTGAATAGGCTGTGGAATGAAGCTTTCTCTGACTAGGACTGAGGACTCCTGCACTACAGTTAAATCCACATTGCCTGTGCCAACATTGGCTGGGAGATCCACATGGGCTGTGTACTACTGAAGACAAGTGTTACTTGGGAGGAAAGCATGGCCAATTAACCACCTAAAATTTGAGAAGTCCCGCTCTCCAGGATCACTGGTCGGATGTCTGTCCTGGCAGCTTACAGAGTGAAAAGCAGTGTGTGTAAGCTAGTCCTCGCTTTTCCTTCATAGATTTATGTAGGATGCTGCAACAAAAGGACAGGCCAACATCTGCTACCGCAACTTAGAAATTATGGACAAAACAGGGAAACTGTGAGCAATGGTGTGAGCAAATCCTAATGTTGCTGAAGGTGAAACAAAGTAATCTTGACAAGCGAGTACTGTTGCCAAACTAACCTTCAAATTGTCCATTCCTATCTGCATTACAGATCTAATTGAGAATTGAGATCCTTTGAATTAATGAATACCTGAAATTCCTTGCATGTTCAGGTAATTTCTGAATTTATAAAGATCATTCAATGCATTATCTGTCAGTTTGTTTATATATATACATATAAAATGAAAATATTCAAATATTCATTCCTGTTCAGCAACTACACAATGCTTTTTTCTGCAGTAGGAACGCATCATTTTTACTGACTGCAGTTTTGTATTTAACCTTTGCATGCATTGCTATGACCCGTGAGATGACTTTCACGTTTGTATTCCCTTATGCAATGCTTTGACTGAGTATGCACCCCCACCCCCACAACCCCCAGGCTAACTGGAGCAATACGTACTTTCAGCTGCATACTGCAGCACAACACCTGAAAAAAAAAGAATGAAAGCGATGCATAAAGGAATGCATGAAAATTTGTCCTAAGAGAGCAAGAGGGAGTGAGTTTCTGTGAAATTCTATCAGCTTCCAGTTGCCAAACTTAGTTTGGTCACCCGATATTAAATGTTAAAACGTGCAGAAGATATCATTTTTAGAGAAGCTTAAGGCACAAGAAACAGTAGCCTATTTGGCTCATTGAGGTCACCCTATGCCTTTCATGTATCTTTCTGCCCTTCCTTTACATCTCACAGGATTAAAGATCTTAAAGTTAAAGAACACTAAAGTTAGTAAAAGTTTTTTTTTTTTTTTGAAACTAGTAGCCAAAGGACTAAAGTACAGTAACCTAGCATTTAAGACTAGCTGTGGACATTCGCAGACTTCATTCTGCACATAGCTTGGAGGAGGAAGTCAGATAATTCACACAATTCAGGTGCCCGGATTCATAATGACACATGCTAAACAACAGAACACTGATACTCTTCTAATACCTGTTTTTGGTAAGAAACTCCATCTAATGTGTTTACAATTGCATGGCTATTTCCTGCCATTCTGCCTCTCCGGCTAATAGGTTTTCAAGTGCTCAACATTGTTTTTGAAAAGCTTTGAAACTTCTAACCCCAGGGTGCTAACGGCTGCAGAAAAGCCTGTCATTACCCAATAAACAAATGTCACTTTGAGGAAATCTAGTCAGATTACCTGCAAAACCCAAAAATGACAGGGTATTGACAATTCACATCATTAGGTCCACTTTGCATGTATCCAGTCAGCTCTACTCTGTGCTGCTGTAGCATTAAACCATACAATTTTATAATGCCAAAATGGCATGAACAAAGTGTAGCAATGGAAAGGCACTTGAGCTCAAACAGGTGGTGTACTTTAACAGGTACATCTGTATTACAGCCAAAAATGAAGTGCTCTGCTGAGGCCAAAGGACCATATCCTTTACTGTATCAAAATCAACAACCCAGGTATGTTTCTAGCAAGCTCTGCATGAAAAATTACAATGCAACATCAACATTATTAAAGTTTAGAATCAATAATCACAGTTTAATTCCAGCACACTGCTTTACATTAAGATTTCATTGAAAAGTTCCTTAGACCGTCTTGACAACTTGCAGACAAAACAAAAGAAAAAATGACTTTGTTAACTTAGATGTTGGAGGATTTTTTCACTTTAATGATTTCGGGTTATAAACATAGTTTACAAAACAAAACACGATTATGCTCTTATGCTGCCACATGTGACAACATCTTCAGGTATGCCTTTCGCGGCTATTCCAGAGTCAGCCAATAACTCCAATTAATTAGTAATGTATAAATGTTCTCTTGATGGGAATCTATGTCAGAAAATAACAGCATAAACGTCATCAAATAAACGAAATCATGCAAGAAAAAAGTAAATTATAACCAAGGTAGGCTATACGGGCAACCCTCGATTAGACTTTGCCAAGTCATGGAGACTGCAAAACATAAGCCGTAACCACAAAACTTACTGTTCCTGCCAATCGTTGGGAACATTGCCGTTTTATCAGTTACAAGATAGCCTACTATGTCGCAAGGAACAAAGCCATATTTATGTTACAGCCCAAAATGGCATAATCATAATGTGTAGCCAGCCAAACAAAACTCGGAAGCAACATTTGAGAGCGACTAGCTACTGAATTAACCACAGTGCGTCCTCATGAGAGCGAGGGGTCCATAACATGACAACGACAAAACAATTAATGACAAATTTGTTCAACATTTGGGCACAACTAAATAAACTGTTTCACTACTTTCCAAACGCCAAATTACAGCTAACACTTCACTTGGGAAACTAGTAGCCTACTATGTCTAACCTCTGGTGTAATTAAATAGCTCAACTTAGAATTAGTCCAACGACGATAAACATTAAAGAGGTTCCACAGTTATTTAAAAACAAAAGCTAATGAAACAATTCTCTGTAGTACAAGTACCTCTCTCTTACTGACGTCCGAAACCTAGAAATGTGTGTGGACGCATTTGCTCCTAGTAAGTCTATACTTATTAACCCTCTACACACACACACACACACACACACACACACACACACACACACACGAACTGTCCTAATCTAATTTCCTAAGTAACGCCTCAGCCTTTTCCCTTTATTTCGTCCACTCGAGCTCTCAGACTGAAACTATGTAAATATTTACTCCAAGCTGTAAACTAATTCACCTCCATTGTCAATGCCCAAGGGCAAAAGTTACAAATATGCGATCCAGCAACAAACAATAAATATTGGTCTAATATTTCCACATGCGTTAAACTACATCATTTGAACTAGTTTATTAGTCGCGTGTAACTCATATCGGCTTTATGTGAAAATGGACGTCACGAACGACTTCCACTGGTTGAGCTACGCTCCACACAAAGAGTCAGGTCCTTCGGAAACGAGGTGTGTTGGATAAGAGGCAATATTTTCCCCAAGTTAGTTGATCAATATAGTTGTTTTTGTAAGTCACAAAAGCAGTCTACATAACGATGTTAAAGCCTTGTAGAACCAAGTAAAAACTTTATATCTGCAGAATTTAACGTTACGAGAGTTGCACTAGAGGAGAGACAGAGTGTTTTTTTTTTTTTTTTGGGGGGTTATAAGGAATGTCGTGCCAATCTACAATAACCACAGTGGTGAAATCCATAAGCAACTGGTCACCAAGAAACATTTGCATAATTAATAATTAGAAATTCAAACGTGGCGATACACCAGAAAAAGTATTACACAGAAGTAAATCTATCTTTCACCAAACCGGTGACAAAAGCAGAGAAAAATTCAGTACAAGTGTATCATCCAGAAATCAACTAGACTTGCTTCTTCTGGAAATAACTACTTAGGTTACAACACAATTTAACAATCCGATTAAAATCTAAGTTAGTTTGCCAACTACTTTCTCTAAGAACTGACATTAAAATCACTAAAGTCAACTTCAGCGTTACTTTCAAAGTTGTCAAGAAGTGAACAAAGGAGTCATTTCCCCATGGTAGGACTGGTGCTTAGACATCACTCGCACATAATACGCTCAAATCACCCGCACACAACCAGAGAGACAAAACTTAATATCCCCCCTTTGAAGGAACACACATTCCTAAAACTTCTGTATTCTATAAAAGTTCAATATTGATAATAAAAAAGTCTCTCTATGGCATTCCAAACGCCCATTTACCTTTCATCTTGAAATAAAACATAATACATTCACTAAAGGAATTACCTTTTTCTTCTCAAATGTCTAGCATCCAGCAGTGAAGGTAGCTAGCAATCTAGACGAAACCCCGTTGAAAAAAATAACAAAACTTCAAGAGAATTTCACACCACAGTGCCTCTTCAAAATCATTGGATATCACAGCGACGATATCGTCCTTTCTTCGGATTATACCTTGGTTCGTACAACAATCCACGTCATTAGAAACAATGTTCCCTTCTCGCATCAAAACTCTACAACTCTCGCTCGTCTCCTATTTTGTTGCTACAATTGAGACCATTTCATCCTTCGAGTAGACATCTTAACAACCTCCATCCACATTGTCAACCCCAACACTGTATCCCTCCGCATAAAATAGGGACCTCAACGCTAGCGGTGTCCAATTTCAAACGCCCAACAATAAGATTGTTGTTTTTCACTCAAGTTACAGTTAGGATAATATAATTACACGTATGATTTAAGAACCAACTCAGTATTTCGATTTTCAGCCATTTGCGTGGAATTCTGTTTTATTAATGAACGAGATCTGAGGAACTATGCCTGTTAGCGGAAGAAAACAACAGCAAAGTTGGCTGTAACAAGCGGAGCAGCACGAGATGGAATGATGAACCTGCAGGGGCACGGCCTATGGGATAGCACATAATTTTGATGAGCAGTTATAATAGCCAGTAGTCGATCGAGTGTTCGCCAAAAACCGGCCCCTTTCTCCATGCTCGCTTTCCCTGTGTGCTCATTGAGGCTGGCTGAAGGGGGCTTGAGCACTGAACGTTTGACATCATTATATTAGTATGGTTAACATTCCCTCCCGTCTTATTTGCAGGTCGTTGGTTTTCCCGCACCGGCAAAGATATTCATACTATTACTGTTATTCACTTACGTAGCTAAATGATTCAGAATGTGTCACTGCAATGTTAACAACCGGACCTAAACCTTCCGTAACACACCGGCCATTTGCTTCTTTCTTTTTTATGCGAGCAGACATTTCTATTGTGTTGTTGTAGGCCTACTTGCACTGTTTTGGTAGAGCAAGTGAATTTTGCGTTAAGTTAACAAAATCAATAGGTAAAACTTCATAATATTGTTTGAGTTTTAAACATCCTCTAGAAAGTGCAGCTGTCTATTGTATTCCAATTGCTATCTTGCACTGTTACCATAGCAACTTTGGTTACGCGTGTGTATGTAAGTTTCTAGGTTCTGTGGGTTTTCTGTAAGCGTCCAGGAAAAATCCATCTTGCGTGTGTTTGCCTGAAAGCCAGTTATCTGAAACAGGAAATAAATATTTTTTAGTCTCGCTGTGACTGATTCATAGACCTAGGGTAGCAAGGAGGGAGAGGGAGAGAAGTGCGGGATCATAGAGTGCGGGATCATAACAGAACTGAGTGTGGGGGAGGGGAGAGAAGGATAGGCAACATTGGGAGAGGGCGAAGTAAGGGAGAGAACACGAGCGAACGAAGTAGACACTGTCCGCATTTTAATAGTTCATTCTGAACATTCACTGGGAAGGGCACACAATAGAAAGACACTTATAATCTGATTAATGTACATTTCTGATCCAGATTTTACATTTTATTTAATTTACTTGCTCTTATTTTGTGAACTGTGCGGTTGATGATACAATATTTGTGTTATTTTTATAACTGCCCTTATTTTCAAATGAATTCGTCTATTCAAATGTTTTTTATTCCCAATAGCTTAATTTCATATTTCTACTTTCAATGTTAAAGGTGCTGTGCTTATAATTGGTATATTATAAAATATTTATTCTGTAAAAAGGTATTAGGTGTAAATACCAATCATTTAAGACTGTCCTTACTTATTAATCATATTCACCCAATTCCTCAATTTTCTTTTATATAAAAACAGTATTGATCATCTTCTCTTATTTAACGTTTGACACTGACCCTAATCTGTCTGCTGTGAAAACAAATTCACTCATCTGTAGCACATACTGGCCCTGAACTGTAATTTTCCCATTGCACATCCTCCTTCATTACTGATTTCAAGGAAAGCATAGATATAGCCTACGCTGTTACTTCTGGCATAAATCAGATTTCACCACCAAAAACAGCTTTAAATGCACAATAGACACCCATGGTCATGCCAGCCAATGATTTCCTTTAATGCTGCATCCATTTTTGTTCTGTCATTGTTGTGGACTTTGTTGACACCCTATATTATTTTGTTGACAAGCAATGTTTTTTTTTTTTTTTACATGAGAGGGATACTGGTGACTAAACCTGTCTCTGAGGAAGCAAACTATGTGGAGTGTCACCAGTCAGGGCATTCCTAGGAATGCTGCCCTCAGTTCTAATGTAATCATTGAAACAAGTGGGATGAAGGAAATCTAGCTGCACGTGGGACATATTGGAAAATCATCAAATAGGTCTCCCAGGAGAGGAGGCAAAGCCACAGCATGGTTTAATAATTACCCCTGTGGGCCAGCTGTGTCATGCACTGGGCCATGGGAAGTGTGAAGAATGCACAGTCATACATACCCACAGTGAAATACACAGGCATGCATCTTACACAGATTCTGTCAAGCACCATCAGTTATTACAACTCTATGATACCGACAAACCCTGATGTGAGTGCATTCCCTGATGGAAATGATACATTCAAAAGGAAGTTTTATTCCCAAGATTATAATGGACCTCACCCAAAAAGAGCAAATTTACTGTGGTTTTCACAAATTGTAATTTTTGTGATGGAAAACATAAGGACAAACATATTGTAGTACAGTATTCTGTTTTAGGCAAGGGTAGCTCTGAATGTACTTATTATTTAGGAGAAGATGTAGGGAGTTAGCAAGCCCTTAAACAACCTTCATATGTTCTGATGATTTGTTTTTAAAGGACAGGTATACGTTCCTGTTTCATTACAACTCCACTTTACAAGCGGGTACTCAGCCAAGGAGGCTCCCAGTACAAACTGCAGTTCAAACCAATACCTTGTCAGCTACTTGCAACTAACAAGGTCACTTACATTGAGCAAGTAAAGGTTTATTTGTTTAAACTTATTTGAACCTGTACCAAAATATGCATACAGCACTGATCAGTTAATATGTAAATCAACATATCAGAGTCATTAAATCAATAGCCCCATTGCTAAAACATTGTTGTAAGACAACAACAACATAGTGTCATCACTAATGTACATTTCCTGATACCCACAAAATAATTTTATTTTTCACACTTATATGATTGGAAATGTATGTTTATAGATGAATGCAGTACATACACTTTCAGTTGTAAGGACTATTGCCCCACAACATTTACAAAATGTAAACTAGCTGCATCTGGATATGGAAATTGTAATGAAAGGTTCATCAACTCTCTCTGTACCTCAATTAAAAAAATAAATAAATTGTTGAGCAAGCCCAATTCAGACAAAACTGAATCTTAAAATAATTATGTTAATAGTAAAATATGTTCATTATCTGATGTATTTGTAGCACATAAATACATGACCATATTAAATCTTCCTCTTTTCCTTAAAATTTGATTTTGGCCTCCTTAACTGTCCTTTTCACTATAACCCGGGGGCAAAGTATGACATAAGTATACAAAAAGGCAAACAGACTACCCATCCTACTTTGATGTTCTAAGACACGTGCATGTGACTGGATAAAGCAAAAGGAAAGTATTTAGCCATCACTTATTTCATAAGTGGTTAGCTATGATTGCAATGTGACATTTTGATTTATTAGCCATACATTTCAGAATGAGCCCTAAAATACATTAACATTAATTAATGATTTCTTAAATTCAGCCAGAGTAGAACTGACATTCTGACAAAGATTTGAAATCAAAAAACCTCTCTACAATGTAATACTACATGTGTGTAATGTAGACATTTTCCGTAAAATAACCTCAAATATTAATGATAAAAACAATTCAGAATGATACTATGTTTACAACAGAAACGTAAAACATCTTGTCTTTACTTGGATGCAAATACACTATGGACTCTCCATGGTAATTTGGTAAAAAACAATACCTACATTATATTTTGTCAGCTGTCAGACTGAATACGGTTTGGCAAACTATAGAATAATTTAAAAATGGCACTGGTGCCACTGTTCAAATGTAGATACCGAAGATAGAAATGTCATAGTCACACTTAGCAACTAAAAATTCTGTTGTTTACATATAAAATGTAATCGTTCCGAAGTTAGTGAGCATTGGAACGCGCATTGAAAATGTAAAAACGTTCACATATACCTTTACATATCTGTACTGTAGGCTTGTTTGGACTGTTTGCTATTATGCTTAACTAAACGTCAAGTACTCATGTAAACACTACACCGAAGACAAAAGAAGCTCACATAAATTTGGTTAGAACTCACAGTTCTCATTAAGCTTATCACCTTTTGCGGGTCTCCTTCGGGAATGAACGAAATATAAGAACGGGGAAGTACATTCTGAACCGCTTCTGTTAAAGATATATAGTTAGTGTTAAGTGACTAAAGAAGTAGCTCTGAGATTATAGTTTGACACATCTTGTAGCTATGTAAACATGCAAAGCAGTCACAATGGATACTTAGTGAGTATGTAAATTGTTGTACGCTCTCGGCTCCTGATAAAGAAGAGTTTGTACTTGTTGGTTATACCAAACGAACAAAAACAAAAAGCTTGACATTACGTTTCATAGGCCGGTACAAGAAAACTAAAAGACAAAGAATAGCACCGTTTATTGTTTTTCGTCTCAGGTGAAATTAAAACGCAAGTTTAAAAAAATTAAGCACAGTTACGACCTCGTAAATTGAAAATAACAGGGGGTGTAGATTCTACAGCACATCAAGGCGGTTGGAAGTAACAGCTGGGATTGACATGGAGGGCTTACATTAGGGAGGCCGCAGAGATCAGGGCGGGAGGAGGATTAACAAACGGAAAACTGGGCTTTTAATACCACTACGGCCCTCGCAACGCAGCCAGAAACACATTTGTGGAAACAAATAATACAAGTAAAGGATCAGGTACAAATGTTAATATTGTGCAGGCAGTGGCCGCTGCGCAATTTAAATGTAAAACAAATTTAAATATATTCTTTGGTGTGACAAAGAATATATCTGCATAATACTGGAGTAAGTAATCAATATTATCACTGAATTTACTGAGTTGGAAGGTGTGTGTGTGTGTGCGTGCGTGTGTGTTTGGGGGATGGGTGGAGAGCGATATTTACTTGTATTTTCTTACGTTTTATTTATTTATTTCTCAAGCAAACATGCGTATGTGTCATTAGGTTGTTATAAAATACGACAAACATGCATGCCAGCTCAGGTCTTTTCCCTCCTGCTGTTATTTTACTTATCAATACCACGTGGCATCCATAGGCTTTAGTAACCCAAGAGTGAACAGCTCACCCATCCCCCAGTGAAGAGCTGCCTTGTCATTCATTTAAAATCATTAACTGAATTTAAAAAATCAAATGCACTGTTACCTACCATTCTGATATAAATACATCAAATTATTGCTGTTTTATCTTTCAGGAAACTATGAATTACTTGTACACATTTCCAGCTGGTGAAGGTGGCCTTCAAACAGTGCCAAAGACAATTGTGAATGCAGTAAAGACACAAGTTTGGAGTGGTGAAGACCTTCACTTCTAACTAGGTTTGACTGCTCGTTATTGACATTGAAACCCAAAAAAGCTGATAGAGATGAGAAGACTTCTGTGCTGGAGGAATGCTTTGCACCTTTCGTTCTCTCTCTCTCTCTGTTGGGGGCTTGTGGTTTTTGCAGTAGCTACCTGCCTTCGCTCTCTCCTTCCTCCCCCATCTCAGTCTCATGTTTGGTAAATAGAGGAAATTGTATACTTCAAAACCACACAAGACTGAAGCATTTTCTTCTTAGGTCTGTCTTTCTGTCATTGAGTCAAATTGATTACAATGTGTTTTATGGAATAGTTGGCATCAATGCTAAGAAATGGAAAAAAGAAATAAACACCAAATGTACATGATCAATTGATCTCTGGTTTGGATATTTGGATGAAAAGTATTTAATTGCTTCAGATCATCTCTCTCCCTCTCTCTCCCTCTCTCTCTCTCTCTCTCTCTCTCTCTCTCTCTCTCTCTTTCTCTCTCTCTTGCTCTCAGTGTCTGAATGTGGTGGCTTTCATTAGGGTGGAGGAGGGGCTGAGGGGCAAAGGATTCTGATCAGACAAGAAACTAGGCCAAGCCCAGAACCTCCTCAAACTCACGCCCCTCCCATCCCAGGAAGTTTGTAGAAGGGCTTAAGACAATCATCAAACTCTCAAGAATATTTTTGTTTTCAGGGAAAAAATCATCTGAATTTTAGTCCTAAAACCACCCTTGAATTTAAAGAACTTCACGTAGGAGGCTCATATTTCCATTCCCTTTTAAGAAAACTGCTACAGAGAGGCATTGCTGTTACGACAGAATAGATTGATGGCTTTGGCATGCTGCCCATGTCTCCCCCTCTGTCGTGTTCCTATCTCTGCTAAGGGGAGGAGAAGAGAATCTATCTGTTTTGCTTCTGTTGCTCTCAGTAAACTTACCCCTGCTGAGCTGGCACTGTCAGAGGCCATGGAGAGAACGTCCAAATCAAGTCTTGCACCCCCACCTCACTCACTTTAGCACAAGGAAAACATCATAATACATAGATAAGTCTCACAAGTAGCTACCTGGCCTTAGTTGTCTCCTTTTTTGACTAATCTCAGTCATGTGTGACACCACTGAAAACTTCCTCTCAATTTTAGAAAATACTTCTGTTGAAGAAAGGATGCTGGGCATTGTTGAGGGGCACAGCAGCGGCTATGTTAGAAGTGAGTTAACATCAGACCCCGGTGGTCAAGTAAAGACAACCCTGTGATGATATAGAAGTAAACATCAAGTGAAAATGGATATCCAAGAGAACCTGACTGTTCAAAAAAGGCCATTTTTCAAGCTTATTTTTGGTTTTCTTGATATGATCTCTGTACAACTATTTTCAAAAGGTCAGGCTGAATGCATGGAGAAATGTTTTTATTCCAGACTTTAGACAGCTATTACAGTATCAACACTTATGAGAGTATAAGTTTTGGATATATTCTACAACATTCCTCATCATGAAATGTAAGACTAAAAAATCTGAAATATTTGACAGTTTTCCCCACAATGCAATATAAAAAGAATATGTTTTTTACAGTTGTTATTTCCCGTTAAAAAAAGAGAGAAATAATCATACATAAATGAGCTTTGGCTTCTCAGTCACACCAGCAACACATAAATGTTGGTGCCTTGCTAGTTAAGATGCGCGTGTGTCATTTCCTCACACTGCTTTTGTTTCTCAGAAAAAACTGGTGGTGCAGTAACCAAACAGGAAAAAAACATCAACATTAATTAACCGAGAGAGGTAACCTTGCATCAAGCAAGCTGAAGGTCCTGGTGTACCTTCACATGACTTTGTATGATTAAGGACTTTACAGCTTGAGGGACTTGTGTATTTTCTTTTTTTTGTTTGTTTGTTTGGTTTTAAAAGGTACTTCCTTGGGTTGTATATTAGGTGATAGCCCTAGTGTACCTTCATGTATATTTTTGCTTCATGATTTAAGAGCCACAGTATTATTCAGTTTTTTTGTTTGAAAAGGGACTTCCTTGGGTTAGCCCTCTATGCTTCTCCTGTAAATGATGTCACACGCCCACGCTTTCTTGAAATCTCAAAACTGTGTAGAGTCTTCCATTTATACGCTCTGCCCTGGTTCTGTCGCCCACGCTCCAGGTACAGTGTGCTGAGTGAAGGCTTCCTGTTGACAAAACTCAGGCACCTCAAAACCTCCGGCGGTGTGCAGCTTTGTGGTCACAGAAGCGAGAAAACACAGTGTGGGGGTGTTTGGGGGGTTGGGGGTGGAGGGTGAAGTTTCAGGGTTTCAAAAAGCAAAGTTTCATATAATCAAGGTGTGATGAAGACAGGCCTGTAAAAAATTGATTGTATTCACCGACGCTGTACGATATACAGCACATGTGGGAATGTTTTGAGTCCCAGAAAGCAGAATTCCAGAGTCACGTCCCTCTCATTTCTGAGAATGCGTGGGAGGTGTTGCGGGGAGGATTCAGACGTTTCCAAGCGGACCGATAGCCGAGCTACATCGGCAGAGCTGACCCTGGCAACGAACCCTGAGCACGCTCAGAAAGGAAGGAAGAAAGGAAAGGGGGAGGTAGTTTAGTGAGAGGAGGAAAGGAGAAGGAGTAAAAGGGAGACGGATGTTAGAGCGTGGGGGGAGGGAGACAGAGACGGTGTGTGTCGGGGGAGCACTGCAACAACAATAACAGTAGTGTGTGTGTGTGTGTATGTGTGTGTGTCTGTGTGGAAGTGGGGGGAGTTACTGCTCGCAAAAGTGATGAAATGACATCACTTCTCTACAGCGCAGCTGCTGCTATCACGCTCTTGCTGCCAAGATACCTGACCCTCTTTTTTCTCCTTTATACTTTATGATAACAAGGGTCATAGGTCAGTGTGAACCAGCACTACTGCCCTGTGCATAACTTTCCACACATCTAGCAATGCAATTTTTATCTGCGCATGGAGTGTACCACTTATTTTCACCCAATGAGCCTACCTTCTTCTCAGCCATAGATAATGATGTTTCTTATCCTGAGATGCAATCATCCTTTTCTCTGGAGAATTCATCCTCACAATATTGACCCTTATTCAACAGAGCCGTGAGAATGCTGGTTAAAGTCCATTCCAGTCCACTCTCGTCTCTGTGACTCCTTGAACGGAGGTGACTGTGCTCTCTGAGGATATCCTGCTAAAAACACTGTCAGATGAAGTTGCCTGTGTGTGCTTGTCATGGAGATGGGCTTTGGTCTGATGTAGATGGTGTTTAATCACTTACGATAGATCCTCTCTCTGCATTAGCTGAGGCTTAAGGGTATCCTCCTTGAAAACTTGGTGTCTAACTCTGAGAGCAAGGAATAAGATGGATAGATGGTGGTGGTTCTTTCATTCTTTTTCTCTTTCATTTCTTTCTTCCTTCTTCCTCTTCTTCTTTACCCTCCCCCTTCTTCACAGATTAGAATTCATTAGCAATCAAAGAGCCTCTGGAGAACTCAGGCTCTTAATTACCTACTCATTTGCATTTTTGCATATTAATGAATGCAGAGTTTTTGTGTTTTTTTTTTTTTTTTTTTTTTGCCGCAGTGGCTTAAAGGAACCCCGTTCCTGCTTGGCTGGGAGGGAAGATGGCCAGGGGGCAGGGTTCCAGGCTTTCTCCAGGAGTCTCAGAACTCCTCCCACAAATGAGAGACTGGTGGAGAGGGGGAGGGAGATAAGTAGGGTTCAGGGGTGAAAGGTCAATGTTCCCCATAAACGTAAGACAAGAGAGGCCTTGGGCAAAGCCAAATTATCAGCACATTAAATTAATTAATTTAGTTAAATCCATTAAATTAATCTGAAAATACAATGTGGCTACAATTATGTTGAAATGAAATGCATGTTACTTATCAGTACATCTTCACAGAAATACTTGTCTTTGTTTGGATCCATGCTTTGATAGTATCTTGCTGTTATCCCCATAGCAAGGCATTTACGCTAATCTTATTTTGTTTCAGCCAAATTATTTTCAAAATCTTACAGAACATATTTTGGATGTGGATATTTAATAATTACATAACATGACTCTGTATTTCAAACAACAATTACAAATGAACTACAATGTAGTGTCACAAAACTGACAATATCATCTTCTCTTAGAGTGAGGCATAAGACATTACTGAGGACAGTAAAGGAAAGTGCTCATTTTGACCTAATGCCCCATTAGGAATAAAGAGGAGTAAATATTATCAGTCTATGTGATTCAGATCTAACCAAAAATCAGAACTGGCCAAAAGCCCCAGAGCACCACATTTGGGTGTCATATCTCATCCTTCATTGCTGAAAAGATTTACATACAAACCCCTGAAATTAGGTGCTGAGCTGAGTATAGAGTTGTCCCAGGATGTTGTTTTGAGCTTAATGAGCTATCTGACAACCTGTACTCCCCATCCTTCTTTCTGCAGGGCCTGGCCCAAGGGAATCAAATGCAGAAAAACATAAGGGGACAACTTGGACACACTCTTGGATAACACTAACACAATGCTTTGTGATGATCACAACAAAGTTTGCACTCCCCAAAATGTAGTATGTATTTGCCCCTTCAGAACAATGCAGGTGCTGAATCATAACATTCATTTACCTAAATTCTGTCCTGCAAGAGCTTTCACAGCTGTGGCAGTTGTTTTGCTCTGATTTTCTAAGGTATGCCGCCACCTTGTGGCCCAGCCAATGTAGTGCACCACATGCTTGCTGAAGAGCAGAGATCTCAAATTCAAAATTTGTACAATGTTGGTTGGTTTTAGTTAGTTTTCAGCACTTTTAAATGAATTACATGTATTAAATAATTGATTGGCTAAAGAGTTCATGTACTTTTTATTCAATGGCTAGTTTGACTAGATTGAAAGGAGGCCAAAAAGCTTGGAAAGAGTGGCCTGGAATTTGACACCTGCTTAAGGGAATTTTGTCCAATTTTTCAAAACATATTAAATGAGTGTAGAGTCTCAGGAATGTTGAGGGTCACTAACAATGCTGAGATCCAGGTTACAGTAAAATAAATGGCCAAACAATAATAATGTGGCTCAGCAATCTGGCCAAAACTCATATTCACAATATGACAAATATATTGTCTAGCACTTACCTTATTTCCTCTGTGACTTAGTAATAAACTTGAGGGAAACCTAACATTATTGTTTCCCTGTCTTTTCACATCCATGCCCGGCTAAACTTCATTTAACATTAAAACAGGCCCATCTCTTCCAGTGCCTATGGGAGTTAAGCTATACAAGTCCAGGAAATAGCCAAGATACCAAAAAGAGATCACATATTGCCTCATGACTTGGATTCCCCAGCTCCAGGTTTGAATTAAAGGACCATAAAAACACAAATAGATGGATTCAGAAGTAAAGAGTTTTCTTGGGAAAGTGTTGCTGAAAAACAATGTAAAAAACACATAAAAAATGTTTTTTCAATGTATATACTAATTACAGACTATAGTCCCCATCACTGTTCAGATTAATGTGTGGCGCTTTACTTGCATAAATGTATTCCTCTTTTATAATATTTCAACATACTTTCTGCATATGTTGAGAGCCACAAAGTCATATGATTGGTGCATGTGGATGGAGTGAGGTGTCACATAACATATTGGAGATACCAGACCTGAGGATCTGGGCCCATACTAAAGCATCTCAGATTAGGGCTATTGATCTATAATATGTTTGCCCCGCCTGTATCTCAGAATGTTCATTTAAAGGCAAAACTCCTACTCTAAGACACATGACTTAGGGAACCCTGGGTTTTCTGGGTGATGAGTGTATCCATTGTGGTGTGTGGTGAATACGTTGTCATTCCAACAAAAATGAGTGGAGGAACAATTAGCGATCAACAGTTGACTCGCTTCAACCAATCAAAAGGTTTTGGTTTCTAAATCACTGAGTTACTTTTAAAATGTGGCTTCTCCACCCATTTTCATGCTACTTCATTTTTCCATCACTAATGCTTTCTTTTACTTCTGAAAATAACACAGGTAGCAACCAATACCAGAAACTACATTTGTGATGATAAATATAAACAAATTAAAGGCTACTTCACAGGAGTCACTCCCTGTTGACTAAAGAAATAAATCTGGGCATGCGTAAGGCCTTGTGTAAACACGCCTGTTTGCCTCAAATTATGGGCACTAAAGGAGCCCCCAAGAACTGTGAAAGTGTTGCACTTTTGGGAGTGAATCTGGCAGGAACTAAAGCTCTTGATCTCAGAGGGAACATCATCATGAGCAAAGGGTAACAGGCTAAAGCACATACCTCAGTGTGATATCCGAGTATTTATTTGAGTGCATATGCATGTGTGTGTGTGTGTGTGTGTGTGTGTGCGTGTGGAGTGGGGGGGCCTTTTGTCCACTACCTGTATCTCAGGTTATACATAGTCACACATACACATGAGGCATGTACAAAATGGCACAGACAGTTCATTTTTTAATAGAAAGATCTTGTTTTCTTTAAACCAGGACGCCAGAGATATTTGGATATATTTTGTAAAAAAAAAAAAAAACAAAACAAAAAAAAAAACTATGGAATTATATAGTTTGGACTATGTTGATTTAGTGGTCTCACATGTACAATACAATTTTATTTTTTGTAGCCAAAAGTGCAAATTCTGCCCAACCTCAAATCCCTACCACACTTTCAACATACGTTCTGACTGACAATGAATGGAATAGTAATTTTTGGAGAAAGACAGAGTTTTTACTGTCCAAGCCTGAGACATAGGGAATCCTCTGCCGCCCCTTAGACTCCAATGTCTCCCTCAAGGGAATCCATTGGTCTGGACCTATTATGTACCAAAAATCTCTCCGAACTAGTGAAAAATCAGACAAATGTGAATGGGTTCATTCTTTTTCATCATGGAGTATAGTCATGTTGCATTATGAATTGAGCATGACATCTGTCATTGACTACATCTAGATGTAAAAAAATAATATCAAAGGTATTGCATATTTGAATGTGTCTAGCCCACCCAATATTTTCTATTGTTTACTAAATTGTGTACAAAGTTGTCATTTGTTTGTCCTGTAGAGTTTTGCACTGTAGTATTCAGAATTGTATTCGGAATTGTATCCAGAATGTTGGGTGCCAATTCGAAGGCATGTGCCATTGGAGATGTTGTCTGGATTCTGTCATTTCTATGTCTGCCACTGGGTGGCAGCACTGTGAGGAAACTGATTTCATGAACTCAACATTCCACCTAAGCAATGTTATTAACGAAGCCAGTTAGCTGTCTTTAACAGTTTAGTCTAAAACTTCTCAGCTTGCCTTAAAAGTTTCGTGTATTTTAAATATATTCATTACAATAAAATAACCAAACGTCTCCCTTTGCTGTCGAGTGGGGTTGTGATTCAAAGGTGTCTTAAGTGAGAGGATGCATTCTTATTAAGATTTGAGGGTATTGAAATCAGGTGGGGAAAATGGCTTCTGTCATTTTGGGAGTGAGTTAGACTGAAGAGTTTCTGTGGAGCACTACTGGTGGACATGAGTGAACTGCAGTGTAGCTTGCTGTGTTGCTGGGACATCATGGGGCGGCAGTATAAAATGGACTTCTATCCCAAATATATCAAATATTCAAGTCTTTTTTTCATTTTCATGTAGTTTTTGCATTTAAATAATAACATCATCATCAATAGCAATGAAATATCAACAAGAATTAGAACAACAATGACAACAGTAATAACCATAACAACGACAAACATATTTTTTTCTGGATGGCCTTTTGCAAAGTGCTTGGGTTCCAATGGCGGAGCTACAAAACACAGAGGGATGGCTTTCAAGAGGTGCAACTCCTTGATCAGAGTAGAGCAGAACAGTGGGGGAGGGGTCATCTGGCTGTGTCATCTGTGCTCTATCTTTGAAGCACTTGTGAGATGTTACAGTTATGTATGAAAGAAAAACAAAAAAGACCTTTGAATACCAATCACAACTGACAAATCACTTATGTAAGGAGTACATCCACACATACCGCAGGTGCAAATGGTGACTGAACTGAAAAAATTGAAAGGTATGAATGAAACATTTGTAGGAGAGAATACATTTCAAATTGTAAATCAGATATGCAATAACAATGGAAAAGGAAACACTTCTGCCATCAGCTCCCCATTCCATGATTATTACAGTCATTGTTGTCATTAAAGTTTGAATGTGTTTGAACGCTTTTGTGATGTTTTTTTTTCCAATAAATTAAAAAAGAAAACAAACAAAAACAAAAAAACTCCATTTGGACATACACCTAAGTCTTTTCGCTGGACTTGTGAGACGCCCTCTCAGTATGTCTGACTTGCAACTGTATGCTGAGGCTGAGGCTGCAGATCTCTCCATGGCCAATGGGGGGTGCAAGGTAGCACAGAACACATCAATCCTGTCTTCTAGTCACAAAATCTACAAAATTTTATTTTAGTTAGGTATATACAGTTTTTATCAGTTGTTCATTTTTTAATGGATTATTGATTTTTTTCCGCAATAAATTATTACATGGCCTGTATAGATTAGATGAAGAATATAATATCATGCTAAAGCCTGCATTATTATATACTAAGTAAAATTATTGATATCATGATGAGAAAGTTTTTTTCAATGACTATAAGTGTTTATTCTGCAACTTGAGTGTTGTTCCTTTTCAACATTTCAAATGAGGGCGTTTACTCCTGGTGTTTCTTTTATTGACATTATCCACCCACAGTGGGGATGTTTTTCAGTCCCGTAACCCCCTCAAAACAGTCCTCACACTCTATTTCTGAACATAACCTTGGGGTTAATGAAAACACTGTGGGGGAAACTTTTTTTTTACTCTCTTCCATTTTAAGGCACGTTCTCTCCCAGACCCCTCTTAATGAACCTCAGCCTCAGCGCCAGCCCCAGATGCCTACTGGACCCACTGAACAAAGTGCAGCCCCAAGACAAGGCCACAGCGCCCCCTTCTGCTTACACACAGAAACCCTGCATCTGCCCATCTGTGGAAGCCTCTGGCCCCTGCACACAATGCTAATGCCCTTTTTTTTAGGGTCTTTATTTTGCAAGCTCAATAAAGTACTTCACTGAAGTACGCTGAATTTGGTTCTCCACGTGCCAAACATTTCTATCCTGGTCACACAATTGTAATTTTCAGATTTGGGGATGGGGAAAAGAGTTACAACTCAAATTCTGTTTTAATTTGAAATGTTAAACTTCCAGACAGGTATCTATGCAACACCACATGCCACCATCTAGGTAGCGGATAGCATGTAAGAAATCTGCAGTTTGTACAATGATTACAGGGGCTATGTAAGACTGGCCCCCCACCCATGGCTTAGATTTGATGAATGGTACCACATTCATCACTGTAAATTTAAGGACTGAATTCAACATGAAATGAGGTGCTTGATTCTCAAGACAGAGTCCCTCTGCTGGGCTCCTGTGTGTACTACACTATGCTCATGGAAACAAAAAGGCCTTGCAGAGTGCCCCTGTTCTGCTCTTAGCAGGACAAGAACATTATTTTAGTGCAAACTCTTGCTGTCTCAGCTAAAGCACCATTTCCAGTGCTATCAGGCTTTGTACATGCCCCCCCACCCCTCACACACACACTTCCCTGACCCCATTTAGGATACTCCACCCTAAACCACATCCCCAGCCCTCTCCCCCCACCCACACACAGCCATAATTTCTTTTGAAGAAAAAAAAGAAACAAAGAAAAAAAATAATAAAACTTAAGAAGCTTTTAGCGTCACCTTTTTCAACGAGAAATAACAACAAGAAAAATACAGAAGCTATTCGACCTACAAAAAAATTAATAGATTCTACAGTTTTACTGGAAAAAATGAAACAAAGAAAAAAAAACAAACAAACTCAAGTAAATTATTGTATGATTCCACACAAATCGTTGCATACGTAACAAGGGGAGGGGGTGAGATTGGGGTGTGGCATGGTTTGGGGGCAGCCTCACACTATATATAGAACTATTTCTTAGTCATGTTTATGATTGAATGAGGAAAAGAAAATGACTGAAGCTGATACTAAAACTATGACTCCATCTATTCAAGACTTCAAGTGATTCCAAGACTAGAGTGCCAGTTTTGCTTCTTCAGGCCAATTCATCAATGGGCAAATCAGATCTCTGTAACTGTCACATTAGAATGGTACAGTGCGATACTACACACTCGTATTTGTTGAATTTTGTGGAAGGTTCCTGTAGATCCTGATCCTAGAACTGTAGATCTGTTCTTAATGATTCATAAAACAAGCTAGAGCTTCTCATCACTGAAGATGATGGTGGCTGGGCCTCACTGCTGTGAAAGCAAGAGCTGAGCATGTGCCTTGTGTAACGAAGATGAGCCATACTGCTGCTTTAGAATCCTCCCACATTAAACAGTGATGTAATGTCATAAGTGTTCTTTCTCTGCACGTACCATTGTAGTTCTGACCAAATTATATGGGAGGCAATGTAGCCACTGTATTGTCTTGGGCTAAAGTGACAATCACACTATGCAGATACGACACCAATATGATGCGCCTGCAGCAATACAATTGCTTCGTTTTAGGTAGAAACACTGTGTCTTGTCCCTTGAGAGGAGAACCGCAATGTATACAGTGCACACATTGACTGTGGGCCGACCATAGATCTATACATTGAAAACATGACCTCCATGCTGTAAAACTGCATATATGGATAACCATTAAACATAATATGGGCACATGGGACTAAAATATGTATGGGAGATCTTCTCGAGACAGAGGTCAGTGTCTAAGGAATACAGAAATGTAATCTAAATGGAGCAAGAAGCCCCAAACAAATGATCAAATGAAGCCAAAAACGAGATGCAGGACCACCTGGTCATTTAACATTGGTGCAGGGTCCATTATGTGCATAACAGGGTGGCCACTGTGTGGATATAATGTTTGGGGGGAGGGAATCTGGTTAATGTAGAGTGAAGGTGTGTCCTGTGTACTGTGCTAACTGATCAAAGCCATGAGGACTAAAACCTGGACCAGATGAGGAGGGACAGAGCTTGTCTATCTGGGCGTGCCCTGAGACTCTGGTGCCACGCACACACACTGCCACCCCCATGAACTCGCAACGCCCCTCCCCTTCTCTGCATTAAGACATTAATAGACTCGCTATCTCTTTTTTCCAATAGCTAACTTCAAGTGCAATCAGTTACATGGGGATTTGTTTCTTCTTTAAAAGTTTTTTGTTTGTTTTTTTTTAGGTCAAAAAACCTAAACACGTCTGTTTCTTAAACTGACTGTTCCCTGTGACATCATCTCTGTGAGACTCTGCAGACATCTCTTTTTTTGGCAGCCCGTCATCAAAAACTGAACAAAAACGAAGAAAAGATGCAAAAAATGTACTCCAGATGAACAGAGTTTTTTTTCTTGCTTTCCTCTTTTTTGCTTCAAAGTACCCGTTTCCTTGACAAAGTGCCCTTCTCAGTAACAAAGTGCATTCAGAACCTGCTTCTTTCCTAGTAAGGTGCAAAGGACTGATACCTGGACACAGCTGACCAACTTGAGGTGGGGGATACAATCTTAGTCTTAAGCTTTCTCTTTGCCCTGAAACATGTACAGGTCCATTGGCCTGAAGACTGTGGGTGTGCCCCAGCACACATAAAAACTGCACAGGCTTATCTGGAAGAATGGGAGTGGCAAAATCACGCGATATGGGTCAACGATCCACGCTATCAATGTCCGTGCAATAAGATACGTAAGCACCGTGCCGAACCCAGCCCCCGGCCTGGCTTGTGGTGCTTGGCAGAATTTGGGGACGCATATAAAACATAGCCCACGGTTTGACGCGGCGCCACTCCCAGCCACCAGAGTGAGTCAGCCCGCACTGATGTGGCCGCCAGAGACCGCGCCACACTCCCAAATCCTGCCAAACTTAGCCCTCTCAGTGCGCTTTCCCCCACTCCACCATCTCCAGCCACACAACTACTGTGCAGGATTCAGTATTCTTAAATATTTCTGAATTGTGTCAACTTTCAATGTATGCTGGCCTGCTTGATAACGTGGCTGTTTTTTAAAAAATGTTTGTTAAGATTGGAAGTTATTTTGGAATGCAACAGACATTGTGAAATACCCCACCCCTCCTCTTACCACCCACCCCCCCCCTCCCCCTCCCCCCCCTCCCCCCCACCACGCAGCTGCAGCTGTGCCCTTATTTGGCCTCCCATCTTGGACAGGTATTTATTGCTCTCTTCATCACACAGGTTGCTTCATGGTTTTGTGGTCCCCAGGGCAAAGGATTGGAATAAATGCTCTCTACTCCCACTTCCTCTCCTTCTGTCTCTTTTAAATATACATTATTTTTTCTTTATATTTCTCTGGTACAGATGTGCAAATTTGTAAAAATAAAAAAAGACAGAAAAAAGAAAAGGTGCTTTTTTTTCTCAATCTATCAGATTTACCGCATTTGTCTTTCACCAGCTGGTCATAAAACAGGACCCTTTTTCACTGCAAGGCTAAAGCCTGCAGAAGTGCACACGTAAGAAAGATGTCAGGCCACATCTTTTGGGCGATTTGGGCAGGAGCGCCATGTCAAACTCAGTTAAGAATGTTTGGTTTAGGCCGATGTTGTAGTATCCAATCAAACAGCTGTATATGTTTCCAAAGTTTTGTTTGCTCCCATACCCTCAGAATAAGAAATTTGTCAAGTCAAGTTAAAAGATGAATCCAAATGGTAAAATGCCTCAGCTCAAAAAGGGGACCAATATTATCACCACCTAATATACAGATATATACATGTATACAAATTTAAAGTGTCAAGTACCCAAAGCAGTCAACTCAAAAGGAACAAACAACAATACAAACAACAACAAAAAATTAAGACAGATCAGAAAGAATAAAAATGTTGAAGTGACAGGGTTGAGTGGGAGGGGTGAAAGGGGGGCTCCGTGTGGTGTTGCCGTCTGGCAGAACGATGGTGGTAGTGCTTAAGGAACACAGAGCCCTCCCCTTCCCCCCTGGAATCAGAAGAGCCCCCAAAAGCATGGATTCGACTCATTGTTTATCTTTTAAAAAGATGAACCTTTGTTTTTTTTTTTTACAGAGAAAGAAACACTAAAATCAAAACGTTGGTCTGAGACTTTCTGGAACATTCAGAATCAGGGCAGTGCATCGGCATGGTTGTTTTCTGTGCATATATTGTCATATTGATATGAGACAATATGTTTTTAATAGTGTACATCCTTACGACAGCTGTATTTAAATACGAAAGTTGATCGGTTGCTTCCCATTTGAATGTGAATGTTAAATCTCATTTAAGCAGTGCAACAGGTGTATCTGACACCTCTTTCTTGTTTTCATAAGGCTTTTCTGTGGTATTTAGTGTCTCCTTTTAAGCAGACAAAACACATTAAATCTTTCAGCTGCATAGTTGCTCTTAAGACTCCTGTTTTCACTGGATATGGGAAAGCGATTCGTGCCAATAAAAAAAGAGACAAAACAAAACCCAGACCACACAGAAATGGTTCAGAAAGAAGTCAGACTCTGTAAGCGTGAGATGTTTAGTGTTCTTTGCTCTTTACCAGACCACTGACCCTCATATGGCAATTCTGTATTCCAAAGCAAAATGGAGAAGGAAACTTAAGAATAGATTTTTTGTGACACCCTGATTTGGTTTATAGAGGAGTAGTTAGTTGTTTTTTTTGTCTGCCTTTGTTTTTTTTCCTCCTTATTTTGTTACCCCATTTCTGGCGTCCAGTGTCCGTCTCTGGCTCACTGTCCTGCCTCTTCCTGCCGCTGGGAGGGGCTGTGAGCGGGGCTTGTGGGGTCCCCACGCACTGCCGCAGCAGCGACAGCAGCGGCCGCCTCTGCAAGACGCCGCCTCCCCCGGCCGCGGGGGACAGGCATGGGAAGTGCTCCACTAGCCTCCAGGAGCCCTGGGTCCCGCACGCGTGGCTTCCGGCCCCGGCGTGAAGGGACGCCATTGCAGCCGTCCTTCTTGAGGTGACGGTGCAGGTGGTCAGAGCGCACGAAAGTCTTGAAGCAGCTGGAACACTGGTAGGGCCTTAGGCCCGTGTGCACACGCATGTGGTTCTTCAGGTCGTAGTTGTGGGCAAAAGCGGCCCCACACTGAGTGCACAGGTAGGGCTTCTCTCCCGTGTGCTTCCGCATGTGAACCTTCAGCTTGTCCTGCCTGGAAGAGATACACAAATAAACACATGAGATACATGCATATGAACACCTGCAATCAGACACACGTGAACATCAGACAACATGAATGAACACAGAAACAAATGAAATCAGCGATCAGACACGCATGTGAACACATGAGATCGGGCACACACGTGAACACATGAGATCAGACACACGTGTGAACACATGAGATCAGACACACGTGAACACATGAGATCGGGCACACATGTGAACACATGAGATCAGACACACATGTAAACACATGAGATCAGGCACGCATGTGAACACATGAGATCAGACACACGTGTGAACACATGAGATCAGACACACGTGAACACATGAGATTGGGCACACATGTAAACACATGAGATCAGGCACGCATGTGAACACATGAGATCAAGCACACATGTGGACACATGAGATCAGACACACATGTGAACACATGAGATCAAGCACACATGTGAACACATGAGATCAGACACACATGTGAACACATGAGATCAGGCACACATGTGAACACATGAGATCAGACACACATGTGAACACATGAGATCAGGCACACATGTGAACACATGAGATCAGACACACATGTGAACACATGAGATCAGGCACACATGTGAACACATGAGATCAGGCACACATGTGAACACATGAGATCAGGCACACATGTGAACACATGAGATCAGGCACACATGTGAACACATGAGATCAGGCACACATGTGAACACATGAGATCAGGCACACATGTGAACACATGAGATCAGACACACATGTGAACACATGAGATCAGGCACTTGTTATGTCTGGAGATGTACAGATATATACACACAATATGAGACATCTGCATGCAAAGCTGCAATCAACACATTAGATGAGACAATGGTTTTCTTAGGAACACACACACATACACACACACACACACTACACACACACACGCATGCATGCATGCACACACCCACAAATTTGAATGAACATACAAGGTTAAGCTGTTGCACTCACACAATAATCTATATGGTAGCTACTTTGATTTGAAGCTTTCAACTCTTAATAAACTTGGTTCATAGAATAAAACTATCTAATAGTGAACCTGACTGAGCAATATATATTTATTAGAGTGGGATCAGCGTAGAAATGTAATGACTGAATCCACCCTAATTTACAGGTAATTCCAGATGGTCCTCTCAAGTACTGAAACCTGCAGAAATATTTCCCTATAAAATAAACAGGACCTCTGCACTTTGACAAAGTAAACCTAGCTCCACACAAACACAGTGTGTAGAATTTTGTTACATTCTGGGGCAGGTTCACTGAGCTGTCAATGTATTAATATTTCTGGAGAAATATTAAGAATGTAAAAATTGAGTGTAATGTATAGTTTTATTATTATATATGCTTTCAATAAAATATATTGCTTTTATCAAAGCAAATACATTGAAGCCAGATGGATTTAGACTAAAAAACATTCACAGACACATTGCACTTTTATAGATTTATACATTTCTTCTGTAAATGGTTATCATCTTAGTGAACTGAAGCAACAACATCAACAAAGGTACACAAGATAGACTTTATTATAACTCTATTTCAGTTAGGCTTCTTGCAAGTTCTTATGTCTGTAAGACATAAGAACTTGCATATTTGGCTCTGATTTGTTTTATTTATTTTTTTTTGCTAAGAAAAGCTACTTGAACAGAACACTGTTTTAAACCTGTTTTAACCTGGCTGGGGTTCACTTACCACTAGGGTGATGCACAGGCAGACACATATGAATACATACAAACAGATGGTTGTTTTAATCTATTTTTTTCACTCCCAATGAAATATTCCATATCCAAAACCACTGAGCCTTCCCATCGTGCAATTAGACACCAGACATTTCATATACTTGACAATACCGACAAAGATGTAATAATGTCGACAAAATATAAGGGACAGGTTTTTCTGCGTGTATAACTAATGTTACACATCCAAGGAAATATATCTGGTAACTAAGCGTACAGCAAGCTGCTTTACTAACAGCGAGCACACAGCCACACAGCCAGTGGCATACATTACACATCAGTTAATTATGAACATTTGCATATCATATTTTATTGCATAGTTTAAGACTGCACTTGGGTATACATGGGCAAGGTATGTATCTTGTGACTGTACTTAAATCAAGGGTAGTGAATGTTTTCCACTTTGCATCAACATGGATTTAAATAATTATACCAAATGGTTATAAATGACAAAGAAAGTCTCTCAAAAACACATGAGTGACAATTTACATGACCCATTGCTTTCATAATGTGATTCAAATTCAGTCAGTCAGTATGTTTTTAATGGGTAAATTTCAACTGGAACCAAGGTGGTGCCAAGGGTGTGGGACTTCAGTACTCATTTCGGTCATGACTCACACATTCAACATGGTGAATGCTCATGGCTAGCCCATGCCCTTTTGTAACAGGCTACTGGTAAATAATTTCAATTAGAACATTAGATCTTTCTCAGCTGTTAAGTTTCATTATAGAGCAGATGGGTGTGACAAGGGAGTTTCTCCACTGATTTTCTTTAAGAATCAAGTGATTGTCACCATACTTTATGTCGTCCCAGCATCTTACTCCTCAGTAGTAATGTTTTTGTTCACTGCCCTTTACTTTGACTGTTTGCTGACCCTAGCGAGCATTCATATGAAAAAAAAATTGATTCTGCTTGCTAATGTTCACCATTTTAACCTTGTTCTGATCTGGATGATTCTCTGTCTTTTTTATGCCTTTAAGGTAACAGATAGGCAATACATACAGGCAAAAGGTGCTTGTACAATGCTGGTAGAAATCGTTTTGCCCGATTTGCATATAGACAATACCAGACATAATGATGTTTGTGTCACTCAGAAAGTTCCACCTTTGATCATCCAGTGCCTTTTTTTTACAATCAAATTTGGGACAAGCATTCATGTTCTCCTGAGTGAGCAGTGATTTCCATCTTATTACTCTGCCATGAATCTGATTTTTGTCCAGTTTCTTCTGATGGTTGAGTCATCGAAACTGACCTTTGCCAAACTGAGACAAGCCTGCAGATCCCTGGATGTTGTTCTTGGGATCTTTGTGACTTCTTGGACAATTTTTTGCCATACTTCAGGAGAAATTTTGGAATGATGGCCACTTCAGGGATGATTCATTACTGATCCAAACTTCTCCACTTGGACATTATGGCTCTGAGTGGTTTGGTGGAGCCCCAGATGCTCACAAATAGCACTATAAGCCTCTCCAGAATGACAGACAGCAACAGGCATTTTTCTGGATGTCTTTACAGATTTCTCATGATCATGTTGAACCTCTAAATTTTGTGCTGGTCACTCCACTTTTACCTTATGGTTTATTAACGCTTTCAAACAGGTTTGCGTTAACTGGGGGGGTGCATTTGAAAACTGTGTTTTATTATATAACACCCAGAAAAAAATGTAAGAAGCAACAAACACTGGAGTCTTTTTTTTCTCCCTGTGTTTGCTTCTACAACCCAAAAATGATCTGGAAACAATGACAAAAATCTATATAAGACAAGATGCAGAAATGTACAAAAAAACCAAAATATTTTTCCACAGGGCTGTATATATATCGTATCCAATGTTTGCGCTGTATTGGGTCAAGGTTACTTAAGCCTAAATGTTGAAAAGTGATTTTCAGGACTGAATTTTCAGATTTTCAAAACCCTATTACAGGTATAGAAAAAAAATATATCCAGGGAAGGTTTTTTTTTTTGCCTCAGCTCATAAACATTTTTGAATTGCTCTATCACAACATGTCAACTTAGAGATATATTAACTACTGTAAGATTTAAGCCTAAGATCTGTATGGAACATAATATAGTGCACCTTATCTTAAAATAAAGCAGCATAAAACATTTTAATAAATGATGATTAAATATTATTTTTAAAAGATTATTGAACTATACAATTATAATGAATGCTAATATCTTAATTCAATTATGAAATATTTCTCCCCCTTTGCTGTCATTACTCTATTCACTTGGTTCAGCTTTCATTTTAAAATAAACCTGTCTCACACTGCTGCTGACCTCTGTGGAATCCTTTTATAATTTTAAACCTGCTGAAGGACCTGCATGTATGTAAACAAAGAAGGGAACAGGGGTATGAAGTGGTGGAGGAGAGGCGGCTGGCCTTCCTTGAAGGTGTAATTTTGGAATGCAGCAATCTGGAGTTGCCATTCAAAGATCATAATAATTTTTTTACCAGACAAACTAATTTGGCTGTTTTGTCAGTAAGCCCACAGATAAAGTGTTGTTTTCCCACAAAGCATTTATACAGGAATTCTGTTTGACCTTTGTTCTTCAAAAATGTATTCACTGTGTAAGTGGAAGCCCAAAAACACCATCGAATGCTAGTGTTGTACATGGTTCAGCATGACTATCACCTGAGTTAGCTTCAAGCGCTGTTATGAAAGTGATCTTGAACCTAAAAATACAATGAATACATAAGGACATAAAATAATAATGATTAGAAGAGGCCTTTCGGTTCGTTTGGGTTTGTCATTTACCTGCAGTGCAAAGAGCATCCAGCACTGCATCAAGTCTGCACATACAAGTCTTGAACATTCCTCAACTCCATGACCTGGGAAGTATCGACAATTGGCAATTCTCTATGTGAGAATACTTTCTACAATCAGTACTCAATTGACCTTAAACAAATTTCCATCTCTGTCCCTTTTTCAACCTGAATAGTGTTTTGTAGTTAAACCCTTCTATGAATTTATAAACCTTGTTTACAACCCCAGTTTTCCCCTTTTGGATAGCTTACATATATTAAATGTCCTGGAAGTCTTTTTCTTGCACTTAATACATTTCATACCAGAAACTGATTCAGCTGTCTGTCTTTGTACTTTTTCAGGAGGATTTACATATTTCAAACTATTGGTAGATTTTTAACAAAATACAGGAAATTGATCCCATTGACCCTTGAACCAAAAATAGCATGAATAGCTTGGAAAGGGGATGCTTTACAGCACACTTTTACTTTGGTCAAGGAAATATGTAAACATATTTAGCTTCAGAACAATTCGGGGATAGTGCATTCAAAGATTTTCATGTAAATCAGGAGCTGTTAACCCATACCCAGATGATGTGAGTTTAATCAGAAATTGTATTATTTTTTTCATTGTCATGTTCATCTGTCCTCATGTCCTCACAGACAGCTGATCACATACACACACATATAGAACTACTTGGAGGACAATAGTTACATCACAAAAAGAGAGGATATTCCTGCTATGGCACCAGACCCTAGCTGATTTCTGAATAATATCGAGATAAGCACGTAACATAACCACATACAAATACTCATGTTGGTATTTAATGGCAATGGATTATAAATGTGCACCACTGTGTTGCATTTTCTTCAGCCTATTTCTTGGTTTAATTTTTTTTTATCAAGATGAAACTATAACAATCACAGCAAATATCAGCTTTACTTGGTGAAGTTGATTTGACAGGGGAAGTCAATCTGGTGCGATTCACTACCTACAGAAGACTGGTTGTTTTACTGAGCCACAGTACTATGTACAGATACAGGTACAATATTGCTTTGACATAATCTGTTCTTTTTGATAATACTGAGAATCTGAGTTTTTTGTCAGTTCAAGCAAGTTTGAAAATATCATCAGATGCAAGTATATCTGGCTTCAAATATTGTTCCATGCAGAATTTGGAATGTATTGTGAAAATTTGCCTTACAAGCGCACTTGTTTTTATTTCCCCCCTCTTCTTTCCAAACGGATCGGCCCTGTCCCAACAAACGGATCCCACAGGCTCCGGAAGCAACAGCCTCCGATTCATGCATCTGCTATCCATTTTTCACACGGCAGATATATCACCAATCACACCTTGCCTATGCTGCTGGAGGAACACTACTGCCTGGCCAGGACTGGCCAATAGACAGCGCTGAGACCAGCAATGATCCCAATAAGCTCAACCCCCATCTTTCCCTGGGAAGGCAGAGTCAGTTGTCGCCTCACCATTGCAGAAGATTTTTTAAACTATCTTCCAAATAATTATTAGCTCTGTATGTTAAGCAGCAATTGAGTCACTCTGACTCACTAGCATTAGTGTGTAGCGAGTGTAGTTCTGAAATAATGAGCTCAAATTTACCCATTTGAGGAAGCCAACATTGATGAAGCTTAATATTTAAATTACTTGCGCACAGCATTAAACTACAGCCGGGGTCTGCAGCTTGGTTCTCCATTTACACATCCAACAGCACAAACATATAGAATAGAATCTCCATTGCAACTGAATGCAGCTAGTTATGGAGCTATATGTGTGCTCATGAATGTTGCATTACTGTGCAACGGAACTCTTGAATGAAAAACTGCATAGAAAATATTAGTGAAAAATTTTAAGTACTCGTCTCCATTTTTTTCATGCTTCTTGCAGCAAGCAATCAAAAGACTCTTCTGTTCATTTCTGCAGTGTTCACTTAAGGGAGACACGCACAAACAAAAACATCCCCACTCAGAGAAGCTCACCAAGAAAAGGCCCTCTTTTGGGCAGACTTCAGCACCGCTGACACAGGAGAGACTGGTGTTGGCCCAGGCTGAGGTAGAGTTTAATGTGAAGTCAGTAACAACCACAGTTATGTTTGGTTGTAGCTGACCAGCTCTTGTTTGCCAGCTGAATAGTAACAGAGGTCATAACCTCCTTGTATTTTACTTTTTCTAAATGGCAATTTTTCTAAGCTGTTCATCCTAAATATAATGGATTTGTACTTTTCGTTGTTAAAACCAACTAATCCATTGATCTGCATGTTAAGAAGGCCATAATCGACAGACATTATGACCACAATGTGACTGGTGTACTATTGAAGTCACACAAGTGAAATTGAATCCAAATCTAATAGATGTTACCCAACATTTCTCAGGAATGTAACCTAGCTGACTAGTAACATTTTGTAAGTGTACTTATACAAAAAAGACAAGTCCTCAACTTTTTGGCTTTGAAAGACTGAATGGATACAGACTAGTAGTTAGCGTGGTTCTACATTACTTATTTCAAGAACTATAGTGTGATTGGTATGTCGTGTGTGTCCCAATATGAGTTAATATATGGATACATTATAAGAGTGGTAAGCCCAACAACTATCATGGCTGAAAGCTTTGAGAGGCTTACACTTGCTCATAGGGTGTCCTTCATCAGACAGTACATCTGTTTGTGGTTTTATTCTTTACAAAAGCTTTAAGCAGAGGAAGAATCAAAACTGACTTTAAGCACTGAGTATGTTTTTTGTCTCTGTTCCCAGAGAGCCTATATAAAATATATAAGAACATAATTATGTTCCTAAGAGATAGAGTATGTGACATGTATATATCTATGTATATGTATATGTGACATTATATACATATACATATGATTAATAGTACAGTGCAGTGTATTATTTGTTGTAGTACTTATCTCAAATGTAAAACTAAAATTCACATTCATATATAAAAATAAATATAAACATATATAGAAATATTGAGAAACAAGAGAAAGCATGAACACAAGTATAAAAAAGCAACAAATTAAAATGTGGATGACGTCCTATACTTAGGCTCAGAGAAAGCATTCTGTCTGGGTATCTGGTGCACCAGTGCAGGTGGATTTCAACATGTGTCTTCAGCTGGGCCAGTGAATCATTTATTGAGGATTTAAATATTCTTTCAAACAGCTTAATAGTTTTTTTCTTGTCAGTATTTAATTGTTCGCATTTTAGCCATTTACATGATGTGTTGGAATCACTGTAATAAAACTATGAGAATGGATGTTTTACACCATCCTTGTATTTTTCAGGTCTTTGCAATACACTGTTATTATTCCTGTTGTTTTATTTTAAAACTAAAGACTAAATTCAGAATCACAATTGATCAAATATGTTAATACTCTATTTCACAAAAGACTAACACTGCAACAGTTGAGAGAGTAAAAAATGTATCTGAGATCAGATTTGACAAGGCATAAAACTATATAAGCTGCACTGCCATTTTGACACCTACCATGCAGATGTATATATTCTTAAATAATTCTTTTGATCCACAAATTCCTTCATTTTATAAGGTTCATGGACAGAAGTATGTTTTGAAATCAGGTATTGAATAGTGAACTATATGTTTTGGTACAAAAAGCAATGACTTAACATCTAGATTAATATGATAAAATAATAATACAAAAATAGACTTATTGTGTAACAACACAGATAAAACCAAAGCCCAGCTAGTTTGGGGGGTCTTTGGGCTCACATGAATTGAGCATTGCTGTGCTACTTTCAAATAAGCAGCAGTTACAGAAATAATTTTCACTATCTTTACCCTGTTTTTGAACACTTCCTGGGGTAAGCAATAAAAAGATAAAGACTCTTCTGTTCATTTCTGCCCTATTCATTTATGGGAGATTTGTGTGAACACAAACATCACCATTCTATAAACATCAGCAAAATTAAATACATGTCCCAGACTTATTTCTTCTCTGTCCACTTTGGTCACATTGAGGATCATACCATAAAGTGGTCATGGCCAAAAACTAAAACTGAGTTTGTAGTCATAGAATGTGTCTTCATATACAAAAGTTAATTATATCCTATAAATTGTTTTATTATTTAAGGACAATTACATATATATGTATTGACTCAGGAAAGCTTTATAAGAACTCTTTTACATGACACTGACAATTAGAGACTGAGCATTTTGATGTCAGTCAGGAAGGACCTATCACTAATATCAGCATAGACCCAGGGGATAAAATTAAAACTTGAACAGAAGGACTGATTGTTTCCTCATATTTTTTTTTAAAATAGCAAATAAAAACAAATATGATCACTGGTAATCCTGAGACACTCTCACAGAGCACTGTACCTCAAGTCACATAATGTTTTTTTCCTGATTTTTCACAGAGTCAGAAGAAGGACCTCCAAGAAAAAGTAGTGGAACTTGAAGTACGAATCTACTGTATAGCACAGTGTGGTACTCCAGGCCTCATGTAAGTATCATTGGTGTACACACAGCTGGCATCTCTGACTGGCTAATAGATGTCCAATGAGTGTTCACAACTCTACATGTTTTTGTAAGCCAGATCCTGTCATCTCCTGGTTAAGTCCAAAAACAGTTCTAATTTGTCCATTCAGGACTAATTCACTTGATGTAATGCAGCCACAGCAATCACGTAATTAAAGAAAGTTATAATATAATTAAATCAAGCATATTGAGCTTCATTCTTAGGGCTGCTGAGGTTCTCTTGTTGCCATTTAACTTCTTTACATTATTTATAGAAAAACTCACTATCTGTATCTCTCAATGGGATAGATATTTTGATTAGACCACAAAAACAAAATGTTCAAAAATTATATAAAGCAAATGGAGTTGTATATCAGACAAACATACAAACAGCTCACATGCTTTCATCAGGAAGCAGTATATCTCTGAACTAAATATGTAAGACAATAAATATTCATAAACTGCTGATAGATATTCCCTGAATCAATTGCCCTACAACGTCAGCAAGATCATTTAGGGACTTGAGCCCCACCACCTTGCATTTCTATCGATTGTTCAGGGGAAATGCCCAACCTTGCATAAAGTAACAGAGTGCTGTACATTGATTCGTAACACGAGAATAAAGACGCCAAATATTTTATAGGAGACAACATTACAAATGAATTTTCACTGTAGTAATCCTTTGAGAACAGCCATTTAAAAATTTTGTTCAAGACAAGGTGTAGATTTTCTGTGGGTTCACTAACATACAGGCAACATGTCAGCTTTTAAGGAAGTTTATCAAGATTGCTGGGGAAAAAAGCTTGATTACAAGCAAAGAGACCACTTTAACTCCACACAAATGATCATCGAAAATTATCATTCACTTCTGAGTTGCACTGTTTTACACTCAGCAGTTATTCTTCATGTTTTATTTTGTCTTGCTTCATTTTTGCCAATTGGAGAAGGCATCTTATCTGAAAGCAGGACAGCTTTGTGGTTCTTCATAGTTAAGTTCAAAAACCTGTTCTGTAAGCCTAACCTTATCTGCCCTCCTTGCGCCCCTCCCGGCCCCCCTCCCCCAGCAATGAAGCTGGGGCAGAGTGCAGCTAAACAAACGGTTGTAGTTAAGGTGACTGAGCAGACAGGCAGGGAGGGAGAGGGGGCTGCCTCTGGCATATCAGTGCACACAGGGCCTTGGAACAAAGTGGCGCACTGACAGAGGTGAATTATTTAAAGGACAGGAGTGATTTATTACAGCGCAAGGTGCACTCTTAACCCTGATCAAACAGGATTAAGATTACAATACCCCCTTCCCCTTCTCCTGCCTCATTTAGACGTCAAATTTAGAATCACCCTCACACAAATAAGTCTTCCCGGGTATTTTCAGTTTGCAATCTATTTCCAAATGCAAGTCTCTCCTCTCCCTGATTAATTAATTAGAGGATGATCTCAAGGAAGAGAGGGCGTTTGTCGAAAATAAAAAACAAAAGCAAAAACAATGCAAATGCGAGCCCTCCAAGCTGGTCAACGGCACGCGCACACACACACACACACACACACACACACACACACACACACACACACACACACACACATGATTTCATTAGGCAGGGATTCGGGGAGGAACACAAGAGCAGTGGGCTATAACAGAGTCACCCAGGATCACAGGTTTAAATTACTGCATTGGCACAGATAGGGCAGAGGACTGCTACACACCCCCCTCTCAGCACCAGACATGAACGCTTTATGGCAGCCTCATCCTAGATAACAGCTAAGCTTGCTGTGCTGCAGCCCACTTTTTATAAGACCTCTGCACTATAATCCCAGGACTTTGTTATGCAGCCTGTCGCTATAAAACTGGCATAGCTTATTGCAGTCTGCCCTTTAATAAAGACAATTATCAAGCACTGCACCTCCGATTAACATTTCTGCAGGTACATCAGAATTACTTTTTCAACCGATACAGCACACCAATGTAGACACACAGGAGAGGCAGGTCATGCTGAAAAAAATAAAAATTTGGTACAAAATTCCAAAAGGGCAACACGTGGAACAGAGGGAATAAAATAGACCTACCACTGACAGCAGGTCACTTCAACATTGGATATCATTAAGTTAATTTGTGCTTTAAAGCAAGGGCTGTTTTCTAAGGACTGTCTGCAATGGGGCCTGAATTGTACCTATTACATTATTAAAAACATGAATTACATATCCCAAAATTGGTGTTTTCAATGCATGGCTGTTACTGGGGGCAACTCTTAACTCTAAACAAGTGCAGATGAACTAACATTCTATGTTTTATTTTTTTATTTACTTGGATATATTTAAAAGAAAAGTGGGTAAAAGAAGACATTAATAAGCCAATCAGTGTGTAGGGATGCAGAAGCTTGTTGCAAAACTCCCAATGTTTCATCATAATGTCAGCATCACAGAAGTTGTTATATTCACTTAGATTTCCTAAACCTCTCTCTTCCGCAACCACTCGCCCTCTCTGTGCTCCAGAGCACCCCACCCTGGGCTCACCTGGTAAAGCGCACTTTGCAGATGGCGCACTCGTAGGGCTTCTCCCCTGTGTGAGTGCGAATGTGCCGGGGCAGCTTTCCTGCCCCCTGGATCACTTTGGAGCAAATGGGGCACTTCTGGAAGGCCTTGGAGCGCATCTTCTTCTCTCCTCCGCCCCCGGCCCCCCCACCCCCAGCTGAGCCTGTCCCACGCGTGGCTGCGGCCCACAGGGGGAGCAGGCCTGGAGTCGTGGTGGCAGAGACCTCCTCGCTGTGCGCAGCGCTGTTAAAATAATTCAAGTAAAACTCCATGTCCGGGTCCTCCCCGTCAGGTGCCTCCTCACCGGCCGCCTCCCGCTCCTTCTGCCGCTCGATGGAGTCCATCATGCGCTGGAGGAGTGCGCTGGCCGACCTCCCGTCCTCCCGCTCCTGCTCCAGCTCCAGCTGCTGATCCAGTTTTGGGTCTGGCTGGATGTAGTGTCCATTGTGGGAGGGGGCGTAGAAGTGGGTGGGTGGTAGGCCTCCTCCACCCCCATTCCCCCGGGCCCAGGTGGCCAGGATGTCCCCGGCTTCAGCCTGCATCCGGTCCCCTTCCCCTTCCTCGTCCTCCTCTTCCTCCTCGGGGTCGCGTGGCAGGGAGGGGGCCAGGGCGAGGTCCATAGGGGAGTAGTACTCGGCGGGGGCGGCGGCTGTGCCATTGCCGTTGGCCCCATTGCGCTGGTTAAAGTGCGGGTGGTGCGTGGGTAGGTCCCTGAGCTCTGGCGTGTTGCAGCTGCTCTCCCAGGGGGCCCCCTTCTGAAAGAACTCCAGGTACTCGCGGGCCCGCAGCCTGTTCCCCTGCTCTCCTCCTCCCCCCTTCACGTGCTCTTCGCTGTCCTCCTCTTCGTCTCCTTGTTCGCTGCCCACCTGCAGGTTTGAAGCAGGCTATAGTCACTCTCTCACAATGCATCATCCTCTGCTCAATGGAGCATGCTATCCTTACATAATCACTCTGCTTTCTCTGTAATACTTTTACTTTTTAAATGCATGTAGATTAAAGTCTCAAACATATCATGGCCAAATGGCTTTCATTACAGTTTTCAGTGTGTAGTTAAAATTAGTAAATATATGTACATTTATTGATCATTAGTGCAGACAACTGTTTTAACATTGCCCACTAACTAGAGTAAGAATTGTTTTCATTGTGTTTTGAGGACTGATTCATTGCCAAAGTAAGAACATTGCACCGATGTAATGTCAGTATCACAGTCCAGAGATGGTGGTAAAGGTGATAGCATGAGGGCAACGTAAGACTATGGTGGTGGTGTTTGCAGGATGGAAGTAAGAGATTAACTGTGATGCTTTTAGAATTGCATTTATCCACATATACAGCTGGATATCTCATTGAAAAATTTAGAATAAATGTTTTGCTCAATGGCAGAGCCCCACCTGGGAATTAAACCTGCAACCTCCAAGTCCAATTCCATAACTGTTATACTACATTGCTGCTACTGTATGAAAGAGATTGTGTGTGTACTGAAACTACAGGTGGGTTTGACTCTGGGGGTGTGCTCACCGGCGGGGAGAGCACTTTGGTATCCAGCAGGTGTGTGCAGACGTCCCGTACAGGGGGAATCTCCAGCAGGCGAGCGGCGCTTAGGACGTCCCCCACACTGGTGTGGCTGACCGTGAGTGTGGCGGTGTAGGCGAAGTCCAGGAGGGCGGCCAGCGCCTCGGCCCGCACAAAGTCGATGGCGTAAACGCTCTGGCGGTCGGCGGCAGCACCAGAGGTGAAGAGCTTGTGGAAGTAGGAGCTGCAGGAGGCCAGGACTGAGCGGTGGGCCGGGAACTCCCTGCCCTGGGTGACGAGCAGGACGTCACACAGCTGGCCGTTCAGGCGCTGCTCGTTCAGCCCGCCCAGGACGTCCGTGCTGTGCTCTGGGAAGGGGATCCCTACTGGGCCCTCCTCCGTGGCCCCTGCCCCAACCCCGGCCTGGCCCCGCCTCCCGCCCCTTCCACCGGCCCCCGACGACATCTTCCACCAGCCTGCCGCCGAGCCGCAAATCACAGCCGCCGCCCGTGTGTCCGTCCTGCCGTCTATCCTTATTCCTGTCTGGGGAAGAGAGCAAAGCAGAGAAGATTGTACTTTGTGGATTGTTCTGGCTCTACTCACACCACAGAGTGACCATGACATTAAATTATATTTAAGTGTTTCATGGACACTCATCCTAAGCAAGTTTTACAAGTTCTGTGACCTGCTCCATCATAATCATTCAATAATCAGATAATGGCAATTTTAGCTATCTCTTACTTGGGATGGTTTGAGAGTTAAATTGATTTCACAAGAGTCTACCATATCTAACAAATGTCTTGAATATTCCCAGGTTTTAATACTTGGTGTATAAATGAATGTATGTTAAGAATGTTGGTCCATACTCAACATATAAATATAACTAACCCCTGATTAGCTTCTCACTCCAGTGAGGTAAAATTCTGCCATCCCCCTGGTTATGTGCTTTTATAATAAACCAACGGTCAGTTACCTACTTCAAATGAACCCCACAATCTATGAAATAGTAAGCTACATAAACCAGCCTAATCCACAACCAGAAACCAGCTGCAATCGATTATATTGCAGGAAGCCCATACCAGAAAAGAAAACAAAGTTACCTGGAATTGAGAGTAGCGATTTAGTAGATGCTGTCAGATTTTTTTTAAGTAAAATCCATTTACGCAGCTACATATTTAATGACACAATTTAGATTAAGTACCTTGGCCAGTGGTACAATAACATTACATAGCCTGGGAATAACCTGGGAGTTACAAGACAAGTTTCCTAACCAGCATGCTACACCACTGTCAGGTTGGACAAGTCTGTGTTTGACCCACAAAACTATGTCACCTGAGAAGTCCAGTTGCTTAACTGTATGGCCTATGCAACTGTTAATCCAGTCCCTCGAATCCAAGAGAAACATTTCATTTTGAATTTCTCCCATAAGGCAAGTTAATTAAAAAAATATTACTATACCATGGTTTAAATTCATAAGGCATCAGAATAGAAGTGCTGATCTAAGATCAGTTTAGAATTTTCTCTCATAATAGATTAGGATGTAATATGTTCAGGAGAAACTTGATCCTAGATCAGGACTTCTGCTTGGAGATGCTTTATGAATATTGGCCCTGATCTTAAAAAAATGTATAATTACATAGTGGAGACAAAATTGTGGTAATGTCAGTATCCTGTATCTTGTACATCTCTCTTAAAATGTAATGCTAGTTAAAACAGGAGTATCTCCAATGTGACGCAAACAAATCCCATGGGACACTTTGATGATCACAACGACAACAGAACATTCATGCTGCTGTGGTTGTTGTTCTTTTGATTGAAAGCAACTGAATGGGACATCAGTGTAAATAGCTTGTGGGCCCTCAAAAAATCTTCACTTGCAATTCTTGTGTATACTCATGAAAATATTTCTTCTAAGGCATAAAACAAGCAACAATAATGAGCTATGGTTACAGCAGCTAGCAACAGCCTCACACTGTCTGTCATAATTATCCACTCAACGCCTTGGCATTTATCTTTGTTAATGCTGATTGAGCAGTTGTCTTTGCTAATGCCAAATTTTGGATGCACATTTATTCTTCCCTTGCCCCTATTTAACGGTGCAGAGCACTAAGTTCATTGATGTAAATTCTGCTGTTGGGGCACAAGGTAAAATCCTCCTTTAGCATAGCAACAACCCCCTCTCACCCCTACCCCCCTCCACCCCTGTACTCAAACCCACAGTCCAGCCATAGTGTGTACCATAAGAGTCCAAACCCCTTCTGTATACTGCAGCTGAGGCTTTTCCAAATCTAATGAGACATTAATCCAGGGGTCCAAAGGGCTTGGACTAGAGCCATGGAGAGACATTATAGCACATGGTAACGCTACACTTAGGCCCTCTTTGTACCCTTTAACTGTTAAAAAAACAGGTGAATGTGTTCTGCCTGAATGTGTGAGATCGACCTGATACGCGCAAAACCTCCCACCCAAGTCACCTATGCTGAATGACTGTGCCAAACCCATTGTTGGGTGACGCTGTAACTGTAGGCCCACCTTGCTTGGCAGCTCTGCCAGCTCCTGGGAGTGGTGCGGGCAGGAGCTAGTGCACGCACACTGGGCGTGAGGACTGTGTGGTAAAGTTTGAGCGCGCTCTGTGGCAGTTTAAGCGCTGATGGTGCTGGGGGGAGGAGGGGATGGGCGGTGGGCTGCTTGCTACTGAACACAGTAGTGGAAAAACCCCACTGGAAGAGGAGGAGGTAGTGGAGGAGGACACACTCAGCAAGCTGTGAGGGAACGGTATTAAAAAGGGAGGTTGTCAATCCGGTCTGAGCCGGTTACCCCACCCCTGTGCTCTGTGCCAAGTTTCGGGAAAGGCTGTCCTCTTGCTCACGTGTGGGGGGAGATTAAAATAATCGACTGCAGCCTGAGGGGGGGAGGTTGTGGTGAGGGGGGGTCTGGAAAGCCACCCTCCTCAATTTGTCAGTGGACACACATACACACATACACACACACACACACACTCACCAGCAGCAGTACACACGCAAACCAACAAACACCCACACCCACCCAACCCCCCTTCCATCTGCCACTGGGACCCAGCAGGGGGGTTGGCCAGGGGGGATTATTTCCTATAAGAGCAACATAGTCAAATAACATTCCTTCAGATGGAGCCCCTCGGCCTTCTGCGTGCTCCCACCAACACACCTGCTCAACCTGGAGACTGCCAGGTTCACTCCTCTGCACAAAGCCAGAGGCCTTGTCACAGTCAACTAAAGGTGAGGACAATACTGGTCTTTCTTTTTTCTTGTAAAGATCGTTTTTAAAAATGGCACCTCAGAGAGTTCAGCAAATTCAGTTAAGTATTGAAACTGTCAATACAGTCAAATGGCTGGCCTAGTGAAACATGCTCTCCACTGTAATCCACAAACTTCAGAGTCTGCATGGGTACTACAGATTGTGTATCAAGTTCAGTCACTTTGTACCCACATTCTCATGAAAAAGAACCCCAAGAAAACCCAAAGCAAACTAGAAAATCCATCCATACATTGTTTATTTTTTCTCCAAGCAAGTAGAAAGCTTTAGCTGTACTGTACAGATCATGACATATACACTCTCAGGAACGATGAAACCTTTCACTGGCGCGATCCAGACGAGCCTGATCGCACAGACCTCTGCAACTTCCCTGTTCCCTCACCCACCACACCCCATTAAACCACTGGGAAGACATGGGCAAGTTCTATTATCTATGTCACATTTGAATATACAAAAAAAGGAAAACAAAAGAGCCAACTGGTGACTGGGCAGCCAGCCCTTTCCAAGGAGTTCAAAGAATAAAAAGGAGCAGGTAAACTGCAGATCACCAAAGCAGCAGTTGCTATCTGAGAATTTGGAGAATATAACCATCCTCTTGCATCAGACATCCCACATGTGGGGTCTTTCACAGAAATGGAATATTCTGCAATGTATTAAGAAATGGATGGACTTATGCATGGAAAATATTATTACATTATTTCTCTACAATTTTAATCAAATATATTGCAAAGTCTGAAAACCCCAGTTATTTGTATATGTGACTATGTATTGTGAAGTGTTGCAATATCTATGATTTTGAGTATAGATATTTTATTTAATTTCTGTAAGGGAACTAGCTGCATTGTACAATATGGCCTAAGCTTTGTACGCATATACTGTGTGCGTATATATATATATATATATATATATATATATATATATATATATATATATATATATATATATTTATATATATTTATTTACTGTATTTATTTTTTGGAAACCTTTCCTCTGCATGACTTAACAAATGCAAAACATACAGCTGGATGTCTTATGACACAATTCAGGTAAAGCTTACCTTGGATTGCCTTGCCTGGGAATTGAACCTGCAATGTTTGAGTTACAAGTCAAGTTCCTAACCATTATACTAACATGTCACACTACACTACTGCTCAAATGCTGGACATGCCGGATATGCAGTCCTGGCATAACCTGAAGAGCAAAAAAAGAAGGAGGAAGCGTCGTGCACAAAACAAACCTGATCCTGACACCTCCTTGTGGCGTTAACATTCCTTATCACTTATTCATGGCACTGGGTGACAGGGCTGCGCTATGTTCCAGGGTTAGGCCTTCCACAGGATCACCCCAGGGCCACACATACACATGCATGAACACATACACTCATACACACACTGATGCACGCAACCAAACACAAACGTGCACACATAAGCAGAGCTCAGGGCCCTGCTTTGCAAGTCAAACCACAGCTTACTGGACCTGCCGTTGAGCTTGCCTATCAAGATGGGCTTCTAGTTTGAGATGAGGACCCAACTCTCAAACGACTTTACACATGGACTTTTCATTTCATGGTTTTATTTCTTCTACGATTTTTCATGGGACTACTGAAAACATAATGTGCAGATATGTTTTTGTTTTATGTTTCAATATAATGTTTTTGATCCTGTTGACTTATAAAATACTGCATACAGCATATCCAGCTATAGAATACAATACAGCTAGGGCAAAACCATGCTGAAATAGCTCATTCAAAAAGGAAGCTGAAACTCTGGCCAATGTAAGTACTGTACCATACAACCTGACAGATACAACATTGGTCAATCAAACTCAATAGCTAGCTCAATTATGGTCAGCATTTTATATTGAGTTTGATAAGACATTGTAAGTCTCCATTCTTTTCAGGAAGTGCTACCCATCAAACATCAGGATAGGGGGAGGTGAGACTTTCCCTTGTTGTTGGAGGGTAACAAATAAGCTTTCAGCAGCAAAGGAATATTGTCAGGGACACACCTGCATATTACGGTCACTCTGCTAGACCAATGATGAGGGAACAGAAAAGAGCAGACTTTAAGCATGTTGCATTATTGCATTATTTCTATTCCTGACACTTCATGCTGTCTGTAACCTCTCTCTTTCTCATTCTCTGTCTCTTGCTTGCTCTCTCCCTGATTCCGTGTTTCTCTGATTAGTGTCTGTCGCAGACAGTGAAGCGGGGGGAATCTTTGGGTAAGGGACAGAGAGGGTCAAGGTCAAGGCCTAGGGGATATTACAGGATAATAGGAAGTGTAATGGTGGGGGTGTGGGGGGGGGGGTTTGTGAGTTCCAAGAATGATGTGGGTTTGTGCAAGCCCTTACGCGTGAGTCATTGCTGCCAGAGCTGGTAGGAAGCCTGACTGGTCGCGCAGCGAGCAAGCAGGAAGAGAGAGAACAACTGATAAAAAGTAGAGTCGTGGGGCTGGGCTGTTTGGTCGGGGTCACGTCAGGATGCTGCCAGAAGTCAGGCTTCCGCCCACATGGCCTCTGTTAAGGTATTGGGTAGTGCAATCTAAAACCTGCTATTACAACCCAGAGTGCTACGTGGCTGAAACATAATTAAGTACCACCCAGCCCAGCCACACGCAAACAATCTAGCTGATCATTTCTCTGAGCCATACCAATTTTCTGTCCCCCTAACCCCACCCCATCCCTCTGTGCAACTGGCTTCCTAAACGGAAGAGCAGAACGCTGAGAAAAAAAAGCTTCTCTGCTTTTTGTCCCAGTCCTTGCCAGGTCACTGATCGCCATCATGAACCCACCAAAAATCGACTTCCCCAGAGCAGGCACTTTTTACAATTGTTTTGTATGTTTTTATTTCATGTTTATCAATAAAATATTACAGTTGCCTGGAACTTGCCCACTTTTATGAGCTAAATCCAAAGGTCTAAGTTCGTTAAGGGGTGGCATTGTGGCAGTCACCAGTCTCAGCAGTAGCTTAATCAGCCCACAGATACAGGAAGTACTGGGGGGACCAGGCCGGTACCATTTCAACCTACAGCAGTGTCAGCTGAGAGCTTAACGTGGCACTGAAAGCGACGGGATCCCTCACATGGTTATACCACGCTGTATACTGTTTGCCTTTTCAAAATGCCACTTCCCAATATGGCAGAGCAGCCTCTGCCCTGCAGAAAGAGAGAGGATGAAGAGAGAGGTCTTTCAGGAAGTGAGAGCCCTATGAACAAACCCACATGTGAATAAAGGCAGCATTGCTGCTGACATAGTCCCCCATCCCCCCCAGTGACCTCCCTCTTTTCCACCGCTATTCTGCCGCGCGATTCGCCATTCTTTCGCCCTCCTGCAACCTAGAGGGAGAAGACTTCCTGTGTGTCTGTGGCAGGCGTGTAACAGAACCCCTTCTGTTATCAGATGACCAACTCCCAGACACTGCACTGCGCTCTCCTACCGACAGCCCACCACATCGCCCACTTCCCCTTCTGCTGGAGCTGAAGAGGCTAAATCATAACCCACATGCAGGGAATTTGTACAGGGGTATTTCAACAATATCATTATATATGCATGGAGATATGTCATTATACAAATACAGTTTGTATACAAAAATATCAGCAAATAGCTCTGCCTTGAAAGTGACCCTGCTTTCTCCAGGTCAACAAGTTTCAGCAACATCATAGCTTAAACTCAGCTGCTTTAAACTCACTGTTTAAAGCCATATTTTATAAGTACACATACAAAACACAAAATCAATAAATAGGAAAGAATTACTGCTTCCTGGCTTTGGTTAAAAAAGAAATTATGTGGTGTAGTGAGGAAAACCTGCTGGTTACCATCCGCTAAACTGCACCATGATGACATGACACGGCCATGTACCTCGGCCTGTAATTATATCAGGTTGTGCAAGTTGTCATGAAGAAGCCCACTCCCTCCCCAAACCTCAAGCAGAAACAAAACACACAGAGGACTGTATGGGGAAGGAGTTGCACAATGGTGTGTGTGGCAAAGGGAGGGGGGTGGAGATGACGAAAGGGGGGTAGGGTGAAGGGGAGGAGAGTGCAGAGTCTCTGCCTTGGACATGTGGGCTGGCTTTCCTACCAACTTGACGCCCAGGTACAGTTCACCGTTCCTGAACACCCCCTATGCTTTGAATTTTGGGTGTCACCAGCATGACAGCTTCAGCTGGTCGTTACCTGCATCGGTCAGACCATGCTTTAAAAAGTCTCTGTTGCCCTCCATGAGGACATGACAGGTGATGTTAGCAAGCAAACTGCACCTGCAATGATGCAATAGCACGGAACGAAACCTTCCCTTTACATATTCCCTTGGGATTTTTCATTGAAATGCAAGTTAGAACACATTTTCCAAATTGTATTCACCCTCACACTTCATCGGTGGCGTCACACATTTCAGAGGAATAGCACATGGTTGCCTTTCCTGTGTTGCCCTTAAAGAAAGACACGTGCCAAGGGAAGTATGTTAGCTGCTCTCAGGTGATTCTGGTGACAGCCAGTGTGCATGCCACAGTAAGTGGCATATCAGAGCCTGGTGAGGTGTGCAGGGAGTTCTGAGAGAGAGCAAGGAGGAACAGTGAACCTCAACCAGATTCACAACCATTTTTTGGCAACGCTGTAATGAACGCTGCACCCACCTCCGTCCCTGCACCCTGCCCTTATCATCGAAAAACAAGTTCAGCAAGCGCCAGGGGTTAGCAAAAATATGCTCGCGCCCTTGGATTGAAAGGAAAAAGTTCCTACCCTCGCAACCACATCGCACAAAAGCAGAAAACATTCCAGGTGAGGCGGAAGAATGGCAGGGGCTTTCCTTGATGTGTGAGAGGGACGGGAAACAGCAGATGGGGAAGAAGTGACATTTGAGATGAACTGAAAGGAACTGTCAAAGGCAACAACAAAACTTTCTAAATATAAGTTTTAATTCTTCTTGGTGTAATATCTTTGGTCCAAATGCATGTTAATAATATCTTCTGCTCAAAGTAAAACTGACTATTAAAAATTGCACATATTTGTCATTCCTGGCAATGTTAACAAACTGCAAGTGGTGCTGATACTGTACATTATACCATGTGCAGCCTGCACCTACACGTTCTTCAGCGACTTAATCAATATTCCTTTCTTTATGCATACAAAATCAAAAACAAGTAATTATAGCTAGTTAGGTATGGTTAAATTAACAGTCACAATTATATTGATCATACACACAGAAGCCTCCGGGAAAAGGACAACAGGACATCAGTAGTATTGCTGGCTCAAAACACTTAATCTAACACATGATCATTCATTATTGTTATAATGTACATTTTCAGTAGCCCAGCCATCAAAGAGTTAAAAACATGTGTATGCAAAAAGTGAATTTCTTCTGAAACAGCCACTGACATGTGTGGTAATAGAGTATGTGATCTCACTTTCACTGTATTTTCCATTTCTACATCATCTGCAAGTGGGTCAGCAACAGTATCAGGCAACGATTCTTCCACAGAGCCTGCTATTTATTTCTCCCCTGCTTTTGTCTCCTTTTGGGATCGTTTTAGTTATTGTTGTCAACTGAACTCCTGTCACAGAAGGAAGTAGTGAGTATGAGTGGAGACAGAGTAATGCAGGATTTGTTCTTACCAGCTGGACAAGAAATATGCCCTCTCTCCCCCAGGCCCAGTCCAGTCAGTCTCCCTGCCTGCCTGCCTGCCTCCGTCTCTGGGCAGGGCCCTGCCTCGCTGGAGGAGCCTTCTGAGACAGGAAACTTCCGAGTAGCCCTAGTCATACAGGCAAGCCCTGGCCTGATCCCACACAAGCAGACACCTACCACCATCCCCCCCCTCCCCTCTATTTTCAGCCCACTGCTCCTGTTTCCATTCCCCCTCTGCGATTGGTTTGACAGCCTATCATTCACCACACCTCCCTGAACGGATAGGCTGGCGGCCGTTCCCTTTCCTGTGTGGCCAAGGGCAAGGCACTCTGGGATATGCAGTCCCTAAATGCTATTCCACCTGCTTCAAAGCTCCGGCCCTAAACTACGAGTCCCATCTTTCCCTTTACACACACACCCCCCTTTTCCCCCCCTGCCACCTCCAAGCCTGTTCCAACGTAAGCACTCAGGGCTAAATTATACACTACAGTATGTTGCTTGCAGGATGCCAGGTATTGAAAGTACAGACTAGCCATCAAATGAGGCCTTACTCCATATGAGAAACACACATCTCCTCATGGTCCGTGAGGTACAAAAAGATTCCTGAATCCCATCCGGTCAAACTGTGCCCCTGTCTGCGTTTTCACTCGGACTTCAAGATCCCTGACCTAAATTAAGACTTTTCCCCCCTCCAGATGAAATGCAAAGCTGCATCAAAAATCCACCAAACATTTTTTAATCTTCTATAACACAATAACTCACTTTGCACCCTAAAGTATTATCCCCCCAAAAAAACGTACAAACCTACCGTTCCAAAAAGAAGTCCTGTCGGTTGTCTCTGTACCTTGTCCTATTCAATTTTTTTGGTGCTTCCTTTCCTTCGTTCAGATTCCCCTCAACTACCCCCAGCTCCCTCCCCCTAACCGCCCCCCCCCAACTACTCACACCTGCACAGAAAAGTTCCAGCTTCAAATAAAATAAAGTTTCGCACAAGCAAAGCCAAAGGTTATAAAACAAAAAAGAGGGAACTTCGGTTACAGCATTTAAAAAAAGATCCCAAACTCCTGCCTGCTTTACTCCCTCCCACCCACCATCTCTCTCTCTCTCTCTCTCTCTCTCTCTCTCTCACACACACACACACACACACACACTCTCTCTCTCTCTCTCCCCCTCCCTCATCCCCTTCTCCTCTCCTCCTCTCCCTGGTCCCTCCTGTCGGCAGGCCCTGGGCAGACAGTGGGGGGTAGCGGGGAAGGCTCCAGCTCACCTGTGATCGCCGTGGTGCTGCTTTACGGGTTAGCTCAGCCCTCCTCTCCTCCTCTCTGGAGCTCTCTCTCTCTCCCTCGCTCTCTGTAAGTGTCTGCTGCTGAGAGCCCCGTATGCGCTAGCCGAGCAGCAGCAGATCAACTCAACTCCCTTCCTGGTTTCTGGAGGGCAAAGAGGTCCCTCCCTTTCTCTCTCTCTCTCCCTCTCTCTTAAAGAAACAGCATTCCCCTCATTTTTCTCGCCTTTCATCCTCTGGGGAGAATAAAAAAAGATATTTTCTCAATAAAACTAACAATTATTATCACACTTTGAATAACAGGAGCAAAATAACCAAAACAGTTGAAGAAAATATATTTTGTACATTCATGTTTTTTTTTTTCATTTTTTTAATAAAAAAAAATCATTTTTAGTATGTGATGAATTTGGAAAAACTGAGAAAGTATGGCTACATCAAGTGAGTGGTCTATTTATGGTTATAAACGCCCCCCCCCCCCCCGTCCTCTCCTCTCCCCAAGAGCACTGAGAGTCGCACCCGCCCATCCCACTGCCTTAGGTCATACTGTCCCACCCCAAAAGCAAGCCCTGGCGCATTCCAGGAGAGTCAGGGGCTGCCAGCTTCCCCCCCGCATCTTTTCCCCTTCTTTCCCTCTCCATTTTCTAAACGCTCTGCCTCCGCAGAGGTCTCCCAGCCCGGGACCTGCGCCTGCCAGCTGGGCAGCCGTGCTCATTCTTTCCCCTCTTGCCTACCTTCTGTCTGGCTGCCCCCCTTAAAACCTCGCCACCCACCCCCACCAATGCCATCCCAACCTCCTCCATTACTTTCCATTTCAACACAGCGACTCTCTCTCAAAAGCTTGGCTTCTTTTTCACATTTTTTTCTCCAAAGACTCAATTAACACAAGTTACCCTGATTTAGACTGAGGAACAGGTGTCAATGAGAGTAAACATAGTGTTAATAAGTATGTTTGTAATATAGTGACAATGTATTTAACCAACCAAATATTGACTTCATTCTCCTTAAATCCCCCCACCCCAGGGTGATCCAGGTACTCTGGCGCCTGCTCATTATTGTATAATCATAATTCATGTATGTAATGTGTGTGTGTGTTTACCCAAACAAAACACAAACTTATGAACTTTCTTGGAGCTGTGTATACAGAACTATTGATGCTTTTGTCTGATACATACAAACTGATTCAGTTTGCAGTGTGTCCACAAACTCACATGTGTCCATACACCAAGTGCCAAACCCCCACCCCCCACCCACTCTCCCCACACTGCATAACTGAATTCTCCATCCAAACCTCAACACACTGAACATGAATACGATTGAACAAGGGAGCTGGGTGTGTTCTCAACCTCAGATGATAAGATAATTCATACAAATATGAGTATAAGAATGTCCCCCACATTTCAGGTCTGGCAAACTAAAGGCATTCAGTGTTAACACCTTAACTTACATTTCTTGTCCTACAAAGGATTGTCAGCGCCATTTTGTACGTCAGATATAGTTCATTCATCAACACACAGGGAATGTCAAATCTGGGCACCAAGGAGGGCACATACACCAGCCACGGAGGCCAGTTTTAGTTCTAATGGAGATTAAAAACAATTAAGAAATCAGTTAAATTCAATAAAATATTCTACACAACGGTATGAGTCCTAAAGCATTAGTAAATATTTACAACTATCAGTATGATTAATATTTTTCTTACTTTTTAAAATTGTCAGAACATTTCAGGATTTTACTTGATTTCAAGGCTGTTTGGTTTGATTCAGTTGGTGTCCTGGTTTAACCCCTCCCGCTCTTCATTCCATTTGTAAAACGCACCAAAGCTTTGAAATAGTTAATCCTTAGTCTTTAAGTATTTACAATGAGACAAAACAAATCCTCATCTGCCAATCTGGATGCAAGTGAGCCAGAAAGAATACTAGTTCCATTGTGACAAGAGAATGAGAATAGTTCCAACATACAACAATTGGTTGCCATCAATATATATTTTGCTGATGCTTTAGAAGTCAAGGTACTGGCTTGCTAGTTAATAGATTTGTGCTAATTATGTAATACTGTAAATAGGATTTAACATTTTCTACCCTTTTTAAAGATCTTCTTCATTTTTCCCTCTTGGGTTATAACCTTGTGAAGTAGATTCACTCTTTGAACAACACAACTATACAAAATACATTTTATTACTGGTAACGACTGGCAATTCAGATAAATAGCATTATCCTCACTGGCAGTTGAGAAAATTTTCCTTCTGGTCAACTGACAACAAAGGGTGCCAACACTATTGAAATAATATGCAATTTTTTAAAAATCAGTTTTCCCCCAAACAAATACACCTGAATAAGCAACTTCATAAAATATTAAGAGTAAAAAAAATCCCACATTAAACATTTTCAGTAATCTTAAAATTCCCCCAAGCTCATGTTTACACAGGGTATCAAAAATTCTGGACATGACTGTATATAAAACATAAACACACACTCACGCATGAGCCATGACTGATATAATCTGTTTCCCCCATCTAAGAGTGCCCTCATTATCATCCAACCTATCCCAGCAGCACAATATTTTGTATGACAGCTTCTCCTACCAGCAGAGCCCACACACCAATGCAGCATTTATTTATAGATAGATTTTATTTGAACACTTACATTCAACTGACAAGATTTATCAGCACAAAAAAAATACTTTTTAATATTAATATTAATTCTATACATATGCATTCATATGTTTTGTAATGTGGGATATTGTTGATGTAACAAAAATTAAGAAAACATCGATAATATGCACATTATCAAAACATATTCTTATATGTTTAATTATATTACACTCATATTAAAATATTAATATTTAAAAAAAAAAAAACAGGCTATTCAGGTCAAGTTTGCTACATAGCAAATTTGGACATTGAACATTTTTTATAGAACATGATTCAGAATTCACAAAACTGGGCTGAACTAAATTTATATATTTAGAACACATGTAAAAAGCATAAAATTACACATTAATCCAAAAAAATAAAATAAAAAACCCAACATGTGCAGAAATTGGATGAGCTTTTCCCATACATTTTCAAAAAAAAAAAAAAAAAAAAAACAGCAAAGCCCTGACTTTAACGAGTGAGTGGTACTGCTCATTGTGCAAGTGCATACAGTGTGGGCAGTTCTTTTGTGTTCAGTCTCCATTCATATTCACTTGGGACAAATGCACACGGTTGCAGGAGGTATGGCTGGGAGGTTTTTAATGCCAAACCCACATTTAGGGAAACAAGCACCCATAGCAGGGGTTCAAAAAAAAACTGTAACCATCCCAGACTGCCTCCAACACACACAACACACACTCCAGACACATACACACACGTGTTTACCAAACAACTATTCCATTCATGAAACACAGAAAAGGCTGTAAAACATTCAGAGACCCACTGGAGGTGTATCAAATAATGCTACTACAGGCCTTTGAGTCTTATCTGTTGGGGTGAAAGGAACGATGAAGCTGTGAGCAAGACTTTCTGGACGAAATCTGCATGTTGGCTGGAATCAACAGAAGACCACCCTTTCACCTTATCAGTCACAAGCAGAAAGTCCAGTCACATTTGTAGCAAATCCCTGCCGTCAGTTATACCCTTAACTACATTCGAACTGCTACCAGCATTCCCATTACAATCTGTGTTTATGAAATATACAACTTGTGTAACTCGACTCTTACCTCATGGCACTTCTTATACACAAATGATGCATAAACCATGGCTGACAGGACTGTCCAAAATAAATTAGTAAATGTTCTGCTAATGGGTAATGGTTGTGATATCACTCAGGCGACAGCTTTTCAGTCAGCTAAATATTTCACAGCAAAACATATGAGCTATACTTCACTTAAATAGATGATAAACAACAGAATCACCTGTATAGTACAGCTTAAAATCCTCAATGCTGGATAGATTCACTATGTGGAGATGAGAGTCCATCGCAAAAGAAAATAATTTACAAATATCCTTGCATGTTTCACTTGTAAGCTTAATTTAAGAAAAAAAAAACCCATTCATACTTAATGTTAATATTGCATTCCTCTTTAGAAACATGGAAAAAGATGGCAGTGGAAAGTCTATGCACAGGCTGCAAGTGAAGTGTAGTTATTCTTCCTCCCTCACAAACTCCTGAAAGTATTCATGCCAATTCCAAAATTATGTTCTGCCCTGATTCAGGGCTCCTACTATTTAAATGTGCACTTTCAGGGTGTACTGTCCAAAATATACATTATAATTTCTGAAATCTTCAGAAAAATCACAACACTTATTTCATACAGCCACTCATTCATTTTCCAAATCCTGATTCATCCAATTGAATTCTACCTGGACAGGAACAGAATGGCATTGAAAAAGCCTGGACAAGAGACCTAGAAAACTTTGCATGCTGAAAAATGCTAACAATTCAGTAATAATTTACCATTTACATGGTCTTAACACTTCATTTAAACAAACAGTTTGTGTATTTTCTCAAGTTATGTAACATATTTACATAGGCTTCTACAAATGCATGTTTTGTGAAGGCAGCAGATCTTCATGGAAAGAACATTTATACACGTATAAATATGTATATAAACACTTCAGAGAGGATTTGAAAAAGAAAGCATGTGGTGGAACCATAATATATTCTAAGGCTTTTAAAAGTGTTACTCCTACAGAACACAGTCTCATCACCTTGTTAGTGGCTCTGGAGAATGGTGGAACCCCCCCACTCCCCAAATCCAAAATGCACATGAGGAGGAATATGTGTGTGTGCTACTCAGTGTGGTGTGTTTGTGCGTGAGTGAGAGACAAAGTAGGAGTGTGTGTGTGTGTATATGTGAGTGAGATGGAGTTATGGAGAGAAAGCAAGAGAGAGAGAAGGGGGGAGTGGGATGGTGTGTGAGACAGCGTTTCAGAGAGATACAGATCCTGGGTTGTGTATTCCTGCATGAGAGATTGAATGACAGAGTGAGTCTGAATGAGAGAGTGGGAGACTGAAAGAAAGAAATAGAGAGAAGGTGTATGTGTGTGTGTGTGTGTGTGTTTGTGTGAGAGAGCGAGAGACAGAGATCCTGGTGGCTGCTAGCCTTTCAGACAGCACCACGGGTAGGTGTACTGGGCTGGTTGAGGCCCATGGTTTTGCACAGCCATCCAGCAAAGTCCACTTCCTCCACCTCTGAGCGCTTGATGAAAGTGTGGTTCTGAACAAAGGGAGAGGAAAAACAGAGAGAAAGACAAAGTAAGAGAAGGGAGAGTCTTCAGCACAGAGGTACTGTCGGGCTGTCCGCTTCTCCCATGCTGCTTTAATCAAAACCCAGCTGCCTGAGCTGCTGCTGGTGACGTGTCACTGAGAAAGAATGGCTGGCAGACGGAGCGTTTCCCCACAGCCCTCCACATAGGAAGAACGAAGAGATCCTTGCGGAAAATACGCTTCATTTATGGTTGTCAGGTGAACTTACGGCCTTAAAACAGTAATGTAATAGATGTGCGACGTAGTCGAGAAAACCACGTATGTATTTGGTGAAAGATAAACGTTTATACAGTACTAACTCCTAGGCACTGTACTGTCCCCCATGAAAAGTGTGCTCACGGATGGTGGCCTAAGTTTCATAAAATAAACTGCATCATACAGAATTACTTACGGTCACTTAGACTTGTGTCTTCAATAAGACAGTTCATATAAATTCACAAAGTAAAAGGGGGAGAGCCTCGGGAGAAGCCCGTTTCCCAGTTCCATGAACAGACTCCCACCACTCAAATCTCACAGAAAACACTAAACCAGTACATATTTCTGTTAAAAACAGACTGTTCGATATAATCCAATTCTAATCGGCAGAATAAGCCACTCTGGTAATAGAACTGCTGATGTTTGAGCACAGAATGAAGGGAAATATCTCCTTCATTTTAAATGGGGCTTTGGCCCACATGGGGAAAACTGTAATGTGCACCTGAATGCTACTCACTAATTTCATGAAGCTATATAAAGAAACATTCTGAGGGCAAACAACGCTGAGTTTTTCAATCCAGCAGTCAACAGCTGCTCACGGAGACCATGTGAAGACTTGCCTGGTATGACTTTAAAGATGTGAAGATATTGTGAAAATGCTGGATAAGTCCACAGGTGGCATCTAACTGTACAGCATATTTATGCTGAGTGACATAGCACAACATGCACAAACCCAAACAAGGATACACTTAAAAAGGGGTCATTGATGACATTTCCTTTCAATAAATAAATTCATTTAGCACACTTTTTATAAAAAAAAGTGCTAGGCATTAGACAGGAGTGGAGTATCTGGTCTCCATGTACAGATCTATCATATGATAGAAAAAATTCAGAGCTGGCCAGGATATTGCATAAACAAAGCGTAATCATTAATCATTTAAAAGTAAAAAAAAAAAATTAGTTTATGCAATTGTTAAAAAAAGAAAAAAAAAGTCAATACTGATGGTGTTCTTATGCGGGATGCTGGCAATATATATAGTATATAACTCATCTTTCATAGACCCTGGTTCCCAGACTGCTACCATACACTGGCTAGGCCAATGACACCTGTGACCAGCAGCCCTACGTAGTTGCTCACCACCCAGGGAGGGATGGTTTTAAGGTTCTATTTTTCGGGGTTGAATGAGAAGAGGACTGCTCGCCCATAGTGACTGTGTAGCTCAGCTGGTGGACAAAGTGCAAAGAGGCTGTGCACCACATGCTGTGAAGGGGAGCTCAAGCTTTACTCCAAACATTCATGGATATTTTACTTAGCCTTTTCCCAAATGTAGTTTGCATTAAGTGGGATGTGTTCCAGTTTTTTTTTTTTTTTTTTTTTAAGATTAAGAAGGTCTGGCTTGTCCATGCAGTGAAGACGCTTGATCAGAAGGCAGAAGTGATTCCCATAAAAGAGGGGTTCAGGTTAACGGCTACGACTTCCTTCAAGGTGGGGAAAAAAGGGGAACAGGCCAGTTATGGTTTTCCTGGTTAAATGTAATTAACTACTCGGAGGGCTCATAATATTGGCTACATTTTAGCCTACCACAGTTGTAACTCCATTAGACATTTCAAAACAGTTTTCCTGTATAAAACAACTTTAATTATTTGATTCAGAAAGGATAAACTGTGTTGATTTTGTAACAGCAGAAATCAGAAGTTATCAGTTCCAGTACTCTTTGAACATTCATCAGAATTTAAAAAATGTGCCATTTTTCTTCAGGGGATCTTGAATGACCAACTAATGAGTGTTTTATTTTCCAGTACAGATTGTTTAGGGTATTATGCATTCTCATTAGATTTAAATGGGACTACACATGATAGCTCTCCTTCCAAGCCAAGACTAGTGAAGTCAAATCAGACACCAAGAAAAGAAACCAACTGCAAAAGCCACCTTTTCCAGTGTGGTTTTCAGTACACAAATACACATTCAAGGTGTACAAATCAGCAGAGCAGTTATTGCAGAAACAAGCAAGGCTAAGTAGCATACTGCTATGCAGTTCTGTGATCCATCTCATCATTATGCAATAATATGTGACCAGAAAGAATAGGTGGCTTAGTCAATGTATAATCTTACTGCAGTGATATGTGATAAGAAAGAGTAGGTGGCTAGGTAAATATAAAGACAGTTAACTAACACTGACTGTCAACAGGGCTAGAGTCATTTGATTTATCTGTCATAATGTCCTTAGTTTTGTGTTCTTGTGTGGTGCTAATGGTGGATTATAAGTAATTTCAACTAGAAAATACATTCTGTTCTGACTGACCACCACAAATGTAGCCACACCTCACCATTAACATCTTCAGGTCTGCTCTCTCTGCTGGGTTTTTGATGAGGCTGAGAAAACAGAAAAAGGACATGTCAACATACAGACAGTGTACATATCTCAGATGGCTAAGCACAGATGTCTCTAGAATTTTAAAAATTATAAACCACAGAATTAAATATGTTATTTTTGGTTTACTAACCACCTAAAATAAAACACAACGGATTACCCTTGTGAACAATCTCATTAGCCAGTATCTGAGTGACTGGCAACACAGGGAAGAGGGTGTGAGCCAAAAACTTAAAACACAACCAGGGTCTTTGCACACTAGCCATTAACAGCACCACTACAACTGTTTTCCAAGTAACAATGAACAAAGTAGGATGGAATTGTGAGGACTCACCATTTTGTCACAAAATCCTGGAAATCAGAGGTAAATACGCCATGTGGGAGTTTGGGGGGAGGCTGTGGGAAGAGAATCACACATGCATAGTAGTCAGAGAAAGAGGTCTGCTGAACACAGAGACAGCAAACAAAAATTGTGAAAAGACAGGAGGGTTTTGGAGGGTGGGGGTGTAGGAAGGGGGTGGGGGAGAGTAACAGTTGCAACTCCTCTGACCTCATTGACGATGTAGTCCAGCAGCTCAAATATAGCCATGGCCGGGCGACTGTCCACCCCATGCCCTGAGGGACAAACAGCAGTGTCAGCGCAACAGCCTTAGAGGGATCTGCTCTGCCTCTACGACAAATGACTCCAATGGAAGGCTAATCCTCACAGCGCTACTTGATTACCATTACTGCTTGATTAAATCATGATACATTTTTCAAATGCATTTCAACAAAATACCCTGGCAATTTCAGGAAGTCTAAAGATGCTCCTGCCACCACAGTCTAGGAAACAGCAACTGCTGTAGGAGGGATCTCAAGGCATCTACCAGCTCTGATGACAGATTCTCACTGGGTGGCGAGCGGAAATGGTCTGACACACACAACCGCCTGCTGCCACTTCCCTCTGTGCCAAAATTTATGTCTGAACTACCAGTAACTGGTAGCTGTAACTGAACCCCCGGTTATGAAATGGGTTTTTTGCTCAAAACAGCAATGCTCTCATCTGCATTGAAATGGAGAAGCATGAGCTTGGCTCACAAGGCTATAACATACCAGCATCATAAAAACAGCATTTCATATCTCCAGTCTAATAGGGGAACAGAAAGCTCACACCATCAGATGTCAATATCTGATGACTCAGTGACAATGATAAAATTGTCCAAAGTAATATTACACAACAATCAACCGATGTTTCTCATTTCCTGAAAAGTTTTGGAGATAAAGTTTTTTTTAACTGCACTAACAAATACAAACAAAAGTTCTGTCATAAACATTCAGAAGAAGACTACAGCCTCCAGCAGGGTTGCAGGTCAGCTTGATCATCTGGAGCTTCTCCCCGGTTTGAATTTTTCTTTTTTTTTGTTATCAACTCTCATTTAAAATGAGAGTCTGAACTTCCATTGTGAAGTGTTGACAAACCCATTTGTAAAAGGCTCTATCCAAAAACAGATGTCTGACGAAAGCCCTGCTCTCACCGCTGATTGGCCGTCCCGGGGGTCTGGCACGTGGAGAGGTGCTGGGTGTTTCCCCTGCTGCCCCGCCCAGCACGGAGCGGCCGAAGATGGCCTCCAACTCCCTGGGGTCTGGAGGCGGGATGGGATAGCGGCCGATGGCCAGCTCCACGAGGGACAGGCCCATGCTCCAGACATCTGACTGCACCGTGTAGTGCGTTCCCTGCAGTCTCTCCGGCTGGGCGGAGTGAAAACACGAGCATCACTAAGCGGGCACCGCAGCCAAGTCAGCACCAGGAGTGAACAGGATGCTCTGCCTAAACACAGTACAGCTGTGCAGATCCCCTCCATTTCAAAACCCTTTTAAAAGGAAAATCCTTACAGACAGTACTTTCATATTTAAATTCACCATTTCATTATTTCCCTACCCTTATTTTTAATTTTATCTGTCTGCTTTCACAAATGTTCTCTGGTCCCCTTTTAAATGTGTATTTTATATAATGCAAGTTGCTGTCGTACATTTATTGTGCTTTTGTTATGCATGCATTGATGGCCTGAAAAGCACTACAAAAACAAAAATTAATTGTACAAATACTACAAAGGGGAAAAATACTTTTTATTATGTACAGTTTATAACTATTATTTAAATATGCACAAGGAGGGCATATTCTCCACTCACTGAAACCCCCCCAGGTATCGGGGTGGAATTGGGGGACAGCCCAATTGCGGGCAAGGCCAGGGATCATAGCAGTGCAGAGAGAGGAGGGAAGGCTGACTCACCGACATGTACGAACGAGTTCCCACGAAGGAGTTGGCCATGGAGTCGATGAGCTGGCCGCTCACACCAAAGTCGCACAGCTTGATCTCCCCGCGCGAGTTCACCAGGATATTGGATGGTTTGACGTCTGTTGACAAGAAAGAGGCAGACAGGAAATAAGGAGGAGCATAGGTGAGACCCTGAACAGAGTGTGTGTGTGTGTGTGTGTGTGTGTGTGTGTGTGTGTGTGTGTGTGTGTGTGGAGTGCACATGCATTTGTGAGGGTGTATGTGTCCATATAAAGCCTTGTCTCTACAGGACATCCTGCCCCTGTCTCACACACATATGCAAGCTCACAGTCATGCATGTTCACATAAATAACAAGCACAATCCACCTCAACTATCTAAGCACAGAGAATGTGCTTGGTGCGGTCGGACCTGCTCTTCCCCACCACCTGCCTGCCGACATCCCCCCACCCACACACAGCGCCCCCAACACTGCCTCACCCATCTGAACAGAAAACACGCCTGATCCAAGCACAATCATTTACATAGTATTGACCATGTCAGAGCAGCATAAAAACTTTAAGGAGACCCACTGCCCGGATCCTCAGGCATTCCAATTCCCCCCGGAAACAAACAGTCTGGAAAAATAAAACCAAATAATGGGGTAAGACCTGGAAGCCATCCTTTGTGGTGACCCCCTCCCAGCCGCCCACTTCCGTGTGGCGGCAGAGGGAGAGCTTCAGATGGAGAGAAGAGGTGGTGTGAGAGAAAGGGAGAGAAAAAAGAGAGGGAGAGACTGGGAGGGGAAGGGAGGGGGGTTCACGAAGGGTGCGGCTGCCATGTAATCACATCTGAGAGCCTGTAATTACCGCCTGGGCTCCCAGACAGCTCTGCACTCGCTCACCCTGCCACTCACCACAGGCCCTGCAACTAACCCCTTCAGCCCCGCCCAGACCTGGGCCCCCTCACCCTGCCACTCACCACAGGCCCTGCAACTAACCCCTTCAGCCCCGCCCAGACCTGGGCCCCCTTACCCTGCCAGGCCCTGCAACTAACCCCTTCAGCCCCGCCCAGACCTGGGCCCCCTCACCCTGCCACTCACCACAGGCCCTGAAACTAACTCCTTCAACCCCACCCAGACCTGGACCCCCTCACCCTACTTCCACCCAGGCCCATCGCCCCACTGTTACCTCCTGTGAGTTTATCACCTGTGTCCGCTAGCATTAAACAATACTGTGGCACCAAAACAAAAAAAACAAAGGTATTATGAATGTTTCTGATCATGGTGCACAATGCCCGCAACTGTTCTTCAGCAGCCCGTAGAGCTGATTTCGGCCTTTGGGCCTAAAATCCACCTCTGACAATATAGTTGAATTGCTTCTGGATACGCCTTTTGCCTGTTGCTAGCTACAGTCATGCTCCAACAATAAATATTATATATATTTACTGCTGATCCTTTATAGCTGAATGTACAGTGGAGATATTCTGTGTCTAAAATCTCAATTACAGATACAGTAGGGTCTAAAAGTCTGAGACTACTAGTGTATGAGCTTCTATTTTACATTCTTTTACAATGTAATACAATTGTTTAATTAAATTACATTAACAATTTGAGTCAAAGGTTGTATCTTTGAAAAAGGTACATGAATTTCCAGAATGCCTTAGTCCTCAGTATATCCTCCTTTTGCTTTAATAACAGGGCACACTGGAGGTGGAATGGACTCCACAAGTTTGAGCAAAACCTGATAAAACATGTTATCACACGGTCTTTAAGTGCACAAACCTTTCTTGGCCTTTAAGGGCCCCTGTAAATGTTCAATGGGGTCTGACCTTTTCATTTTAGATGTCATAACTTGTCTTTGTTTTAAATGTTTCAAAATCCTAAAACTTTCTGATTCTTTCCAGGCTCAAAAGAAAAAAAGTTCAAAAAATGTTCAATGTGGTCTCAGACTTTTGGACCCCACTGTATGTGCATGAAGTGTGGGCATGATCAAAAGCGAGCTTAACAGGCGCACCCCGGTAGCTCATCCGGTAGAGCAAATGCCACGTAAAGGCCGAGGCCTTACCGCAGCGGCCCGGCCTCGAATCCAGCCAGGGCCCTCTGCTGCATGTCCTTTCCCCTCTCTCTCCCCTGCATTTCCTGTCTGCCTCTCTACTGTAACTGTCAAAGAAAGTGGAAAAATCCCCCAAAAAAATAGTCTTAAAAAAATTGGGCTTAACAGGTCAGTCACCAATACTTTTCCTGACATATCCCTTTCAGGATTTCCATGATTGTGCAGCACCATTTTCAAACTACAGGATGCTAATTATGCTAAAAAATGTTAGGATGAGTCAAGAGTACCCTTAAGTAAGAGAATGTAGTTAACCAACAGCCAAAAAGTAAAACAAATTTTGTAAAAATCATTTTGATCATCTTAAAGTTTCCGCTCACTTTAGCTAAACTTATGTTAAATCCCTTCATGAACTATTTTAGGCAAAGACAGATTTAAGATCACTTTCGTGCTTTGTCTTTGATTCTGAGAACAGATAACTGGTTCTTTGTACTGTCAAAATAAGAGACAAATTACTGTGCCAAATGTATATATTGGCCAGTTAGCAATAACTGCTGTTGGGTCTGACATGATTATCATGTGACTTAAAGTCAGGGTCTGAGATCTCTCTGCAAGAGTGTCACACACCTCTTGGCAAGGTGTGAAAGTGTCGGCAAGCTTTTTCACACCATTAGGTCCATAAATGTAGTGTGGAAACCTATCATGGTATGCATATTCAACACAATCTTTTAGATAAAAGCAGGCACGCACGCACACACACACACACACACGTACACACATGCAAACAATGTGCACTCTTATACTGCGACTCTTGCAGCGATGCATTTACCTCTGTGCATAATCTGGTGTTTCTCCCGCAGATAGGCTAGTCCTCTGAGAACCTGTCAGAAATAAAGGCAGGTGCCAAGAATATACATTAGAATGCCTGCCTACACAAACTGTCTGTCTGATTTCTATTGATAGTGCTCCACAGCCATAGATAAAAAAAACAGAAAGCAGCTTCTCTGCTTGTTGTGTGTTTTACTTCAGGTACATAATCTAAAGCAGGCCTTAGCTGATCTAAGAGCTTGGGTATTAATATATTCTGACAGGCAATCAGATAAGTAGGCAGGTGGTAAACCACTGGGTGCTTTAAAAGCAAGAAAAAATATGTTAAAAATCAACTTTAAAGGCAGCAGGGAGCCAGTGTGTAACATGGGCTGAGCTGGGTGCTTTTTGCTTTAGTTAAAGGTCTGGCAGCAGCATTTGTATGAGTTAAAGTCAGTCAAATGGCAGCCGAGTGAAACGTCTATTACAAAAATGCAAGTGTCTAAAAACAAAACCATTAATTAACTTTGTTGCATCATACAACTCCAGAAAAGGTCTCACTCAGGCTATACTTATATTCAATTAAGGAAGTATTAACCATATTAACAATACAAAGTACAAAACTTTGTATTGTTGTCACCGAGTCTAAAAGGCCCCCACTCTTCATGCTTGCTCAACAGAGCTGGGTGACCAGGTCTGCACAATAATTTGTCTCTCAATTTTGGCCCAATTGACAGAACCTCCATTTTACTTCATTTCAATCTGAGGAAGAGGTTAGTCATCCAAATTGTGATACTAGATAAGCAGCTAACCACAGAACTGAAAGAATCAGTAACAGAAAGCACTACAGAGACATACAACTGAGTTCTGAACTATCCAATTAAAGATGTATATAAACATCTTACTACTTGAGGAGGAGAGGGGATAAATCTTCCATGCAACACTATGAAGTCCAGTAAAAAGTGAGACTTACCGCTATGCTGACTTTACCCAGAATTTCCTCTGGGATTCTTCTGGCCTCTTTGAGCACCTGATCCAGTGATCCCCCATCCTACAGGGATCAGCACAGCTGTGTTACAGTCAATGTCGCATGCTCCCCAACCTTACCTGGGCCTGTCTGCACCTTACAGCAGCTCATAAGATATAAGCTTCGACAATGTGCCTAGGCATTTACTCCACAACTTAAAAATGTTCCATACATACTATCCACTACTGAGCCTGCACATAGAATACAACTGTGATATCTATTCAAGTGCACAGAAATTGTCACCTTAGCCATTAATATCCCAGAAGGAGGGATTTTCACAGAAAAAAAAACTGTGGTACCTACACTCACGATACTCCACGTCAGATATATTATAGGGGCCAAGACTTCACCCAATCCTTATTTAACTATCTTTGCATTGTCTGACAAAGTAACCACAGCACTAAGACACTGAAGACCGAGAGGAGTGGAAAAGACCGCAAGAAAGGCCTTCTCTTGCAGCCTTGCTAATCCCTCACCATGTGCTCCATGCAGATGCTGATCTCCCCGTCACTGTAGAAGGCTCCATAGAAGCCAACAATGTAGGGGGAGTTGCACTCATGCAACACCTGCAGTTCTCGAATGATCTGGTTTCTGAGGGCCGGTTTGATCTCCAGATGGATCAGCTGTAAAGGGAAGAGGCAGAGGTGGTGGGATCAGCAGACAGCTCTGCTGCTCACACATCATCACACATCATCCTGCATCAAACAGCATCACTAGCAGGTCATGATGGCCAATAAGCGTTCTCCCTCTATGGGGCTCCTCAACACAGATACTCAAGGGCTGCTAGTGTCTGTTGTTAAAAAATAATAAACTTAAAAAATAGATCTAATGGGAGAAACCAGTTTAAATCCAGCAGAATGTGAAGCTGTGAATATACTGGTGTGAATTACAGTCAATTAATACTGCCTAGGCTGGTTAAATTACTTTTTCAGCCACATACATATTACTCTGTTAAAGCACAGAAACGAAGATGGTTGTTATTTAGATTTACCATACACCTTATTTCACTTTATATTAAAATCAAAAAGACTTATTTAGAAAACTGTGGTGCTAATTATGTAATCGAGAGCAGAGGCTGGAGTGGCAAACAGAATACACATGGCCCTCCATGGCAGAATCTGACACCACTGAGCAACAATTTCTGCCGCACATCTCTGACAAAAATACAGACTTCCTCCCCTCTGGATTTCACTGACCTTCCTGGCCATGACCAGGCCAGAGGGTTTGTGGCGGACCTTGTTGACCACGCCACCGTTGCCTGCTCCCAGCTCACAGATGCGGAAGAAGTCATCATCCTTCAGTTCGCCCACCTTGGCTTTCTGGGTGAGGAAGGCCTCCAGACGTTTCCGCTGCTGTTCATCCAGGTCCAGCTCCCCCAGTTTCTTCTGCAGGGCCTCCAAACTGGCCCTGAGTAACACCAACAGTTACATTTATATTCAGGCTTGTTAAGAAGTGCAAAACTTCCCTATTTAAAATAAAAAATATTTAAAAAACACTCACTCTATGAATCAGGTTAAGGACTTTACTTAAGTGCACGGACAATGCCTTAAACATAAACACAACTATTATTTATGTTTATTTTACATTGTGCTGTGTAGATGTTTAGGATTCACTCAAAAGCAGGGTGAAAAGTCCAACAAATGCAAACACTGGCAAGTCTTGAGAGACCAATCTCGGAAAGCAATGCCATGCCGTACAAAGACAAGGAGAAACGCAAGGCAGAATTTCTCACAGTTATCAAGGCAAATGAAATGTAAAAAATACTGTGTACGATAGGTTTGATACAGATCTATGCAACTGATCCAGAACATGCCTTTGTGTGCAAAACCTCGAAAACGTACGTGTGAAATAATGTGTAACAAAACAGTATGCGAATAATTCATATTTAGTTTGTGGGTTTTTTTTTTTTTTTGCTTATTTAAAAGATGCATGTACATGCAAACATTGCTATCATTCAACCCAAGCTTGCCAAAAATTAAGCCAGAGTATACTCACTCTGACGCGGTATCGATCGTGGTTGTTATGGTTAGGGGATCTGGTCTCCTCTTCAGGGGCATCTTTAATTAGGGTTTGAAGGTCCGCTATAGCCTTTATTTTATTAATTAAACAAAAAATATCCACCAAGCTAGATAACGTTAGAGAGCGATCATCTCAGTTTGTCGTGGTCGAGAGGGAAATAGTTTGATACCAAGCTGTTACAGAGCTGGCAAGAGAACGGGCTTCAACCCCACAATCCAATACTCCAGCAGGCTGTCTACCCACTTAGTTTGCCTAGTCTACTGGAACGATGCAACGTTCAAAGAATATTAAAAGGCAACTAATCTACAGACCAATATGGCAGCGAGGTTTGAAACTAGCCAGCTACCGATCAGTATCAAAGGCTTAGCAAGCCATCTCTGCTTGTCAAGTGCTGCAGGAGGTTATCACCATCTCGCATAAACGCGTAGGCTAGTTAGCTAGCTGGCTGGATTTTTCTCGCTACCAGACGAGCTCACAAACTGTCCAATTACGTTCTAGATTAGAGAGGGTTTAGCTGCTGACTGACTGACTGGCTACAATCATGGGTGCCTTCTTGAATAAAACAATAAACCCTGGACAAAACACATCCCTAAATTTTGCATCGTTTCTTCCTCTCCCTTGAATAAATCCTGTTTCGCTCTTTGGCTTCCTCAAGGCGATCCGAGTCTGTCTGCGCTTCGCAGAGACAGCCGGAAGTTTCCACAGATGACAGGTGCTAATTGAGTCCGAGGATGGTCAGGCCAGACAGGGAAAGTGCTGGGAATATCAGCGGATGTTCCGGTACAGGACAAAAACGTGTGCCTCAGATGAACTGCAGGGTGTCGGGTAGAAGCTTTCATTCAGGAAGCAGCTAACCTAAAAGGAACCTTTTGTAATCTCGCGAGAGAATCAACTTTACTCGTTTATTCTATCGCGATATTTCATAAACATCGCCAGAGAATGGTGACACCTCGTGGCCTGACTCACGAGTATTGTGTACTGTAGAATCAGTCTGGTCATACTACCTGGTACGTAGTTTTACGATGTGCGATAGAGAATATGCGACTAAGAAAAGGAAAGCAGAAGAACAGTCAGATCTGGGGTTTTGAGGGGTGACTTAAGCTTTGTGAAAGGTTTTGCTTAAGTAAGACTCCGTAAACGCAGTGTTTATGCACCACAGACGTTTTACAGTCATAGTGGTTTCACCCCGTCAGGACTCAGCTGTGATTTCAAGCCTGAGACGCCGCCCAGTGGTCATTGGTGTCGCTTTGGAATGTCATAGTAAATTGCTGAAATAACAGATGACAGATCTCTGTTGAAAGAGAACTCAGACACAGTGTTGGTTAGCCAGCAAACATGTATTTCACTTGAGTTCTAGTGCGTGTCATGATACACTGCCACATGTTCAGGGGTGTTATGGTACAACAGAGAGATGGCACAAACGGGTGATTCCAATAAGGGAGTAAGCATTGCAGAGCAGAAAAACTGCATTAAACAGTATTTAGTCATACAATTCACTTCTTCAAATATGCATTGCTGCAGGTCAGAGCTTTTTCCATTGATGCCTTAGTTGAAAGCTGAAGGAGGCAGCAAAATTCTCCAAAGGAATTAGATAACTTACTCTGCTGTGAGTACAGTTATGACACCATGTCCAGAGATCCAGTCTTTGATGTAGAGTTTGGATAGATCTGATCATTTATTTTTTTTTAAACCTTAGCTTCTTGATATATAATTGCACTAGTACATTTCTGATTGGTCATTTCAGTTTATCATTTCACACACCCACCTCATAGACATGCAATTTATTGCTAGCAATTGTTGCTTTTCTTGTATTGTGCCTGACTCAAATCATATTACAAAAAGCCACTTATGGGTTGCCTTCAGTGAAAACTCCATATCCAGTGTTAGCTCATTTTAAAACAATTCTATATCAGCACTGTTACATGTGTAACTGTCACATCACAACTTAGTTCCATGACATGATTAACAAATTGTTGAAAGTTTCTTGCAATCCAATTATCTATCAGCCTCTCAATAACACAAAGAACAAATACCTAACTACCCTTTTCTTGACAAAAGTGAAATTGAGGCATACTAAATAGCTGTGTGCCAAAAAAAAAAAACACATCAAATTCACATTCTATTACTTTGATCGAATGCAATGTGATCAAAAAAGATATGAAAAATGTAAGAGCTGACAATAGTATGAACTGTTTTAAACAATATCAACTCTTGCTAGATACTCTCCATGCTGTGTCCACATGAACCATTGTCATTTGCCATATCCATTTAACTAAGTTCAAGTTGACAAAATAAGTAACAAGACAGATGTTAATTTTTTAAACTAGTTTAATGTATCATTCACACATAAAACAGGTGTTAGCATGTGGCCATACGGATTCATTTGATGGTTTTAATAGAAGGTACAGCAACTGATTCCCCCTCTGCACCCACTGTTTCATATAGGAAATCACACCTATGTTGGTTTCCTACCCTCTTCCTTGATTAGCACCAATTACAGGATGGGACTTTTCTCTTTGACACTGTCTACCTTTGGGGAACAACTGGAGTCAAATCAGGGTTTGATAACATTATTTATTAACTTTTGTTGGCTTTCAATATGAACATATAAAAGACTTAACACACAAAACATTTACATCTGGGACAGCAATGCAAGCCACTTTCCATTGTTGCCCTAAGTTTTAGAAGAGGGGATTTCACTGACAAGACTTCCACCCCATTTCCCCTCAAACTTCCATGATTCTGATCCTGGCTTGAATTTATTAACTTTTTGAAGAGAACAGCTTGGTACCAAATTCCTCCATACTTGCACAAAATGGAGCAAACTTGTAGATTTTTATTACTTGTGCAGTGATGTTCTATACATCTATGCTTCAAGGATAAAATAATAAAACAATACATCAAATGTACACATTTCCCCAGAAACACTGTGCCTGGCCACACACAGATCAATTAGTTGGCTTCAGAGAAGACATAATTGTATTTAAGAGATAATCAAATCAAATATTTTGCTCAACTGCACAGGTCATGTTGGTGGACATAAACTGGAGGTGGGGCTCATTATATTGAAAGACCCTCAACAAAAAAAAAAAAAAAAAAAAAAAAAAAAAAAGTTGATTACAGTGATCTTTTCTCATTGAATTTGCCCAATATTATTATTAGAGGTTTCCTCATACCAGTAAACAACCAGCATAGCAATTTGTCTTCAACATTCTGAAGGAAGACCAAATTCACATACATGTACAAATATAAATTTGCACCATTGGGAAAACTGTACAGAACTGGGCTTCCTTTCAGGCCTGAATTCAAATTTGAATAATTAGAAGCATTCAGCTTAGGTCAATGCATGTTCGGGAAAGAGTGAGGTAATAACCGAAAGTTCCTCTCACTGATATCACCAGTAAACATAACTGGGAATCTGAATATTTTACCTGATGAGTGTACAGCCCTCTGCAAAAAATCACGAATTAGCAGTATTACTATTTAAGAAGAAAACAGTTAAGTCTGACATCATAAATCAGATAGATATTTACACATCATATATGCTCCCTGTGGACTAGTTATCTGATAAAGGGAAGGTGGACAACAGATGTAACTTATCTCTCTGCTTCTCAACCTACTAAACTGCTTATGTGGAGGGATGCAAAGCAGATTGCAGCAAATCAACACAAGAGTTGTTTTTACTGCAATAGTTGAAACTGATGAGCTGTTTTTTTCTGTGAACTTAAAACAAACGTGCAAATGCAGAACTTTAGACAGAAAAAAGAGCACCAACATGCTCACACGCACACACAAACGCACGCACACACATGCATGCACGCACACACGCGCACACACACACAAACCTGTTTGAGAAAAATCCAAATAGTCAAAATGGAATCGGATAATGAACGCATCCCAGACATGTCTTCTTAAAATGTACATCAGTCAATACTGCCACACACAGACAGGTCATTATCATAGCAAAACCAGGTTAAAATGCCCAGGCTCCCATTGCACTGCAGTCAGATCCAGTTCAAATGTTCCACTTAGAGGGAAGCAGAAAAAGCAGCAAATGCTCATATGCATGTTTAGTGGTTTTCTCTCTGTACAGTAAGATGAGATGGCTTAAGGAAGTGAGCCCATGGTGGCAGCCTGCTGGGATAGATGGTAAAGCCTGAATCAGTCACTGCCCTGCCTTTTAACAGCTGACAGGAAAAACATCAGACAGGAGGGCAACACAGCTGCTAACATCCCACACCAAGAGTGTGTCTAAGCCATGGCACAATTCTGTCACTTTAATATTGGTATCAATCAAAATGGCTATTAAATTATAAGAAATTGACTAACAAATGATCACTAAGATATATGTTCTGATTCTGAAACCTAGGAGAAAAATTCTTTAAGGAAGTTCCCTCCATTTCATGCATTCAATAAATTTCTCTCTCAAATGTCACTGCACTTATTCTTGATCCCCTCCGGGTACCGGAGGCTGGGGTTTCAGCCCCATCACAACAAGATAAAGACCTCAATTACCACAAACCAACTTCACCTATCAACTGAAAAGATGCCGAACAGACAGCTAAAACAGGACCTAATCTAAGAGGATGACACACACCCTTTGGCATATATACTCTGGTTCTGTATCATTTGTCCTTTTTAATTCTTTATGTAAATCTACTCATCTAGGATTTAAGTTGCTGCCTGGTTTGCAAACAAACTTCACTCAACAAGGTTAAATAAAAATAGTCTCATCTACAAAACAGATGAGGAGATACAACTGTGTATGAAGCAGAATTATTCTCTAATGAACACTGAAGGTTTTGTAAAGCCAAGTATCTAGATCTTCAAACAGATAGAAACAGCAAAAAGAGATGTTTTCTAACAGGTACGGACATGACTCTGTATGGGCAACCAATAAATCTCCCTGTAGACAAAGTGATTACTTGACCAAGACAAGCATATTGGCAACATCATACAAAGGAACTATGGAATGAAATATTTTTGAGAACGAGGACTTGAGTGAGACTTTTGTACTTGTCAGGTTCAGACCCCTATTTAAAATGACCTCTGCAGCACCAGATCAGACGCAGCATGCAAAGCCCCAGGGAATGATTCTACAACCCCACCTCTGCCACCTCCTGTCTTTCACACGTCTAAACGTACTGCTTACTGTAAAGCACTCCACAAAAAAAAGGAAGCAAAATGCATTTGCACACTTCAGTATTCAGATAAAAATGGCACCATAAACAAAAAACTCCAGGTTGTACGGCAGCAGCACCTCACCCCTAAATGATCCCCCCACATTATTGCATTCAAGACCAGAATAAAAGAAGGATTAGAATTGTGTCGTCAAAATTGAGCATAATATTTTTTTTCCACAAGTTTCCATTCAAAGGTACAATGTTAAACTTTTGGTTTTTCTCGGAGGGATTGACCTACTTTAGCGTGCCCTCCAATAAAACCATCAGGGGAAAAATTACACCTCTGCAAAGCTGGAGCAGTCCATGGCGAAATGGTGTCAAATGAACCTGCACCTCCCTCTCAGCCTTCGAGCCCCAGCCCCTCACGCCCAGCTCAACAAAAAAGCAAACAAGGAGTCAAGATCGTAATCCGAGCCTTGCACGTGCCATCTGTGTGTTTGACTGGAAATTCCACAGATAATGAATTCTCTCTACTGACAAAAAGAATGACTTTTGTCCACCAATTGGGCATTAGAATCACAAACTATAAGAAATTGAACAGAGCTCCTCTCTCTCCAGTGTTACACCACAAACAGAACTGTCCAGTCAGTAACTGCCCGTTTTTGCCCACCCAGAAGTCTCTTTCCTGTCAGGTTTTGCTACATTTGACTGAGGTAGGTTGTCAGCTTCTGGGAAACAAAATGAAAAATAAAGATCTAGGACGTTCCAATATGAACCAAAAACAGCAATCAATTAAATTCAAAATATTTCTTTAAATGTTTTTTTAATACCAGTTAATTTTAACAAGAATAAAGCTGAAAATAAAAAGGCCAAAGACAGATGAGGGCGTGGGGGGGGGGTTATATTTGCATCTTATCCCAAAAGTAAAATGTTCTGAGCCTTGCTCATAAGCCCTCCTTCCTCAAACATCATTTCTGCCCCATATGAAAAACTCATGCCACCATGTGCACGACTGGGAGTTCAACAAAATGAAGAAGTGTGAAGGGGGATGGGGAGGAGAGGGATAAAGAAAGAGTTTAAATGCTGGGGAAGGAAGGACAGCAGTGCTTTGGGGCAGCTCCTTTTGCAACAGTGTATACTGAGGGAGTCTAACCAGAGGTTGACGATACTCGTATGCGTGTCTCTGTGTGTAAGTGGGAGAGGGGGGGTGGAGAGGGGAATGGGGCAGGGGGGTGTAGGATCTACTGAATGCTCTCCACAGCTCTAACCCAAAGCTGCTGTTCTCAGTCTGTAGGCCAGGTCCGGCCGCGGCCGCTCAGTATGCAGTGACCAGGTCCTTGTCGTAGCCATATCGGCCTCTTTTAGGTGGGGGGCTGTCCTGGCTGTCCTCAGTGTCCTCGCTGTCACCTGCGGCTCCGCCCCCGTCCTCCTCGTCCGAGGAAGAGTCCAGAGTTAGATCTACCACTGCACCGCCGCCCGCAGGTGGGGGGGCCGTTGCTGCGGCACCGCTGCCACTTGCTCCGCCTGACTTCCCAGTCTGGCTGGTGCTGCTGTGCGCTGGAGAGAGGCCATTTGCCTCTGGAGAACCTGTGGAGAGACAGGAGAGCTTAGGGTAAAATTATTTATTCTTTAGTAGCGGCAAGTTGTTGCTATTTTCCCCACACTGTAGATGTGACACCAATCACACACTTCCAATGCTGTCAGAGAAACAGAAAGTCAACAAATGACCGTCAAAGTCCTCTCCAAACTCCACCCATATGGCACATTTTTGTATTCATGACACCATACTACACTCTCACTTCCATACAATGTAAATCAGAACTTTTCAATGCAAAGCATTACAGTTCTGACCCACTTGGCTTAAACAGTGTTATGATAATTCTCTTTGAACAAAAATTAACACGGCTCTGTGCTGAAGGTAAGAGTTTAATTTTCCACTGGTGAAAACAATGTAAATATAACATCTATCAATATTGCACAGTGACGTAACTTGAAAAAAGGTACATATATACAACATATTTAAATATCTGGATATCTCTGGAAATGTGTATGTCAAAATTGAGCCCTTGCATAAATGACAACGGACTAAAGGTCAGACACTAAAATCTGTGCTGGAGGTTCAAATAGGGTCATGGGAATGCAGGCCTCGTGTGAAGATTGAGAAACGCTGGTCTTACATATGTCCAGCACCGGGTATTCAGGCGTTCTGCTGTGCTCCCGCTCCTTCTCCCTCTCCTTCTCATCTCGGATTGGTCTCCAGGAGCCGTCGGTCAGGTACTCAATCTCCTCCACATCCTCGGTCTCCTTCAGGATCTCAGACAGCAGCCTGGGCAAGAAAGACACTTTCCATTGTTTTACTGGAAAACACCCCGCAATGCGGGAAGAGCCTGTAATTTAGCAAGCTGTAGCCAGCTCACACGTGTCCAATGCTGTCTCTGGCTTACAAGTGCAAAGCATTTCATTCTTGACCTCTCAAAAGGAACAGTAGTTCTGTAACTCACAAATATAAATCAGTGAATTTCTTTGGATTCAGCCATTCCTTTGATTTGAATACGGGCCATGTGGTGCACCGTGCATAATCTCCTTATGGATGTATGTACAAGTAACAACTCCTATTTTTTAATCATTTGAAAAAATTTAATTGCAGCTTAATTGTAGACTGCATGTTCTGAGCACACATCCCTACAGAACATCTCAGGGATTTATATAGAGAAGGGGGGGAGAGCAGCACATAATGTTGGACAACTCCAAACTGGTATAGAAAGCAGCAAAAACATCAGCTGTGAAAAAGGTATGGTTACAGTTAGGGTCAGAGCTACGCCCAATAATAATGGACAGTTACATTAAAGAACTTACAATTTTTGCCTGAGGTAAGCAGTGAGCAAAGAGAAGACCAGCACAGTTTTTGAACGATAATGTGCTTGAATGAGGACTAAGTGGGCAGAAAACCTCAAACATTGCCATAAAACACAACTGCACTGAGATGGCACCAACAGCCATATTAGAGAAATAAGAGGAGACTCATTTTCTTTTGACGATAATGTTTTGATGCATGATACCAAACTAAAGTGTAAATTCCTGCTGTTATTCTAAGGAACATAACCATTGTAATTTTACTGCCAGTTTCACTTTCCAAACCAACCAGAACATGCTGGCTGACTGATTTACAGTACACACACTTCCTGGCTTGGCTTGGCCCTGAAACACCTAGGCACGACCTTCACCTGTTCACATGGAACCACAAACCTCATTGATGCCAAAAACTAATAACTGGTGTGTGATCACTTTAGATATCTCCACAGTACACAAACAATCATTTTCAGACATCAATGCAAGGAATGGGCACAACTGCTTGAGTGTCATAACAAAATTAACACAGTATAAGCAACCAAGTTAAACTTCTAAAAGACTCAACTGAAAACAGTGCCAAATACTAAGTAAGTGCTTCATTCTTCTGGAAGTATAGGACTGCATATAACAAATCTTTCAACAGAGAAAGTGTGGGCTGCTAAACAGTACCCGTCAATGGTGAGTAGTTCAAAAGGGGCTGGCTTGTCGCACACAGGACAGGTCCATGTAGGTTTCTTCTCATTCATCTGCAGGAAGAACACTGCATCGAAACACTGCAGGTGGGCGCAGGTCAGCACACGACAGGGCACGCCGATACGCATCTTCACCAGCTAAAGGGAGAGAGAAGGAGGGAGGGGAATGGAGAATGACAGAGAAAGCAGGGAAAGATAGGTCAGAAAGATTGGAGTGAAAGAGGGAGAAGGGAGGAGAGAGAGAAAAAATAATTTCATCAGAATCAATATCTCACTTTGCATGCAACTGGGCATGGAACTACACTTAAGGAGGGAGATTCTCAGACACAAATCCAAACTTCTGTACCTATAAATATATCAAATACAATGTAATATCAACAGGAAACATTGCTAAAGGCAATGCAATGCTTGACCCAGAACCACAAAGTTTCTCTGATTAGGAGTCAAAGGAGAGATACCAAGCCCTGTTGAACAAAATCTGCTGTTATACATGGGTAGCCAAGAGCCTTCCTTTGACAGAAGAAACAATAAGAGAAAAACAAATTTTACAGAAGTACTTTCAGTGATGTTGCTCGATGTATCCAAGATTATCTGAAATTCACCAGGCATGAATATGCAGTTGTGGAGTTAAAAAAAAAAAAAAAAAAACAACAAAAAACAACAGTTTGTGCCCAAGAACCAGCGCTTACCGGGCAGATAAGAGACACGCGTAGCCCTGTGGTGGCGATCTCACTCTCTGGGTCAAAACGCAGCTTGTCCTGGACTGAAGGCATCAGAATAAACAATAACAACCCTGACCAACACAGATTTTGTTGATAGTTGATACCAAGGTTGATAACTTGGAGATAAAGAAATCCAATTACCAAAATATTTGCACACAAACTTTTGTGATTAGCATGAAATTTCTAACATGATCCCCCCTTTAACTCTCAAAATGTATGACCTGTAGTTACACCGAAGGCAGGATTTTTATATTAGAAAAATAAACCATGAACTCAACATTGCTTTCAAAGTTAAGCAGTATACATGTAGTCTACTTCACTAAGCAAAGGAGAAACCAAGCTGTGCCAATACAGTAGTTTTAAGATTAAGTACTCAAAATTTACGGGGCTTACACCTGTATTATCACTGCTTTCCTTTATTTCAGGGGTGTCAAACTCCAGTCCTGGAGGGCCACAGTGGTAGCTGGTTTTTGGTGTGTTTTAGCACTTAATTGATTAATTAAAATCACTGGTTGGCTAAAGAGTCCGCACACCTGGTTTCCAAGGCCTAAAATGGCTGCCAATCGAAAGGAAAGAACAAAAACCCACAGACACTGCGGCCCTCCAGGACTGGAGTTTGACACCCCTGCTTTATTTCATTGATGCATTATCAGAGAAATTTAAACCAGTACAGATATCTGTAATGGGCCAATAATATTGATGTCCCAATATATCTGTAAAGCTCCTGACAACCTGGGAATGTTGTCACTACTACTTTAGGGTTTAAATCATCTCTATTCAGGAAATGAAATGAAATTCAGTTCAAGAAATGAAAAATTCATGTCCCTTGGAAGTGAAACTCCAAAATGCATGGAGATGGTAGTGTGTTCAGAAACTTAATCAAGGGGCATTGAGGAAGACCAACACTTGCAATGGATGTTGTATGCTGTAATATAGCATTGAACAATTCTGCTACAAACTAGAACATCCGGTCATTAGGAAGTAAGTATGCTGGAAGGAACACAAGATCTGAGTATCTGGTTAGTTTAAACCAGAGCCTCTCAACCGTGTTTCTGCAGTCCCCTTGTGTGTACTGGTGTTCCAGCTTTAATTTCAGTTCCTGAAGGAGCAATCAATTGTTTTTAATCAGATACTTTTCAATTCTAATGAGGGATGATTCACCCACTCAATGCCACAGAATGTGTCAGAAGCACATATTCTTGTTACAAAGAACCAATGTTCCATATCAATTTAGGGATTTTCTATCAGTCAGACCAGTTGTCAGACAACTAATGCTTTTATTTTTGTGCTATGACAAATGATTCATTTTGACAGACATTACATTTTGTGTTGATTAATTGAAAGTCCTCCAGCTGAAAGTCCTGAATGCTGAAAGTGTGGTCAATGGAACTAAACCATTTGTGGAAAATGAAACGTTCAAAGGCAAAGCAAAAAGCACCAAAGAGCCAAATGTGTGTTATATTAAAATCCGTTCTACCATAAAATAATTAAGTGTAAAGCCAGTTTCAGAAATCTTAAGCAGTAGAATGGCTGGAAGGTAAGCCAGCATAATACAGGGATGCTCCAGAACCAGGGCTGGAGAACCAGGGCTTTTGAGATTTGTGTGAATGAAGTGTGTAGTTGCACTTTTTTATTTTTAATGTTCATGATTCTGTTATATGTACCGACAATGTATGTGTTTTATTAGCCATCTCACAAAATGAAACCTCCATGTGATTGGGCTGGCAGGGATAGTGTATCATTTTATATACTCACTGCGCTCACGGCAGCGGTCTGCACTCTCCACGGAGCAGTGCTTCAGCTGGTTAAAGAGCTCTGCAGAAGTGAAGACCCTCACCAGGTACACGGCCACACAGTAGCGCTGCAAGCACAAGTGGGGGGAGGGTGACAGGAATGACTTCAACACTGCTGGCCTGCTCAAACTAGTGGCATGTGCAACCTACAGAGCGTATCTGTACAGTTGCAACATACTTTTATTTCTACATTTTTTATTTACACTGCACATCAGTGGTCATCAAACCTGGTTGTGGACAGCCATAGGGTCTGATGGTGTTTGTTTCCACCTTAAATTCCACGACCAGTTCAGAAACATGACAAAAAGAGGTTTTGTGAACCTCATAGTGAATGGAGCTACAATGAGCCGTCACAGTTCTATGAACCAATCACTTTTTTTTTCACCACAGCAAAACTTATTGGTTCAACTCAGTTGGGCAATGATAACACTTGGCAGGCCCTCCCAATTTAGTATCAAGAAACATAATTTTTCAATCTCTAGTTCAGGCCAAAGAGACAAGGAGAGGTAGTTAATTGTGTGACAAACTTCCTTAATTGATCGATTAAGTGCTGAGTAAAATATCATCATACCCTGTGGCTACATACGAGTGTTAAAAACCGCTAATAAGCATCTTTCAAAGTAACAGACAGAAAACACACATAATAATGTTAACTCCTCAACAAGACATACCAATCAGACAGTATATGTGCATTAGAGTGTAAACAAGTGGCATTGCTCTTACACTGCACTCCTGAACACAGCAATAAACGAATGAAATGTATATAGAAACAAGGGGCGAGGTTCAATCTGAGGTGACAAACAGGATTTAAAGAAAACTAAAACCTGTACTGTTTAGAAGAACCACCACTGCATGGTCAGGAGAACAAGCGGTACCATACAGACAAGGAACGAGCATTATCATGATCAAGAGCAGCAATGTTAACTCCTGCAAAGCAGAGCTTTCATGTCATGCGGCACATGACACTGCAGAATTAGCATCAATATTATGAGCGAAGACAGGATATGACAGACAGATGGGAGATGTATTAGCTCATGGACAAGACACTAACCTTGCCGAAGTTGCCCCAGGTAACGTTGACACGGTTTGAGGCAGTGGAGAGGTGTAACCAGGGTGTGATGTTGATTGGACGACAGGGCCGACGTGGCTCCACGCCAGGCTTATTGGAGGGGTAATAACCCTGGATACAACACAAAGGCACAAAATGAAGATGAAAGTAGGACAAGGAGCCATCCTTTTTAATGAGGCAAGGTGAAAATTGGGTAGAGTTCAATTGTTCACCATTTAAAGTTCACTTCAGTCCAGTATTCATATGGGCATTACAGTGGAAGAGCTGATTGAAAATTTCCCCATCTGTCTCCCAACTTCATCCAATGCCTAAACTGATCCCAGATCAGCACTTATTCTCTTATGATGCTTTAAAAATACAGGGATAAGTCACTGGAGGCTAACACCACACTTACTGCACAACTGCACAGTTTACAAATATGGTTTGGCATCTGCTTACCGGTACATGACAGTAGGACTGGTTCACTTTGACGGCAATATTAGGTGGATATTGATCTTCCTGAACTCCAATGGTGTCTGTGTAACAGATTCTGAAACAGACCAATTTCACAGTTACACAGCAGAAAACTCAAAAACCCTCAAGTCCAAATATTGGTCATTTTTTATTTTATGTTCTGTGAACTTCAAATAGTTTCTTGTCATATCCAACATACAACTAATTCTAGAGTGCATCAAAATGTTGCAATGAAAATTCAAATAACTAATTGCAAACCTAGCAACTGAATTCATTTTGACTTCTCTATATACTCTGTGGCATTTAAATTTTAGTTGAGCAGCACTTGGCATGTGGATAGATCTGGTATTGCACTAACCTCTGATTTATCTGACATCTTCTGATGTAGCATAATGACTACAAAACATCTGGCCCAAGCTACTCTGCGTTCTCAGCTGCAGGCTCCTTAAATAACAGCAGGCGCTGGAAATTTCCACTTATAACCTAATTCTGAGTGCATCTGCCTACACCTGTGGAGTGTGGAGTCGGCCTTGCACTTAAATGTGGGTTCACTGTTGGACCTGGCCGAGTGTGTGCCACCTATGGCAGTCTGACATGCCTAATTGGTCGAGGAGAACTTTCGCACACTCACCGAAGCACCACCTGGACTGATTTTATCCCTGCGCGAAGCTCACTGCAAGAACAGAGTCTGGTCAGTGTACGCTGGACATATGTGGACACTCTGAGACTCCCTGTATCAAGGCAGCAGTTCTGCAACTTTTGCATCAGTGACTGAAACCAACACTGGGATGCATTTAAATGACCCAAGAAAAATCACTGTGTAACACAGACCCCTACTCACAGGGCTGTGAGCTGAAAATATCCTACTTCACCTTAAGAAACAGGTTAGGCTAACTACAACATCAATTACTTGCACACAGCTTACATTCACTGTACAGATAGCATTTTAAAATATATACAGCACAATGGGATATGTAATGACACATAAGTACATGACTGCATTCATTATTCATTTAATGCAAATATCATGAAAACTTACTTGAAATAGATTGTTCATTTTTCAATGTTCACTTCTACATTTAATCTGCTATTAAAGCCCTTCTCAGGACAAAGAAGTGTCAATATGCATTAGCTACCATCAAGCTCACAGTACAGTGCATTGTATTGCTGTTTTATTCAATGCATATATGTCAATATGAATCTAACCTTATCAAAGATACAACACTTAAATTAAGCTACAAACCAATACCACATAAAGTGCTCTTCTCTTAACAAGGTTTACCAGAGTGTAACCTACCTAGAGTTTCTGATCTGGTCCACTTGGTTCTGTGTTAATTCAAACACACAAGGACTGTCCTGCAGCTTGTCGCTGTTCTGGGCAACTGTTGGGACAGGAGGGCAGAGTGAGTGAGAGGAAGGCCTGCCAAACTGCCCCAATACATCACTGGCCTGCTGTTTTCAGCTGGAAGGCAGGAAACAGTGACACTGTGCTGCACATTCTTCACTTTAAACATGCAGCTCAAGAGAAAAACAAGGACTTCACTTGGCAACAAAGGACTCTATATACAGCTGGCTCAAACATTATTGGCATCCTTGATGAAAATGAACAAAAAAGGCTGCACAGCATAAGCTACAAAGACAATGGGTTTTACTTTATGTTCAAACATATGGGAAAACTATTTTTATGATGATACAACTGTTTGGAAAAAAAAAAAACCTTCTTTCTCGACACACCCTAATTTATCATGGGTACTTTCCTAAAAGTATGGATGAGCAGTCTTTTGGTGTTCACTATTCAAACATTTGCCCCAATTGTGTACAACAGAGATGCTGTTTCATGTCATGTACAGTTGGTGCACACAGAGTTCAATATGTGTTTGCTTTTGTTCCAACCAATATCTGCATTAGTTTACACATGTGCTTAGATTCTCCACGTTCTGTAATTAAACCGATTTCAACAAAATCGAGTTCTGCACCTATACTTTTTGCTTTGTGGTCGAGCTCCTCATGTCATACCAGTGATTAGGTTTCATTGAGTATGGTTGAGGGTAATTTATAAAATAGGACTGATTTACCCACTTAAAAATAATAAACTGTTGGATTTTTTAATCGAATCTGACCAGACTAAAGCCTGATATTCAGTTGAAGTGTGCTGTTACATTTACCCAGCTAATGTCTTAATACTACTTGATGTTCCACCTAGGTATCCACTTTCAGCATGTAGAAGATCATTCATTTTAGCTTTAGGTCTGTTACAGTACCAACTAAATAGGTACTTTCCATGAAAAGGTATTTTTTACAGCAGCAAGGTACTGAAAATGAAAGTGTAATAATACAGAACAATCATTATTTGCACCATGACCACATGTTTCTGAAATAATCTGGCTATAAGAGGGCAACAAATCCCTAACTGGACATAAATATAACAAGCCCCCCTTTTCATTTTTCAGGAATTCCATATATGGTTAGAACAAAACTACACAGGAAACAAACCAGGGCTGAGTTTGGGAACCCTCAAGCTTGATAGTCATATAGTTTGGATGTAGGACCAGGTTCCCCATCGATATCCTAACCCAATCCATTATGAGCTAAAATGTAAAACTGACCCTCAATCAGTGCACATACTTTCAGACACTTAATGAAGACAGGCCCCAGTTTATCCAATCAATGCTATTGAGCTTTGCATACGACGGAAACTAACTCACTCAGCTCTGTCGGGGGCATCAGTGTCTCCAGGGTTTGGTAGAAGGGCAAAGAGACCAGTTTCACCTCAGCTGCGGGGGTAGGGGACGGCTTGGGAATGCCGTTGAGGTAGTCTGTGCCCAGGGTGTTGGATGCGGGGGAGGTGCTGCGAGCGTAGGCCAATGGGACGCCCTCGGGGCGCCGGGCAGCCAGCCAACTGGACGCCTTGGGAAAGCGGGACTCATAGAGCTGGCGGATGTTCTTGAGTAGCTCAGGGCTGTACTCTGTCTGCACCAGCTGGAGGGCCCGTCCAACCAGGTCCTGCTTGAGTCCACTTTTACTACGTCCCATAGAGGCCAGCAGTGTCTGCAGGTCAGACACTCTGAAACTCTTCACCATGTTCTAGGGGGGAGAGACAGACAAAGAGTAGCACTTATGGTTAGGAGAGGAAAGAATAAGAGCAACAAAAGAGAGATGACAGTGAGGGGAGTGATGAGAAGGAAAGTTTTTGCTTTGTTTTTACCATGTGTGAAACTAGTAGTGTCCTTCTCTCCACCTGGTCTAGACAGTAAGAATAGATTGAAGAAATATAGTAGAAACCTCACCTAAGCAATCAGGGATAACTTAAAAACACAAAACAGGGAAAGAGGACACAACTTGACAGTATTCAGACAAGGCCTATTTCAGTTCTGACACCAGTTACAAATGTACTACTTTGCCTAAAAAAAAAAAAAAAAAAAAAAAAAAAGAGTCAAAGTTCAGACACAAGCTGCCAAAACCATGTCATATATTATCACTTTTTTCCCCACATATACTGAATATGATTTTACTGAGTATGATTTTAAAAATTGCTACTCTCCAATGCACTTGAGGAAATATCACCTGCAGTAAAAGCACATGCCAATGAAAAGTGAACTAAGGTTTAAGAGTAAATGGGCTTAAACATTGAATTATTTAAGTGGATGTGGCAGCAAAGAAAACTTACATTCAGCATTACGTAAGACAACAAAATCTGCTCAATGATTATAGCGAAACAACCAAACAATACATTGAAAATTAAATGGCACAGTAACAGTTTTTTAAACTGCGAATTCCATCCGTTCTAAATAACTCATCACAATGCCCAGACAATTCCAGCTAAGATATCTTGCTAATAACATAGTATTACTCATAGATACCCCACCATCGTTCCTCTAACCATACAGCAAAAAATAGCTGTGATCCCAGTCGACCCACTACAGCTACACAGGAGCCCTAACGATGATACAGCGCGTGAATATTCCACGTTACGCCAGGAAGGCTCACACCGGTGGCTAGCATTAGCAAACCACAACAATGTCCAGAGTAACTATAAGCTTGTTCGCTATTTGCAGACGCACGATATTACCACCACTGAATATTGTTCCTAGTGGCTACCTAAGCTAGAGAAGTGCGTGCCTGAGCGACGGAGAACACGACAGTGTTCACAGCAAAACAATTAAAAGTGCACAACATAGAGTCGCTATCCACTAAGGAAAATATGAAATTAGTTCAGCTGGTGAGAGTAATGTGTAAGTTTAAGAGCATGCTACCTTATTAGCCAGCATACAAGCTAACTATTACAGTTTCGCGCCGACTCCTTGTGATTGTTTTTATTTATGGTAGCTAGCTGGCTAGTTAGCTTGCTAGCAAGCTATCATCATTCATTTCCCATATGCCCCCTAACCTAGCGCACTTGACAGCTCTTAGTACCCTGTTCCATATCTTTTACTCCTATTATAAATTCGGACGATGTAAGGTCCACCCCCTTCTCCTCTCCCATAACAGCCCGTCGCAACGCCCCTGCCCCGCAGCCCCTCTCCTGTCCTATGCAACCGGGAAAACGGAGCTCAACTTGCCATCGCTTCCACCAGTTCGGCCGCCATCTTCATGCAGCATACCCGCGAGAGCCTAAGCTGAAAGCCCGTTCCTCTCCAATGAGAGTTAGACAGGTCACGTGTCGAGGGGCTAACAGTACCAATCAGTGCGACCTTACGTCACGAGACCGACAAAAAACGTCCTAAAGAGGCGTGATTGAGGGGTTTTAAAGAGACCGTGTCTCTGAAAAAACAATCCGAAACAGGCTTCTGTTGTAAAAGTAGGCCACAGTACTCCAAAATCACCCCCAGATTGCATTGAACCCGACGAGCTCGTTTGCGGGGCATGATAACCGTGTGTGTAAGTGGAGCAGCACAATTACCAGTAGTCAGGTCCGACCTATATGCTGCAACCTAGAAGAACGCAACAACCATACATACTCCGATCCGTGTGGAAAACTCCATTTCACAGATTACCCACGACCGCAGCATTGATCGTCTATTAAACTGAAATCAGCGTAATTGCTCCATAACACTTTCACGTCTTAAGTAAATACTATTTCAATATTTGTTTTCCCCACATGTAACTAGTGAATGGGGAGTGTAGCATCATAGGACAGTGGATTTTCTGAAGGCACCTACAACGACAGGAATCCAATCCGCTGTTCGTCATACACATCTTCCATAGCAGCAAAAGCTCCATATCGGGTTTTACACGTTGCAGTATCGTGGAGACGATCAGGATGAAGCGGTTACATTTACATTTCTTTGTCAGATATTATATTATGTCCGGCACCATAATGACGGGGCAATTCACTAATTTATCCCATTTAACGTATAGCTAAATGTGTTGGCGATTTGAGGAGAAAGAAATAAATACCCCCCAAATAGACTGTCACAGAGTACTCACACTCTCGAATTAAGACAGCTGGGGTTGACACTACTTTTTCAAAAGAAAATCTGGAGTTTCCATTGTATTTTTCCTTTCAGTGGGCTTTTAGAAACTAGAATTCAGCTTCTATGATGTTGTACAGTCTTTCACATACAATATGTTTCCCTCAAGATGTTCAGTGTTCAAGAACAAAGAATGGTTTACATTAATGGTGTTAATGTTTACAGTCAGAACTAAACCCAATTTATAATCAGAGTAGCATATCAACAAAGAGGCGATATAATTCAACTATATGCACAAAGATGCCAGAATTACTTTCAAAGAGAACAGTGGAGTAGGACATAGATAAGCCCTGGTTCTGTCTTAAAGCATTATTTTGGGGGAAAAAATGCAGTAAATAATGTTTCACAATGTAAAAGACAAACTGTTTAGCATTCCTCTGCTAACATTGTTTGCTTTGCAAAGTTTACTTTTATGGTAGAGCTGCTATTTGAAACCACTCATAACCAAAGCCAAAGCAAAGAAATGCATAAGGTGGTGCAAAACCTGTATTCTTTGTCAGTGGAAGAATGTAAAGTGGTCTGATAAGTTGTCCTTTACTTTTGTTCTGCATCTTATGCTTGCAGAAAACAAAAGACAGCCTTCAAACCACATTGGCTCCAATTATTATTTTGAATAGTAGAATTACGGACAAGGAATACAAAGACACTTTGGGTTACCAGGTGCACCCAATGGTACAAATATATTGTCCCCAAGATGTTCCTATATTCCAACGCAGTAATGTCCCAATATACTTACAGTTAAACAGATACAAAAATGGTCTCAATAACACTGGGATGAACTCAAACAGCTTGGTTTTCATAATCATCAGTCCTTCTGGACCGTAGAGTGAAGAGCACATTTCTATCTCTCTCATCTCTTAAAGAACTGGAGGCTGTCCTTGAAAATGATCAATGTAGAAACAATTTAAAACTTGTATAACAGCATTTCAAGAGGGACTGAAGTTTTCCTGAAAGCAAAGGGTCATCAAACTCATTATTACTGTAGTTTAGAACTTGAATTGTTGACTCTTTTTGCCCATGCAGAAGGAGGCAGTATACGACAGTAAACTTCACTGTATGAAACAGTTTTCTGATAAAATATTGGTTCTGTTGTTTTCCACCGCAATTAAACATTGAAGACTTCAAGTTCTGCTACATTAATTTAATGCTATACTTATGTTATGATTATTTGTATCATTATTATATATTTAACTTACCAAGTAGTTGACTGGAAAATGTATTGTTTTTTGCATTGAGTACCTGTGGAATTAAAGTGGGTAAAAATTGCAAAGGGTAGTGTTGTAAATCATAGGAAGTGAATAACTGGGTATGAGTACAGCACTGGGAGTAGCACCCCTGAGAAATGCCAAGAGATCTATACTGACTGCAGTGAGAAAGATGGTTTACATTTTTAGAGTATTTATTTACATTATTTAAACAATGCTACACATTGTTACAGTTCTGAAACAATGGCAAAAGACAAATTGTGAGTTCAGAGGGACATAGTACAAATTATTTTTGTGATGGGACCTTTATATGTTGCACGTTTTAATCAGATATGTAGAATTAACTAGAGTCATATATTATATACATTTTGTTATAAATATACATTATTCAGTAAGAGGCATTTAACCCATGTTACCCAAATTCCCAGGTCAGCTTGCTAAGTTCAGACAAATGTGACACACAATCATGATACTGTCATATTTAACGCTGCTAAAGTATTTTGTAGATTTATAGGAAACTGTGCTCCAAAACAAGTGCCACAAAAATAAACTGCAGTGCAGTGAGAGATACAAAACAATTACTAACTGTCACGTGAATACGTACTGATGCTACAAAACACTGAAAGTATCTCTACAGTCTCTATGCATGTGCTTTTGCTACCAGTGTACTGATACTTGAAGGTATTTTAACTTCCCTGGTCCTTTATCCTCCCCCCAGAAGTCACTTAAGTGGGATAAAAAGGTCCAGAAGCCTCTTGATGCTAGGGCTTCCATCCTATAAACACCTTGTCCTGCTAAATCTCAGTATGTAATCTCTCATAATTACTCAGCTTTGCTGGTGGTAATATTAATCTTCCTCCACATGACGCCCCTCCACCCCCACCCCCGACTCCCAGGCCTCTCCAACTGTCCCTCTCAAAGAGGGGTACGTTCTGGGATATTTAAACAGAGGTGACTCTAAAGAGAGCGTCAAAGACTCAGAGAGACAAAGATCCTTTTAGATTGCTTAGAAACTGAGTGGTCTGAGTTTGATGGAACATATCTGAGGGTGGAGCACCTACAGATCCAGCTACATTAAACGTAATACTTCACATTCAGTGCTCGACTTGAGTTCTGGTCAGTTTTGCACATCTAAAGAAAGGAGTGCAGTGTGACGCAGGTTGACTGCCTGTAATGGAATGTGCCAGAGTTTAGACTGGTGTTCATTCCTCAAACACCTGCCAGACACACCACAGGGCACTCTGACTTGGAATACCCTTTGAAGAGAAGAAGACTTGTCAGAGAATCAAAATAAGGAGCTTTGCTGGAAAACAATCTGAAGATATATTGTCAAAGTAGTTGTTCTGTAGCACAGTGTAGTGCAGTCTGTGTCTGACCTCTATAGAACACTTTTCAGTGTTCAGCTGTTTTGGGACCTGAGATGGAAAAATCTGCAGGGATAATGGATGCCACAGACAGAAGCAATGGACGGGAGCGCTTGGGGATACGCTTCACCATTGACTATCTGCTGTTTAACAAGGGGAGCAGCGGGGGGAGGACCGTGGCCCAGGGCCACATGGCTGATGTGGTGGCCCATCATGTGAAGGTGGAACAGAAGCTGGAGACCTTACCAGAGACCCAGGAGAAGCAGGCTGAGGTATTTGAGGATGAGAACAAAGAGGAGGAGGGAAAGGAGGAAAGAGGACAAGGGACCACTACATCAGGGACCCCCCAAGACAAGCCAAACCAGTCCTACATCGCCCTCATATCGATGGCAATCCTGGCCTCTGAGGAGAAGAAATTGTTGTTGTGTGACATCTACCAGTGGATCATGGACCACTACCCATACTTCAAGAGTAAGGTACGGGCAAGGATTTGGCATGACCATCTGAAATACATTCAAAAAGCATGAGTTTGTTTCAAGGAGTGATGTGGGCTGGCAGTACGATGTTTTGAAGTCACAAAATGTTTCATTTTGTCTCTAATTGTAGGACGCATTTAATTGATTCCATTGAAATATGAGCTGTATTTTACACTACTTGCAATACACACAATTTACAAAATAACAGCCAAAATTATGTTGTAGCAAAAGTCATATTTGTAAATAAGATATGTTTTTTTTTGCTAAATTAGCTCCAAACTAGACCTTGAAACTTTTCTTTATAACAATTATTGTATAGGATATTGAAATTCTGTAAAATTGTCAGCTAGGATTTAACACATCGATTGGTATTTGTCTGGGTTTTGCTGGTTTGGTGTGTTTCAAAGGCTAAAACAAGGATTTGTCATGACTTTCCTCTGACTGAATTTCCACAATTGTGCTGTAACGGAAGTCTCTATATTGACCAACTGTAGCTGGTCATAGTTCTGCAATTATATTAAAAATTTGTAGATATCTTACATAAACCCAATGTTTAGGTCAAAGCACAAAAAGCGCAAGGCAAATATTTTGCTTAAAATATTACTAATTAGATAATCAGAGAGAAACAGCATAAAATAAGCAAATATTTTTCATGTTGGTTTGATAAAATTCAGCCAAGAAATATTTTGAAAAAAAGATAAAGCATAACACTATAGTCATTCAAACGGCATCAGAAGCCATTTACAGAAAGAAAAAGACAAGACATTTTTGAATATTTTAAGTTATTATCATGCCATATATTAATGGAAAGAAGGTACACAAACTAGGTTATGGATATTTTGCATTATACAGAAGGGCAGTGTCTGAAGTGTCTGGTTAAACAACATGACAGGTTTAATTACATCCCACGGACTGTGGAGTGATCTCGTTGTTGGGGCATCTGTTAGGTCACCCATGGTTTGGGTAATCCGGTTGATAGAGCGCTAACTGCTCACTACTAAGAACCGAAACGAGGTCTTTATTAGAGGCAACAAGAGATTAACCTGAGAGGTTTAAGGTGGCAGCACCTGACAGCACAACATAACTAAATTTGTTCCCATCTGAAGTTGTGAATCAGTCCACTTAAAATGTTTGTTTTGCTCATATACTGACATTTCAAACTTTCAAAATGGTGCAGTCAATAAATAAACAAACAGTAGATCGCTGTTTTGACACCATCAAACTGTTAATCCATTTGACTTGAAATGGCTGATATGATCTGATTTATTTCCTGATTTGACGATGCAGCCACAGTCCTTCTGACCACTCCATGTCTTGCCACTCTGAAATCTTGTTATGATCATTGAATGGCAGAATATTTCTAATCCGGGGGTCCTAGTCTGTTTTACTGAAGTCCGCAGTTGCACCAAAAGATAAATGTTTTTATTTGCAAGATCTAAGATGGGACTTGGATGGAAGAAAAATCAGTCACCACAGCCCACAAGATTGTTAGTAGGTGTACTTAGCAAAGTGTATTTATTTGACAGATTGTTTTTGCTTTTTTCATCTCTGTGTTTCTTCTTGCCAGTGTTCTGAACGTAGAGGAAAGGTCATCTCCTCACCTCCTCTCTGTGTGTCACTGCAGGATAAGAACTGGAGGAACAGTGTACGGCACAACCTCTCATTGAACGAATGTTTCATCAAGGCTGGTCGCAGTGACAATGGCAAAGGGCACTTCTGGGCCATCCACCCAGCCAACCTCCAGGACTTTTCCAAGGGAGACTACCACCGCCGCCGTGCCCGGCGGAGGATCCGCAGGGTGGCAGGACAGCTCCCTTATCCACTGCCCTCTCTGTACCACCCCCTCCGAGCCACGCCACTCTGGGGCTTACCACCAGACCAGCGCCTGTCCTGTCTTCCTCCGCGAATGTACTGGACCTGGGCGGCGCTGCCAGCCTCAGGCACACCCCCATTTCTGCCTCTTATCTGACCAGCTCTGGCTGCACTAAAAACTCTGCTAGAAAACTGGGGAGGAATTTTGTAGATTCCCATTTGGCTGTGAGATAATATGACAAAAATGTTACCTGAACACTTTTGCTCTGCTCTTTTTTTTGGCATGAAAACAGGCTGAATAGGAATGTACTTTACTGTAACCATAAGATTTTAGTGGGATGTAATACAGTGATTTTCCATCCCAAAGAATGTTGCTGCAGTGTAAATTATAATATGCACATATATTATTTATTTTTTGAAATGATTAAAGTGAACGTTCCCATATCAGCACATAAAAATGCTGTCTTTTTGTATCACATTTAACATTTCACTGTTTCTGCATTTAACATTTAAGTGTTTGTTTTTTGTGTTTCCATGTAACATTGCAAAACATAATGCTGTGAATACCTTGTAAAATACTAAATTGTATTAATATTTTATAAAATACAATTAATAACAACAACCATCTCTGTGTAATTTCATTCCAGTGTTGGTTTGCTTGTAACTGACATACATGCATGTTCCATACACCAGTAGCATGGACCAATTAATTGAAGTATCAGGAAGTTTGGGGATGTATTTTATGTGAACAAATTAGTGTTTTAGCTTGTAACTAACAAACATTTATATAAATGTGAATAGTGCGTGTCTGTACATTATGCTTTTTACATGAAAGATATGAAGCAATTTGTAATGATGAAAAGAGCTGTCCACACTCAGAAAAAAAACCCTTTAAGGTCTAGCAGAAATTATTAATTTAATTTATACAAACCTTGCTCTGATTAAAAGGTGAAAATAGAAAAAAAAGTCCAATGTTTCAGTGACTACCTACCATCTTGGCTGTTTTGTCTGCAATTTTAAGCATCCAGATGATAAAATCAATATGCTAACCAGCCTGAGTTCTCACCAGTTAGTGTGAAACATTGAACAGAAAGTAAAGATGCTGCTATGAACAAGCGTTAAAGCTTTATAATGATGTCATTGTACAGTATTTGGAATACATTGGCTAAATAACAAGTTTGACTGCAACTAGAATGTAGAACTGAGGTCTCCATGCTCTATGCTCTCATTAATTTTTCAACTAATTAAGGGCAGTGTTCAATTCATCCAAAATAGGTTGGATAGTGGGACTCCTCTCCCATCCTACCCATAAAAAAGAAAGAGAAATGATCTGATGTGCTGATCAAAATGCATGGCAATAGAGAATCAGTCACACAGTTCATTTTCATACAGAAAGTCCGCAAGTGCTGCCCCTGCCAATATATATGTTTTAAGTGCATACATTTTTGTAGTGTGTTAAAAGTGAACACATCCATGTGGCGGAGTCCAGTTTAAGACCTAATGAGGCTGAGCTCCAGGGATGCCAAATCTTCAGCACTTAGAGACTAAAGCAGGCTGTCCAAAGCCGGCTTTGAGGATAAGAACACAGATAAGCCCTGAAATCTCCCAGTAGTTTCGAAAAATAGGCAGCTTATCACACAGCCTAATCTGCTAACTTGTTGTGGGGCTAACACTCGTTTGCTGGAGCAGGAGAGATGGAGGGATGGAGTATGGAGAGTGGAGGAGAGAAAGAAGGAGAGTGAGAGAGAAAAATGCAACAGAGATGGGAGGAGCTTTTCAATAGCTGGAGGTATACAGTAATAAATTCTAATGAACTGTAGCTATGGAATAATAGGCCAAAGTATATAATGGTCTGACTCATGCTGAAAACTCTGGGTCATAGATGATAAGGAATTTACTATATGATAAGGAATGACTGGCTTCTCAAAGACATGATTTCTCCTGTTTGCATTTAAACTACAATGAAGTGGCCTTAGTTATGGCCTGCTATACAAGGTCAAATCAGAAATCTAACAATCTGGCATCCTTCTATCCTCAATTTGGAAAGCCTCTTATTTTCCCGTGCTGTCTGCCGAGCTCCTCGTTTTTTAATTAGTTGGCAAATCCATCTCATTAATTTGCTACTTGCTCACCTTTTTTGACCTATTTATCTGAGTGGGACCTGAAACCCTGCCCCCCACCCCCCAAAAAAAAAAAAACTTGGGAGAAAATGAAAGCAGGGCATGCTGACAAAAATTTCAGCTGAATTGATTTTTTTCTAAATTTCTCAGAAGTTTCTCTTTAGAGAATTAAAACAATGATCAGGTGACAGCTAAAACTCTTTTGGGAAGCCATGTGAGATAACATATTTCCTTCAGTATTTTATCCCTTTCGCAGGTAATTCTGCCACAAATCTAAAAACATAAGAAGATTGTCAATATAATCAGTTTTAGCATGTGGCCTTTACAGAGTCTTAACTGTAAGGTTTTAAAAAGGACTAAGTAAGTAATTTATTTGGTGAAGTAGGGTGATCTCAAGATCATCTGGCAAATGATCTCTCCTCCAGGGCCAATTACTATAAAATACATTTCAATGAGCTCCAGTCATTAGTTAATTAAAAAAAATGTAGGCCTTTATATTATAGAAGTGTCATCATACTCATTCAAAAGGCACAATGACACATTGCAACAACAAACACGTTTGTTTGTCTTTAGGTTATTAGAGTGAGTGATGACAAATCCATCTAATTAACTTTTTGACCATCCAATCAGACAAATCTGTCCATTTGTTCAGTAACAAAAAAAAACTAATTTGGAACACTAATTTATTAAGTCCAAGAAAACAGCACAGTGTGGTAAATCCTCTTCCATTTGTCAGCTTTAGGGGTTTAATTCTAGTGCATATGCTGTATGCTGGCAGGGAACTCCTTGGCCCACCCTCACACACACACACACACACACACAGACACACACAGACACACACACACACACACACACACACACACACACACACACACACACACACACACACACACACACACACACAGACACAGACACAGACACACACACACACACACACACACACACACACACACACACACACACACACACACACACACACACACACACACACACACACACACACACACACACACACAGCAAGTATACCTAAACATTTTGTTGATGAAAACCCCATCTCAGTTACATATCCAAGTCCCTAGTAAGAAATAATATTTTGACTAAAACCAGGTATTTTATAATTATATAAAGCCTGGTGTCACTGGATCTTTCACCAACAAATGGGTAATGCAAATATTGTGCAAATACTGAAAATTCCATGATATGTCTTCAAGATTGAAGAAGATAAGAAAATAAGTGAAGTAAACATTATTGACAGTGTGGTCAGATTTAGATTGTGGCTGTGATTAACTATTTTGGACAGAGTGTCTCAATTCTACACTTTATCTATATTTTAATCCAATTAAATGCTTTAATTTCAAGTTATTTTGTATATATCAAAAAATAACAAAGACCATCAACAGCAAATGTGAACTATGTGAGTTGCAAATGTAATCAAGAGACAAACTGCATTGCAGGTATTTACAGAATAATTAATTTTCACTATATCATTATATCAATCATACTCTCGTATAAAACAATTGATTATTGGCCATATATGATTGTATTACTATGAATTAGAATCCAACATATGACACTTTAAAGAGGATTATCTTTCACTGCATGGGAATATTTGTTTTCAGTGTTTTATACATTAAGGTCTTGGTGTTAATACCTGCATGAAACTGCGTACAGAGGACTTAAGTGGACGGGAGAGGTATGTCAGGTTTTGCGTTTTATCCTCTTAATCTAATAGGATAGGCAGAAGGCAGGGGGGTAGAGATTATGGTCCGGGGACCTGTGCCTGATTAGCGGAGAGTGAGGTAAGAAGATGAGTCCTGCTGGGAAGACAGTCCGAGCATTCTGTTCCTGGGTTAGTTTTTTGTTTGACATTCCAGCGCAATTCCACAGCACTGTCAATTCAATCAATCAATCAATCAATCAATCAATCAATCAATCAATCAATCAATCAATCAATCAATCAATCAATCAATCAATCAATCAATCAATCAATCAATCAATCAATCAATTTCATACTTACATAGTGCTCTTCCCTCCAGGTCACTGAAGCAATTAAAAACAATTGGCAAAACAGACAACAAAACAAATCCAGTCATTTAAAAAGATATTACATGAAAGCAAAATCAAAGACAAATGTATTCAATCTGATTTTTATTGTAGCCATTGTTTCACCTTTTTGATTTTAGGTTGGAGAGCATTCTACAACTGGGGAACACAGCATGTAAAATATTGCAGACCCACTGCCTTAAGGGAACCGTTAACCACTGTCTCTACCCATCTTATTCAGAAGCATGAATTATAAAATGGCAACATGTGGCTATGTGGCTTTCAGTTAACTGAAATGGTGCATCTCTAATGATGAGTTGCAAATTGCCACTGTTTTTACAGATGAGCTATGGTACTTTGTATGGTTCTTTGTCTTTTCCACATAATATTCTTCAGCAACAGTGATAAGATATGCACACCTTTTTGCATTTTAAAAATAATACAGTATTTACATTTGTACATTGTAATAGAAGTGCAACACATTTCCATTTCATACTTTCATTGGTTTCTTTTCAGTGATGACAGGGTGTAACTGTACATGCTGTTATGGTTTCATGTAATATTTGGTTGACTGGACAGTCTGAAAGTTTATTTATTATTTTTTGTGATATCCTTCTGATAGCAATTCAGTTGACTTTGGGTCTGTAATCCAAGATATTTTTATACAGATTCACAATAAAATGACAGTGCTCCATCTGTATGTGTATACAAGCCCATTCAAAATGGTATTTCAAAAAAAGAACTTACTAATAATGGCAAAACGTACTTAACAACAACATAGCTTAGTTGTACAGTTACACAGTTTTGTTTACTTGTATTCCAGTGTTGAATTAATTTTTTGGCAAGCAGTCATGGAATATGCGGAATAAACCAGTTCAGGGTTTTGATGTGTGTGAAAATAAACCACTCCTTTTCTGCATGTTGGGACTGTATCGCACCATCCTGTTGTGATTTACTTTCATACAACTGCACATCCACTCATGAAAATGTAAAGCCTTTTGTTGTTTCTGTTCTTATTAAACGGTAAAATAGATAATCATTACAGACAGTATATTTAAACAGAACAAAAAATGAACCCTTGACCTGGACACACAAATTTTTCCTTTTCTTTGGGATTTTAAGTAAAGGCCAATTCCTTCAGCAATGTCTTTTAAAAATGCCAAAAAGGACCAAACATAGTGCCTCATAAAAATGCCAAAAAGGACCAAATTGCTAATTTCTTGTTAATAGCGCGTCATAAAATGAAACCAAAATGACAATTTATACTCATGAGTGCACCTGTCTTGTTATACTGACTAACTGCAATATTTTATGAAGTTAAAAAAGATAAAACGGAAGAAGAGCAAAATGACAGCATGCTTTCCAACAACAATCACAGAGTGATCGGCGACAATTCAGTCAGATGACCAAAGGCAAGGTTGGGAAGTGATGAGAAACTGTGGCTGCAAACACAAACAGGTCAGACTGTAAAAGCATGAATCTGTCTTCAATAAAATGACACCATGTCTGTTATCTATCATATACAGGTGTGTGAATGCATAGGAAATGGATTTACTAACCTGTGGTCCCAAATACCCGTGAGAAACAGTAGAGCATGTGACAGCAGCCATGAGCCCTCTATGTGCTCTCTGCCACTGTTCTGGGCATCAGAGCCATGTTTTATCAAAAGCTTTTTCCCTCCATCAACTGAGATAAAGTATTTTGACTCAAGGTTGCAAACAGCAGGATCTCTGGACTTTAAACTGCTGACCTTATGTCTTTTTTGGACCTCATCTGAAATGACCATTTCCACCACCAGGGGGGAGGCAACACCACAGACACATAGAGCATCACAAGGTTTCACCAGCTTCTTTAACCATGCACTTGCCTTTTCATTTCTTTTCCTGATAAAGAATCCATATCTCATTGAGTTAGAACTTATAAAGGTCTGCATTACAAATTTATTTTGCGGCTGTGTTACACTGTGTCTGCTGGTCTAGATTTGCTTAAAGTCTCGGGACTCCCTTGCATTGGCCAGTAACCACAATATGTATGGGTCAGTGACTTCAGCTGTTGTCTTGGAAACAGGTTTGCATCCCTCTATTAGCACTGTCATTGTTTTAAATACACTCTGATATTTCCCCATGGAGCTGATTCATTACACTCTAAGGACATTTTCTTGGCACATTTCTCGCTTAGCAAAATAAAATCTGTATATATGAATGTATCTATACAAATGACAATGCTGACATTAATGAGTCACTTGAAAACAATGTAACAGCTTGTTATATTTGACTAGAAACTAGGGACCACTGTATTTCAAAAATAGCGAGGTAGCAATTGCAGATGAAAACTCGATAGTACATATGAACAAGTAAGTAATTGAAGGATCTGCCTGACCTCCTTGAACTGGTCTGCGTGATATTCAGCAGCCCACATCATGTTACCCAAGTCAATATGCTTTTACTTCCAGACTGGAGCTGTGACCACGACTGCAATATACAGTATTCCGTTTCTATTTGCAGCTAAGAATGCCCCAAGGAAAAGCATGCTTTACTGTTTAAAAGGGTCCAAAATGAACTGTAGAAAGCCTGATCCATTTGTGTGTTCACATTTATAAGCGTGGAGCAACCCACTCAGACACATATCATTAGTGTTTTCGCTTGTGTTTTCCGTGTCTCATTTTTCTCTGGTTCAGATATTAAAAACTACATTTCTAAAGAGATTACTTTAAATGTACTTTAAACGTACTGTAAAGATTATCATGCTCTGAGAAAGCATTCAATTTGATTTGCAGAATGTTACAACATTTCACCCATCTTGAATTTATATTGACTACATCAAATTAAAAGAACGAAATCTAGTTATCAGTATAATAAATATTTTAATTATTCATACATCGGCAAAAATTGCTGCTTTTAAGGTTCCGGAAGAAAAGAACGCTTAATCATAAAGAACGAAAGACCCCTTTTCAGCCCCAAGGCGCGGAATTTTTAGATAATTGTATTTGTAAATAATTATTTCATGCAGCTTCCAGACACAACAATTATTGTGGAATACGCCGAACGGAGACAGAAAAACATAAGCATAATGCATAAAATATCATTAAGATAGGCCTTCTTGATGATGTATGATAACAGATCAGCAGCAGTGAACTTGTGCAGGACCATCATTCTACCATGGAGAAAACTGGCCGTGTAAACAGAGTTTTGGGGGACAAAGGCTGCTGCTGCTGCCCATAATAGTCAATCGATCATCATGCGCTATTCTGCACATTACTCTTAACAATAATTTGCTTCAGAGTGCAGCGTAACCAATCCCCAATTTCCATCTCTGTAGTAATGTTTTAAACCTTTTCTTTTCATCTACGTCTGTCAACCCAGTGGTGCACTGTTTGATCTCTTCCCCCATCCCTTCTCCACCTCCCCGGGGTCGTGTTGACCTGTTGATTGGCAGCTGGGCTCAGACATATGGTGAAACGAGGCATCGACCGGCACTCCCGGGAGAGATAGGCAGTCCGTGAGTGATTTTTTTTTTTCTGCAGGAAGACAACAACGGAGACCAGGCGGCAAAACAGTGCTGCAGTGCTTCTGGGTAAGGTTAGTATCTAATTCAACCGCCAGATGGCGTACGATGCGCATAAAAAGATTAAAAGTCACCCAGTCAAAGGAAATAATTCAGTCTAGTGCTATACCAAATGGTACATTTTCTAAGAGCAGGCAAGCCTACTTACTGAATGTCCTCGAGAAATATTGATAGAACTTGTTAAACGGGAGGATGCATTTTTTAACTTTTTGGTTTTGCACATAACTTTTGGTTATGCACGTAACCTGATAAAGTTGCAGTTATTCCGTGAACAGTTAAAACAAATCCTTATTTCCAGCTTTGGACATTTCATGCACTGCTGAGGTGAGCTGCCCCTTCATGTCGGTGTCCGTTTGCCTGACATACATCAGCTATAACCTAAGAGTTTATGTGTTATGGGCTTTAAATTAAATGATCATTTAAATTTAGTGAGTGATTTTATCATTTTAAATTTCATGACACTTTTCAAACACATCAGCAAAATTGCACCTCTTTTCTTTCAGTCTGAATAATTTATTTTCCTATGGTTACTGTAATATAATATTGACATATTATATAAATCTGGTAATATTTGTTGGGAAGAAAATACGGTACAGTTAGGATGCTGACTATACTAATCCCTAGATTTCAGTTTTACAGGCTATTGAAACACTGTGATTCTATGCATTCAAAAAATTCCTTCATTTGTTTGACAGGGATATGAACATGTTTACTGTAGCTGACTAAAGGAGTAAATGACTTAATGATGTATGCATTAGCCCAGTAGCTATGTATAGGTAGCCCCATGGCTAACATAAATCAGTTCTATGCATTAAAACTAAATCACAATTCTTGTATTATGATACCATAGCTGCAGTCATTTAGTAACTTTCTTCTAAACAAGTTGGCATTATATAAATGTAGGCTTTAGTTTAAAACCACAAAAGTCCAGAGTGGCAATGCGCTGAAAGTGAAAAAGTTATTTGGCCATCACCAATGATATAGTGTAAGATGCAAATATAAAAACATTGCCATTATTTCAGCATTACTTATTCATGATATGAATATAAGTAAAAGTGGATGAAAGGCCTGTTTAAAGGCTGCAGTAATTCTGAGGTCTGTCATTGGTTAAGCACAGCTCAGCTTTATTAGTTTGACATGGTATATGTCAAACAATGAATGATACACAGGCATAGATTTTAAAGGGGGGTTGGTGTCCTGTCCCCCTCACTGTTGAGGATATGTTAATTTGCTATCAAGAATTGTCAGTGTTTGGGGTTGAATGTGGGTTGGTGGCAGGAATAACACTGTAGAAAGTCCAAATGAAATCTATGCCCACGGCCCTTGTTTAGGCACATTATTACTAACAGATTTTTTTGAAAAAAAAAAAAAAAATGCAGATCACTTATGTGCAATGCACACATTTTTTTCACCTGTTCCATTGGTGGTTGTTGTCCCTGAATGAAGGTGCACAGTGTCCTGCAGAGGGGGTGGCAGATCTGACATCTTACAGAGGTGCGATTAAGAGATGCTGGATCCGCGAGTTTAATGCTCCCCTTTCTATCCTTCTCTCTCTTTCACTCTCCCAGGATGGTGGGGTTGCCATGGTGACACCTCTCTGGCCAGGGCAGCAGTGATCCCTGTTGACCCCTGGATAGTGACCCTTGACCTGTGGGCCATGGCCAGGGTCGAGAGGTCAGCAGTGGCCGGAGGCAAAGAGCACAAGGCGAAACACACTTCTGTGATTGGCACACTAGTGGACCACGCTTCATCATCCTGTGGTTTCTAATGAACGTTTTGCCCTCTCAGCCTCACCACGAACTGCATTATGATAATATCAACTGGTACATTTTTGCTCACTACAGAATGATTACAATTCAAAGTATGTGATGAACAGAGTGGGCCTTTTTGACTACACAAGGAGAAATTCAGCTTCTTATCTGGATAAGAGGGACAAGGAAATAGGTCAGGCTACCAAATGAAATTTCTATCAAAATGATTATTCTGTAATTTCACAGAGGAAATCAAAGTCTCAAAAAATTTTCAATCACAGTTTAAATATGTCATCTTAAATTAAACCTGTGACAGCCCTTTTAGAATTTTAAAATAACATTCTGAAAGTGCTACGACTAGTATTACTATTGGTATTAGCAGTATCTTCATCTACAGCAGTAATACTGTTGTAGTAGTAGCAGCAGCTTTTAAGGCCATACCCTGGACAGCATCAGGTGTAATCCACTGTACTAGCAAATGTGTGTAGTTGATGGTGTGAATATATATGAGTGGGGAGGGTGGGGGAAGGGGGGTAATGCACCTCCTCCCCTCTCATAGGGAGTAATTATGGAATCCTGGCTACTAAAACTCACGTGGTCTCAGCCCTGCTGCTCCCAAATAATTTATCCCCCTAGCTGATAGCTCGTCAATATCAATTTATTAATTTAACGGCACCGGACTGCTAAAGAGAACAGGGCAGGGTTAGAGACCCCAAGGAAGAGAGAGAGGAAAGAGGGGTGAGGGGTGGGAGGGAGAGAGACAGAGAGAGAGGGGAGGGGAACAGGTTAGAGATGTGCAGGGAAAGACAGCACACTGGAGGGTAGAGGGAGATGGAGAATGATGGAGATGTGGGAAGAGAGGGAGAGCAGTGGGAAGCGTGGAATGGTAGAGATAAACGAGAGGCAGGGTGGCTGGATATGGCATCTAAAACATTACAATCAACATCATTTTAATGTTGCTTTTGGTTCAGTGGCACAAGCAGTGAGAGGTAGTTATAGGATTAGCCTAGGAAAGAATTACATTGCTATACTTAAGATCTCTGGGTTAAAATAGAACTTCTAAAAATGAAGAAAAACAAAAATATATCAACATTAACCCTGACCCTTATGGATCCTTGCGCACTTCTGAATAATAATAAAAGGCATCCGGTCTGAGAGAGACCATAAACATTATGACCACATCCCTTACAATTTCCATACCCATTACATAACATCCCTCTAGGAAGCTAAGAGGTATTTTAACAAGACCACTGCCCTATCACCTTTCACCTTTCACCTCTGACCCTAACCTTCTGACCCCACTTACACTAGGTAGGTGACAGTGCTGCCACCCTGTTCTGTTTTCTCTCTTGATACAGGGATACACAGGCATGGTCCTGGTGGGCTTCAGTGTTGGCTGGCTTTTTTTTGCACATTAAAATCAGCAACCAGTTTAGACCCAAGAAACAAAGTGAGCAGGATTGACAGCACAATACAGCACATTAATTTCTCAATTGAGTGATGAGTAAAAACAAAGATCTCACAGCTCTTCAGGAGTAGGGTCGAGTATATTCAATAGAAATTTTTCTTTGGCTGAGCTGAGTATCTTTCTATTTTGGCCATTGAACCCTGACTTTTCATTTCTCCTCTCCTGAATGTATCTCCTCTTTCATTCTCATAATCTCCAATAACCCTGCTCTCATAGCACTACACTGAATATCCTTGTCTTTACCCCACATTCAGTGTGTTTTTCAACCAGATACCCTAATAAAAGAAGACTGAAGAAATTTTAAAGTGGTCGCAAAAATGTATAGGAATGTAGAAAGCAAGGGAGAAGTATGTATAAAGTATAGATCCCATAAACCATTGGACAGCTGTGCATTTTGCCTGTCTAGAATGCTCTAGGCTGGCCTGCATAGAGGAATAGCCTCAAGGACAATTTCTCATGAGCCTCAGGCAGCACATGCATGAAGTTGCCTGGAGGAGAGAAGATAGTGTTGGTTGCAGTCAGGGAGCAGTGAAGGACTCTCCTGAACAGCTGGGGTTAAAAGGTGCCAGGAGACAATGGCAGGACTCAAGGGCCCTTCACAGGGGCGGACTGACACACTCCAACCCTCTCTCCTCTCATTAGTGGCCTTGGACTGCGCTAAATACAGTTATTCACTCACACACCACTACAAGGTCACATCGACTTTCCACCGCACATGACTCTTTCCTTACACAGGTCAGTCTGAGGATATGATTTTACGGTCTTTCTGTAAATGGTTCTTAGGTAGCAAAATTGATTTATCACACAGCAAATATGGTGTCTTTTAGATCTGTGTAACATTTAGGGGTAAAATATCATTCAGTGTCTTAGTCAGTAAAGGCTTTAGTCTTTTCAGACATGCCATGCAGTTAATGGACCCCATGCTCACAGAGCACTGATGTCAGACTTGGATCTCCATTTCATTTTTTCTACTCCACGAAATGGAGACAGACAAAACCCTGTGTGCTCTATGGCCAGTCATTCTGACTCACTCTCCAGAGGAAGCCTGCCAAGTCTCAAATTCGCTGTTGGTCAAACACATTTACACTATGCTGACATCTTGATAGAATGTGACACATTAACTCACAGACACACTTTAATACACACTCAAAAGCACAACACACACGCACACTTTACTATAGCAAAGATCACAGTGAGCAAGGATCCATTGCAGATGGTGATGTCACCCCTCTGGAGTCGTTGATAAGATTAGTTCCCTGTGTTAGGACTTTTTTGCGTAATGTGATATGAGTCAGTGGTCAGAGGTTATGCTCTGTAAAGCTGCTTTTGTCATGGAAAAAAACGTATAAAACACATTTCTCTTATCGTTGTTTGAAAATGACAGCTAAATCTCGTCTTTGTGATGGTGACTGTATACCGTCTGTCACTGTAAAATACAGTACAGTTTATTGATAGTGTGTCATGCATCTATGAGGGCCATCATTCTCATTAGGCTGCATAATGAAAGCAAAGATAAATCTTTTGCAGATACACTGAGTAAAGAAACCTACACTATTGTAGCACTGAAACAGATTGTTTTCTGCTTTGAAACTACATTATAGATGGAAAAATGCCAACTTTCCTCCTGGGAGCTGAACCCTGGCCTCCCTGGTCACATGTCCAGTGATAACCACCCCTCTATGCTATCCAATATGGGTTTGTTTGTTGATTAGAGTATTTTCTCTGGTGAAACTGATTTGAGGGTTGTATTTGAAGCTCCCCCTCTCATATCTATGTGTATGTTGCATTTTTCTGTCTTGCTTTGTTGCATGGTAGTCAAAATGCTCTAGAAAAGGCCTAATTTGTCTCTGCCATGACCTCTGACCTAAGACCTCTGACACTGACACTGACACGTGTAGATGGACTCTTCGTTGAAAGGGGACTGTGGCTCTCAGCCTCCCTCTTTCTCTTTGTGTCCATCACTTCTAGAAAGAGTCTTACCAGCCTTTGCTGGCTCAGCACCACACAGACAAAACTAGGCTGACTGGACAGCACTCACAGAAATGAAGATGCTATGCATTTCAAACAGATTTGAATAAATGTGTGTATAAGCACAATGGCACAATTGGTACATAATTTATCAGTGCACAGAACCAATATTGATACTGCCAAACAGCTTCACCTGAATTCCCTCAGATCTATGCCTCAGCAAATGTGAATATAAGAGAATAAAATGTAGCTAAGGTGAACAGTTGTGAGGGATATAGCGAAGAGTCCAGCATGCTTTTCTTGGCTTCCTTTCTGAGCAATCATTTTTCTATTTTTTTCCTGATATTTTATTAGCCCTGTCATATTGTAATCGGCTCAACTGTAAACAGACAGAATGGGCTTAATTAAGAATTTTTGAACAGGGATACAGTCAAGTCCGGAAACATTAGGGAGATGCAACTGGGTGTCGTAAAGATTGATTGAGAGAGAGGGAGAGGGGATGGAGGGAGCGTGCAGAGGAATAGGGAAGGAGAGGAAGTGGGGGGGCAGGGGTAGAGTATGACCCCAAAGTGGTGTATTCTTCTGTTGCCTCGGAACGGTGTGTGGAGATGGGTTTGGAAAGATAGAGACAAACGATTTTTAATGCATTAACCACCCGGATGTGTAGGGCCATAACCATGGTAAGATCCGGCCTAAAATGTTTGACATCCTGCGTGGAGATCAATGGATCCCAGCTTTGCACATTAAAAACTGCATATACAACTGCTTGTGCCTGCATATTCAGCTACCTGTACTACCGGAACATATAATACTCACAGGATGCCCCTCAGCAGTGAGATAACACCATAACACCCTAAAAACACGGCCACACAGATGCAAACACCGGGCCTGCATGGTGAGGAGAGATGACTTGTCAGTCATCATCGATCGCAGCGGCCTATGATACCATACAAAGCGTTTAGCTTCAGCTGACATTGAGCTCCATTTCACTCTCTTTACCTCCCCCACCCTGCATCATTTCATCTGAGACACAGAGAGTTTCACAAGTCATCATGCATTTAAAGACCAATCACAAAAGCAGTCATTGTTGTAGATTGTCATGTTGAAAGAGACTTTGCTGAACTATAGTAACACAGGGATAATATATTTAAGATGATTTACTAGGGTGACAAAGAACAGCTAGGGTATCAGACAATACCTGAAATGTTGCAGTGGGTGTTTGTGGTTGACCTCCAGTGAACTGCCAGTTTGGGCCTAGATGTGTGGGATAAGGAATGAAAGACCTAAATGAAAACTATACAACATGGTGAACCTCCTGCTGTTCAGACCCCTATTCTTCATGTCCAGGTTTCTGACCACACAGTAAAATATTCAATTTTTAACATTTAAACCGAGCATGACCACTGTTTATACGTGTCCAATCAAATTACTCCATTGGAGATTGTTTAGCAATTAGCCACCTCTGCTTCTTTCAGCGCCACTGCCCCAGCTGTAATGGCTCAGAGGGGAATCATGTGATTGGCTCTGTGCTGATCCAAACCTGCTTCCTTTCAACATGCCACCTTTATTCTTGACTTCAAATATTTATTTCATCTGCAGTTAGTGGCTTATCCAGTTTATTAAAGCAAAGCATATCCGTGGAAGATGGAAATGGATAAACTACATTGGAATGAGAACGAGTCAGGCTCATAGTTATAACTACTCTGGAGGATTCACTGCCTAAAATGGCAAACAGGGTCCAGAGCCCTCAAGCTGACTGCATAGGCTTCAGGATTCTGTCCTTTTATCTTCAATGAAACAATCCATAGCTACTACTGGCTCCCAGATACCTCTCTCTCACATTCCCTCCCTCACCTGCCATTTCTCAGCATCCATCCCTTTAGCTTCTCTAATATACAATATTGCAATCCATTTTTCATGGACATGCCCTAGAATTTACACTGCAAAAATGCTGATTTCAGAATTATTTGTTTATTGATATATGAATATATTTTCAAAGGGAATGTGGAGATTATCACTGTGGTTCCAATGAAGGCACCTTCTAACCCTATTGTTAACTGAATTCCTTGTTTTCAGTTCAGTTTCATACATGAACAGATTGTAAAACCAAAGGGCCTGCAAGAGCTCATCTGCAATTTGAAGGTTCACGTTCTGCTTTCATGTTCCCTTCGATTCAGAAATGGTATTTGTCATCTTCAGAATAAAAGATTTTAAAAGTCAACCCTCCTCCATCCCCCTCACCCCTTAAACCCCCCCCAGCACGCCCTGGCTGCCTCCATTTCTCACTCTCAATCCCCCTGATGCTCCCCAGCTCAGATCAATAGTCTATCGATCAGCTCTCTCTATCGCTGGCCAGCCAGACTAATCACCTTTACACGAGTCCAACGCTCTCTTTCATTCTCCCATACTGTATAAGACCAACATTTTACTAGACAGCCATTTTCCCAACCTTCACTTTGGTTATCAATCTACTGAATTAATGTGGTGAAGGACAAAACATACAAACATATATATTTATTTTTGAAAGATAGACACATAACCACACAGAAAATACAATGTTTACACATTTTCAATAAAGTTTACAGATGTACACACATGCATACTTCCGTGCTAGAGAGAAAGTAAGGTCCTTGTATTTGATCCACTGTTTTTAAAGTGCAGGTATGCTGGAAGGAACAAAAGCAGACCCAGACATAAGTATAGGGACATAGATATGAATACAAATCCCTTTCCCTGCTTTTTTATCTGTGTTTTTTCCCTCTCAATCCCACTCTCTCCCTCCCTCTCTCCTTCTCTCTCTCTGTTCATAGACAATGCTACAGGCAAAATCAATACCTCCAAGAAAAAAAAAAAGACAGGCATATTTTTAGCTTCTTCTGATATGGCTGCTGTGCAGAAGCAGGTTTGTGGAAAAGAGAGAAACGGGGTGGGAGGTCGACTGCTTGTTAGGATGGGAATGGGGGACAGGGGAGAAACAAAAGAAACAAAACCTTGAGTGTGAATATGGGAGGGGGTAGAGAAGGGAGGATGAGGAGGGCATGTGATGGAAGGATGGAGAAGGATGGCAGTGAAGATGTAGGAAGTGGGAATTAGGATGGGGGGGCAACAGAAATATTACCATTAACAGCGTGAAAGTGGGAGAGATTAATATTATAATAGGAAGACATAAGGCCATTCAATATCCTTGGTATTATAAACCAGGGATATCATTGATACATATCCAGGTAGTGCACATTTTGCTTAATGTATAACAGTGAAATAATGCAGAAGACATGCACTGTACTGTGTGTGTGTGTGTGTGAGAGAGTTCATGTTTGTGTGTGTGTGTGTTTGTGTGTGTGTGTATATGTGAATGATCATGTATTTGTCTTGTATCATTGTATTTGTGTGTGTTTTGTATTAAATCAGTATTTTCCTATTTACTAACATTATTTAAATACTGGATATCATATAAGAAATTTGTTAGCATCCTGTAAATTTTATGTACTAGACACATGAAATGCAATGCAATGTCTATGTGACTGAACAGTACCACTGCATAGAATATGTTTATACATAGATACATACTATGATAAATTCATACATGTGCCATGAAGTGAACTGCACTCTAAAGTAGTGTGTCACCAGCTCTCTATGCTATACTGCTTTGTAACAATTCTCTTGCCAATGGGATTCTGATTGACTCTCCACACTGCCTCTAGCATGGCCCACCTCTGCTCAGCTGTCAGTCAGCCTCCCTCAATTCTCCAATTGGCCAGAAAATTTCTGCCGATCAAAAAATAGGGCTCCCAATTGGCCAGAGAGGCATAAGAGGCAGGCCAAAATTGATTTATCTGTGGGTATTAGGAGGTCAATTAATCCCCATTGTGTGTGCCAGCACAGATAGTATACAATGTCTTATTAGGGACAGCTTGTTTCTGCCCGGCTAAGATAAGAGCCTCCTATCACTTTCTACCATAAGTGTCAATTAAAATCAAATGCAATAAAACAATGTGGTCAAACAGGTAGAACCTCTTGAGACTGCAGCTTGACAAGATGGACAAGGTAGACATTTATAACCAAATTCATGGTTTCATTTAATAATCTGTTGTCATTCAAAGAAAATGTGATTATGTCTCATAAAAATGTTTGACAATATCACTGAAAGCATTTGCTTTATACAAAAGTGAGCTGTAAAAAATAGCAGAACATTAACATTTCCAGAGGCTTGGAGACACAAAGGAGAGAATCAGTTCTGTCTTGTTGCTACGGAGATTTGAAAGATATTTTTCTTCTTTCATAAGAAATCGGTATTTTTCTGTGCCCCCATTCATTTTGGCAGAGTGCCAGGTAGATGGAACACTTTTTACCAGTCATGCTGAGAGAGAGAAAAAGAGACTAGGACAGAGGGAGAGGGAGAAAGAAAGAGTGGGGGAGAAAAACAGAGTGAAAGAAGGACAGGAATGAAAAATAGAAAGGGGGAACACGCTGGTGTTTTCAAGCTACCTGGAAATCAGGGTGAAAACGATGGGAAAGGGGTATAGAGTTGGGAGGGGGTGAGCGCTAATTCCTACTTTTCAGTTTAAATAAAGATGGGAGCTGGATAAAAGCCATTAAGGGAGAAATCAGACTGGGCATGCTATGTAGGACAAGAGCTGACTGCAGGGAGGGGAGTGTAGGGATCAATACTCAGTCAATACGCTCAACACCATGCACTGCACAGACACACAGGGGGAGATCTGCTGCTGTGTATGTGTGTGTGCATGTGTGTCTGTGTGTGTGAGTAAGCATGAGTGTGTTTGTTTGAGTGTGTGTATGTATGCATGCGTGTGTGAGTGTGTGTGTGCATGTTTGTGTGTGCATGTGTGTGGATGTTTGCGTGTGTGTGAGCAAGAATGAGTGTGTGTGTTTGTTTGTGTGCATATGTGTATTTATATCTGTATGTTTGTGTGTGCTTTTGGTTCTGTGTTACATGTGTCTGTGTGTCCGTGTGTATATGTGTGTGTGTGTGTTTGTATGTGTGAATGATCATGTATTTGCACATCTGTGTTAGGAGAATTAAGCATGTTGGAGACCCAAGCATAAATAGTGTATGTACTATATTGAGAATGCATGGAGAGCATACATTGTTTGCAATCCATAATAATATAACTATAAGGAAGAAATGTGAGGAGAAAATGAAGAGGTGGACAGATCTGCAGCTGGAGGTATTCACAGAGTCAGACTATGGTAACACATGCAGCTGTCACAGATTCATCATTTCAGAGCTATTATTACAAAAAACCCTCTCAGTCACTAAAGCACAAATACAAACAGGATTGCTCTGCATTCTGGCTCTCTGCTCTCTCTCTTTCTCTCTCTTTGGGTCACTCTCTCCCTCTCTCTGTAGAATTGATCGACTATGCCTTCTCAATCCATCTCTCCCTCTGTCGCTTAGCAACCAGTGTTCTATCGGGTGTGAAGGTTGTGAGAGATTTTTTTTGGAAGGTGGGGGGTGTTGCAGTGTACATTGTGTTGTGTTGGTCTATGTGGAATATTGCTGCCACAGATACGGATGCACCCTGTTTTCAGCAAAATTGTTCCTAGCAATAAAGTGTAAGACTGAACAAAGCGTACAGTGTATATTTTAATAAAGGATTGTTTGCAAGTTATGTAAAGTTGAATCTATAAAATCTACACAACATGGCTAAAAACTGGGAATACCCATTAAAATGAAGTAAAGCTTTCAATCCAGTACGATTTGGATTGACACAACATTTTATATCTAATGTATGACTTGATGGTAAAAGCATTGTACTGACCTCTATAGACATATTATTTGCCTGCTTTTGCACTATAAAATGTTCCCCAACAGTAATGTGTTGGATTGCACTCAAATTTTGATCGTTTTTTGTTTAATACAATAAGGTTATATGTATTAAGTTCTATTAGTCAGTGTTATTAGTTCAAAGCAACGGAGCATTTTCAGAGATGGGACCTTGGAGATTCATTGTAAACAATGTAAACTGCACAGTTTTGGAAGGAGAGGCATTACTTGACATAACAAGTACACAACAAATACATTTTTTATGTTTGATCAGTTACGCGCTGCTGTGATTTAACTGTTGGCCTTAACGCGCGCACCCTATTTACCTGAAATATACGCAAACTGTTCAATGACAGATCGAACGGAAACGGCAGTGCTGACAGAAATCCTAGCCGTTGTGAAAAAGTATAGTGACCATTTCAGGTCCATGCTACGTCTGTCCTCGGCTGAGCTATAAAGTGTGGCTGGAAAATGCCATTTCGTCACAAAGTGCAATTTCACCTAAAATAATACAGAAGTATTCTTGATGAAATTGCTGTCATATACAGTAAGCTTAGACCTGTGGCACTGAGCACCCCACGCACCATGAGCTGAGGATAAGGCAAATAGATTGCAAACTGGTTTGAGGCTTCAGTTACATAGTCACACTCAGTGTTGAATCGTGGATTCGCCAGCCTTTTTACAGGAACAAGGGGCATTGAAACGAAGGACAGTAGGAGTTTGTGCTTGTGAAAGATAAACGAGTCAACGATTCTCTGTACAGGATCACGCATTGATTTCTTTTTTTTCGCCATCTTTTTATTCAACAATAGAAGATGAAAATAGGGACGGCTTCGATGCGAAAGCATAAACAGACACGCCAGCTTGAGAGACTCATCTTCTCCAGAAAAGGTTACAAGAAAGCCTCTCAGGAAATGACCTCTTACAGCATCTTGACTTACTCCACTACTACCGATTATTTTTCAGCATCTAAATTGACTTGATATTATTGGCTATGCGCGGAAAGGTTACGTGTCTATTACTTTTCATATTCACCCAACCCTGTAGCGCTGCCAGTTAACACGTAGAGTCTGTAGATGCAGAAAGAACAAGGCCTGGGATATATAGCCGACACACAAATAACTGGCGGTCTTCTTAAAACTTTGTCTCCAATGTATTTACTCTATCAGAATCTGACAAGAATCTGAACATTTTTAAGCTGAAAATTGGATGGCAGTGACCATGCATGATCTCCTCCAGTGATCGGTGAATCTATTGTGTTACCCGATATTATAAAACTAAATTAGGAAATGGGGTTGGTGACAGATGACACACCATATGGCAAGAAACCAGAGCAATAGATTTTTTTTTCCTACTCGAAACAAACTTCCTAAGCCTCTTGTACGACTATTATTATTATTATTATTATTATTATTATTAGTAGTAGTAGTAGTAGTAGTTGTAGCAGTAGTAGTAGAGCCTGTACAATGACGGATCAAACAAAACGTTCCAAAATCAAAGTTATCTGGTGATAGTACTGTAAATTCTTACAACTGACATCTAATACTCCTTTTAGGCAACTTTTTTCAGTCAAGCGCTCAGGAAAACCTGAACGTAACTGAGCAAATTAAAAATAAATACATGAAAATCCATACTGAAGAGGGGCAACAGTAAGTGATCAGTGGTAATCACATAAAGCTAATTGTTTCCTATGCCATGGGAATACAACGGAGACTGAAATTGGGAGATGGGTAGGGAAGGCACGTAGCAGCGATATTAAAATCTGGGAAAAGACGCAATCGACTCAAATTCATTGCTTTGAGGTTTATTCAAGTCCAATAACTATTACACAGACCGAGAGTTTGGCAAGGCTATAAAAACACCAGCGGTTAATCCTTTCCCATTTTACCAAGGGCACTGCCGCAACGAGCCCTCCTCCCGCTTGAACTATTCTGCTGGCCCACTAAAACTTACGCCAAACCACAACCGGTAATAATAGGCCTGTTAGTAGTAATTATAAAGGTCATGCCTCGCCTTATGTGTGTAACATACAAAAATATTTACGGCCTTAAAAAAATCTTAAACCAGAGTGACATGTGGAAATTCGATCAATTCCTATTGATTAGTTGGAGGCCTACCAAAAACATTGCCCACAATAGCGCTCTCAAGACATGGACAGCCGAGCAAAAGAAAATAAAAGGTCCTCAACAAGTGCACTTCATTGTGCACGTGTGCACCGGCTGCCTTCAAGACGATAATCAGAAAGATGAGTTGGATCTCTTACAAAGTCTCGTTTATACAGTTAAAATCTATCATCAATACAAATACTGCAGTTACTTAGTCATCCAGGAGACCTACGAATATCCCAACGAAAAAGGGCATACGGTTATAAGCTTTCTGGTGATGGGCGGCTGTCATTCATTTTGCAATAGGGATTGTCATCAAATGTTTTTATTTGTTTTATAATTTACTATAATTTGTTTTACTAAATACAAAAACAAAACATATAAAATATGTAATTTTCTGTATTAATTATTCTGGTATTATAGCAACTGAAACCAACATTTCGTTAATCGAACGCAACAAGGAATGGCAAGAATTGCTGAGCACTGTGTCCCAGTAATATGCCACCACATAGTCTGTGTGTCACTGCTACATTTCTATTCATTGGCATTAACTTTGTGCGCAAATGAGATGAAAAAATTGCTGGGTAAAAAATAAGCCTTTACGTCACACTCAGCATAAAATCCTACTCTGATCTTCAACCAACACCGATACCGTCCCACAAACTATGTCACCTCTCTGAAAATGGAACACATTTAAATAAACTTAAATGAAACAAGTTTGAACATGAATATCTTTTATTGTAGTGTAATCATTTCAACTTAAGGGATCCTTAAGGGAATGAAAAAAGGCGAATTTTCAAATCTTAGACAGAGATTTGAACAGCCACAGGGTTTCCTATTTCCCCGGGTGATTCATTTCTGTGGAGTAATCTGTTTGGAATTTCATTACTTGAAAAACAAAACAACAACAACAACAACAACAATAATAATAATAATAATAATAATAATAAATAAACAAACAAACTGGTATTATTGTTGTTGTTAATAGTGTGGCGTACTATTTTCTATAATGAACCTTCTGCATTAAGATGAATGTCCAATGCTATTCATGCTTATTGTTTATAGAAAGAAAACCATTGATCTTTTAAATTAATTTATGTATTTTTTATTATCAATGTTGTTGACCGAGAAGCTATTTGATGTGGAAGCGTTAACAAAAAAAAATAAATAAATAAAATACGAAAGCCTTTCAAGTTATTCATGCATTCGGATACATTCATGTGGCAATTATTTTAAAGAATATTAAGGGCTTTGCTTATGCAAGCACTGGATGTGCGCACATATGAAACCTGTTACAATTTCAGTGAAATTGTCCAGCAATTAATTATTTGAATGTTCAGTGAAAACCCACATAGGTTTACACTGAGAACATATTGATTGCCGATATATTGATTTATTGACTGACTAATAAAATTTGCATCTTATTCTAGAATGTATAGCGGTCACAAGCCATTTCTTAATTACCGATATCTGTTAAATGTTATACCTAATTGCATGTGAAATAAATAAAGTTTTAAAGAATTTTAATGCATTTTATTAATTTTAAAAATGAAAGATTTCCTTTATGTCTTTCAACCCATAGAATTTTATATATAACATTTACTATAACTGGTACAATGCAACATTGACATGGTCTGGCATATTTTGAAAGCTAATATAATTGTATTTATCAATGAGTGATTGTGCTGTATCAGAATTTCAAATATGTAGACATTTTTCAATAGATGAAATCAAATTGTAGAACCGTTCACAAATAATTATATATTATCTGACAGTTCTAAATTTGAGTAATTCATCTCTTGCGAAATAATCTGTATTATGTATTTAAGTATTCGAGGGGGAGATTGTTTTCTCTCGAGGGGCATTACAGTCAATGTCATAATATTTGAGTAGAATTGATTACAAGCCTTTAAAAATTGTGAGCTTTATTATTTTTAGTTCACAAAACACCTGCAACTGTGGTGTCATAATGCGAGAAATACATAGATCACACAGACTTAATCAGTATCAATGTTCCCAGGGTTTTTGAAGCCAATTCACTTTACTAATCGATCAGATTGCGGATACATCGATCCGGGAGCAGTGCAATACATCAGTGCAAGTTTTCAATCTGGAAAGCAAAATGAAACACTCCGGAAACAAGTGATACATAACTCGTACTAACAAACATACTCAAAAACATAAACGAACACATGAAACAATATTAACACAGACAAAAATACCCCGCTCGCACACCCACCCACCAAAACATAACCTACATAAACACACACACACACACACACACACACACACACACACACACACACACACACACACACACACACACACACACACACACACACACACACACACACACACACACACACACACACACACACACACATCTCTCTCTCTCTCTCTCTCTCTCTCTCTCACACACACACACACACACACACACGCATTATTTTAATTACTGTCACCAGGTATTGCAAAAATAAAATATGGACACTAATTATTAAATGTTTACCAGCCATACACTGGAGAAACAGAGAAAGTAAAACCCAACCGAAAACTTGCACCACATGTCCCATTATGGTGATGTGGAAATTTTAAAATTATATAGATTACCAACATTGAAAGAAAACAGCATGTAAAGAAAAGTTCTTAAGAGTGTGTGGAGGCTAAAAGACTGAACAGAGAGGGTGAGAGGAAGATATGGTCCATGAGAGAGTGAGAGGGAGAGAGAGAGAGAGAGAGCGAGAGAGAGATCAATGGTTGGCAGATGTCTTTGTGACAAGGCAGGCAGCCCAGGGATTTCATACCGGTACAGTTCACACCAATGCACGAAAACAAATCATTGAGTACTTCTGCCCTGATATACAACTCATACACACCTATTCGCATTAAAGGTCCATATTATTAGCAACATTACACTTAAACACACTCACCACACACCTTGTACTGACATGCAAAACACAAAGAGGCCAAGTGGACAGGACACGGTTCCAGTGAAATAAAAAAGCACACATGAGAGAGCACACTCACTCACTTAAATGCGACCTTATCAAACAGCTCCTGTCTGTTCCTTATTCTTTCTCACACAAAGCAGTGCCCATCCCAACCTCCCTCTGCTTGCACCCTGCTGACTTATTGCCACTCGGGTCTGATCAATGGGACATTACTAAACACGGGTACTTAACTTTTGCCAATAGACACATTCAAGCAAATATACTTTAGAATACATTAAGAGTGATGCATCAGGCACAAAGGAAGCCACTCTCTTGTGGACATGCAAAAAGACATCCACATCTCTACAAAAGTATATAGGCTTTATTGCTTCATGTAGAACTGTGGGCATAAGGTCTGTCTATTTTTCAATCTGGACTCTGAGATAAGAAAGGTACAACTTGATCTTGAATAAGATGTTGATTCTTGTGAGAAACTAGAGCTTTGGTGAACTACAATAAAACAAGCACACAAAATCCTCTATTATTTGCATTAAAATTTAAAAGGAATAAAATAACAAAGATCATCGTTGCTAATGTGAGCAAATGCTCGAAGACAAAGGGCAATATCAAAAGGAATTGAGTTAGACTCTGATAAAGTGAACAAAAACATATTTGAAAACTGTCATACTTTTCATTCTTAAGGCTAAAACCTCTGATAGAAGATAGTTGTACAGAAACCAAACAAAGAAAAACCCAAGTTTAAACAGTATAAAATTTGAAGCAATTGAAACTCAGAGGAGCAAAGCACCAGTTTTGGTAACATTTTATCCAAAATGTACAGTAAAACTCAAACATTAATGAACATATACACAAGGACACATATTGGCACAAAGATCTTATGGATCAGCTTAGGTGACCCTGGTGGGAAAAGATTATTTTTTTTTCTAAATGTCACGAAATACAAAATATTGTAGCTGTACTTTAAATATTGTTTACATTTTATTCCTCTTTGTCATTTTATATAGATATATATATATATATATATATATATATATATATATATATATATATATAATATATATATATATATATAAAATATGTACACATTAATTTCCTTTTGTTTAAGTGCTAATATTGTAGTCTGATGTTAATGACACAGAGTATTTCACAGAAACGTGAATGACTGGAGTGCCTTAAACTGAGCCTTTGCTCTACAAACTGTCATCCCCCGAATGGAGAATGCTTAGCAAACCATTTGAGAACTTTTCAATCAGCCAGTAAAACCTGTGTGAGCACATACATTTGAATGGGATATTTGGTTTAAAAATTATTTTATCCTCCATAATATTTTATTTAATATAATCCAATTTGCCATTACAGTATTTGCTGGTATGCTGAATATAGATTATACATTCAGCAGTGATCATGTTCTGTATTAAAGAAATACAGAAGACTTTGTATTTTAAATAATATATTGTAGAAGGTTGAGATGCCTCTGAGCCTATACAACATTGCAGAATATCAAGATACATTGTAAATGCTTGTATGTTAAATTGACATTGCTAGTTCAAAACTTTGATTCAATTTCAAACATGTGTGGCTGAAGTGAAGTGGACTAATAAATCTTTGATTTATTATTGATATTTTTCTTTTATCAAATGTATATACATTACATTCATTGTTAATGATATAATTAGGCCAGCTGTATGCATAATTGATGAGCTTTTGAGAGCTCTCTAACAGAAGATGGTATTGGTTAAAGATCATAAAGATAGCACAGGTATCAAAACAAAATGTTTTTTTATGAAAATATATATTTTCTTGAGAAATGTAGAACAGTTCTGAAAACTTGTACATTTTTCCAAACAGCCAAAGATGCTGAAATTCATGTGAAGTAAATGCAATGAATAAAATAACATGTCCCGAAAGTTAAACAATACACTGAGTTTGACTGTCTTCTATATTAACAATAACGTATACGGACAACAAATGAGTATAACACGTTTAAATAAAATATCCAACATTGAGGACAAACCACAGTGCAGCCAAACCTAGGGTTAACATCCTGTTCTTAGTTTTGTATCAGTACCTTTGCCTTGTTTCAATCCTTTCGTACCACTGGTATTCTTGAGATGATTTTGATGTATATGCTATTTTGATAGCATTTTTAGCCAATAAGGTACAGGAAGACAGGAGAAGAAATTAAGTCTATGATTAGTTTCAAACGTCACCCATATCTGAATTCCTTGGAATGGCAAGCATTTGTACGTAAAGAGTAATAAAAAAAACATTACTAGATCTATCTATCTATCGCTACAAACATTCTCCACAAAACAGACAAAAATATAAACAGGCCCCAGTGTGCTAGCGTAGTAGTTGTTCCACACCAACTTACTGTACCTCTAAGTAACATGTTGCATCTAATATGTATTACAAACGGGTACCACAGCCGCCCATCCACTCACCAATGAAGCCAATTTCCAATATCATCTAACACAAACCTACTGAAGGAGCAGTTAACGGTCATAGCAATCATTTGTATCTATTACAGTTAAACACTGGGGAAAATGAAGGGTATCAATTGTGGCTTTACAGTCATTTCACATCGGCAAACTGGTTCGTCATCTTGTCACCTCTGATCTCCGCTTTACGTTTCACATTTTGGGTTTCAGAATGTCAGATACACAACGCGCACAATATTATCCTGATGGAGCAGTAAAAAATTGTTAAAATATTTTTTGCAGTCCTTGCAAGCCAGAAAGGTAGAACAGATATTATACTTTATATATTACGTTAGATTGCTATGAACCCCAGCCATTCATGATGAATTCGTAAAATAAATAAAAAACAGCTTCAATGAACAGTGTTAGGACTAACGTTTAACAAATATGTTCATAAAAGCCTGTACATGCAAGCCTTCTAGAAAGATGGAATGTTGATATCTGTGAAATTCAAATCGTCTGGGAGTTGTAGTGCCATTGTTATTTTTTTAATTTTCAGGCAAGCAAATCAGCAACCAGAGAGTTAGCAACAAGATTCCCTGCTCCCCGTGGTCATTTAACGCAATGTGAGCAGTGCCTGTGCGGCTTTCGGCGAAATACGAAGCGGGGATTAACTTGGGTCGATGGCGGAGGGATGCCGTAGCCACCGACTACCCCGCTGTTCTTAATGTGAAATAAATTATTGGAGTGTATGCGGCATCCCTCAGTCACTTCACTATTATCGATAGCGTTAATATTTAATTTTGAGCGCGGCATGGAGATGCTTATTAACATACTTTCGCGGCTGGCTCTAAAATATTAATAAACAGAATGTTACTGAAAAATATTAATTACCACAGTTTGCCGTCAGCATTTAACAGATAACTGAAAGCCTAGACGCAGAGAAGCGAGGCATTCACACAACAGCACACACCTGACAATAAGTAACGTGGCATAACGCTTTATGGGAATGATTGAGTATCCTTACTTAATACAGGTGAATTGTCTGCGTTACATTAGGCTACGTGTCCATTGCTCGAAGAATTAATGACATAGCAGCATTTAAGTTTAGATTTTGTTTGGGATATATAGATGTGTCCCCAAGAATAAAATTTGATGAATATGTTTCACTGGAAAATTAGTTAATTGCGTCGAGCGAGGCATCGGTTTGTGCGAAATGAATTTCCGTATAGGCCTGCTGTTAAAGAAAAATATGATAACTACACTGAATATAAGGCTTTTGGATCATACAGGATATACTTTATTTGTGTTAAGGTTTATCAGCCTACTTTGTTTTCAGAAAGGTAATTCTGGAGAATATACTTCACAAAAAGACAGAGTTTGAAGAGGAGGTAACGTTTTGGAAGTTTCAAAACATGCATGTTATACATTTAGAAATGAACAATAACTACTCCCAAGGACTTGTCAACATTTCACTCTTACTTGAAACTTTGTGGCTACACAGTACCTTCCAGTAACTTTGAGTCAGTAAACTATGTAAAATATTTGCTTTACAGTTTTATGAATATTTTTTAATAAACATTCAACGTCATCAGATGGCCGGGAACGAAGCTGAAAAATTTCTATAGAATGAAAACTTTTTCGTGAGCAATATTTTATTTCGTTTTCAATAACAAATGAAAAGACTGCATTCATTCAGAGGACATCATGTTCAGATAACTACTACAACCAATCCACAAATAAATACTGCACTCTTTTGAAATATTTATTTATGCTCATATTTTATAAACACAATACAAAAAGACATGCAGTTTTCAAATGCATAATGTTTGGGCTTGTCCTATCATGTGCTTGAATAGCTACGCATAATTCAATTTGCATATACAAAACAAAATGTTCAGCTTCCACTCAAGGGCAGAGAAAGCAACACCTTCTCCATATAGAACATCTTCCAATAATAGCTGAGACAGAACAACATCTCACTAGTTTCTTGGCCCTTTTCTTCATCAATCCCAACATTCATAAACCTGTAACCTCTACTTCTAGTCCTTAGACTTTCCTATTCTCCTCATCAACAACAAGTACAGCTGTTGTATTAGCAGGAGTGCACCAGCTATAGTTGTAGACACACACACACACACACACACACACACACACACACACACACACACACACACACACACACACACACACACACACACACACACACACACACACACACACACACACACACACACACACACACACACACACACACACACACAATAGACTATGGAGCAGTTACAATATCAAAAATTGATGCCTATCCAACTAAACATAATTTCAGTAAAAACAAGCACAATTAAGAGTTTATTATTTGAACTTATTTGGGCCTACAATTTGGACACCCCTTGAGCTTCTGTTTTTTCCCTTTATTTAATTAATCTTAACAATTAACGACATATTAACTATTGACCACCTATCATATTTTCAGTTCATATAAAATTTCCCACCTCGTTCAAATTGTTTAGAAATCCCGCCTTATCGTGTTTCAAGGTGGGCTACTGCTTGATTAACCTTAAGAAATAAATGAATGAATGAAGCGACTGAAACCTAAAACTGAAAAGTTCGAGACAAGACTTATGTAGTTTATGAAAGATATTTTACAAGAGTTTGTACAAGCTTTATTGTACTAGCAAATGTGAATATGAGACAAGATGCCCTGGTTTAAAAGGTATTTAAAGATAATCGCCCGTATCGTCAGAACAACTATGGCCTTGTAATATTTAAATTGTGTCCAAATATGCATTTTGCCAAAATATACATGTGCATATCTAAAGTTGTATTTCTCTTTAATTTTGTTCACACTTTTTGATTTCCAATTTTGTAAACCCATATGAATTAGCACCGAGTGCGGATAAGAGTTAACATCCATCACCATGGCGGCCAATACGGCTCGCTGGCTGCCCTGCTGTGTGGAAATGACGGATTCGCTGCTGGCTCCAGTAATTCATTTCCGATAGCAGTGGTTGTTTGGATCGATACAGGGACATTAACCCAAGCGGACACCGTTGTTGCCCCGTTGGCACCGTTTTCCACTTGGGCGTTAAACAGGGCAACATCCGGGGAACTGGATGGAAAGTACGAAAGACGACACGATGTATCTGAACTTCTGCCAGGGTCCTTCACTGCACTAAGTACCTTTTATGAATTTGCCTGGATTTTACGCCCTCTGACCTACGCTTGGCAAGACACAAACAAGCAAGTCCAGAGAGAGACAGAGACAGGAGAGAGAGAAGTTATTGTTCTTATGATAATGATAACAGAATTAGAGATAAATATGAATATTTGATGTGTATGTGCCTGTGTCCTACATGTATTCTTCTTCTTATTATTCTTATTCTTATTATTATTATTATTATTATTATTATTGTTGTTGTTGTTGCTGTTGTTAGTGGTGGTGGTGGTGGTGGTGGCGGTAGTTGAACATCAGATAGTCAACATGGTCGTCAAATTTACACATACTCTTTATACATTCACAATCAGCATTCACTGCATTTTCACTCCAATTAACTCTCTGTGAGACATAGGTTTCACATGCTGCCACCAAAGAAGAAGTTGGGAACGGCTCATGTGCTCTTGGAATTAACCAACCACACCAAGAAGTTCGAGTTTAAGTAAAAATCAATATAACGTGACGTTTCTTTTAAGCGGTTTGTGTTTTTTATGTCATAATAAGAGTTTAGGACCGGTGTGGATCAGAACATTTTTATGAGAGTAATACTGCCGATGTGCGTTTATCGAAAATGCACTTCTTCTTTAGACCCTATAAACTACTCGCACTTAATAGCCCTAAAAGATCTGAAACTCCTGAGAATTAGCCCTGGCCTTTTCTGAAATACAGAGGCGCATAGTGAGGACTGGGTATCACCATGTATCTGTCCCTGGAAAGGGTTATTTCTCACTGAACAATCGAAAAACGTCCAGTCTAGCGAAGCTTGCCCTGCCTTACGGATTTGATAGGTATACAACATAAGCAGTTACAGCCTAACTGGGTAAATTGTAGAATTTACCCAAATAAACGCATTGTTTATACAGCTTACGGATATGTCCCATCCGGAAGCCCTTTGATAATTGAATTGGCTCAGTAAACCATTGAACCTTCCGACTCTTCATTGTGTCATTTATCCATTTTCCAAAAAGATTGCCTAATATGGTTCATCTTCAGAGTGTTTCTAAATAACATGTAAAACGCCACATATAACATTTCTATAGGTTTATATTAATTTGCAATACCTATATGTTAACTTTGGAAGCTAGAAACCAATGGTTTATCGTGGCCCGTTGAAGTGCACCGACTTATGTACATTCTATCGCTGCAATATCGACGAAACACCTGATCTATAGGTTCACTGACACTGATGAATTAGGATTGTTCACCCAAGGTGACGTCAGAGGGCAACAAAACTACAGGTCAGAAAGTGGGAAAAAAGAGTAAAGAAGTTACAGGGAATGAGAGTAGGTACTAAATTCACAAACTGAGTCACATCATTCATTTGCACTGCCTATACCTTATATGTTAAAAATAATAATTTATGTAAAGACTGCACACATTCAAATCAGATGAACCACACATAGAACAAAACTACACAAAAAAACCTCAGAACAAAAGTACAGCCATAATGATGTTTTCTATGCTATTGCAGCAAATGTATGTCCTTGGTGCATGTCTTCCACAGAAAGACTATAGATATTCCATCTGTAGCACGTCATTTGGAATATCATTGGTAAATTTTATCACATTAAGCTTAATAGTTGGCGTTCTATTTTCTCTCTAACAAAACAATCTCTCAAGTTATTGTTCAATTAATTGTGCTACAAAGGATGTTAACGGTTTAAAACTGACGTTGTTGTTTTTTATTTGTGGTCTTCTTGTTTTTGCTCTACTTATTTTCTCTCACTTTCACCTCCCTCAATCATGAATATTTTTAGCTGTCGGAATACTTTACACGAAGACATATAATTCTCAGATGTGATGCATTTCTATGATATTTCATTACTTCTGTAATCAGTAATACCTGTACACTACACACTCCTGCTTCCTGGAGTAGGCCTGCACTTTCTTTATTTCAGTATTTCATTTGAATATGAATGAATAGAATATGTAACCTTAATACACAAGGCAACACACAGACGTTCTTTAATTATATGCTGTCTGTTGGAGATGCGTTGTCTGAGCTTAAGTTGCAAAATGTTGATATTAATACATTAAATCAAGTAAAAACTATGAGCTCTGTCACCAAATCTAAAGCATTCGCATTTCATATACAAAGTATTTGTATCCAACGATTACAATCTATCAGAAGCATTAATAGGTGATTATAATAGGAATTTGTGGAGAATTGATCCTTATATCCAAGTATGCACAAAGAAAACATCAAACCGCAACCAAGCAGCTGGACATATCGTAAACTTCGCTTCTTATGCTAATTACAGTTTATAATACGCACGTTTCCAATTTTCGTTGATTTCCACTGCAGATTATGACCATGTATCTTGTACATTATTTATGTATTTATTTCTGATTTTTTATTTATCAATCATTTTCCGTTGCGTTTAATTATTTGGATTATTTGAACACTGTTGTAATACTTCAACACTATTCATAATGCCTTCCTGTAATTAGTTACTTAATAAGTCCACATCTTGGTGAAAAAGTGGAAGTTTTGTAATATTTCACCTACATGTATACAATGGTTGAACAATAACCCTATTGTTGATGTTTGATGGTTGTTCTTTCTTTCGTGGATAGAGAACTCTGGTATCAAAGTCCATGCCTTTGATCTTTACAGTATTCAAAATCAAGACAATTTGGGAAAGAAACCCAGATGTGTACTGCATTTACATTTTTGGTCAAGGCATTTCATCTATGCAGACCAATGGTGAATTCGTCCAAAAGCAACATTTCATATTGCTTAAAGAATCATATCGGCCTTTTCCCATTCCTAAAGTTTTGACTTTAGGAACGTGCCCAGTTATAACTGGAATAGGTCTGGTCAATCTAAATAAACTCTGCTGTGTGTACCGCCACCCATCTGTGACATAGTAGGACGATTACCACCCAAAGACTCGAAAATCTACTTTTCAGTAAAAGAGGACCACAAGAAGAAACATATGGTAACGTTTAATTTAACCAGGTGGCACTTGGAAAAAGATATTGCATCCAACAGATTATGCTGACGTTTCCTTTTGGGTCGGGATTAAAATAATCAGTTAAATAGCTACCCCTCAATGATTGCACCTTGTTAAAATGATAAAATGTTAAAATGAAAATTGGGCACAAACAATTCACCATGTTATCATTTTAACAAGGTGCAGTCATTGAGGGGTAGCTATTCCACCCTGGAATAGCTGGTCAGGATGTGACCAGCATTTGCCTTCTTTAACTATGATTTGTCAAGTGTATCTTAACATCCTTGTCAAAAAAAGATAACGACTATTTTTTTAGTAATGACCACGTTGTATTTGAGAAGGAAAAAACTCAATCATTGCATTTAACTGGGAGTTAATGTGAAGGGCTACTTCTGAGCTACAGGCCTTATACGTGATTCTTGAGCAGGTTAATTATATTTCTACAATATAAGGAAAAAGACTCTATGGGGATTCTTCAGTCATAATCACAGCGGAACCTTTTCGGTACTACACAGAACCACTAATGAACCATTTACAATAAAACAGAATATGGTTCCATATTGTACCAAACGGTCCCCTGTGATTACAACAAAATAACCTATTTTGGTGGTAATTACGGTCTTAGAGTGTTTGATTATGTAAGGCCAGCATAAAATGAATCTAATGACGCTGCATAAAAAAGCGTAACAAAATAGACAAAATGTAAGTATTGTCAGAGCATACAAGAAGGCATTTTAAATATATTAATTTAGCTTTTCCAGGATATTATTATCAGCCGTGAGAATTCATGTTTATAAACAGGCGCCAAGTGAACGTTTTATCTGGGGCAAACTTCAGGAGCGCGCCAATAATCCAAGACTGCTTCTGAAACCTGAAAGCAGGTAGAAAAAACTCGACGATAGTGTTCAGAACCTCCGTCTACAATCACATCAAGGTTATATGTTATCTTGTCTTTATTTATTTATTTTTACCAAATTGCGTATTTAAACATTGATTGTGAAGGATAACTACAGTTATCTGTTTTCAAAGCAATCGCACTTTACTCCATGCCCAGTCGATCACTTAGTTGGGCGGGTACAGAAATCCAAGGTAGAGCAAGTTTCTGTATCTCTCCTCTCCGTCTGCGCAGTCTGTGAGATTTCCAGACCAGGGTACAGTGCGCGCATACATGCACACGCACAGTCACATATTAAGCACACTCGCGCGCGCGCGCAAACATACACACTGACAGCACTGCTACGGCTTCGGTGGGAGCGCTCGTCTATAGCGAATGAGGAACAAGCACATACTGCCACCGAGATCATACGAGTGTGCTTTGGAGCTAAGACACAGTTCTCCCTTGGACGAAAAGAAACATCTCGTGAAATCATGCTGGATTGACTGCAGAGGGGCTATTACAATCAATGGCTTGGCTTTGAAATCGTTTGAAATTTATCGGTCGGAAAGGAGGAGTGTGTGAGGGAGGGAGAGAGAGAGAGAGCGAGAAAGAGAGGGAGAGAGAGGAGGGAGGTGGAAATAAAGATTCTTTCAGAGATGGAACTTACAATGGAAAACATTGGGAATCTACACGGCGTATCTCACTCTCATCAAACGGGCGACTTGATGAGCTCTCCTCACGGACGGCAGTCCACGACATCGCATCGGAACTTGGTGTCGCACGGACGGTCTGCGATGGTGTCCAGCATGGCTTCGATTCTGGAAGGGGCAGGGGAGTACCGGACAGATCACACGCTGTCCGGTCCCCTGCATCCGGCGATGACAATGTCTTGCGACTCTGGCATGAGCCTGAGCAGCACCTACACCACGCTGACACCGCTGCAGCACCTGCCCCCCATCTCCACTGTCTCGGACAAGTTTCACCACCATCCCCACTCGCATCCGCATCACCACCCGGCACATCAGCGCCTCACCGCCGGTAACGTCAGCGGCAGCTTCACGCTCATGCGGGATGATAGGAGCCTGGCCTCTATGAGCAATCTGTACAGCCACTACCCCAAAGACATGTCCGGCATGGGGCAACCGCTTTCACCGCTCTCCAACGGCCTTGGCTCTTTGCACAACTCTCAGCAAACTCTCTCCGCCTACGGCCCCGGCGCCCATCTCTCAAATGACAAAATGCTCTCTCCAGCGGGCTTTGAGTCCCACGCGGCCATGCTATCCCGGAGCGAGGAGCACTTGGCCCGTGGATTAGGGGGGCACGGGGCTGGCATGATGTCAACCCTAAACGGCATGCACCACCACAGCCACCCACACTCTCAGGCTAACGGGTCCATGCTTTCAGAGAGGGACAGGCAGACAGCGGGGGGCGGTCAGGGCAGTGGGTCGGGGCAGGTGGAGGAAATTAACACCAAGGAGGTGGCGCAGCGAATAACGGCGGAGCTGAAACGCTACAGCATCCCTCAGGCCATCTTTGCCCAACGGATCTTGTGTCGTTCCCAGGGCACCCTATCTGACCTGCTGCGGAACCCTAAACCATGGAGTAAACTCAAGTCGGGCAGAGAGACCTTCCGTAGAATGTGGAAGTGGCTTCAAGAACCGGAGTTTCAGCGCATGTCAGCTCTCAGACTAGCGGGTAAGTAAGAGGATTTAACTTGCTTCCAAAGTAGTCAAATTCTGTAAAGGAGTTATACAGACAAGGAACACATGGGTTTTAACCGAATAAGTAATGAAGACCTGCACCATTACACCACGTTCAGTACGGTTCCCTGTATTCTTTCACGGTTCATCAGTAACTCTCGTTTCCTTCTCTCGCTGAACTATATTGCATCACTTTTTTTAGTGATTAAAATGTTATATAATGGTCTATGCATTGCCCACAATTTCCAAGTAGATCACACAGTTATGTGTGCAGAGGGAAACAAAGGAATGACACGAGCTGCTTTGTTTAAGAAAGGATAGGGGATACAAATGTGCAAGGAATGAAAAAAAAACACTGTACATTATCGCCTTGTGTAGTTTAAATTGTGACGAATTATAAACAATATCCACCCCAGAAAATCTAAACAAACTGTGCAATTAAATAGTATGCAATCATAAAAACCCTTGCAGTTATCAACGATTTTTGGTCAAATGCGCCTGCACAGACCTTGTCTACTGATGGCTGAGAGAATCTGTGTGCGTTTTGCAATCCTTATTCTAAAGGTCATATTTGTATTTCAAACATGTCCCCTCTTTTTTGTCGTGGGCCCCAACATCTCCTATCTTCACAGCAAGGCACAAACAACTCGTGTCTGAGCTGCGAGGCTCTAGGAGCGGGTCAGGGGTGCGTGACCTTCCGCTGATCGATACTTCAGTTCCCAGCGTCCCTTTTTAAAGTAGCGGGCAGATCAATGATCGATTTGGATCTGAAAGCCAGTTTAACACACTACAGTACCAGTATCTTTTATTAACCCATTATCTAAACCTTACCTTTTGTAGTTTGCACAGTATCTCAGAATACCTTTAGGGAAATGTATGGGTGTATAAACTGCCTCAGAATCCAAATGATATTTAAAGACATATTTCTAAGGCATATCAACTTCATTGTGGTTCTTAATGAAGTTGCAATTATTCCAGCTCTTCAATGATGCTTTGTTCCTGTGCCACAGTATTCAAATGTCCCTATTATGTTCAATGTCTCAAATTAATGTTTACCATTGACTGGTACTAATATGTTCACCTATTTCAGTATTAAAAAAAAACAAATTCTATACATTCTGAATTCTTCAGTTTTTGTTAGTTTTACAGTATCACTCACAAAAACCCAATATCACCTACAACAAAACCTACCCGAAACAAATCCTTTCGAAGAAAAGATGTTTCTCAAACAATTGATTTCTTACATAGCACCTATAGATTTATGTGCGAAAAACAAAGAAATCTATATATGTTAAAGATCAAAATAACTGAGTATCAAATTGACTATTAAAAATTGATTTGCACCCGATTGTACCCACAAGACTACAGCGCTGTTGGATGAGGATTAGGTGGGCCTGCTCTGAAACTTAGGTAGAACATTTTAAAAAGCAGATCTTCAATCATAGAGAGGCCATTGACTTGAAATATGTTCATATTCTTGAAACAGCGAAAAATGAAAAATAATGACAATGTACAAACACAATACTTGCTATAAAACTAAATGTAACCCGAGAGTTACAAATTAATTTGAAATGTGTACACATATACCAATAAAGTATTATTAATGGTATATGTATACTGTTGCTTGACATTATATGTTAACATTCTTTATTACAATAATAAATATGAAATAGTTAAAAATAAAAAGAAAAACCAGAAGTTAATACAATGGTTTCTTTAATGGTGCAACAACAGTTCTACTATGAAGAAAGTTGCAAGTAATTCTTGAAAGCTGGCTTGCTGCATTACATTCTACAGTCTTCCAGTTTTATAAACTTAACACTTTAACTGTATATATTCATAAACTGATAACTGCAGCACACCAGTGAAGAGAGAACGAAAGATCAAAGGATTAAGGACATTTTGAAAGTTAGTTTCAAGGCGCTGGAGTTGGTATGAAGGTCTTAACAAATAAAATCAATGACACTGTAGTTATGTTTTCTACTGTGGTCTTCCTTTCTTTGACCAAACAGCTCCACTTGCCGCAAAACTACGTCACACATGATATCTATAAGCCGTATTTCAGCGGACGGTTCAATTAACCAGGTATAGTGGCATATTTTAGTTCCAGTCAATGCTCTATTGAAAAGCACTTAATGGAATGTAAATTGTTCCTTTGCACATTTACAGGGGTTCTGGTAAATAAAGATTTAAACACTCCACAATTGTCTCTTTAAGTACCATTGCTGTTAAACCTAATTGGGCTGCAGGCTTTTATATCCTCGACACCACAATAAAAACATCTAGCAGCTGGTCCTTCACCAGTATACAGTATGGCGAGGGCATGTATGCGCATACAGTAATTGATTTGCTATTAGTATGTATGTATGTATGTACGTATGTATGTATGTACATTTTTTTCCTGCACATTTTAGTTTGAATTAAAAATCATAGTATTAAGAATTACTGACAAGAACAACAACGAGCATAATAAATAATTATAATAATAACAACAATAATAACAATAATAATAACAACAACAATATATTATTATTATTAATAATAATAATAATAATCATCATTTTAGTAGAAGTATATGGTATAGAGATGGCAGCAGGCTTTGTAGTAGTATCAGCAGTAGTTTCTACTATTCTTTATTGTTACCACATAACGGCAGTCATGTAATTAAAAAAATATTTATTTCTTAGTATTTAAAGAGTTTATATTTTTGTCCGGTCTACTTTCAGCTTTGTCTGGGCTGTAAAAGGCCAGAACTCTGGTCTTGGCAACCTGGAGGTTTGTGCTGGCAAATAACCCTGTGCTGTCAGCAACGTCCATGCAAAATGCAGTTGGACAAAATGACAAATGAATATAGTATGCAGATGGTCGGGCTACATTTTACTTATTGCATTTAAATTTGCTATTATCCTCTGTGTGCATGTGGTTTAGAAGAGGGGGTTGCGTTTCAAAAGGGGGGCAGGCCATACTTGCACAGCTATCTCAATCAATAAATTCAAATTACTATTCCGAATTCATCACAGTCAAAAAAATCAATTGCTTTGCCTGCCTTCGCTAATGTATGAATGGCAGCGTCGGAATAACAGCTAAAAAAAAAAAATCCACAGGTAAAGTATGTGTGTGTATGCGTGTGTGCGCGCGCAGTGGGTGGAGAGTAGATTAATCACCTGTGCTGAACGAATCCATTGTTCGTGCAGATGTGACGGAATGGGTCCGCACGGAACGATACGCGTGAGCAATGGTGCTAACGCTTTGACAGCCGTGTAAATAGAAATTTAAGAGTTCTCAGGGTCGGGTCACGTGCGCCTCTTTGTCCGGTTAATATCGGTTTTAACAAGATTATCATGGGCGAAGTTAATTACACTAGTATATGCCACACTGGAATGTTTCTGGGGAGACGCAAAACGGGAAAATGGCTGTTTCGTGGCTGCAGTAAAGAGTAATATTGCAACTAATTAATAGACTTCGATTCTAAAGAGAGTTCGAGCGCTCACACAACCTGCAAATAATAGGTTATTACTATTCAACCTAATCACAACAATGTAAACAGTACAGTTTGATTAGAATTACGAGTTACATAGGCATCGGTGTAAATGAACACATTTTGAGTTATGTTGGGTATATTTATCTCTTGAAATAAAAACGTTAAACGGAATTGCGCCATGAAATTTGATTATGGTGAATAAAAACATTGTAATTCTTAATAAACATAACTCTTCAAGATTCTGTGGGGAAATGACAGCTGGGAAAGATCTGAATCAGTGTAAATATAAAGCCTACACTCGGGCGTCACGGCTAAAATCACAATATTTGACAGATCGCTCATTTCAAGCCTTAAAATGAGAATAAGTAAGGTATGAACTGAGATGTGGTACCTGGAAGAGCTGTGAGATTAAAGGGAAAAGGCGCTGTAAATAGTCAACAGGACGTAGGCCAAAAAGCATGCTGGGAAGTCGAGAGAGGCGTTTAAAGATTGCATTAACGATGAAAAGCATTCGTCTCTGCATCTGTGTTGAATTCCACACTCCATCTCAATGTATTTGGTCGGGTCAATAAAGCAGTGATCGATAAGGATAGTCAGTGCATCTATCAATTATTCCGCCTCAGCACTCTCTCCCATAGGACTCTTGGTGGAGAGAGGGAAGGAGAAAAAAGGAGAGAGGAGGGGGAGTCTGGACATCCATGACGATAGAAGAATGGTAGAATGGAATTAAATCCAGATAACCAGAAGAAACCCCCCTTTCCATTCCCCAGTTTCCCTCTCTTGGTTGAGATCGTTTTACATCTGCATGGCGACTGAACGGCAGAATTCTCTCACAAGATGCCCTTCGAGGATTCGGTTATACAATCATCCAGTATCTGTGTAAACATACCTCCTCCAACGCATTGTTTCAGACACAGGCTTCAACGAACAGAGGCGATTGAGAGAGGACGTTATTATCCTCTCCCCGAGGGTTTGCTCTGCTTTCTGCTGCGGTTAAGCTTGTCTGTCTTTCTGCCCGCGTCGATGGGCCACAGCAACTATACATTTTACAACTGGAGGTCGAGGGTACATCAAAGGGCCATGCTGTGCATTTCTGATTACACTTGTTTGTATGTTCAGTTGAAATCTCATACCCTACTTCAGCACAATTGAATGTGATCTGTACACAGATATGCGCCTTTAAGCCCGCCAGCACAAACAGTATCAAACAAACAGATTTGTATTTGTTTGTTACATTGATGTGATATATAAACCGGGTGTCGCTGTTTCCTGCAACAATACAGCGTTTTGTCTGCAGGATCAAGTGTATTTCTGTATTCTAACAAGTATAGCAGGGATAGTCAATCGATAACAAATACAAGACCTTATGCTAAACATCGTCTCAAACCTGGTTGCTGTTTGGCTTTGAAATGTAAGCCCGCAATTAATCCGACGTTAACAGCAACATAACTAACCCACACCTGCATGCTGATAACCAACCCACTTTGCGTGAATTAAATGAAACGTCAAAATCGATGAAAATGACAGTTGTGAACATGTACTATTTTTAACTTTAATTGTTCCTAGATATTAACACAAAAATGTTCCCTCAAACCAGTAATTTGTTCAGTGCACAAATTTCTCTTTCCTCCCAAGTCCCCCTCCCACCCATCTCTCTCTCTCCCTTTCTTCCTCTCTCTCTCTGTCCGGAATGACTGGAACCGTGGAGGCATCACCCCACCCCCTCCCAATCCAATTCCCCTCTGGCCCCACGGACCATCATGCACCGCGGTGCTCCATCCTGGTGGATTTGCTTGGCTCAGTAAATAGGAGATCGATATCAGCCGAACCTCGATAGACACCCCCACCCCCAACGCACGCGCACACACACCTAACACCACAGTAGTGCATGTTACGTGCGTATTAGTCATGCAACAGTAATATTTACCATACCGTTATTAATATATTTTCCTTTAACCTACTTATAGCATATTATACACCATGAACAGTAGACTTTGACAATGCATGCCATTCATGGGATAGCGACAACCTGACTTGACAACATGATCATTGGCCTTCTTCGCAGGACAATCTCGCCCAAGACTTAAGCAATTCATATTGGTCCCACAGCCTGTTTGTTATAATGTCGTGTACTGGACTTCCTTTATAAGACAATGGAATCGACATGGCCTTTATCACTTCAATGTAGTCTGAGTAATCTTGCTGTCGTTTTACAGTGCTTAGATACCACCCGTTTCACATACCGCTCTGGCAGCACTTCATCGTTTTTAAACACTGAAGGCTCAGTCGACCGTAACATTCCCAGAAAGCACAACTCCTTCGAACAACACTCTGAACTATTTCATTTAGGTGACAAATTGATAGGCATTCTCACGATCTGAAAAAAACGAAACTATCTGTTGCTCACTTCACGCAGCTGAAGTGAGAACACTGAAAAATCTAGATGCAGAAAGTCGGTAAGTGCCATATGTGTGAACAAGGTCACAAGGGATGGGAGAGATGCGGAGGTCAGAAATTGTACGTGTGAGACACAGGAGAGTGTACAAGGGCGACAGAGTGTCTGGTTAATGGCTGCTTCGTCGCCGCTTCGCTGACATCTAGGCCTATTTTTTTGCAATGACTTCCTCCACTGGCGTTGCAGCCGATTCGAGTCAGCAACACCCATAGAACTGCTAATGCACTGATTGCCTCCCTGCCTGTTAGCTAACACACGCAACATTAGAAAATAATGCAAGAAAAGGCGTTTCTAAGATCATAATCAGCTTCTCTAGGATCACAGTCATCAGTGTTGTTCCACAAACAGACTCTCCAGACAGCCAGACATTTCAACATCCATGAGACCAGGCGTTTTCAGGACTGGAAGGTAGAGGCAGGCCAGCGAAATGATCGATACCCACTTTAATAATTGATAGGCTGGAGGCGAAGACGGGGAGGGGGGAACCCGTTTGGTGCAGTTACACAGTCGCTCTTCTGTAAGCAAAGATTAAAGCAAAATGCGCGGTAAATACTGATAAACAACATTAACATCGACGAAATCCCAACAAGCAAGTGTGACCAATGGTTTGAAAAGTAAACTCCCTCATTTTCGAAATTCTAAAGAAAGGCTCTGTCCCAGCGATGAAAGTGCCTCGCGAATTCATCAACTGCATTCATTTCAATTACAGGCAAGACCTAATGTGTCCCTTGCAGGTGTTTGGTGTGCGTATGAGTGAAATCCAGATGTCGTACTGCCATTTAAAATTTGAAGGTTGCAGTGATGGAATCAAACAAGCATATGCGGACAATACAGGCACGTCTCTCGCGCTCTTTCTCTCTGTATGTGCGTACGTGTGTGTATGTGATTGGGATATAGAGTGTCTGCGCTATACATTGTTAAGGCTGATCTGACTCGCTCTGAATCTGTATCGATTTCCATTCCCTGGTCTCTCCTTTCCATTGGGGCAGCTGGAACAACATGAAGCAGCCCCCTCCCTCCTCCAACAACACCACCTTTCCCATCAACATCAACAGCTCACCCTTCAGCACATACAGCTGACTAATGCGCATGCCTACATTCGTTGTTTGCAGACAAAAGGCTGCAAATCACCATAATATATAGTTACAACAGTGCCAATCTTAAGGCAACTTAACACGTTTTAATAGTGCACCAAAGCAAATTGTAAACAGGCCGGCAGTTTGTGCTGAAATGCCAAACCTGCAACTTCTTCCAAATAACCATAACATACTATATAATAACGGGAAAACTGGCTTAAAAGTGCTTCCATTACGAGAGAACATAATGGTAAGTTTAAGACGATAGACTATTGTTAATAAATGAATGAAAATGAAAAAAAATAATAATAATAATCGCATTACATGATCTTTTGTATTTTTGATAATCAGGATATTATTTTCCCCAGAACCCTGCACAAAATCTAACCCAATGAGGGTTACAGAATTTACTGTGGGTGGGACTGTCCCAAATCAACCTGGGTTTATATAGCCTATTTAATATAGTCAGTAATTTTGTATTTGATGTGATGTGATTTGCATTATAGCAAATACAAGGCATCTGTAGCTCACACAATGTAAATTACAATAAGGCATAGGTTTTAAATGTTGGTTCACTCCCCCCCCTCTCTTCTCTCTCTCTCTCTCTCTCTCTCTCTCTCTCTCTCTCTCTCTGTCACTCACACACACACACACACACACACACACACACACACACACACACACACACACACACACACACACACACACACTACACTACTACTACTATTACTACTAAATGAGAGGTGCTGCTCAATCATGTATCCTCATTTTGTCTGGAATTTCATTTCTAATTCATAGCTCCATGCAGCCTTCTGTGGTCCTCTCTTCATACCAGATCAATAGGATGAACTACCTCACAGTCAAATTGCCTGCACTCTTTACAGGAGGCATGATCTGTATCACAGAATTTACTCCAATCAACCATTTAGTTAAAAAAACTCTTGGCTACATGAGGTGCAGTAACTTTCAGCAATGTTGTTGTATAATTGAATTAACAGTGTAAGCCACAAATCACGTTTACTGTAGCCCATGGACAAAAATTAGGCACATTCAGCAGCTAAAACATCTTCCTGTACACCTTCAACAGATGTCGAAGCATCAAATATATAGAGCCATTTGGTGCAATTAATTTCAAACACCTGTCTGAAGTGTTTCACATTTTAATGAGAGTTTAGGGCAGCTGTATGAATCAAGTATTCTGGCTCACCACAAATTCATAAATTAAAAACTTCTTAAATGAGTAGTTGTGTTGTAAATACCCTTTGGCTGGAAGCACATGTTAGTGTGTGCTATTGAATATGAGCCAATGGCCTGAGTAAACCTATGTATATTAAAAACAAAACAAAGTTTCCTTGTGCAACGTGTTTACCCAGGTTTTTTAAATACTCCACAGAAAAATACAAAATAAATAACAGATTGAACAAACACTTGAAAAGTAAGATTGAGCTGAGGAATTGGAATATATGCTAATTGTACAGTACGATTACACTCGCCTCCCCACGTCTGTTCTGCAACTACATGGTCGTGAGCACGAGATACAGAATTTCCCTCCTGTTGTAACAAGGGAAACTCCCGATTCTCACGTGTGGGCTTGGATTGTAAATCTTGGGCCATGGGCGTTGAATGCATACTGTCTCTACTCTTTCGTCCTCGCCGCTTATCTGACACCCTGACAGGCCATAGCTTATTAAGAGCCCGATAATGGCTTGTTTAATGTCTTGTGTAAGGCGGCCACTGTGCGACTAACTTACAGGGAATAACGAAGGAAAGAATTCACTTCGATTTCATTAAGGCAGACAACAACCCGGATGATTATTTCTACCAAAATTAAAATACTTTTTACAATATACATCAACGTAACCATAAATAGTCCATAAATATTTAGTGCTGACGAATATCTAAAAGCCATATGTATTTGTGGTTTATTTTTTACTTGAGATAATAATAGGTTAACATTATTTTTCAGTATTAGAAGTAATGCAATTAATATGATTTATTTATGGAAACACTATGCTAAACAATCGAATTGGTAATTAAAATGTTCTTATTTTTTGATGATCATGTTTATTATTATTATTATTATTAGTAGTAGTAGTAGTATGCTGAATCTCATCATTATTTTTTTATTTTCTCATGTAAGTCCAAGTAATTTAGTGAGCTCAAATTAATGAACTAAAGACTGAGTCGCACAATCTGTGAGCGGTCAATGCCGCTGGACATAGTGCTAACAAATGGAGAGATGCATCATACAAACTCAAGGGTTTGTAGCCCGGTTTCCTTGTAAAACTTGCTCATACTGCTGCCCAACAAACGAAAACATAAAATATCCAAAATGTACTCTGGACAAGGTTTAGACTATAGTGTAAAATCCGTTAAAACATTTCCTCATTAATTTCAACATATATAGTTAATACAACAATTATTTTACGCTTCATTGAAGAAACAAACATTTGCTACTACAAAACTCACTTATAAAACTGATAACGAATCTCAAGGTTACTTTAAATTTGTTGAGGAAATTGAGAATTCACGTATCATGTGGCAGAATTTCCTGTACGAAAGAGAGAAATGCGTCTTAACGGGAGAAATGATTTTGATTTTTAAAAATCCAAATTCTAGCGATTGGTATAACACCCCTGTGTACACAATATTCTGGACGAGTTCTGGTAGATAAAGCTATTTTAAGAAAATAGTTATTCACATAAATGTAACAAAATGTACTATATATCACAGGGACAAAATAGTTTCCACTTACGTTTGTAATTCTAGTAAAAAATAAAAAATAAATAAAAAAAGCATTTCAGCCCAGTGGTTTCAAATCAGAAAAAAAAAATATGGACACCAACGAAACTTCTCTCCGTGCCTCCCAGTCCCAGCAGTCTTTACCCGAAGCAACAAGAAGTTGACTCGATTCCGGATCGATTGAATCAAAACCACAGAAACACACTCCTAGCTCCTGCAGCTGCAACATGAAACAGCTTTGAGCCATATAAGACACAAATCTGCCGAGGCACAAAATGGCAGTTAAAGAAACTGATGGATGACCTGATATGACAGGTTAAATATGGACGGCGTAAATGAAGTAACGGGAGACATGTTGCTTGTTTCCAAAGTAATGCAATACTTGACCTAACGTTTTAGAAGGAGGCTTACTTCTGTGGGGCAGTTTAGACTTCATCGCACAGAAACGCACAGACAAGGCCTACATGTCTATGGGCCGTTTGAAATGCATAAATGTGAAGGGTATTCGACCACAGAGCTAAAATAATGTAGATATGCCATAATGAATGGCATTGCAATGTATTATCATCGTGTTTTACTATTGACAAATAATTTCCTTTGAAATTGTCATGGAAAAAAATTAAGTCAATAATAAATAAATGTACATACATAAGTCCCATCTCATACTCGTCATATATTAAATGTTGATAGGCTATCCCGACACCAGCAACAGCAAAAGATGAAGAAAAAACAAAGTAACTGCACTTACAGCTTTTCTGATACCAATCTCAATGCTCACATATAACATATTTATAAATAAATTCAAATTTGCTCTTGTCACTTAAACTAGCGCTGTCAATGGTTTAATGTTGGATTTCTGTGAACTGGATTTCATGTGACAAACATGTTCAAGTTACCATGAAAATAGTTGCTCAGTCTGTCTATAGATCCACTCTCAAAAATTAAGAGTAAATACTGATATTTATGTTCCTTTGTAAATGTAGGCCATAACCTCTACTTTCAGCCAGCATACAAGTACACGCTCTCCTGACTGTGCTGACACAATGGGAACCCTTAATAGCTGTTATTAGCCGTTTCATTACACCTGTCAATTTACCTGCTGTGTCTCCTATTTGTCAGGTACTCATGTTGTGAATATACGGTGGTCAAAGCAGTCAAAATGATTTTTTTCTCCTCCAAAATCTTTGTTCTTGTAAATATTTTTAGAACACATATCAGCAGCTCCCGAATTTGAAGGCGACTGGTTGTTGCTAATACAAAACCGACGTCTTAAATTCCTGTCATGTTGCACCATGTGACTTTTCACATTCTTTTAATGATTAATGAATAGCGACTGGATATTGCGTTCATTTCCACAGCATTCATCTTTGACTCCACTTTTCATGTTTGTCCATTTCAAATATAGCTTATTGTGCAACTGAGAACCAATATCTATATTTACGTGATTATATTATATCCAGAGATTTACCAATCATTTACGCACTTAACCAAAACAATCACCAACTGGATTATTATTATTAATAATAATGATAATAATGATAATAACAATTGAAGACCCAAGAGTCTCAAGAGCAGTGCAATGAGACAAATATATAAATTATCATGAAATGTACTGCATGTGTCTGCGTGTGTACGTATTTGCACACGCGCAATGGACAATGGATTTATTACATTTGCAGAACAAATCCATTGTTCCCGCAGTGACGTAATGGATTCGCGTGGGATGGCGAGCAAGAGCTGTACAGCAGCACTGCTCGTCTCTTGATGTGTCCATCCCACAGTGTTTCACACTGTGTGTTGTTTGTCATGTGCCTTCACTGAAGGGGCTTGTACAAGACGAGGCCTGGGTGTGCATTTATAAACACATTAATCTATAAATAGGTAAACTTAAGTTTCCCCGTATTCAGCACAAAAATGTACCTGCTCGTGGAAGTACCTGGTGGCTGGAACTACCAGGATTTGAACAAAATCACCCAAACTGCTACCTAGGCAGGGAACGAATCGAGTAGCATGCAGGTATCCCAACATGCATTGGCTCACTAACACGCGCATGGACAGGCGCTGGCAAAACAGAGTGTGAGCTTTGTATTATTTTTAAATGTACATTTTGCTATATTTGCCAGCTAAATATTTGTATGGAAATGTTAATTAATCCACAATATAGCTATCTAAACAAACATCAACTGCACAGGACATAGACGTGATTGTATTTTGAGGAAGAGATATCTTGTATGACAGACTGCCGATTGGGGCTGTTTATAACGTGCTTATAACGCTTACAATAGGAAACCATAAAAGTGTGGACACCAATGCTTGTTTAACTAATACAAAAGCTTGAATGCAAACACAATGACGCTTGCTCTATGCGTCCACGTTTGCTTCCATCCGAAACAAGTTGGCTCCCTCATTGGGCCTGGGAACATAGCCAATCCAATTTACAGGTAAGTCAGCACAGAATTCTAGCAATACCACCATTCGGCTCATATTATATCACAATGTTGTCTGATGAATTTACTTCTGTGTAGTCAAAGTATAATGCGAAACAAACACAGTGATATTTATAACGGCACAATCTCAATCTGTAGACATCGTGGATGCCATCATCTTTAATCTTCTACACAAAATGAGCCAACGGAGCTTAATATCTGCTACTGTAGCATTGCTTGACTGTCCATCAGATGTGCTCTTTAACCTAAGCAGAAGACAGACGATCAGAGACAGTGCCTGACATGCAGCCTGTTTCTCACCTGCAGTGTTGCGGCCAGTGCGGTAGAGTTTCACCGCACCCATTTTAATATCACCCTCGTTCAGCACATCGATTCCAGTCAGACCGGTTGGCTGCATGTTGCGGTTAGTTATCGATTCCTCTCCCCTCTTGTTTCTCCAACTTATACTCGGGCATATCACACACCTCCGGCTTTGGCTGCTAGGGCAACGTTCTCGTGACTAATATTTGTCTGCTTATTTACTGAAATGTTTTCAGCTATTTGAATAAGTACAGAGACTTCAAAAATACAAAATGCTTGGTTCTGGGGATTCTTTTAATACAGTCAGTTGTTGCAATGCAGTTTCTGTTATCGGGGTATTGGAGAACAAGGAAATATGATTACATATTATGAAGATATATTGTAGAATTGCAAAGTATCTACACAGGCTTTGCGGAATTATTGGCATGGGCAATTCACAAATCGATTAACAATCGCCGCGAAGATGCAATTCGATCTGAGTCACTGTAATTTTGTGTAATGGAAAACATCATCACAAAGCAAAATTACCGTATGTACAAACATACAGGGTATAAATAGGCCTACATTATAAATAAAAGTCCAGTATTTTATGGTTTTGGGTCCATTCATCAAATGCTTAAATCGAACAACACAAGACCTTCATTTAATAAGCACTACTTTGAGTAATTCAGGAATAGTTGTTTTTAAACCTAGCTATATCAGAGACTAATGGTTCCGAATTCTGTTCCAGGAGTACCCCACTGAATGCTGGTTTTCCGTCTACGCAATCTCTTGATTAAATGGCTGTTTAAAAACAAACATAAATTTAAGCTCAGAAAGTTTTTTTCTATTAGTAGAATTTAAATTTGGCACATTGTCACAAGGTTTGTTGTATCTTTCTTAATTTCCACAAATGTATTAGTCTCAGCTACCAGGTGACCACATTTTCATTATTAAGACGTCAATATAATATATTAATCAATATAAATAGTATTATTTATAAAATGAATAATTTTCCACTGCACATTGCAAAATAAATAAATTAAAAAATCATTGTTGAAAGATTGATCACTGACAAATATGGTATATTCTTTTCTTTGTAATATTTATGTCTATTTCTGACACAATATGGCATTAAGAGACTAAATCATCCCTCATTAGATAACAAAGGTGTCTTGTTTAAAACAAATAAAATCTCTTTGGGAATTGCATATGTCCCAGGGGCACCTATAGCCAGTAAGCATAGCAGTTTGGTTTTCTGTTTAAATTATTTTACACTATAAGTTGCTACATGCTAAACATTTCAGTAAACTGAAAACTACAAAATATATATGTTGCAGATTGTGTATGAAAATAATTCAGCTCTTTAAAATATTAAACTTACAGTCAGTCAGTAAAAACAGTGATTCAAATTCATTTTATACATTTCACACGGAAACTATACATTTACCCGATAACAATGAATGATTATTTTAGCAAGTAGGTCTTTGATATTCCTGGGTAATGATCACAATCTGATCATATAGTCACTAGATTTGGTTTGCAAATAATGTGATTGCAGCAGTATTATTTTTTATAATACAAGGTATACTTCAGTATGATGGAAGGGATCCAATTCTCTCTTTGCAAAGGTTATACAAGCAATTACCATGGATGTTTTTACACTTGGAATGACAAGTCACTCTCCACTCAAAGGATCTGTCAGAGCATTTAGCATCAAATTTCCTTCCCTCAATCACATGGAAATACATTTAATTGTACATTTTCCCTGTTAAATAATATCACACTTTGTCAGTTTCCAAGTTGGAGGAATTATCTCTCTTGTTTTCTCCAAATGTCTAGTACTACTATGGCAAATACATGGTTTTTATCTGAAAGTAAGTTTTAGTTTTATTAGTAAGCAAATGTTTAAAAACCTTGACTCGCATGCTTTTCTTTTTCCTATTCAAACATTCAGACAGTAACATGTAATATTAGTCTTTACAAGTTTAGTAATAATAAAGTCAATACAATTTCTGAGAGTCTGACAGCTGACAGTTTTTCCTCCAAATGGGTCATGTATAGGTGAACAGAAGATAAGATCTCATCTAAGAAATAATTTATGAATACCATAAATCATTGCTCATTAGATGTATAAATCCAGATTGTTATTTTTAACTGAGAACCTCTTCATTATATGGCTGCAGCTCCAATTTCATACATATTGTTGCACCAGATTGGCATATCAGAAATGAAATGAAAATGTAAATTCACTATTTAAATTTAACAACTGACTTCATACATTTATATGTTGCATTTCTACCATATAAGTAAAGAATATCATAAAACAAATGAGCCATAATTGAAATGGGAAATATGATGATGGAACTGAACCTTTAAAATGCTGTGATTTTTTCACATGCTTGGGGGAAAATTAACTGGAGAAAATCAACTTGTTAGTGATTGAAGAGAGGGCCATATTGTGGAGTTGTATAAAATGCCTGGAAGCAGAGTCGTTGGAAGAAAACCGACTTTATGTATTAAATTATCAGTATATTAGCACCGATTCTCGCTCATTACATTAAGGAACATTGAGTTAGGAAGTGTAGTTACATTGAGATGGGGAAAGCTTGGCACAGCCCTACGGCCTGAACAGCATAAATATATTACATGCAGCAGTTTTAAAGCGTGAGTCAATCGATACATAGACTATCAATCTGTGAGCAAAAACTTATTTGAAAACTGCGATAACGATAACAACATTCGGATTCGTCGTTATCGTCATTTTGTATCAACAAAATGACCAAGGTTATCATTTAAAATGATCCTTGATGTTTTCCTGGCTAACGTAGGGGTACATGCGTCTAAAATCATCGCAAACTGGTATTACATAATGTCCCCTCCTGTGAAAGTGTGAGGTAACACGGGAGAACATGTTTTACTTATTTTACAACGAGGTGAGCATCAACACGTTTGAGCTCCACGTTGGAGTAAGCGTATCTGTTCTAGGTTATGGACATTGTGAAATATTTGTTGAATTACCACGTCACAGATGGGGGGTACTGGCCAGAACTGATGTAGGCATGTGGGGGGGGGGGGGCATCCCTTCCATACCTGTATAGGACTGTCTAGGACTCAGACGCCAGTGACATAAAAACTAAAATAAAAACTTTTAATGACTTGACATAAATTTATATTATGTACCTGGTTTCTCACACACTTGGTTCTCCTCTTCGCTATTTATCATAAACGAATCCCATCTTACCGCCCTGGAGTCGCAGTGCAAAGAGGAGAATTATCAAAGAGTTCTAATTAGGAAAAACTGAATTTCACAGGCGAGTTATTCACAAATCGATCGATCCATATTGATTATTGGGGGCCTCTCTGTATCTTTCAAGCGGTGTTGCAAAGCATATTAAGGTCTGGTTGAAAGGAGAAAGTAGTAGTCGATACTTTTCAAGCTTTGTGATTTATTTTCTGGCTTTATTAAAGTTAATAACTTTGTTGGATTACCTTAGACGAGGGTTACATAATTGTGCTTCTTCAAGGCGTTGCAAAACTAGAATCACTGCTGCACATTTTGCAGTATGTCTCATTGGACATTTGCTTTATTGATACAAAATATGGTTGGGTTTTGTTATTCGCCGATGAAGAAATCTGGGACTATTTAGTGATGGAATTGTAAATCATTTGACAAGAAAGCATGGTTGGAAGCACTTGTATATGATTTTAAAAACAGTAGCTTTTTAACCTCCTGCAATTAACTGCAGAATAAGAATAGTTGAGTCTGATGTCAGTTTAAGCTTACTGTAGACAAAATGCATAAGCGTTATCAATACATTTTTTTTTCTAAAAAATGTGTTGTGTGAGAGTGTGCGCGCGCTTGCGCGTTCTACTGTAGCATTAAAAGCTGCAGTGATCGATTTTCCTCTTTTCTGCGGCGCGCTCGGTTCAGTAATCAGGGCCTCCATCCCCACCGATCGATCGCTATTGATCACAAAACCCAGCGCCTGTGGCGAGCGTGCCCACACCACACAGGAAAAGCACGGGTGACACCTAGCGACCAATAACAGACCAAATGAGACGGGTATTGAGAGGAGTATTTGCTTTCGCGCTAAGACACAACAAAAAGGTAATGAAGAGAATTGATGTAAACATCGTTAATTGCACAGTGGTGTATATTTGAAATAGCCATAGCATAGATCACTACATATTTTTATTAGATAAGAGACATGTATCTTTGTATCCAGCGTACTAATCGATTTAAGGTCGCTATATACATTCGCATACCCTTATCACCTCTATGAATATACATGCTCCTCATTTTGCTGTCAATCACCTTTTGTCCCAGTGGACATGGAATGTAAGTGTCACGAGACTGAGATACGAACACAAAGGAATAGGAGGAATCCAAAGCCTGGAGAAAAACGCGATTATATCTATAGTAAGGCTAAATATGCAGCTTGAAAAACACTCATTCGGCCGTCTATTCATAAGCAAAGGTTTTCTTACGCAAATTTGGCTGTTCTATGGAATAATGAATCGTTTCTCTTTCATGTTGTTTAATAAATATCATTTATCGTTTATACTGTTGCATTTTTTTCAATTATGAGTGAATACATATTTGCATTGTCGCCAGTCGTAGAATTTTGAAAGAATTTTGTGTTGACTATTACTGAAAATAGATATGCTTTTCCACTTTGTTTAATATACCAACACATGTATTGGTAGCGTCTATACCGCACGTGAGTGCCAGCGGCTTGCGGTGCTGATGTGAAATATGAAAATGATAGATGTGCACGTAGGGGGTTTAGACGGCGGCAGTAAACAGATTTGACTGCGAGGGGAGATCGATGCGCTCTGGCCCGACGTAATTAGACACACAGCGCCAAGGCACAGCGCCAGCCATTTCAGCACAGCTGTACGCTGACTGGAGAGAGAGAGAGAGAGAGAGAGAGAGAGAGAGAGAGAGAGAGAGAGAGAGAGAGAGAGAGAGAGAGAGAGAAATCTTCTAGTGTCCCAGTGAAAGTGAGGGAGGGAAATCTGAGTGACATAAGGGTGGGACAAAGGGAAACTGGAATGTGCAATTGAATAATAAATCAGAAAGTATGGATGCAAGGGAGAGAAAGGTGAGATGTCAAGGTGGATGCAGTGGAAACAGGTATTAGAATGTTCTAAAAAGTGACTGTTTAGCTTCATGTAATGGACATGTTTTTCATGGGGAAAACACCCTCTCATGAGAGGCCAGTGGGGGCCATACTTTGGGTTGCTTATAGGCAGTTAAATAATAACAGCCCACTATTCAATGGTTATCCCTGTAGTTGTGTCTGTTTGAAGCAGCAGACAGAAAATCTGCTGGAGGGGATCCTGACCACTGTCTCTGTAGAGTACCCCGCACACCTCCCTATTCCTCTCCATTCCTTTTACAGAACAGATTAATCTCTCTCTCTCTGTCTCTCTGTCTCTCTGTCTCTCTCTCTCTCTCTCTCTCTCTCTCTCAAACACACGCACACACACTCCGGCATTTTCTGCTGATGTCACTTGGCTGCCAGGTGCAACCCAAAAACAGCATTAATATTGAATCAAACAGCGGCAGCTCCAGCTACAGGGAGGCTGAGCTCTTCTTCAGCACTTTCTCACAGTCTCTCCCAGTAGGCTTGTCTCGGTTCTACCCCCTCATCATGCAGGACAGGGTATTCAAACCAGATAAGTCATCCTTCCTGAAGAGGTACATAGCAGCATAACACAGCAGTTTTTGTGATTCAGCATGCATCAGTGAATGATGGGGATGATATGTGCTCTCAGACAGCAATATTTGGTTCCCAGGAAATTCTTGGAATCCAACGATAAATGGCTTTAAATTATTTTTTGTTTCCTGTCCATCCCTTTAACAGGATTAACTTCATGATAAAGACAGAAGTTGTTCCAAAGTTGGTTGGGGAATATTCTGTATCCAGAAGCATTCTCAATGCTCTGCTAATGCTGTGTCATTGGCAATACTGTGGCTGATGATTTGTTTTTTCTCCCTCCTTCCCCTTTTCTTTCTTCACCCTTTCCCTGCCCTGCTTCCTTTGCCTGATTCCCCTGTTCGTTTTGAAACCCCCCCTCCCCCACACCCCATCCTCCCCTCTGTGGCCCCCACCCCTCACAGCCTGCAAGCGGAAGGAGCAGGAGCAGCACAAGGACCGCAACCTGGCCCCAAAAAAGCAGCGTCTGGTCTTCACCGACCTGCAGCGGCGAACCCTCATCGCTATCTTCAAGGAGAACAAGCGGCCCTCCAAGGAGATGCAGATAACCATATCCCAGCAGCTGGGCCTGGAGCTCAACACTGTCAGCAACTTCTTCATGAACGCCCGGCGCCGATGTGTGGACCGTTGGCATGATGAGCATGGCACCAGCCCAGGCCAGCCTGGCACCTCCGCCACCACCTTTTCCAAAGCCTGAGAGGCCCCGTCCCTTGGTCCCCTCCCCCCCAGGAAGAAAAGGGAGGGGTTACATGGCTTGGTGCCACTTCTCAGTGTCCCCCTCCCTCCTCTGTGCCATGCAACCTCTCTCAGTCACTCCAAAACAATGTTGGTAACCAGACTCTTGGTTGGTGGGAAATTTTTTGCGTTATTTTACTTTTTGTTTAGATAGACCAAACAAATTAAACAAACAAAATGCAGCACAGTGTAGGTTTTACACATACAAGGATGATCTGCTTTTTATTTCATCTCAAACCACCGCCTTCTTTTACGATGTCTTCAGAGGCATGAAAGCTTCATGAAACATTTAAAACCCTGCTTACCATCGAACCAAAAGCTTTGAATCTGCCCATAACCCACCCCAACCCCCATCCTCCCAGTCCCCATATCCACTTCCTGCCTCACCCCCATCCCCAGTCAAGCAGACGATGTCGGGCCTTACCCAGCATTCCCTCTCCAGACACACAGAGATCTCTGCTGACGGGGACACAGAAGTGAGCATGGGAAGAAAAAGAGCGGCAATAAACCATACAGCACACAGCCTCATAGTGGCAGTGGGTCCCGTCTGACAAGGCCAATCAAAGCAAAGGGCAAGGACACAGCCAATGGAAGAAGCAAGCTGAACGTTCCACTTCTCCCACTCGTCTTTCACAAAAGGTATTCCCAGAGGGCTTCCCATTTTATAAAAAGGCGTGCAGATCATACAGCAAACTAATGAATAGAAAAAAATCAATCAGTGTTTAGTCAAGAGAAAGGTCTTGACCCTCCCTGAAGGTGAAATAGAGCACACATGCTTTGTAACGAAGACACTCAGGTCTGCCCCGGCTCAGGTCTATATTTTTGCACAGATGTTGGTGACCCAGCTGGGGGGAACTGTCCTTGCTTCTTCTGAGTTGTATCAGTTCTGTTTGTCATCGTCAGGGAGGCTCCAGACCGTGTGCGACCTGCTGTTTGACATAGGGAGGAGCTTTTGTCCTGGCACCATACAAAAAACATGGAAATGCACAGGTCTGGAGTCAACCATGATATATGCAAAATATGCGAATGAGGAAGAGCTGTTGTGGGAATGACCCTTTTTATCTATTACAACATCGCTAAACAATGGCTACACAGCACCTGCCCAATCCACCCACTGCATTTCAGAGGCAGTAGCACCACCAGCAGTATGTAACACCAAGCAGCAACCAGCTACATCGCTGAGAAATTGATAGGCACGAGTGTTCACATGTTACAATTTTGAAGAGAACCCATAGGGGGGTGTGACAAGCCTTTGCAGATGTTTTGAAAGAGATTGATTTTAAGTTATACTGGTGATGGTCTTCTGTCTTCATGTCCAAGGGGACCAGTCACACCATAGCCTGATCTACACACTACAGTGAGGCACTTTCTCAAACACTGACTGTATAGTAATTAAAAGCGCTGAGCTCATACACAACTATGCATTAACACAATGTACACACAAATAAGTAAAGAACACACACACACACATGCTCACACACATGTCACACACATGTCACACACTCACAGTCCTGTCACACAGGTTAATTGTTTAGCTACCCAGCATTTTTTTGGTAGAATCTCTTGTGTATTTTGGGGTGCTACTGAGTTTCTTTGAGGTTGTTTTTACTGGATACAACAGGGAGGGTCAATGTTTTTGTGCTCCTATAAAAGTCAATTTAAAAACATCTTTTCTCGTCTGTTACCAAAGATAAATCATCAAAGGATTAAAAAAATAATCTTAACAAGCAAGACATTAAATATCCCATCCACAAGAGGGTGCTGTGCCCAGCCCCCTACATGTGAAAAAGTTACAAAACGATCTAGTGCCAATGACAGCTGCCTTAATGATAATCAGAGAAGGTACTGGGTTCACAGTTTCAGTGCCCTCCACCTCCCCGTCCCCTCTAGTGGGCAATCTGTGCCATAGCAACCAACAATCAACTTTTGAATCCACTAATTTATCTTTTTAAATGAACATAACCCAGATGGGGGAAAGAGTCCAGTGCTATACTTCATTAAAAAACAACCCAAAATCCTTATCTTGAAAAAGAGAAAAACTACAAAATGACAACCACAATAAACTAGAGACATTTTTGAAAGAAACAAACATTTCTATCTCTCTGTCACTCTATCTTTGATTCTCTACCTCCTCTTCTCCCCAACTCCTGCTATTTCTTCTCTCTTCTCTCATCTCTTTCACTCTATAATATTGATGCGGGTAATTAGTACCATAGACACAAAGTTTCTATTTCTTGTTACTATTGTGCTCTGTTGTGCATATGTAAGGCACCTTGTTGATAAATCCAAAAGAAAAAGTAAAAAAAAAAAAAAAACATAAAAAAAGAAAAGACTTTTAAAAAGAAACTGAAGGACAGAAACAAATGAGGGACATGGGATGTTTTTTGCATTATTTGTGAATATGGCTGACAAGAAGAACTGTTTCCAAGAAAAGGAGAAAATACAGAGGTGTAAAAAAAGAGCAACAGTGCAGCCCAGTGTGTGGGTGACCTCTGACCTTTCATCTTGGCGCTGAGTTATGACGGCATCCTCTCTTCTGAACTCCAAAGTGGGGTCTCACAATGATGATGCAAAACAATCTCCCTATGTCCTTGCTGAATTTGAGCAGGGAATGGGGGATGATGCAAATGTGCGGAAGAGGAAATGGGACTTTTTCCCCAATCGGCTTGGTCTGGAAATGCTCTTGTATTTCCATTGGGTTAATCACATTGACCGTGTAGTATTTAGATATGAAATGGCTGATTGGGGAGAGTTTGGAAGAGGATGCACGCTCAGTTTGCTATGAGCAGTGAGCTAAGGATGGGGAATAAACATTTGTAGAACACTTTTCAGCAAGGATAATGTAAAAGGGAAAAGTGATAAAACTGACCTTGTTTGTAGTGAGAACCAGTGTGGCTACCTCACTGAGCTGAGTGGTTTGTGAAACCGCCACTGATACCAAAGATTACTCCAGCCTGCCAGTCCTGAGCTGCCAGGGGGATGCAAACCAAAAAACTGCCCCCTGCCAAATACTGTTACAGACAGACAGATAGACACAGAACAGACAGACAGATGCTGACATACCACACATAGACACAGCGCAGTCAGGCTGCATTGTGCCACATGGGGGCGAAGTGGCTGCCATGCAGACAGAGTTGAGTGCCTTTTTCCTTCAACCACGGGTGGGACTGCTCTGGACACACACACGTACATTAACACACATACACCACCCACATACTTGTACATACACACACACATGCACACATATATACACATTCATATGTTCATACACTTGCAAATATGTGAAAACATATATACATATACAAACATGCACATGTATGTACACACACAAACAAATTCATAATCATGCAAACACATGCTTGTGTGTATGCAGACCCACACACACACACACACACACACACACACACACACACACAAGCACAAACACACAAGCATGCATTGAAAGTGGACAGAGTGGGGGGCACAAAGGGCCAATGCCGAGGCAATGTCAGCCTCAAAGGAATCCTACTTTTGAAATGTCACAATCCATCAAGCTACACTAGAATAAAAGCACTTTATCATGTGTGAAGTCTTTAGGACTTTTATGTATAGTTACATGCATTTAATATTCTATTTATATGAAGAAAAACTGTTACTTCTAGTTCTATAAGAAACACTTGATAGCTGTGCAAAGACACACCTTTGCACTCAATCACATTGGCACTCCGACCAGAGATATTTTTGTGTAATATAGATGGAGTGAGCGCAATGTAGCTGTGGAGACCAAAGGTGTGTCTATGCTGCCAGTGACACAGTGCATATATAAATAAATCTCATTTGTGTGCCACTGGCACTTCAAGCCTTTCATAAAAACCAATCTTGCATCTGATTGGTCTTTACCAGAAAATACATGCCCCTCATCTCTACTCCACCATTGACCCCTCCCCCTGGCTAGTAAAGGACTCAGTAGGCATGTGTGTTGACAATTAATTCTGAAATACCTCAAACCTTTCATGTAAAACTTATGTAATTTAAATAATAATAATGATAATGATGATGATAATACTAATAATAATAGTTAGTTTTGGAATTTGTGACTTGAAGCTTTATACTGTTGAATTATGATTTTATTTGTTTGCTCATTCTTTTTGTTTTGTTTCGTTTGTTGCTGTTGTTGTTATTTTAGTGGCATGTACTCAATGTTTTCATGAAGGAAAGACATTTTGAATGTTTCTATGGAAGCAGGAGTTTGAAACAAAAAGGGGGACGGGAAAGAAAGGAGACTAGCAGTGGTGAGGGAGGAAAGAAAAGGACGAGAGAAAGGGTGATAGCAGGGATAGGAAGACTAAGAATTGAATTAAATAGTATTGGGCTTTGTAGAGGCAAAAAGAAAGGAAGAAACTATTGGGTTTTGAAAGCAGAGTGTAGAATCAGCTGACAGAAGAATGAGATAGTTCATTTCTGCTCTGTTATGTCATTTTGTTCTCTTCTCTCCAAGAAGAAAATACACAGTTACTTTCCAAGTGTTTTCTGTGTGTGTTCAAGTGGTCCTGATGTTATTAAAAAATAAATGCAACTCCTCGACTGAAACGAGGAGGCTACCTTTTTTTCCTTTCTGCATGGATATTGTATTACTGTATAGAAAACTGCAGGAATGAGCTGTGGTGTAGTGGGAGAGGAGGATGAAAAGACTGGGGGGAGGAAGGGTATGAAGGAGGATGTGAGGGGAAAGGGTGGGGGCGGTGGGGAGGGGGTGGGGGTGTTGGAGGGGTCCATGTTTTTGGTCATTGTGGTTTTCAACTGGTTGTGTGCATGTGCTGTTTCAACCACTAATCCTTATTTACATACTGGATCAAGGTCTGGCGTTTGATGTCACTGCTATAAGAAGGTACCCAGCTGAAAACCCCCACAACATTTCCACATATTTAGGGCAGTAGAAGTAAATTTGTCCAGATGCCCCTTGAATGTCTTATGATTACCCTGACACATTCTAATGTGACTTTGAAAAGAAATGTTGTCTCATAGCCAAATGGGAGTCCAACTAGAACAGGGTGTCAAACTCCAGTCCTGGAGGGCCGCAGTGTCTGCGGGTTTTTGTTCTTTCCTTTCGATTGGCAGCCATTTTAGGCCTTGGAAACCAGGTGTGTGGGCTCTTTAGCCAACCAGTAATTTTAATTAATCAATTAAGTGCTAAAACACACCAAAAACCAGCCACCACTGCGGCCCTCCAGGACTGCAGTTTGACACCCCTGAACTAGAACCTTGCCCAGTGTTCTGAAAACTTTTAGCATTATCTGGGCGATGTACTGGGAGTCAAAAGCACCACTGACCAATCAGGTACAAGTGCTTCCATTGTATCAACCAACTGCTTGGAGGATTGTTAATGAGCCACATCTTACTCCTCAGAGAGATGAAGTGCTAGTCCTTGACCCAGTATGGTAATTGTAGATCAGTGATTTCAGCTCCTGCCCCTTCCCCCCTGTTTCTTTCATGTATATAAAATCTGACAGTGGGGGACAGTGTCATGGGTGGGAGGAGGGATGGGGGTAGGGGGTGTTTGGGGATAAGGGGTGGGGGGGTCAACTCCTTTTCAGACACACTCCCATTCCAGCTTGTTGTACTGTCTCATTCCTCGGTTGAGCATTATTTCATTGCTGTTCCAACACTGTGTGATTAATTCGGACTAATCAGAGAGACTGAGCCACAGAGCTATTTGCATACTTGTGTGTCATTATTTTTGTTTAAATCGAATCATGTGTGTGTTTATATTTAATGTGATATTTATTTGAGTTGCAAACTGTTCACACTGAATATGAGTATGGCCAGCCAGTGCTTGGAAAACTGACCCCTCCAACCAAAATGTTCTCACCTACTGTCCAACAGCGTTATGTGTGTTTCCCTTTCTGAAATGAAAAATAGTTGAGAGTCTGACTTCATAAGGAAACAGCTTATCCCCCAGTCACACTGTGCTCTCCCTCTTCTGTTACCTGTTAATCAATCAGAACCAAGTGTCTTTGTGATGGTAGAAGACAATCAGTTTCAAAAATGAGAGAAAGGTAGAGAGAACAGGCAGGAAGGAGGGATGGAGAGTTGGGAAAAGAGGTTCTCAGAGTCATGCATTTCTGCTGTGTTTTATGACAAGTTCAGAAACAGAATATATTTCCTGCTGTGGAACTCCAAACACATACACACTCACACACGCATGCACACACACACACACACACACACACACACACACACACACACACACACACACACACACACACACACACACACACACACACACACACACACACACACACACACACACACACAGTACATACTTGTATGCTGCCAAATTTATACTGCTGTCGCTTTCCTTGTCTCTCTAGTCGGCACTGAAACACTTCCTTCTTGACAACAAAGGCATACCTCAAACACTGACACCCCCCCCCCACCGAATAACCATCCCCACTCCTCCTCCACACAAGCCTCCCACCCAACCCTCCAAGCTTCACCTATCCCAGCCCTCTCAAAGACATTCCATCCAATCCTGTTTCAGATTCTGACAGTTTCACATGACACTCAGTGAATCCAGCTCTCTTTTGACATAAGACACAGCACGGATGGCCCCCTCCTCAGCACAGGGCTATGAGCAGCAGGGCAGTGCTCACACAGGGCCTCCACCACTCCTCCCCAAGCATCTCCACCTCTTGATCTGCTGTTGATGAAACTGGCCATGAGGAAAAAAGTGGGTCTGGCTGGTTCCTTTTTTTTGCACAGAAAGCTATGCAAACACCTGATCCCCAATCCTAATTGTTGCTGCTGGGTCAGGGTGTATAATCTCCCCGCTCTTCCTCCCCTGCCCCCTGCCCCTTTACACCCCCTCTCATGTGTCTGGAAGTTCCAGTCACTCAGTGTGCTGTTATAGAGTGCCTGGACATGCTCGACAGCACGGTGAGCTATTTTGAGCAAATGACCACCTTCATCTCAGCTTAGTACAATAGCCCCCATTACCAACTATGGCTGTGATATCTGCCCACGCTCATATACCTGAACCACAATGCCCCCTGCATTGCTACATCACCAATGCCTCAGTGCATCCACCCATTGAACACAAATATGCACATGCACACACATACCTGACTCACAGCTGTTTAAACCTAGTAATGTCAGTGAGGTTTTATACACCCCAAAAAGGGTGGAGCTACAATGAGCTCAATGACTGATCATTAGGCAAACCTGGCCCCACCCCACAACCCTTTAGGAAGCTGCCTCTCTAGAAACATCTTGCTAAAGCGATTAGGACTCATTTCTGCTGACAAAGGAGAACTTTACTTTTCTCACACACAAGTCAGCATGAGACATGCACACATATCATAATTCAATCAAACCCAAGCCCCAAGAAACAAACCTTCCACAAGAAGAGAGAAAATGCATGCCGTGGAGGAACCACAATGAAGCCATGCAGCAGGATGCAAGGGTAGCTTACAATTATACCTGCAATAGCACATCTATACATAAAACATAGTAACATATGCACACACACACACACACACACACACACACACACACACACACACACACACACACACACACACACACACACACACACACACACACACACACACACACACACACACACACACACACACACATACACATGCACACTTCATATAGTTGGCCTCCTTTTGATGTGAAGCTGAATGTACCCTGGGAGTGCCTGTACTGAAACCAAAGATTAAATTACATTAGTTGACAATCACACACCCCAACCAAAGTAATTCCTCATTCTCAAGGTCATTCCACAGGCATCACCACAACAATGATTCCACTGCACCCTTCCTGTGCTCCAACTTGCTCTCTTTACCACACACTCTGTTCCTCTTTTTCTACACCACACACACACACACACATACACATACACACACACATGCACACACACACACACACACACACACACACACACACACACACACACACACACACACACACACACACACACACACACACACATATATATATATATATATATATACACACAAACATTTTGACACATGCTGAGATGAAATATAGGAACATGTAAGGCTAGGCCTTGTGAATCACAGCCAACAACTTTTGGGTTACCAGAAAATTCCAAGAATGTTAGGGTAAACGTTCCCACCATGTACATTTATCCAGTTACCTGGATGTTTTTATTCTCTCTGTGACTTTGACAGAACTTGTTTGGAGCAACAACACATTCAAAGGTTTAAGGGAACATTTCCATCCAAACATTATCTCACTGTCCAGAAAATGATTCTAACCAAAATCTAACCCCAGTGTTTTGGAAACATTCTGTTGCATTAGCTGGGGTACATTAAGAACTCATAGGGGCCAATATAAGTGTATATGTGCATCCTTGTGTCCATTAACTGGGACAGAAGGACAGAGGGACACACAGACAGTGGAAAAGCACTCAGAGAGCCTCTTTTTCCCTCCCGCTCGCACAGGAGGACGAAGGGCCTGTGGAGGACTTTTTGCTTAGCACTAGTGGAGATCTTTGAAGAAGGAAAAAAACTGAGTAATAACTGTTACAGAAAATAAAAAATAAAAAGGATAATATGGGTAAATTGCGTGTTTTGAAAAAAATAAAAATAAAACAATTGACTCAATTCCAACCTGGTCTGGTTCCTTTACTGGAGAGAACAATGAATGTTGTGTGCAATGTGTGAGGACATTTTCATGATTAACCACACTATTTTGATTAGGCATATTCTTCTAAAAGAATAAGAAAATATTGCGGTTAATCATGAAAAGACACACATTGTTAATTATCATTTATTGGCAGCAAATGGATTGGACCGTATAAAACATGCAATCTGTTTCAATATATTGAAGTTAAATCTGCTGTTTAATGGTTCATTTTGATTTCTATTACATTTAAAGCCTTCCTTACTGCTAAGTTATATTTATTCTGATCAAAAAATGTGCCCCTAACTTGCCTTTAATAATATTAATTAAGAGGTGGTTCCTTCTACCTCAGGGAGGCACTGTTGCCAAATTCAGGGCCATTTCAAGCATGGGGAGTTGCCAACGACTGACAGAAAGCTGACAGTGAGCTGTGAAAATATAACACTGTGCAGACATGCATGCAACATTCTGCATACAGTGGAATTCACCATTTGATGCAAGACTGATGCCCTGTATAAGAGATGTGCTGAAGACCATCTTTTACAGTTTAAAGGTAATTTTAATGGTAAAACTCTTGAATGCAAAATTCTCTGAACATTAATGCGTAACTTGTCATATTTCATATTATACTACGACCATATTTCAGTCTGCATCAAAGCCATGGAGACATACCTTGGCCATATGACTTGAAGTTGTTATTTCAACATTGGCTGACACTTATACATACTGAGTCACTCAATGCTTCAGACTGTCCAGCATCCAATACAGTTGTCTGTGATTTCTCAAATTGGCAGAGATGGCAGCAGTGATGTGGGCAGCTTTTACTACAATGCAAACTACAGGTCCAGAATTGGAAGGAATACAGGGAACAGCATAAAACAAAAACAATAGGCATCACGTCAGATACCATTAAAATAAATATCCTGTTGTATGGGTCTGGATTCTGTTCTCATCCCTCCTGTTTTATTTAGACACACTTTGAGTCTGCACATCTCCATTAAAGCTACTTTTAGTAATGAGTGAATGCTCATGGCAGTATAGACTTGGAGTGGCTTGAATGATTTCTGTAAGACCAAAGGCAGAGAATGTTAAGGTATACAAAGCTTGCAGGTACGATCTCAGGTGAGGTACCAGACCTGCTTCTGTAGATATACATGACCACAACAAAACAAGGCCTCTAAGTCACTTTGAGTAAGAGCATCTAATTAATGCCTCAATGTAAATTAAATATAAACTACAGTGATACTCCTTTACATTATCGCTCTCACTAGTGCACTCTCATACACCACACTGATCTCTAGTTCTTTACATCATCGTTTTCAGTAGTGCAGCCACAAATACCGAACTGATCCCTGGTCCATTAAATTATCTCTCTCACTAGTGCACTCTCATACACCACACTGATCTCTAGTTCTTTACATCATCGTTTTCAGTAGTGCAGCCACAAATACCGAACTGATCCCTGGTCCATTAAATTATCTCTCTCACTAGTGCACTCTCATACACCACACTGATCTCTAGTTCTTTACATCATTGTTTTCAGTAGTGCAGCCACAAATACCGAACTGATCCCTGGTCCATTAAATTATCTCTCTCACTAGTGCACTCTCATACACCACACTGATCTCTAGTTCTTTACATCATCGTTTTCAGTAGTGCAGCCACAAATACCGAACTGATCCCTGGTCCATTAAATTATCTCTCTCACTAGTGCACTCTCATACACCACACTGATCTCTAGTTCTTTACATCATCGTTTTCAGTAGTGCAGCCACAAATACCGAACTGATCCCTGGTCCATTAAATTATCTCTCTCACTAGTGCACTCTCATACACCACACTGATCTCTAGTTCTTTACATCATCGTTTTCAGTAGTGCAGTCACATATACCGAACTGATCCCTGGTCCCTTGCAGTGTGGCTCTCACTAGTACCAAACCGATCCCTAATCCTTCACTACATCAGACCTGGGTCAATGACAGCTTCAAACACTCTCCAAATAACACAAATATGTTAAACATTGAAGCAGATGCCTCAAAATTTCCACAAAATATTACTAACAAAAACCTGTGATTGGATAAAAGATGAGTTGTTTTCTGGAGATTAAAAAATATCGTTTTTTGAATTTTCAGTGACCTTTAGGAATCTTACTGGTGTCAAAAGAGGTGAGCAATTCAAATAATACATTTGTCCCTGTCTGTACAATGTGTTTTACTTCTCACTGAATTCTTGCCTGATCAGTCCAATCTAGACAGGGAGTACATTCATCACTGCATGTGTGTCTGTGCATAACATACTGTCCAGTTTCAGAAACTGGAGAATAGTGTGGCAGCGGCTCATTTCACATACTATCAAACATGGACATCATTCTTTACATATACTTTATTTCATAAAAAATAAAAATATATGCACTAAAATTGCATTGTTATTTGTAAAATACAAAGGCTCTGACTCTTATATGCATCTGAATATTGTTTTCTAGCTCTCTGTTATTTGATTGCATATGAGAAAACAGGGAAACATTTTGAGTTACTTTTAAAATAGCTGTATAGTTCTTGCTAAGTGTGTATATGTATGAATTCAAACAGAGTATGGTATGAGTCGAGAACATCAAGTTTCACAGTTTTAAATGGTATATACTCTACTATCATTATTTGTTTAAATACTAACTTTCGGGCACACCTGGCTCAAAACCCCTTAAGCTTCCTGTAAAAGTATTGTAGATTATTGACTATTTTTCATTAACCATCTGTTTTGACCAGCATTTTCAACTGAACTTGTTTATTGTTTATTGGTTCTGCATTAGTTTCCATTGTTAATCTTCCATAACTTGTCTGTTATGTTTGTTGATTTTGGTTTGTGATATGCCTAATTTATAAAATTCTCACATAAAGTATCTGCAAGTTTTGTTTTGCAGTGTTTTGACCCAGGCCTGTTTCAGTACCATCTAGGCACAAAGAGATGCTCTAGGGCACAATAACACGGTAGGTCCCAGCTGTGTTCCGCCACACCTTGGTCCCCTCGGCAACCGTTATTGTGATGTCACAGAATCATTGGTGTCTTTTCTGTCTGGTTTGTGTGGCAAATCCATATGAGTTTCCCCTGCAGTTTGCTTCATGTCCTGCGGGGGTGATGTGCTGTGGAGTCCATGCCCCGAGGTGATGAGTCGCCCGAATCCTTGGCCCTGAGACATGGCGTAGGATGAGCGCCTCTGGAGGTCTCCCCTCCTGAAGTGAGACTGCAGCTCTAGAGGTCCTCTGGGGGAAGTTGTAGGCCCTGAACTGTGAACCTGATATTCACACATATGACAGCATATTAACACAGCCCCGGGCACAGAAACAGAGAAGTAAAACACTGGGGAAAACAGCATCCAGGAATATACTGTTCTGAAATTTGTCTGATCTGCTACAAATGAAAACCATTTGCAAAGCATATTTGTAATTTGTTTTTAATATGCACCTAAAATTAAATCCTGATTTAACTTTTATTCTTGGATTCCTTTGCATATCATACATGCTAATTTCATATGTCTTGGTGTCTCTGTGTCAGATAAGGTCACAGAGACATGGGCTTGATGAAATGTTCCCCTTCTGTGAATAGCAGGTATGTGCTGCTGTACATGAAATGTGATGACACACATATTTAGAGCATATACTCTGTATATTTTCAAAATGATTTCAGAGTCATAAAAATGGCGAGGAAATTAGTGAGGGTAGAATCAACTATCATGACACAAGAATGGGATTTTACCTGTAACTCGCTGATTTGATCAAATCATTGTATTTTCTTGTAATGACCAAAAACATATTGGTCATTCAAACAAGTCAGTGATTGACAGCTTATTGCAGCTCTACCCATGTTTTGGTTTCTTGATACATCTTTCACTAATCATTAACAGAAAGGTTACTGGCACTTTAAGAACTGGGTTTTGCCCCGCCCCACTCCTCTCAGGTTCTTACCCGATGAGTGTTGTGTGGGTGGAGGACAAGGCTGAGAGAGCGAGCGGTCAGAGAAGGGAGGATGGCGGTGCAGGCAGTCAGAAACGCAGTCAGCCAAAGCAATGGATGTCTGAAGGTATTTAGTGACACACCTGGCAGTAGGAGAGTAGCACATATCTGTGACATAGTGGTGGACCCCTACTGGGACATGTAAAGTACAGGAATAAGGGTAACCCTAAACACATATTCAAACAAAACATTAAACAGGCCTGTGTATGTAAGTGAAGAACATGTATGTATTGTGTGCATAGGTGTGTATGTATGCGGAAAGGTATATATGTGAGTAGCATTCGTGTGTGTGTGTACAGATGTGCAAGTGCATCCATGTGAATGAAGTGTAAACGTGAGTGGGGAGTGCATTGGTGTTGATGTGCATGTGTCCACAATGGAGGTGGACTGTTTACCAGGGAAATAGTAGTCTGTAGGGAAGGCTACATGCAGTCGCGGGGTGTGGAGGATCAGTGTTGACACGAAAAACAATGCAAGGCTCAGAGCAATTGCTGCAGCATTGTACTTTGTCCAGAATCCAGTCTGCAGAATTATCTATGGGGCACAGATAGAACACATGCAATGCTTACGGCAGTCCTTTGTAGGCTTTTTGGCATATGGCCCAAGTACAGCTATCAGCTATGGCTGTGTCATTCTCTGTGTCATTTATGTACAATTATTTCTGTGTAGTGGGCTGGGATTGCATGTCTCCCTGAGACCCTAGGCATTATCCCGTTTATTTATTTTCTTAGTTTTTGAATTTCCCAGTTATCAAACCTCTCTTGAGCTATTGTTCTATCATCCTCCAGCAAGGCTGAGCCAGTTGTTGGCTCACAATGTAGACCTTAGGTACAGGTGCCCAGAGCTGCACCAAGAAGATGCTTTTACTATGTAAGCCTCCCGAAGGCCCTGCATAAACCCTTACATAAAGCTATCACAACACTGTCCTGGTGCAGCCCCTGACACAAACAGCTTTATCCACTGACCTCAGTAGTTACAGAGAAGATTGCTCCCATCTCCACAGTGACAGCAAAGGATTGGTAGTCCAGGTCACATAAGTGGAAGACTCCAAGCGGTAGGAAGAAGAGGACCAGGGAGGTGTATACAGAATAGAGGAGGGTCCCCACCAGCTGCCCGGGGCTGAAAAGCTCCTGCCTCTGCCCCACGTGGTACAGCTCCGGCCATCGCAAACTGGCCTCGGCACCCACGTCCTGCCTCACCATACCATAAGTACCAGCACACACGACGGTCACAATCACAGGCTCAGTTTACATTCATTATAGAGCTGAATAACATTCTCAGACCATCCCTGTGATGCTCTGTGAGACAAAACCTCTTTCCATACCTGTTCAAAAACAGCCAGGCTCAGTATGGGCATGATGGTGTACATAACTGTGTAAAGCGTGATGAACCAGTTCTCATACATAGACTGAAAGAGAGACAGAGACAGAGTCCCACAGAGACAGGGCCATAAGGTTTACTGGTTCTTACTGTTGTACTGTTGCACATAATGAGCAATTTTTGAACTTCTCTCCTCATTAAGAGTACATTGTGTTGTATTTATGAACTTTGAAATTTGAAAATGCAACAGACATTCCTTTTCTTCATGTTGACAAAGTACACCGTGTAAAAAATGGTTCACATTCTTAACAGACGACAGACTCCTCTGAGCAGGGCAAGCCGCAATGCTTACCACACTCCAGTCAACCAAGAAGGAGGAACTGTCCTTATGAATTTACATCATCCAGCATGAAATGCAGGATACCCACATTATATTTTGAGGGTAGGAGAGAATATACCACATTATCATTATTGGGTGGACTTCCCTTTTAAGTTTGAGCTCTGACCCATGTTAGTGAAGTGTCCCTTGGGTTTTCTTACTTGTGCACTGAAGCCGTTGTAGAAGCTGAACCAGATGTGCACCAGGGCGAAGGTGGTGGTCTTATACAGGAAATAACGTAGAAAGGTGCAGACACGGCGATACGACCAGCGCCCATGGACCAATAGCAGTTTGCCCAAAAAACGAAACTGGGCCAATGAATAATCAGCATTCTGAACTGCCTGGCTGCCTTCCACACCGGTCATTCCTACTCCTATATGAGCCGCTGAGAGGGAGGTCGGGAGGGAGACAGAGAAAGGGATTGAGTCAGTGTTTGACTTCACTTAAAATTTTGCTTTGGTAAAATATCTGCTATCTGTGAATTGCACTTTTTAAAAAAGAGATGTCAGTAAAGAAGAGCAAAAAGCATGTCTCATTATGCAGACAGCGCACGCTCATGAGTGCAACTTCCTATCTTAGACTGAGACTGTGGCAGACAGTCGTTCAGCAGGGCTAATGTCATCGCAATTCCATTTAAAGAAATAACAAACTGAAATGGGCTGCCTCTTTTATGTGCTGGGATTGGCTAAGGCAGTGAGTACAGTGAGATGTTTGAGACCTATAAGCTTCTGTCACACCAACAGACATCCTAAACCCCCCCCCTCCCCACCGAATCATTCTCAATCAATGGCCCTGCTGCCATGCCCTCCCTCACTTTTGATCATGTTCACATCATTGGCTCCATCTCCAATTGCCATGGTGATGGCAGACGTGTGTTTCCTGACAAGCTGGACCATGCTTGCCTTCTGCCCTGGAGTCACCCGGCAACACACCACTGACTGACAATGCTTAGACAGAGTGACAAAACGCTCCCCCCACTCGGGTTTCTCTTCCATCTCCTCCTGGGGAGAGAGAGAGGTGAGGGAACTGTTATCATTTGATGCATTCTTGCATTGCTTTTTTATGTTTTGCAGTGTGATTGAGTACATGTTCTTGTGTTTTCAGTGTGTGTGTTCAAGCCATCACATATCTAGGATATTTGTGACAGCAAGTTTTCTTCATTTGCTGTTGCTGTGCCCACTTTCACAGGTTAGCAGTGAGAGGAAGAGGCCAACAATGACAAGACTGCCAAAGTAGTGGCCCATTAAATTTCAGAAATCTTGCTAAGTTCCAGCTATTACTGGCAGCTGCTGTATATTTATGATTTATTCAGATTTATTTATTTGTTTTGTTTGTTCAAACACTTACAGGCCATACTGGCATGATACTGTAACATAATATTGTTTACATGTCTTTGAACATCTGCATCTATGTATGCCCTGTTGTGGCTCTATGTGTTTTATAACATTACATTGCATTACATTACAGGCATTTGGCAGACACTCTTATCCAGAATGACTTACAACACAAAGTGCATTTCTTTCGGGACAAGGTTATCAAAGTGCTAGCGAATACTAGCAAAGTGCTAGTATTATAAATGTGGACATAAATACAGAATTCAAGTGAATGTGTTATCCGCATGAGAGGATTCTTTCTTTGAGTGTAGGCTGTGTGATAGATGATCTGTTTTTACCAGCTCAGGTCCAGTCACAACTACAGCAATTCCACTCCCCCCTGTCCTTCTGTCTTTTCCCCAGCAATCTGGCTCCTTGCTGGGGCTAATCCAAGGATCAGGGCTCTGCAGAAGCTGCCTGCAGTACAGGAACGAATGAGTCATGGGCACTCAATTACAAACACAGCTGCTGGCAGCGCACATGAATGAGGGTGTCTGTAAGAGGGTGCGTTAGTATATTATTGTGTCAGTATATCTGTGTATTTATGTTTCAGTATTAGTGTGTGTCAGTATATCAGTATATCAGTGTATCAGTGTATTAGTGTGTCAGTGTTAGGGTGTCAGTGTATCAGTGTAGTAGTGTGTCAGTGTTAGGGTGTATCTGTGTATCTGTGTGTCAGTGTTAGTGTGAGTCAGTGTCTGTGCATCAGTGCATTTGTGTGTCAGTATTAGTGTGTGTCACTGTATCAGTTTATTTGTGTCAGTGTTAGGGTGCATCAGTGTATTAGTGTGTTGCGACAAGGTTGTGCTAGTGGTGGAGTGGGTAAATGTAAGTGTGCATTAGCGTCAGTGTGAGAGTGCATCATTGTTATTGCCTTAATTCCTCTCCCTGAAGTAGCCTGGCATCTGTATCCAGCAAACTGCAGGAGTATCCAATGTTTACCGCTGTCTCTGCATGGAGAGAGAGAGGTAAGTGCTGTTTCCAGATGGTAAGGGAGAATATCTTGAGGTCTCTTGAGATCTGAGTGTCATTATTCTTTGTTCAGAGACCCAAGGGATGTATCATGAAATAAGACAGGAAACTTGAAACTAGTTTCTGAATGAATCCTTTTCTGATCTTAGTCATTTAGACTTTTTCAAAACATTGCTACATTCTAAAATCAAAAAGAATGTAGCAATGATCCATAAAAAATGTTTGGTTTGCAACAACATATATATATATATTTGTACAATTATGTATGATTAAGCTGTGTAAGCCTGGCCAACTTTCTGTAAAAATATTCTAGGTAATGAAACCGTTCATTGCGATTTTAGCTTAGATGGTAGCTTATTTAAGTCATGTCAAATCATGGTCTATCCTTGCGATCATGGCCTGTCAGTTGATGAGGAAACATGGATTGTCTATAGAGCCTTCAGGGGAAGGACTGATCTTCTTGAGAACCGAAATTACCATCTTTATGGGCATTCCAGAAACAATGCCTCGTCATAACTCAATGCGACTGTAGTCCAAACACTGGGCTTCTCACTTGCAGATGGCCATTTCTGGTAAATGGTGGGGTGTGATGAGTGTCTAAGCTAAACACACTGGGCTCTAACAAGGAGCAAAGCCCTCTTGATTCTCTAAGACTTTTTCATTAATATTCTGTGATTTGACAGGAAAAATATTGTTTTGCTCATATCAGTGTTGAGGAAATCTGCAGCTGTCCATCCATGACAACAAATTATAACTCCATTAATGTATCCCAATACATTACATCACCAGGTGAAAGTACCTGTTTTATCCCCGGTCAGCACCCACACTTTGATCCCGGCCTTTCTCAGGGTGGCGATGGTCTGGGGGACCCCGTCTTGAAGCCGATCCTCTATGGCTGTCACCCCCACCAGCTACAACGTCAAGAGCAGGGGAAGGGTCATCATGTGTCTTTGGATAATAATAATAATAATAATAATAATAATAATAATAATAATAATACTAAAGATGTGTATTGTTTTATTATCACTGTTGTTGCTGTTTTTGCGGTAACAGAGAAACTGTGCTAAGAATTAAGATTAGTAAAAACTGAAATGAAATGTAGCACTGATTCTCAAACTTAAAAAAGACCATTGTGGACCAGCAGCAGCTGCAGCAAGTGTACCGTTAGCTCACTCTCCATGCTGTTATACACCTGCTCCAGTATATTGTCACGGCGATGCATCTCCATGGCAGCTTGCGTAAGGGCAAGGTTCCACTCATCCCACAGTCCCTCTTGCACTGAGCGTGCTGCCACGCACAGGGTCCTCAGACAGCCCTGAGCATAAACCTTAGAGGTGCAAACACACACACACACACACACACACGCACACACACACACACACACACACACACACACACACACACACACACACACACACACATTCACACACATGCTGTGCTTTTATTTATAACAAACTGAAATCCCACATCCTCATCTACTCCGTATGTGCTTCTGATAACACAACAACAATGTAACACAAATGAGTTCCAGTGAAACAGATTTGTAATCTGGTCATTCTCAAAATGGAAAGAGGTGACATGGAAAATGGAAGTGGTGCATATGGACAGACAGACTTCCTCTATTGCTAGAGGAAGATATTTTTTAAGAAGATGAAATTTCTTATCTGAAAATAACACACACACACATTCTTATTTATTGGGTTCTGTACACATGTGTGCATATGAGTGTGTGTGGTTGTGCATGAGTGCATGTGATATGTGAATGTCTGTAAGTATTAATGTTTGTATGCATATGTTTTGGTGCTTGTGCTTGTATGTTTTTGTAAGTGTGCGAGAGTTTGTGCATGTCTGTTTTCTCAAATCAGTGAGAATGCATGCACATAAGAGTGTGTGTGACTATGTTTGTGAGTCTTGTTTGTGAGTGTGTGTGCATCTGTGTGTGGTATGCGCATGTTTCGAACCTCTAATGCTCTCTCAGTGCTTTCTAGGTGAGCGCAGTTCTTCTGCAGTCTCTCCAGGATTACAATGTCAGCACCCTTACAATAGAGCTTCAGCCTTCCCTCTGGGTCCCTCACTGCAGGGAGAGATATCATGGCCCTGTTTCAATCATGCTATATATCCATGCACCAGTCATGTCATATAGCACAGATGACAATTACCATAGCACTGATATCAATGTAATTATATTACACTGATCAATTATTACACAATCATCTTATGTAGCACTGGTACTGATCACCAGGTATCTATCACATATTACACAAATAACATACAGAACACATTTTTGTGTGGTCTATAATTTACAATTAAGTTCAATCTCATCAAGCGCTTTGGGATAACTCTAAGCAAAATGCACCACACAAAATTGAAATTGGTTGATTTGAAGAACGATTAATGAACCAACCAATACAAATGATTAGTAAAATTAAACAAACATACAGACATGGGTTGGATCTGAGAGAAAGAGACAGAGACAGAGGGTGGCTCACCCAGAACAGACATGCGTCTCCTCTGGCTAGTGAAGTCCAGCAGGGCGAGCAGCTGGTACTGGCGTGTGTGGCCCAGCTCGCTCACTGTCAGGGAGTCCCGGGTTCGAGACAGGAACACCCAGCCCAGCTCCCGTGCCGCCCCCACCAGGGCCTCCTCATCAGGGGAAGCAGCCTGGTACACCAGGGTCCCTGCAACAACAAACACACCTTCCACTGCAGCAGTACCTACAGGACACCACCTAGGACAGCCCTGGAAGACCGCACTGACTAGAGCGTCATGTGGTTTCCATTAACCAGCAACCAATTTAGGCCTTGGAGACAAGGTATGTAGACACCAATGCCAAGCAATGACTTTCAGAGTGTGATCAAAATGTTTGGTGAATGTTGAATAAAATCACTTTTTTCTACATCAGACACTTATATCATCAATTACCTGTAACACCGATAATCTTCCCACTGTTCCTTTCACTATCAGACCATTCCTGGAAGCTCTTTGTTCATCGCCATTTTAAGGTCAATTGTGCTGGATTTGATGTTTTTGGTTGTGTTAACTTTCTCTTTATTGAGACACTCATACCAATATGCACAAATAACAGATGCTACACCCAACTCACTGTTTTTAATGAAATTGAAGTAAAAATGTAAAAACATCAAAACCTTTCTTTCAGCCTTGTTTAGCAACAGATAAAGGTGGGGCTTTAATTGTATGCAGTGATTCAAACCAATGTTATGGTTGACATATAACATGACACAAGCTAAAAACCAGCTAGAACCATTTAGCATAATGTAACCTGATCTCACAAACTTCTCCTGGACACTAGAGAGAGAACGCGTTCAGACAAATCACTAGCCTTTAAATATGCCTCTCTAATGATTTCTGAAAGTGACAGTTCAACTAGCATTATTTTTTGTGTAGTTTCAAGCAAATATGATGTCTATATGAACAGCTAGCATTGTAGGCATGTGTTAAAAATACATTGTAAGACTCTGTAACGTATCATATATTAAATAATATTATATAGTATTATTATTAGATATTCAAATTCCAAGTTGCATTGCTGATTAATTAGGATTTACGTAACCGGGAGGTCATTTTGGCATCTAAACACACCTGCATGTACATAGATTACCATTGTTTTTGAATGTAAACGCAGACAAGGCTAACCTTTGGTGAAACTGCTGTTGATTCACACAGCAAATTTGTTTAACTACTAAATGGATGCACAGTGCGAGAGAGAAGAACTACTAACATTGCTTTTGGGGTGAAAGTTCAATTCAAAATCAGTGGCCTTGTACTGCTCAGTTTAACTGTAACTCTATTCCCTTTTCGCCTCACCGTCTTTCCACTCTGACATGATGGTGTGGCAAAGTGCCAGCGCGGTGAAGAACTCCCGGGTCTCGGTGCAGCCATCCCGCAGCCTGTCAACTAGCCGCTGGTCAAAGATCTGCTGCCCCCCTCGTGAATAAGGGTTCGAACTCAGGTCCAGTCGCTGCAGGAGAAACAACAATGACAGTACAGTACACTTAGATGTGCATGTATGTTAATCAGACTTAAACAGTTTTGTTGAAATATGTAAACCTTTTAGATTTACTACAGATACCAAAAATAGATTTGAAAAATCCTATGTAGTCAAATTTGTTACCAGACATCGTCCCCTGTGTACATTAATTATTCATGTAACACAGCAGCCACTGGCACTTTCATAGATGTTACCAATAAGCCTATGTATTGCTTGTTAAACATTCATGTGCAGCACATGTACCATGAGGTACCCAGAGAAAAGATAGATTGAAATATTTCACTTTTTCACAAATAATTTAAGCCTTAGACAGTAGTAAAATCCATGAGATTACAAGAAAAAAAAAAAAAACATTTCACCAATATTAAAAGCAAAATTCTTATGTCATATGATTTTTGGTTTTGGTCCATAAAATCTACATAAAAATTTTTTAAACACCCATGGCAAACAGATGTGATGTGAATGTATCATAATAACTGGGTCAATGACAGGAAGACAGGAGGGAGTAGAATCATTGCAGTTTTTGCTGAATCTGAGCTGGTAAAAATCATTGTTCACACAGCTTAGACACACAGAGAGAATACTCCCAGACAGGACACAGGAATGGTTTGAGGGTTACTTGGCCCTCTTCTCTGACAGTTCTACAATTTTAGGCCTCTTACCACTAACCTGTGTAGATATTAGAAACATTGATAGTGTTTTTTGCTTCTCCCATTATTTCCCCCGTTATTTCACTTTTCTCATAATCTGTGATGTGGCTTTATATTGATTTACCTCTGGTTCCTTCACATCATCTGGAATGGCTCCTGGAATATATAAAAGAAGGGTTATGTATGATTAAACTGAGGTGAAAGGGGATATGACTTAAAACATTCATTGACCTTTGAACATATCAATGGAAATTATTGACTTGAGCAACTGGACTCAGACCAAAGATTAAAAGAAGGGGAACCCACAACCCTCTGAGAGAAAGTGGGAGGCAGAAACTGTATTAATAACTGATATAGTACAAGATGTATAAAAGCAGGGATAAAAATGTTTTACTTGTTTGCGCAACTAACATTCACACTCATGGAAACAGCGCTGCAATCAAAAAAATTGAGACACCATACTGCACTCAGAGAAGGCAAGGGAGATGCTTTACACAGATAAACAGAAGTGGAGACTGCAGAGTAAAGAGAGACAGACCGTAGAGGGTTCCAGCAATGCAGCACTGGCGGAAGAGCAGGCGGTTCTGTGTGAGTGTGCCGGTCTTGTCGCTGAGCAGGTATCCCACCTGCCCAAGCTCCTCATTCAGTACCGTGGTTCTGGCCTGGGCTGGTGTGTTGCTACCCTCATCATAGAGACCCAGGTCCCATCCAATCAGGAGGCTGTGGATCACATGGATCATCTCATATCTGCAGACAAGCACATAGGAGTGGGTGGGTGGGCAAGAGGAATGTCAGTTTTGAGAGAAATTTGCAAAATACTTAATGATAGTGTGCATATGGTTTGTTAAGAATACTATACTGATGCTGGGTTGACTCTTCACTGAAAATTTAGCACAGATACTCAAGCAAAGAATCAGAAATATTTGATCTATTGAGTTTAAAATCAAGCACAGGCACACACATATTCATCAGGTCCCACACACAGCTCCAGTGCAAAAAAGCAGTCCCGCACACATACTCACACACATATGCTGTTCCAGAGCACACACACACACACACACACACACACACGCACGCACACACACACACACACACACACACACACACACACACACACGTGTGCCCCCTGGTCTCGCCCTCACGTGATGTAGAGAGACATTGGCATAGCAGGACTCAGCAGGATCACGTAGCCCCAGAAGACGAGGAAAGCTCTGTAGACAGGCGACAAGTCACCCCCCAGGGCTGCCAGCGGCTCTATGTAGGGGGAAACCCGTGACTCAAACACTCCAGCCCCCACTGCCAAGAGCAGAGCTGTCAGCAGCAGGATGAGAACAATCTGAGGACAGACGAACACTTGCACATCAGCCTCAAACCTCTCCACTCCAAACCTTACAAAAGCAGGACAGTTCAGTTTGATAAAACCACACACCGTTCGGGGCACAATCACTATTTTTTAACCTAATGCATAATCCCACTGAACATGAGACCAAACTGTTGATTCAAACCAGAACCATTGGACACAAGTAGAGTTTGAACTGGGAGAGGAAGCATGTATTAAATGTGTCTCTCTTTTGACACATGAGATTCTAACTAGTGTCTAGGCTGATACATTCCCTGGTTTTGCATTTACAAAACGCATTTCATGGTGAAATTCTGTGAACTACGATTACTGTATGATAACCTATTCTTAGTGTCATGGTTCATAATTCTCCCATTACTTGTTAGTGCTGTTCCCAATGATGAGTGAAGGGTATATTGATGTTTGTTGGTATATGATCATCTATATTACCTTTACCTAGTATGTTGAGCACTGATTTAATGCAGACCTGACCACAGACAACAGGTATTTCTCCATCAGCCTCCACATCTACTCTCCCTCTCTCTCTCTCTCTCTCTCTCTCTCTCTCTCTCTCTCTCTCTCTCTCACTCACCCCAATAACCACTTTATTTAGGATTAACTCCACTTGTGTCTTCTTCACCATCAGTTTGCCACAGTTCCTCAGGATCTTACTGTCTGAGCCTGCCCAAGAGATTTTAAGTATTTTATGTTTGTTTATGCATAACTATTTTGGATTTTTTAAAGATACAGAAACAACATTAATGTTTTGCTTAATAACAACAGAATATGGGTTGAGCTGTGTAGGCACGTATAGTACAAACATCTTAAGAACAAATTACAACCCAGAAAATGATACATTGCAACTTGGAATCTTATTCAATTGATTAAAATGATCTTCTAGTTCAGTGGTTCCTGAGACCGAGCTTGCCATATACTTAAATATATGTTTATATATGTTTATATATCTATGTTTGTTAACATAATTAAAAGCAGCTGCATGCACACAGTCTCTGTACCTGTGTATATGGCCATGCCATAGGTAATATCAGTGTTTCGAACCACAGTTCCCCTCAGCAGGATATGCTCAGTGTCCAGTAGGTGGCGCTGTCCCTGCCAGTACAGTTCTCCCCTGAACGAGTGCAGGTTGCTGTTTGGCTCCTCACACAGCACACGGCCTTGGAGAGAAAGAGTGAGATTGAGTGATGGTTTCAGCCTGCAATGCAAATATCATGCACTGCAAACATTGACCATCCACTGCTTCATGCAAGTTTATTTTGTGCTATTGTATATGGTATGTTTTGCATACAGTTTGCATCCATTTCATTTACAGAGTGAATCAATGCACTGAAGAGCTTTGCCCCCAACAGACAGTGATCGGTTCAAAACCTCATAGTCCTAGGCTAATGCCTACACATACAGATCTATCATGCCACACTAAACCTTACATTAATAATATGGCTTTGTAAGATCCATATGGAAAACATAAGAAGATGTATGACAGAAAACTTCAAACCGTTGAAAGATAGAAGGACTGATTCTACAGGGTCAGCAGACAGCTCCTGATGAGTGACAGCCAGGGCCTGGCGATACTTCAGGTTGGTCTCCCTGGAACAGTGTAAGAAGCAGACTGCCATCATAAGAATCACAATGAACACTTTTCTGCTCTTTCTGATCATTTACATTGCATGGATTAGACTATTGGTCTGTGTACAACAACTTACATACCTTACACTTTTTTCAAGTGCAGCTTACACTGATTACTTTTTTACATGCAGTCAATTTAAACAGTAGGATATTTACAGGAGAAGCTCTGGTTAAAATCCTTGCTGAAAGGTGTAACAGCAGTGCCCCATTAAACAGCACTATTGTCTATGGTGATATTTTCTCTGAGAACAAGATAAGAAACCTGGCTCTAGTGCGGGGTTTCATGCTCAAACCTGGAAACAACGTTCAGTGACACCAAGCTTGCATTGCCAAAGCTCCCACAAAGGGATGGTTCTTTCATTTATTAAACACACTGCAGCCGTGTATGAATAGGGATGTGCAAGCAACCACAGAACATATAACCACAAATTTCAATCTGGGCTTGTGACTCAGAGGTTGCAGGTTTGATTTCCAGGTGGGTGAACTGCCATTGTGCCTTTGAGCAACTTAACCAGAATCGCTTCAGAAAATATCCTGGTAAGTAGTATATGGAGTTTAATTTAGTAATATTAATTTTAGTATTACTTTTTTGTATGAGGGCATCTGAAAAAAAAAAAAAAATGCCTGAATGAAAATGTTTAGCCCTTGATCATACCCATCAATGTCAGCCGTCTCCACATAGCACAGGCTGTGGGGCTCAGAGCTGCAGAGGAGGAGGAGGTCTGCCTAAGAGGCCATGAGAGATACCGAGTTTAGAGTAGTGGTGTCAAACAGTGCCATGGAGGGCCATGTTTATGCTCATTCTCATTCTGGTCATTAATGCTGTCTTAATTGCTCAATTACACAATTAGAAATGAGCAGGTAATTCTGTGTTGGAGCGAAGAATACACGCAGAGTATCTAGACCAGAAAAATAACTCATTTTAATCTGTATGCATTAGAAGCAAACAAACAGGACTAATTACCCAAATAATGGATCTACTGATCTAATTATGAGGAATGGCTGGTGAAAAACAAGCACAGACATGGATCTCCATATCTACAGCTACAGAGTACACTATGACCTATGCAAGAGGAAATAGTCTGCAGCAATATGCCCTCTCTATTGTTAAATCAAGTGCCTGAATGGAATTTAATAAAAAACTGAGAGGAGCTGAACACAAGTTTGTGATTCCATTTCAATATTATTTTCTCAGCTTTGAGACTGCTGCTCTCAGTGACCTGCCCTGCAGGAGCTCACCGGCACTATCTGGTCTGCATGGAGCTGGAGCACATCCCCCACCTGCACGTCCTGCCACTTAGCAGAGCAGAACCTGAGAAAGACAGAGAGAGAGAAAGATGGTGTAAAGAGGCAAAAAATACAGTGTGTCAGCATAAATTAATGATAAGCTACGTAAATGTACATGCTAAACAAACACACACACACACACATACACAGTCTGTCCTCACCCCTGAGAGGTCAGTATGTCACATGGCCTTCTGTTAATCTGGGAGTCGCTGCGTCGCCGGGCCTAAGGGGAGGGCAGAATGTGTTACATATAATGTATTACACAATCTCCATGGTGATGGCATCTCTGATATTAGCATACTGTTGCTACACAATATTGAAGAAAGGAAGGATGCAAATGTTTGGACGCAGCTGGGACAGGGTCTGATCAATGGGCTGCTAACACTGCAACACCAGCTACTGAGCCCAGAGAATCTCCCAGGACACCACATCAGCAAAGAGAATGAAAGCAGGCATGAGCAGGCTGAAGCCACTAAGCAGGTTCACTAATACTAGTAATGAAAGAGGAGCACAATGGAGCTGGGGGAGGCCACTGAGGAAGGTCTTACCAGATCATCAGCCAGGTCTTTCAGACCCCTCACAGTCAGCACTATAAGCAGGGGGATCATGGTGGTGTACCACTGCAGTGTAGAGATGGCCGGAATACACTAGAAACACACATATAAAATCTTATACCAGAGCTCATCACTAACTTTGAACACTTTCATTCAATAAACCTGAAAATTGTCTTAAACTGGAGCCAACCCTGAACACTGTACAGTATCATCACTAATTTATCAACACACCTGTCCCTGAACAGATTCTCTTATCAGACAATCTCAAATCGTCCCATATCAAAACTATCCCTGACCGTATTCTCTGACCATGCACGCTGTCTTGTTTCCAGAAATAACCCTGAACACTGAAACTGAACACAACCTGAATCAAGAACTAACCATAAAATAATTTCATACTAGGATCTGCCCTGAACACTCTCCGGTAGACTTCTCCTGTAGACTTAGAGCAGTTCCTTCCTGAAAATAAGACTAAGTGTTGGCTAAATCTGGGACAAACTCTGAACACTTATGCTGCAACAAATCCTGAAAATCTTACTTGTAAAATATCTACATGTTTCATCATTCTGGAACCCACAATATGACACACTATGACAAATTCTGCTTCAGAAATAGAAATACCACAACATTTGTCCTTAATGTGAATTTATAAATTGAAGTGTTTATTTTTATTTAAGAACAAAGTGTAGCAAGTTCAGTCAGCACCACAATTTACTTACTAATTGTTAAAAAAAAAAAAACACTTTTCAGCATTTTGGGACAAATTATCACTGAGTCCTTGCCAGTCTTGCTAACAGAGGGAACACAAGATCATTTGGCAGAGCTAATCCATACAATACAACAGGATGAGGCAAATGTTTGAGGAAAGACAGTGTCTGACCTGCATCACCACAATCAGTAAGAAAAAGAGGTTGGCCATACGCTGGAACTGTTCATACAGTGTGAGTGGCAGGAAGGTCAGGGGGGAGTATTTATAGCTGCGCACCACATTGTCCTAGCAACAAGAAACACACAATATCACACAGTGGAACATGAAGCAATGTGTTGTGACAAGTGATGGTGGACTTCCCTTTACCACAGCAAAATCTAGTACATTCAGTTATGTGACTCACAGCATATTTCCCCTTGTGGAAACACAGAATGGATCTTTTCTTTTGTGCTCTGTGGAACTGGCGGTTATTAGCTTGCACCTCCCAAGACAAGTCTGGAACACATACAGAGAGAGGGGGGGACACGGATTCAATCAGTTTTGGTTTGATTCATTTTGCAGTTTTGATTTGTGTTTCAATTGTTTGTGTTCATCAAGGTTGAGGTCAATTCCACTTCACTTCAGAAAATGACCTGAAATTTACTTAACTGGAGAGACCTAAGTAAAGGTTAAAGAGACTTTTTCAGTTCATGAACTGAATTTGTGTGTGTGCAGACTCATGAGTATATCTGGACATTGTGTGCACTGCTAATAACATACATATAAGTCCACTCTTTAACCTCATGGACAGTCTCAACAATGCAGGGGGAGCTCACCTGTTTTATGTCTGCTGATCATTTGGTCACCCAATCAGAGTTAAACAATTCAGCAGTTTATGAGGACATTGTCATTTTCGTAGGAAAGCCAAGACTGCAGATATTGCCAACTAAGTTTACTTTTTCTGATATTGTGTTTCTCACTGTTTTCACTCTGGCCATGTACAGGCAAATGGGTTTGTGTCTCACATTCTGATTAGTTGGGATGTTTACAAAGGACTTACAAAGCTAGACACAAATTTTTCATGCGATAAGGAAAATATAAGAAGAGAGACTTCAAATATTTATATATATTTTTGTCTCAATTGCTGTTGAATATATGCTTTTACCCTTTTTTTCCAAAGGAAATGTCTTCTGCGGTTTTCCCAGCTTTTTTTGCAAACAATATAAGCATACGTTTGGTAGAACATTTTATTTGCCATAATGGCACATTCAGTAAGCTGTTTACAACAATATTTGTGTATTGGTTGGAAAAATGTGAACGTGAAAGATTTGTATGAATTCCCTAATGTGTGTATCTGTGTAGCTACCTGGATGGAGATTACATGGGGGATGTGATTGTGGTCTTCCCTCTGTAGTGATGTTGTTTTATTTTCTTACTTTCTTACTTTCTCTCTTTATCTCTTCTTTATTTCTCTTACAATTGCCAAAAAAAATTCTTGCAACCCTTTTAACCAGCCCAACAGACTAAAATATATGACACAACAATCTGCTACAGAGCAAATACACTGATCCACTGAGCTTCACTCATAGAGTATGATACAAAAGCAACATTTTGGCATGCTTATTTTCAATGGATGAGGCCTAGGGAAAATAAAGCATGCCACCAATTTGAAAACCTCTCCCTTACCTAAAAAACACAGATAAACCACACAAAACAAACACAAACAAAGAAGCAATGAAATAAAAAACTAATTGAAATGAACAAAAATAGCCAGAGGAGAGGAACAAGGAGCCAGCCAGCACACTGACCTGTGTTCTTGGAATCAGTATTATCCTGGTCGGACATGGTGGAAATAAAAGGAAGAGGGACCACACTGTCAGGTTAAGAGGGAGAAAAAAGTAACTTCACTTTGTAACTCATTCACCAAGTTACCACACTGTCTTTGTATACATTAGCAACAGTGTGAATCTTTATACCTGCCTGAGCTAGGACACACTTGCAATGCCAGTCAGCACTGAGAGCATTGTATTGAATGCTTACATTTACACATTAAACTAGTGTTATCAATGCAAAGCTTGACACCCATTAACCAAAAGAAAAGGAAAACAGCAAAAACGGACAAATCTAAGGTCATTGTCTAAGGACTAAAAACAATGCAACTGCAAAAAAAAAAGAATCTGTAGAAACATGACAGATGCATACATATGTCCAACAAAAATGAAATCCAACACTATTTTTAATTATTACTGTCATGTCCATATTTTATTTACAATATATTAAGAGACAGAAACTATTTTGTTCAGAGGCTCTTTCAGAAATTCCTTCTCTCCATCTTTTCCCACACAGACATATGGTATGTAACTGCATCAGTGTTAAACTGCACAATATGAGACAATATACAGTGATAAACATTTCAATATAAACATTTGACATAACAAAAGGACATTTGATGAAGTAACCCTTTTATCATCCTAAACACCATGAAGGCTCCTAATGTTCTAACTGAATGCCCTTATTTCCCCTATTTTTCACTGGAAGGAACAAGACTACGATAATGCTGGTGAAACACAGGTGTCCTTTGTGCTAAACACAATGGCTTAATCTAGGCCAGTTGCAATGACTGCATTCCATTCTAGTTCCATACTCCTCACTCCACTTGATACATAAGAGAAAGCTCATATCAGTCCTGTAATGTCTCATGTGATAGGTAATAATTATCCATAGCACCTGAGAAACCTGTGTAATGCAACACAATGCAACATTAAAAAAAAATTCCTGTTATCTTTTTTGACATACAATAATGTTTTTGTGATGTCAGTGATGTGAAACTCCCACTTACCCCAGAATGCAAGTGAGTGACTTGGACTATAACTCTTGCATAGGTCAAACGTCCTTCACTGCATCAGCTACAATCAGACCTGGGCAAATTACGTCATCTGATATACTGCTAGCAGATAGAGGGACTGAATGTTTTGTTTAGTGACATTATCAGATAACTGCAACAGTGTTGTAAGTTACAGGCATCTAAAGAGTTAAAATGAAACTAGAAAGTCCTTCAAATGTTCATTTATCCTAGATCTAGTTGTGCCCTGCAAAGACCAATTATACTCCTAAAACACTCATATATCAAGAAGAATCAGAAATTAGTTTCTCTACCAATGTCTATATATCCCCAGAATAAATCGTCTTCTTTCATGTGAATCTGTGAAACATTAAACTGCTATTCTATATATAGAAATTGGATTTAAAGTTGTCTTGACATGTGCAAAACTCATTTATATAGATTTTGCATGAATCTAAATTTGGAGTGACACACAATCATAAACAAGTCTCCACAGTCTGCTAGCCACCCTGATGAAAGCCTGCAGTGTAATTCCACAGTCGTCACTGGTACAAGACCTTCACTTAGTAATGCTAAAACCCAGGAGGACCAGACCCCTTTTTTTGCATCATTTAGCAGAGACACGGTAATGTATCTGCCTGTCATCTCCCATACTTTGCTTTGAACTTACCTTTTCCTTCTGTATTCTCTCTGCCTCTTCCTCTTGCACAATTTAATTCACTTTAATTCAATGTCATTGGCGTGATGTACAGATAGTAAATAAGCATAAAATGCACATAGTGCAGAAAAATAAGAATACATCTTAACTAGTGAAGAGAGGTAAACACTGTCTTTCTAATGATAATTAGGATTTCTGTCTCCCTTTTTCTTGCTGTATCTTACTTTCTGTGTCAAGGGTTGGATAATCTCTATTGACTCACTCCACCTGTTGCAGAAAGGGAGGGAATGGGATGTAGAAAGTGGCGGGGAGGGTGGGGGTGGGGACTCGTGAGAGTCGGTTTCATAAACACCCAATGTGGATTCCGGCCCCACCCTCCCTCAACACCCCTGAGACTCCCTGCTGACGGAAGCTTTTCCCAGCCGGCACCCTTAGGGAAGGACACCTCATCCACCCCCCAAATGGAGTCCCACACACCACATTAACAAAAGCAGCCTGAGTTCTCCCATAACCCGCTATTGAGTGGGGCTACAGTGAGCAGATAATCACTGTCTGATTTTCACCAAACTAGATTATTCTTTTCTCTTTGCTTTCCTTCCTCTTCTCTGTAATTAATTACATTAATAATTCATGTTTAAAACTTTTGTAATAGTTTTGTTTGATATGTATTTACATTTTTGTATATTTGAAGGTTTTTAAATTAAACAAGGATGGGGTATCTCAAAGCCTCTAGTAGATACTTTCTTGACCCTGCACACATCTGTTTTTACTCATGAGTGTTTTACATCAATGTCATTTTTGCACAGTCAACTTAACAAAATTATGAAGTGATTTTCCACTCCATAACAAGATACAATGATTTTTTTTTCAGATTAGTGTGAACCAGTGGCATATATGGAAGCACTGTGCATTTCTCGTTTCATGTAACCTCATTGTTTAATCACTGCCACACTGTTCATAATTTTCAAGCAGCATGGATACACTGAACATTTAAAAATTGATGTTTTTTCATGCTAGGGAGAGGTAAGGTATTTGACCAGTCCCAAACAGCTCCAAAAGTGAAGCCGTGTTTTGACTAGTACCAATGGGGTCCTGTTACATGAAAGCAATAGAACACTGCTCCTTTGTGTCTGGCCTACCTGGAAGTGCATAATGCTCTCTTCATCATTATACATTCTCCTATCCCTCTCAGAAGATACTATAGTCAAGGGAAATGTCTCTCAGCCTCACATCATTAGTCTGTCACTTGCTAATTATTTAGGCCAGAGGTGACTGTAAACAGCCTCCCAGTGATGTTAAACACTTATTAAATAGAAAGGGATATTCATTTTGAAAGCAATTTTTTATTTGAACGTTAATAATATTTGTTAATATTAAGGCTGTGTAAAAATTTAGAAATATTACAGAGAATCGACCCTCATCACTCACAAACAATAAAAGAACATTACAAGACCCATATCTCAGAGTGCAAGGGTTGCTGTATGACCAGTATTTTCTTTCATCTCAGATCAGTTTTACCCATTTAAGTTATGATGGGTAGTTGATTCCATAATCCATCATAAGGAAGCATGAGAGACAGTGCAAGGGGAAAAGGGGGGGGTGGGGGGTTCCACATTTGATCAATGTATCAGTGCAGCTACCCTTCTGCAGCTTCTGCTATGCATAATACAGTGACAATTCTTTACACCATTAAGACAAATAAGCAATCTGGAAATTAACTCCTCATACAGAGTTTATGACAAGTGCATTGAGCTTTAAGTTAGCAATACCAACAAAGGTTGCTATGATACAAGCACAATTTCTCACGAAAAAAAAAAAACCATTACAGACATGGGACAAAAAAGTCAGCAGTCATTTCAAACCATGTATAAGATATGGACAGGGGTATGGACAGGTCTGCATTCCTCCTTTGAGATGTTTTGAGAGCATAAGACAAAGTCCTCCATTAAACCTCTAACAATGTTCTCCAATGTTTAAAATGGACCACTTATGGTCTTAGGAGGAAACCAGCTATGACATCATTGCAGGTGTAGTTTTTATAGTTTTTCCTCTTCACTACTTCTGTTAGTATGTGAGTCACTGATTAACTTGCCCCCACCAAGGGGGAGAGTGAATTAAGCAGATCCTCAGATTTGACTGATGACGCCTGAGAGCAGGGGTGTGCATGGGTGAGGACGTATCTTTCTGGATTTAAATATCAACTTCTACTCTTCATAATTCAATTAAGCCCAGTTGTTTTTGTGATTGGATGGTGAACTGACAGTAAACCATTTTAATTGACCAATTAAGTGTATAGCAGCCATGGAAGCCAGTATACCCTGCAGTGCTCAGGGAGCAGGGAAGAGGATTCCCCATTTAGTCAGCTGTCTGCAGAGAGACTGGCAGGGCCTGAAATGCTCTCACCAAAGGGCTGAAACAGAGCCAGCCTCATTGGCCACACCCAAAATATAAGCCTGCAAGGAGAAACCTCAATGTTACTCCAGGACTGATGCAGAGTCAATTATTTGATGCAATCAATCATTGACATCCATTAACTTTGAGCTTGCCAGAGTTATTTAGCATGTTCATCTTGAATTTCACCCAGAGCACTGTGCGCATTCTAAAGACACATTTGCTGTTGTTATTAGATGCTTTGTTCAGGGAGCTTTCCATCTTGGCTTGTCAGATACTCCGCTTGCATTGCCATCTAGTGGTGACAGGCAGACACTGCCGTGCAATACATGGTAACATTTCAGCAGGCCCTATAAAGCTGTATATATCTCTGCCAACTCAATCAATTTATTTCACAGCCCATTCATTGCATGTGATTCTACAAACAAACCTTGATATATATGTGGTTTGGAGGGCCAGCTCCCTTTCATGTTCCTCTGACCAGAAGTTCCATTCTCACAGTTTGTGAATTTTTATGTGTATACGTGTGTGTGTGTGTGTGTGTGTGTGTGTGTGTGTGTGTGTGAAGGCGCGCGCGTGTGTACATTTGTGTATGCGCGGACATGAAGGTCTATCTGGTCTATCTATTTTTAAATGTGGGATTGGGGCAGGGTGGTTTCTGTGATACGACAGAGCGTTTAGTTTTGTGGCATTAGGTCTCTGGCCTCCAGAGCCAAATTTGACCAATCCACCCGGCGTTTTCCACTACAGTTTAACTGTTGCCCACTGTTACCAGCCAAACCTCACATCCTCACAGCAACATACACATATCTCTCAGAGCATTCATTCCAACCACTCAAAATAGTTCAACAAGGAGGGTGGGGGGCCACCTTTGTGATAACTGCCCTCTGGTAATGAACGTTATCAGTTCTGTTCATTTTTGGACAATCACCGCAACTGCTGTGTCAGTGGTCATGTGAGAATTCAGCAGAGCAACGACAGAAACACCTAAAAACAAGCATCTTACTCGCATCTATGTTAGAGAGATGCAAAACTACCTTGTTCTCACTACTATTGACTACTGACTGGCACAGACAAATTTAAGAGAGAAGAAAGGGTAGAAAAGCAATGTAGTGACATTTCACAGCAAATGGGGAATTGAAACAATTTATGGAAAGTGATAGCCTAGTGTGTTATCAGTGTGTGCACAGATTTAATGGGTAAATGTGAGTGAAATATATTCATTTAGTTACATCACAATGCCTGTGAAGCCTGTGCCAGATGTAGTACGCGGTTAGTAAAGATGCCAAGTTACATTACAAAGCCAATGAGGCTAACTAGACAAAGCATTGTTTGTGGTCAGGCTAACAAATGTTAAAAATGGCTTTTTAACCATGACTGATCTTCACTATTTATTGTACTGTATCCTTGAAAATAAATGTATTTGAAATGTTATTACCTTATAGAGCAAATTGCACCAAACATTTTTACCATGCTTCTTATGAATGAAAGCTAGTTCGTGTCATCTGCCAAACTCTGACAGCAAGCTAAAAGTGTGATTCTGCCACCAATGGAGTGTGAGTGTGGCTATAGGATCAGTTTTGCACATTATTGTCTTGGCTGCTGTGTCCTGTTCTATTCCTTTTCTCCAACAGCTGGACTAATATGGGTATGTTGGGGCCACAGTTGAAGCCAGAGTGTAATCAGTCACTGTATGCACCTACTAACCTGCGTCTGGTTTCCAGATGTTTCCCTTTGGCATACAAAATGCACCACATAAAATATGCCAGTCTTATGTCAGTCTTATTTGGACATGAACATTTGAGGTCTTCGGTTTTTTTTTGCAAATTCACATCTTTCGCTGTACAATCTCAGGCCTCGTTAACTTTCCAAGTTTAGACTCTCCTTTAGTCTAATTGGTGCCTGCAGGTTTTTGAGGATGGATTTGGTTGAGTTTGGCTGGGTTTGTCAACTTAGTCACCCTGAAACTTGATTTGTGAGAAGTTGTAACTGACCATTAGTTCATTAATAGAACACATCCACAGAAGCTGGGCAGTTTTTGAGACTTGTTCAGCTAATTTTTATAACCTTGACACACTAAGCCAGCCCTTCAGTAATGTGATAACATTTAAATATCACTTTAGGAAATGGGCTGGGGCCAGTTTCTCTGACATCATTTTCTGATATGCGAGCAAACATGACCAAAGAGGTCCAGTTAGCAGTAGGTGTACTTATTGTTATGCAGTGTGAAGACAAATCAGGATGTTTTGTTCACACATGCCAGCCACAAATAAAATATTGTAGCAAAAACAAGCCTTTGCTTTTTACTTGACTGTGCAACTGCAAGAGATTTTACCCAGAGATCTTTTCTGCTTTGGGAGATAGAAGATGCCGCTGCAACAAATAAGATGGAACATTTATACTTTAGTTTATTGTATTCTTGCTTGCTTTACATTTTTATTAGTATTAATAAAAGGATGTGTGTTTGGGTCAGATATACCTAATTTGTTTAAATTAATTGGAAATATCACCCCAAGTGAAAATGGCACACTTAACTTATACTTGAGTGTTTCCAGTTTGAACAGGCATGAGGGTAGTGTTTTCATGCTGCCTGTGGGTAACTCTGCTTTGTAATGCAGTGAACTGATACATACACAAAAAATAAATAAAGAAGTTAACATATAAAAGCAGAACATAAATCCTCAGACCTCATGCTGTGAGAGAACCGCTAGACGAAGTGAGAGGAGGGACATTAGTCACTGCATGAGGTGTAAAGAGTAACCCATAGACACATGCCTTTCTGTCGGACTGTGGCATAGGAGCAACTCTTGCGCAGCAACCCTGCCTATCTCACCACAGTCTGGACAACAGGAACTCCATAGGGACTATGCTTTTTCTATGGAGACTCAGCTTTTTGCCCATAATACCTGAGGGTGTTCTGGTTTGAAATGACTACTGCCTTATTCTGGGCGGGTCTTGACTGGATAGCTGGGTAGTTTCTCTGGTGCAGGCCTCCATCAGAGGTCAGAGCAGATCAGAGCAGACTTTTGAGGGTGATTTGGTGGGCTGGGGAGGCTTATCCTTTATCCCATTCCTGAAAGTTGTGTTTCATCAGCAGTGGTCTATTAGAGTATGCTGGCAAAGCACATCTCAAGAAGTTGAGCAGAGTTGGACCGAGCATGATCTGCCTGGGTAATCATTCAGGCTCATGGTTATGATGTCATATTTTTGAGTCTGACAAGTGAGAATACTGTTGGTGTGTCTAATGGAGTATATATAAGAATATACAAAGACGCTAAGTGTCCAGTGTCTTTGATAAGGACACACAACACTATGTACACACATGAAATGGCTAGATACTCAGGGTTCTGATTAATCTGGGTGGTGTGAGGCGGTAGAACATCATTGGGTGGTTTGCAGAGAGAGTTCACCCAACTTGTAGCCAATTAATACACAAACCTTTTAGCCAGCATCTTATAAAAACACATATCTTCTGAAAGACAACTTTTCAGGAAATGAGAAAAATTATCTTATTATTACATTACAGTGTACAAGTGTTAGTCATATTATGTTTTGAATAAAATGTGTTAGTCACAGAACCATGAAACATTGGCAGATGATGACGAATTAAGCAAGCGCCAATTTGGGTATCCAACTCAAAAATGACAAAAAGGAAGACGCCATCTCAACACTACACAATGTGTCACATATACACTCATGCAACATTACATGTGTTTAACGCAAATGATGTATGTCAAATACTCTGAGAAGAGTATCCATGCAGTCCAGAGGGTTCCCCTGAGTGGAGCAAGTTTTCCTCAATTTTCTCTGCAATTATTTGTTTAGTTCTAACACATGTCTGATTTCAAAAACCTAAATAGGGTATTTTTTGGGTGGTGGGGAAGGGGGAGGGTAGTAAAAATGTGTCATCTGCATAGGTTTTTATAAAAAGCTAGAATTTTTTTTAGATCATCTTCAGCTAACCAAAGCTGTTACAAGAAGTTGTCACCTAATGAGTTTAATGTAGCAGTGCTTCCTGTGACAAGTGGTGAGCTGCTTAGAAGTGTTGATAAGAGGAAGAGGGCAGGGACCAGGCGAACAGAAACTTCTGTCATCAAGAGCAGAATCCTCACAGAGAGAGAGGCCTGTGGCTTATCAGACCAGTGTCAAATGCTGGGTTTTGACTGAATTTGGGTATATAGACAAACCTTGAGTGATGAATATCTCAGAGGATCAAAACATTACTCCACAAAATAAAGGTGTGCATTGGAGTTAAAGTATTTAGAATACATATTGATCCAGTTCTGAAGCCCATGTGCATGTAAAAAACGGCTATTGAAATGAGTTATCCACAAATAAAAATGACAATGAATAAACATACAAAATTCATATAAGTAAAGCCAAAACCAAACCAACAAATATCTATAGTGGCAAACTGATAACCTTCAGGCCAAAATTTTAGACTTTTGGCCAGGTGGGATGACCTCCCAAAACTTAACAAAATGGCAAAAAGAAGGCAGGGGACAGTGTTCTTTGTGCAAGCCTAGAGTACACATATACAGTAGAGTCTAAACAGAGTCAGTATCTCTTCCCATGCACCTTGCACTTCCTTACTGCAAAGATAGGACAGAAGGATGTCAGACAAGGCCATAGGAGGGCCAGAAGTAATCATCATGTCATTAGTTTATGCATTGCCTGCTGCTATTGGGTGTGATGTGGGTAAATTGACATCATCTCATATCTTGGACTAACCCACCAATGTCAAATTCTAGTCCTGGAGGACAACAGTGGTTGTTTCCAGTTCAGGTCTCACAAACAAGATGTGTAGAGTTTTTTTGGCCTATCAATGTATTTACTCCTCAAGATCCGAGTATACTGTGGGGCTTCAGTAAGACAACCCAGGCCAAACCATTTTGTGTTTGTAATAGTGTAAGTTGCTCTGGATAAAAGCAATTACCCACTTTCTGAACATCTATGTAAATATCAAGACATTGTGGACCATGCAGGCTAATCTACAAGACTTATGAAATTCACCTCAGATAGGCATTCAGATCCCTAGGTGTGAGGTGTTTCCACTACAATCAACTTCAGTCTCATTATTGGATTAAGCATCCAAAAACACAGGAATATCATAAAACTACCATCCGTATGCAACCATTTTCCCTCTTCTGCTTATTCATAGCTTCTGAGCAAATGCCCTTGTCTCAGAGCATCACTTCAGATTTACTAGAGAATCTCTAACTTAAAATGTTATCTTTTGGGCCTAACACAAACAGGCTACAGGGTGGTGTTTACCTCCTCCTGTCGCTCATGTGCCTTCGGTTAGAGACCCACTGTCTGAATCATTGGCTGTGTTGGACATTGGGAGTCCCTGTTTAAGCAGAAATAAAGAAATCTTGTCTGTCTCGGTGAGTTGAGGCTCATAGCTGAGATGGTCATCCCTCAAGGTTTACACTCACACAGGAGAACAGTGTGACTGAGCTCCAGCTCAGCTACAGTCTACACACATGTGTGACAGAAAGTGTTAATTCTGTACAGCAGCATGGAAACTCTTAAAAGAGACCAGTTTTTCACTTGAGTGAACCAAGCTGTGATCGGGGGGCTGAGGCAAAAGGGGTCGGAGCAGTGAAGCTCTAATCTGGTGCATGTGTGAACAATCGTACAGAGAGCCCATTACAGTTCAAAAACAGCTCTGTGCTGGAAGTGGCATTGCTGCACGAGTGAGTCACAGATACTTTCTGTTTGGGAAATGAGTGGGTGCAAAAGAAATTGGCAAGTGGGGGGAGGGGGCTTGTGTATTTCACACTCACCTGCATGGGAATACAAGACAAGTAGTGTGACATCTTTGAATTGACAATGTGTTCGACAAAAAGGCACTATGGATGAGTTCTGTTGTGACAGAGAGTTCCATCTTAAAACCAGGAAGTGGTTTTCTCTGCATTAGAGTAAATCTGACATCTTATTATAAATAATTATATCGTGAAACCACCAGTCATGCATTCAGAGCTTCACTCAAATGTACAGTCCATTCCTCCATTACTCTACAGTAACTCAACATAAATTAGTTTTTATTTTGGCCTTTATTTGCCTTAATCATGACAGATAATGATTACTATAATGTCCCCCATATCCAGCATCTAAAGTACTGTTATCTTTGGTTAAAGTACCTTTCAATCCTTGAAAATAATCATTTTCTCAAAAAAATGGGTACCATTAGAGCCCTTGCAAAATATTGCAATACACAAAACATTGAGCCAAATCTTATGATTGTTGGTTTGTATTTGTGGTAGCCTCAGTTTTCAGGCTTACTCATCAGCCTGAGTAGTTTCTCACTCCAATGTAGTTTAGTGTATGCCCCGCTTTCGGAGATGTGCTTTGCCAAAAGAATGTAATAGGCTAATTAAGATTAATTGCACGTTTTGGAGGTGGATGAAATTATTAGAGGTCTCAGTCACCTAAATCCACCACCAGAAATCTTCTGTGCCACTGCTGTCGTTAGCATAGCCAGAGAAAAATAGCTGGGGTTAGCTGGGTAGAATCACCAGTCTTATCTTTCTTGGGTGTCCTTTCTTGGACAGCCAGTCACAGGCATGCTCATAGTCTGAAAATATGCTGAGTTTGTCTTCCTAGGTTTGCGAGGTAGTAATGTGATTGACATTTCAGGGTTAAAAATAGGAAAAGATAGTTTGTCACAACTGGCTCTAAACCAGCCCTGCTGGGCGAATCATGTGTGTGGTCATTTCCACCTGAGTCTGTAAAGGAAGTCTGGGGTAGAGAAGGTGACAGTGATGCAGATACTCTATCAGACTGAGTGTTGAGAGTTGAGACCACAGTTTCAGACAGCCCTGTGCATCTGCCTTTTATTTCTCAGTTAAAACAAGTCTTATGCTGTACGACATTTGTTTAGAAAGCTGGCATGAGCCTTGTGACTTGGCGTCTGAGTACGAAATACACTATTTAAAGACAAAGTCAGCAACAGTTTATCCAGCCTCACCAGGGAAAGATAGAGGTTAAATGTGTTAGTCTAATTTCTCTCTCTGGTGGCCACTCCTGGTTGGTCAAACGCCTGTGGATGTATGAAGTGAATACATGCTGACCTCAGCAGCATGTAATTCCTGATGCTTCTACATTGTGAGAAACATTGAGGCCTTGTTGTCACGGAATCGAAGGAGTCACATGTTCATGCCTGCCTTTACCTGAATTGATGGGACAGGGTGGCTAAATTCCACTCCGGTCAGGTTGGGAAAAAAAATCTGTATGAATGTTACAGTGAAAAGACTTGCAAACATTATGTCAATAGCTTACATAATGATTCACCTGAGTTCCCTCCAACTGTTCACCTGGCCAGTAATATCAATATAAATTCCAAATGAAAAAGTGCTGAATTGCGGGAAAGTGGTTTAAAAAATATTAAGCCACTGTTGTAGAGTGTGAAGGGGCACACTGGTTCTATTTGGAGGCTGGACTCTGCCAGTGGTACCAGCTGGCCCATGAAGCAGTGAATGATTGGCAAGAAAGTGGTCCAACGTTCGGCGGATCCAGATGACCTTTGTCTCTGCACAATCTGAATATAACTTGGTGTGTGTGTGTGTGTGTGTGTGTGTGTGTGTGTGTGTGTGTGTGTGTGTGTGTGTGTGTGTGTGTGTGTGTGTGTGTGTGTGTGTGTGTCTGCAAATGTGTGCTTCGGGAAGGGGTGACAGATATCAAGTCAATATGTTGGGTTAGACAGAATAGTGTAGTTCTGAAGAAAAAGATTCAGAGGATACTTTGTGAGTCATGACCACAAAATCAGAGGGAGCTGAGGGCTGTCAGATGCCGCAGTGCAGAATGAGTCAGAGAGGACTGTACCTCCACGCCTCCCACACCTACCAGGGCTGTCCCGTAAATAACCTGAGGCCCCCTCTCCCACGAGCCACTCACACCATCCTACTAATACCCCACATACAAACACATTACATACACCGCAACCACCTCCCCAATGTACTACCACTGTCCCTCAATCATGCACACATGAGCGCACAACACACTCACACACACCCATGTGCACACACTCACATATGCACACACACACACACACACACACACACACACACACACACACACACACACACACACACACACACACACCACCTATGCATGCACACAGAAGCATAACAAAAAAAAAACAATCAAGCACATGGTTTCTGCACACTCTCAATCTCCTTCCTTTCAGTTCACAGTCTATTCTTTTTTTATTAATTACAAGAAAACTATAGATAGAATCGGTACATGCCCATCTACACACGACCCCTTGCATCTATGTGCTTACCACACTGACAGCAAACAGTTATGTGAGAATTGTGTACTTCACCACAAGTTTAGGGCAAATGAGTAGAAACCTAACACAGGAAGCCGATCGACCTATTTCTGCGCATTGTATGTTTGTTAGTCGTGTGTTTGCACCACCAACAACAATCTTCTTGTTGTTTAAGCATTTGCAGCATACTGGCTTGTACAATAGAGAAATACATTATACATCATTATAAACAGGCGCTTTTGGTGCATACAAAAAAGACACAATCTATATGGGAAATTAAATTGTGAGCCAGCAAAATGTACAACATCGGCCTGTGCAAGTCGGTGCCATTGGCGCAGCGTACGTTTGTGAGCCAGGCAAGATAATAAAAGCTCGGTTTTCTGTTGCTTGCTGCTTGTGATGTTACTTTGGGTTTCCGTTTTTTAACACCTGACACTTTTTTTCGTCAACCACTGAATACCCCATGTGCCAGCGAAAACCACTTATCGATAAGCAGACTTTCATACCATTCATAGTGTCGCACGCCCACACTCTCCAAGCTCAATTAACAGCATTTTTACCATTAGTTACAACGCTGCAGTAGTGCAATAATATGTCAAAAGCGCGACAACAACCAAGAAGGAAAAAAGCACCGAGCCCAAACCCCATTGGCTGTGCGGTCGAGCACTTGTATGCCTGCGTCCCAACCAGTGCATATTATTTCAAAGCGCAAATAGCACTCAACCTTATCACATCACTCAACTTCAGCACTTAACATCGTGACAGCGACAACGTGTCAACAAACAGGTAGGACACATTACTTTATTACCACTTAAACAGGACAGCGGCAGTGTCAACAGCCAGAGATACTGCCGTATGTATTACTAATTTATAATTAAACAGCATAGACTGTCCTACGGTTCCTGCATTGCACAGGCAAATTGAGCAAAGAGGCCAAAATAAAATGAGTGTGTCCAGTATGCCATGCTATATCCACGGTATGACTGAGATTCTGTCCATGCTGCAAGTATTGTTCCTTTTTTCTGATTCAGCATTGTCCCCCATATTGTACAAAAGTCTTATTTTCTAAACCTTAAAATATGATCTTCATAGTTTTGATAAAACAACTGCTACAACTCATGACGAAATAACAGAGCTCCGCATGTCCCTGTCCCGCTCCTCATCACATTATGCAAGAGTTTATTTCATGCTGTTCACATATTTTTGATTTTTTACTTCTTGGATTAGTTGGTGAGATAGAAAAGTTGTACTTCAGTTGCTTCCAGTGTACTAGCTGTTCACTGACATTTTGAGAGACGATGGAAACCGCAGGGGGATGCGAGAGAAAAGTGGAGGTACTACAGGGAAGATCAAAGTGTGGCTATGTTTGTGGCAAAGTGTGTCCTAGATTCACAAAACCACTATAAAATACTGAACATATACTGAGAATACATCTATTGCATATATATCTAATATACGCAGTATTTTATGGTGGTTTTGTGAATCTAATATGAGCACTATTTGAGTTAACATCTGAAATTTTACTGTACAGAATAAAAATACAGGTCAAATTATACCGTCATGGGGTCGTAATATAGAGGACGGAAACAAGAATATTTTCCAGTATGCAGGATACTACATGGTACTAATGTGTATAGGACTTGTTGGTTTGAGTCCATCTCTGTCTTAGCACGATCGATTCGCCCTCTTACATCCAGGTTTGCGAATTATAATGGGTGATTTTATATATACCAATTGAGGCGTGCTTTGTCTACGACAGAAGGTTTCGGTAAATAAGAGAGAGAACCCGCAATGCCCGACCTGAAATAATACATTCTCCTTTATCCGAAAGATACTAGTGAAAACAAGCGTTCTTCAAAAAAAAAAAAAAAATAGATTACATCATGATTACGAAAACGCGAAGTATTTAAACTTCACGGCAAAATTACCTAGATAGAAAAATTTCAACTCAAATGATATGATTTCAGCTGGGATAACGTGTACTCTGTTAAAGTAAAATGTATTGTATCAGAGTTCTCAATTTATCTTTACATGAGCTTCGCTGTACTGTGCTAAAATCTCTATAAAACAAAAAATGGACGTCATGAATGTGACTATCGGGGGGTTAAACATCTCGGTATTACTCATCATCTATTTCTGTTCATAATATTAGTGATCAGAAACAACTGTTTGTCTGATTCCTTGACTTACTAGGCTATAGCTACAACTCATCAGAAAGCTTTAATGTATTTATAGACTTAGGAAGTGTGCTAGAACAAAGACTGTTTATTGCCTATAGACTGTACTTCACACTTTTAAGCAAACATTTTAATGAGCCTAAAATACAAGATGCAATATGCACAGCTCTGGACTCTCCACTCATTCATTAAATTCACTCAGCTAAATGCAAAATGTTCTTGGGAATGTTTTGATTAGATTCCCATTTTTGAGATTATCATTTGAGTTATTATAATAGTGTTCTCCAAACTCTGAGCCATAGTCCACGGCGTAACAGAAAACCATTATGGGCAGGTTATATGCAGATTAGCAGGCAACAGTCACATTTAACAACTAAAAAAGTAATAGCTGGGCATGTGCTAACCAGTGGCTCATGCAGTAAGTAAGTAAGGAAGTTGCTGTCTTACAGTTGTTATCTAGCAGTTTTGACTGTTGAGTGATGTTGTAACACATAGCCCACTTGCCTCATCCACAGTGTCCATGTGTGCCCTGCGGAACAGTGAAGCTCAGCCAGGGCCTGCGTGCCTGCCATCCCTTTCAGTGGAGAGCTCTGTGAGGGAGGACAGACTGATGGGGCCAAGGGGTCTCCTGGCCCTTCCCAGTCCTTCCCTGCTGACCCGCCGTTTGCTGGGGCTTCGCGGCTGCAAGCGCCACCTCTCCCCCGGCCCCCGTCGCAAGCGGGAGATGACACCAGCCAACAAAAAGGATGCCTCCTACTGGGACAAGCGACGCAAGAACAATGAGGCAGCCAAGCGCTCACGGGAGAAAAGGCGTTTCCACGATCTGGTGCTTGAGAGCCAGCTGCTGACCCTAAGTGAGGAGAATGCCCAGCTGAGGGCAGATGTGCTGACCCTGCAGTACCACCTTGGGCTGGGTGGGGAAACAGGGCCTTCCTACCCTGGTCATCCATTGGTCTCTTCACACTACACAACACCAAGCCCTTTCCAACCCAGCCTCTGGGGGCTTAAGGCAAATACAGCTAAAGCTCTTCTGACAGAGCCGCAGAGACTAGAAGAGCTTCTCCAAGAGACCAGGGTCTCACGGTCGGCTACATCCGAACTTGACAGCCTGGGCCCTAGGCCCATTCAAGCTTCTACTGGGCCTCTGAACTACCTCCAACACCCCAGCCTCTCTCTATGGAAGGAGTGTGTCCCGACACTGAAGCCACAAGAGTCTTCCAGCTTCATCCAGGCTGCTAAACATGAAAAGCCTCCCAAGGAGCCGGTCTGCAGCAGCAGCAGCAGGGAACCTGAGACTGAGATTGCCACCCACCAGGTGTCTTCCTCCAAAGAGACTTCAGGAGACCCAGCATTGCCCACCACTTCCAAGCAGTATAACCTCCCTCATCCATCTCCTCACTTCCACTCATCCTCCATCTCCCTATCCTCACCCTGTCTTCCTCCACAGAGCTGGCTTCTCCCTGGCCGGGCCCACTCCACAGCCCACAATGACCTACTTCTTCCCTGGGGCACCCCGTGCCTTCATCCTGCCCCCCTCTACCCAAATCTGCCCCTGTACCTGCCCCTGGATGACCTGGAGACACATCGCCAGGGCCTGGATAAACACAAGAACTTCACAAACACCATCAGCACACTGTCTGCAGAACTGGCAACACTGAGGAGGTACTTCAGCACAGAGAACTGTTAGAGCAGGCCACCAGTGCTCATAGTTCTTTGAGATCTGCAGCACCTGCTCATTTTTTTATTGCAGCGTTAATAATCAGCAAAAGTTTTTGACCAAAGAAACCTGTTTTAGAGTCTGGTAATTATGTGATTTATTGCTTTAAATTATGAATTAAGTGTTGAATAAGGTTAGGCATACATGTAAATAGAAAAGCCTAGGTGTGTAAGGACACCATGTAACCAACATCAACCACGTGACATCACCATCTGAGTGCTGCTTCTTTTTCAATCAAATGAGTCATCATGATGCCCAACAGCGCCGACCATCATTGCCAGCCATCGTATGCTATGTAATGTCTGTCCTAGGTTTCAGTTTCTACTGTTTGCTTAGTGTTGCTGCAATAGGGAACTGCTTCATAACACTCTATGCTTTTAAGCCATTCTGCCCCTTTGGCACATCATTGACTCCATGTTTTAAAATGTACTTTTATAAAATTATTTTCTTCTCATATATGGCCTTAAATATCTTCTTTAAGATACTGCACAGGAATAAGGTGCAGTATGTTATTTTGGATACACTGTGATTGTCTTTTAGCACATGAGCAAGATGTATTCTAAAAGATAGTTTTTATTCTATTAATAAAAGCATTTGGAAATGTGTATACAAAAGTCATTTGTACCTCCTCTATCTTGTTCGCCACCATATAACGAATCATTTGTTTAGAACCATGTCATTGGTGATTAGCTACACTTTAAAAATATTGATGTGATACTAGTTGTTAGAGCAACAATGAACACAAACAGTTGCATTATATAATAATATTTACACAAGTTTTAGAAATTATATTAAAACACAATGGGAAGGGGCACCAGAGTAATATGTTTAGAAACATGGTTACCATTAACAGGAATAAATCTGGAACCATTTTTGATGATAGAAATTACAGTTATACTATATATTACATTTAGGTGCAAAATACAATCTCTATTGTATTAAAATTACGAAGATTCAAAATCTAATATATGAGAAAAGCAAGAGTTCAAAATAAAAGCAATATGTCAGCCTATAATATGAATATTTTAATCAAACCCCTTATTTTCATTAAACAACATTTCCTGTATGTTTTTACTGACATTTAAACTGAAGTATTGTGCATTTTATATATAAAGCACAATATTTTGTTATGCTACTTATATAATGGAAGATATGTCTTTGGACGTATCTAATTTCAATATCCATTAACTTTCATCTCTGATTTAAGTACAAACATTTTTAATATATTAAATATTAAATGTGTAGGTACAAAAATTAAAATATGAGAAACTGGTCTGTCTTGGTTTTTTATGACAAATAGTAATACAATATATGATGTACTTTATTATCTAATCTTGCAATTCACCATGAACAGTGAATATTGTTTTTTTTATTTCTTAATTTCGTTGTGGTGTATCTTTGTATGGGCTGTTGTTTGTATAAAATCGTTTTATCTGTAGCACGGCTGTCTGTATATAGCCTATATTTTGAACTACATTTTGAACCTACATTTCTTTTCTGGATGAAGCTTATTAACAAGCATTTGACAGACAAAGATATGAGTATGGCGAATATTTTTAACACAGCGCATGGCAAAACGACATTTTTCCACATTTTATTTATGTGCTGACAGTCATAGCTTCTCAAGTCTGTAGTCAATAATTATTAAAACTGCGGGCATGCTTTTGAAATCTGAAAGCTAATCAAGACGCGCTTCTATCTTTGTGCCCTGACCTATCGGAAAAAAAGACTAAGACTATTTAAATAGCAATTATACATGATTTTAGCATAATAAATACATGAACACAGAAGAAGCAATAACGCGACGTAAAAATGTAGTTTGAGATATTTTTTTTGATGTTTTTCAAGGTCATCGCTATGTTATTTTGAAATTACCTTTGATCGGCTCTTGCATTCTTATTTAGAAAAGGAAAGTAATTGTGCACAAAGAGTAAACCAAATACAGAATTTAAAATAAAGAAATGAAGCCACTTTCGCAAATTACTTTTCTGCTGCAACCAAATTTCGCATAATGACTTTTCACGCATAGGCTATTGATTTGTGACTGCTCACCAAAACTTAAAAACTGCGTGACTGTTGTTGCGAAAACCTTCACCGCAGCCGTTGAACGTTTGGCGCTTGGAATTTTTGGAACGTAAAGCGGTTAGCCTGTGCAGTGTATGGCACCGCAAGGGTCAAAACACTGAAACCGGGTGCTCTTGTCATTGGCGTATGGTATTCCCCTTCATCCCCAGCGCGTGCATTCCCTGATTACAGCGAATTTCACAAAATTACAGAAAGAGTGTGAAATGTTGCTGCATTTCAAACCAGGACGTGGTTTCAGCTTTGCACAGAAGATCACTGCATGTATGATGAAGAAGTAACAAATATCGTGGGACAAATATTTTCAACACCCAATACGCAACTGGGAGAAAATGCAAGAGAAAGAGACTAAATGGAGCATTATCTTAATTGTATGCTATTTTAAAGGAACAATGCTTACTGTCAAATGAACCTTTCAAATTGTCTTCAGAGGTCACATTAATAGCAGTGTAAGCAGTCCATTCAAGCGTCAAGATGTTTCTCACATTTTTGTTATTCATAATACAAAGTTACTGCGGCCAAAGAAATGCTGTAGGCACATATTACAATAAAATCTGGACTATTTCCATTTGCCCTCAATCATCACCTTTTTCAGTCAATTTCTGTGGTCAATTGCTTCCTGTAAATGGCTTTATTTGAAGTGAATGTCTGTTAATGTGACATGCAATACTGTACCACACAATGTAGCAATGTGGTATTTAATTCTACTTGGGTGTGTGTGTGTGTGCATGCACGTATGTTTATACAGGAGCAAGTACATTTAGTGATTTTGTCTCTCTGGCTGTGGTTGACCAAACAGGTGCCCTAGTTAAGATCCTGGTGAGAGTGAAACACTCGCACCACTGATAATCTGCGCCCAGGTCTCTTAGATTGTATGTTAAGCACGTACTGGTGCTCTTCCTTTGTATGCACACTGTACCCTTTTTCTCAGTCAGAAGATAATATCACAATAAAGGACAGATAAAGGATGCCACTAAAAATACAATGTTGCACCATTAAGTTCTTCTTTTATTCTTTAAATCATTATTTCAGTTGATTGCAAAAAATTTTGACATACATAACACATTGAGAATATGGGATGAGATCGTTTGAAATCCAAATAATAACAATGACTATATGATAAGTGCATAGCAAAGCCTAACAGACCATGTAGAAGTTAACAGTGCTGTGGTGTAGGACAGCTCACACCACAGTTAAGAGCTACCTCTGTACAGATCAACTTGTTCCCTCATCTGACTGATCACTATGAAGGGCTATATGGCTGAAACCGATGTCAGGTGATTAAAATGGAAAAATAGGCTACAAGACTTGTGCTGTATCCCAACAATAAGTCTTTAGTTCTCATATGCATGTGTTCAACACATGTTTCCAGACATCAAATAAGAAGCCACGGACTGGACTGAAATATAACTACTTTTCTCTTGAACAAGATTGTATTATTTTTATTCTCATGACTTATTTAAATGTACAAAAAAAGTTAATTTGTCAATGAAGTATTTTACATGTGGCAAGGAAAAACAGGAAGTTATGTAGCCGCCAGTGTTAGATGATTCCGTCATGTAGCACTTAGGTGCTTCTCCCCTGGCTAAACTGGATGAGCTGAGGGGACAAACAAAGATGTACACTGCACAGCCAATCATATGGCCAAGGTTACAAACCACATGATCACACCACAGTTTTCGTGTAAAGCGAGGTTAATTGCAGTAAACAAGAGAGGGTTGTGTGTGAGTGTGTCTGTGTGTGTGTGTGTGTGTGTGGGTGGTGTTGGACGGAGGGGGTAGTTGGTAGGTGAAGGTTCCTGTACATCTTTGCCACATTAGCACATTCTGCACAACTCAGAGACATACTGTACATGAATATCACATGTCATACAATGTATTTAGGCATAGGCAGAATGTGGTCCAGGCAGAGAGGCTCTAAGGGTGGAGAAGGAGAATAAAGAAGGAGCCAGAATTGCCAAGATGGGTTAAAGACATGCCCCATAACTTAATGCTTCACTCCACAGAAGGTGAGGGTGAAGATTATTCACTGAGTCTCACTCTACTGCAATAACCTTTCCATAATAATCAAACCCTTCCTCAGAACGAATGAAAGTGTGGCTGTTCACTTGAGCCACTTACATACAGTGCAAATAACCTACCTGGTGCTGGAGTTTTCTGAAATTGCCCAGTTATTTCAGCTTGGTCACCAAAGGAAAAAGTAGTGACGCCCTTTCCCCAAACAAAAATCACTATGTGATTTTCTCAAAACTAGTCAACCTGTGATGACAAGGTAGCGGAACAAAGAGAGCAGGGCATGGAAAATCTTAGCACCTCATTGTGCTGGTCTCAAAACCATACCTAAAGGGATCTTGGCAGTTGTTTGTCTATGCTGAACACTGGAACTCGACAGATATTTCTTTTACATTTACAAAAATGGCCTGTTAACATGTAATCACAAGACAGTAATAGTAAAGAGTTACATGCATACATTTTCAGTGTTTGATGATTTTTGCACAATGTACTAATTATTTTATCACTGATCTGACAAAAATGGTGATGAGTGGCACGCACACTCTCAAAACTGTCATACATGTGTAATAGATATCTGCCACCAGGGGGAGCGCTGTCCCTCAGAATGAACAATATTCTTGTGCAACTCACTTTCTCCCTCATGTGACTGTCTGTTGTAAGACCACAGTTCTTCTTTAAAAGCAGCTAGAATTCAACATTCTAGGGAGCTCAATCCTGCACAATAATAGTAAGAGCATGGCAACTATTTTGACTTGGCAGTATTTTTAGTTATTCTATAAAATATAATTTCACTTCATAAATATGAAATATATAAAACATAATTCTTGTATATTAAAGCACCCAATGGTGAAATATCACCATATGTAAATATTTTACTGAAACTTCCTTCACATATGTAAGATCACCATATGTATTATATGCATATATTTTTTTTCTTTTTTTAAATGGAAAGCCCCTGCATCACACCTGTATATGATTAATCTAGAAGTAAAGTTTACAATCAATATCCCTTCATAACAACATATCCAGTACAGTAGCTGTGTAATATTACCTCCGAATCACATGAAAGTGGCAAATCTGTACTGCATAGTCTATTTTATCTGTAAATTCCGAATGGTGATTTTGCTGTATTACAGATACACTGGATATGTACAGGACTACACTTTCTCAGAAGACAGACTAAAGGAAGCAGTAGCACAACACTGTTCTATATGCAGGATGTGACATAAGGGATGAATTTGACTCTTATAGAACAGTACAAACACATGCCAGTCAAAGTGTGATGAGAACTTGGGTGGAGGCTGAGTGGTTAAGGGACAGAGGAAGAAAAAAAAGTGGTTTAGATGAAAAAAAAATCTGTGTAGCAGCAGGGAGCAACCCAATCGCACAGGTATCTGAAGATCAGAAGGAGAGAGAGAGCAAGAGAGAGAGAGAGAGAGAGAGAGAGAGAGAGAGAAAGAATCAGAGTGACTCAGCCTCCCTCTGTCTGTCTGCAGCTCTCAGCAGGGCCTGCACCTACTGCCTCCGTCACCGCGTCTGTCACTTGCCTCGTTGAGCCCGGGACGCACAGCCGTGCATCTCACGTCACACGCACTCACCAACGAAACAAGTGGGTGCCGTGCTCCTTGGGGCTGGGCGGCCCCACAGGCAGTAAGCATAGAGAGCTGGGGGACAGACAGACAGATATACATATGGATAGGCAGTTTGAATGAGTGCACTTTCAGTGAAGGTGGCGATTCTGGCAAGGCCAAGCGAGGACAAGAGACGATAGGTAAGAGAGAGAGAGATACTGAGCAGGGATTTGCTGTGTTGAGAGTTAAATGCACAAAGGGAGCCAGCGGTGGACTGATAAGGGGGAAAGGCCTGAATAAGACCTGGACCGGGACACAGTGACAGCTCCCTCCTCTGCTGAAGGTAAGGATCCAGATCCGTCTCTCTCTCTCTCTGCTCTAAGCTGTGCCATGTTAAGACAATGGCAGACATGGTGCATGGGTGCCACACAGACCACACACGGTCCTTCAGACAGAAATCTAGGCATGCAATGCAACACTATGGCCACCTCCCTTCAACCCTAAGGCCTACGCAAAATGCTGCTCACAAACCGCATCATTTAATCAGCATGCTCTTCCAAGTATTCCAGGGTGTTTTCCAGGTAGCGTTGAGAAACCTGGCAAAGGCCTCCACATTTATTGCAGGACAAACAGGAGGCATTTATCAGTATGATAGAAAAACCTGAGTGTCAGATAGGGATTGTCATATGTTTACTTCCGTATTCATCAAAGAGGCCATTATGAATATTGGTTGTTGTTATGTACATGTTGTTTGTCTTGCTTTGAATCCATTGTTTTTGTCACTAGTCGGACAGATGAATAAAGCAGATACACATATATACAGACAAGAAAAGCTTACTGGAAAAGCATTGATTATTGAAACAAGCAACAGTTCAGCGAATTGATGAATAAATATGAAGGCGATTTCCTGAGTGCTAATATGGGATGACGTGTAAGTGAACTCTGTACCGCCACAAATATCTTTATACTGACTGCTTACTCCTACCATGTGTCTTTGTCCATTCAGGACAAGCTACACATTTTCAATGTCACGATTTATTTATAAATCCATAAATACTTTTTAAAAGATAGATTTTCTATAGGCAGCAACTTCTAACTTTGGGAACTTTGTATCATTTTCTCCCAACAGTATGAATAGTGTCACACATTATCAAATACTACTGATACAGGAATATAAATTATACATATCAACATATAATTCCAATTCCAGGGTTGACACTGCGTGTTCACTTTTAATGGTAAATGTTGTCCAAAAAGAATAGTGCATACATGCTGGTTTACCTGACGTACAATTGAAACAGATATCTTACAGCTCCACTATAGAACTTGCTACAAATGAATTGGAGCTCAGATCATAGGAGGCTGAGATATTCATTTTTGATGCGTGACCATTCTGACATCAGACTCTATCACTATAGAATGTGATTTCTATATATATATAAGGATTTAGCCAAACATAGTGCTAAAAATGGGAATAAAAATCCTAAAGAAATACCATAAGAAGTTCATTGCTGTAGTTTCTTTAAAGTAAGGACCAACAAATATCGAACAATTACACTGCCATATCAATACACAGATCTATATGCAGTCCTTTGAGGCATTCATACCTGGGAACACTTTGTGATAGGTGATTAAAATGTTATTGACACCTTTATTCTCTTTATCACATTCATCAAAGAGAGGAGGAGGAAGGGAGCGGAAAGCTAGGTAGGATGTTTTCATCTGATAATGTAATCATTGCATCACACTTTCTGAACCTGCCATGAGATTAATGTATTTTTCCCTGTTTGTCACTATATTGCATAAAGCATTTGCTATCTTTCTACCCTTTACTCAACTCGACATGACTAGCTGCTGCAAAGTGGGTTGATTGACAATTTGTATTTAGCCACTTGGCTCTGTTTTAGAGAGTGGTACAAAGAGTGCAACAGTTAAAACAAAGTGCATTATGTTGCTTAACTGCTGCCATGCTTATTTTCAATTTCACACAATGAAAATCTGATACTCATGTGACAAAAATGGTTTTTCCAAACTACTGTAAAATGAATTCTGCCCTCACACAGATATCACATAAACACGGACGCATGAATAGATGATGTACATATTATTCAGATCATGCAGCCTCATTATCGTTGCATCATGACTTTGTACCGTCAAAAACAGAAGGCATATTTTACTTAAGCCCTACATCCAATGATGTCATTTGTTATTTGCAGCATACTATGACTCTGGGAGTGGTCTCTGCACCATTTCAATCACAAATGTGGCAGATGAGCCTGCTCCTCACGAGGGCAAAAGCAGCTGCCATAAGCAGTTTTTGTCAGTGGCTCTACAGTCATTTCCCACCCTGATGTTGTGTGATTTGACTGTGGAGCTGAGCAGCTGAGGGCCCATGCTGGTTTGGATTGGGCTCTGAGCTTCATCTGAGATTCTGAGGAGCACTGCTGGCACCATATTATATGTGTAAGCCCCTGTCGCGGTGAAAGCTGAGGTTTTGGTTTGGTGTTGAGTGGGGAGGCATTCTGCACTCTGCCATCAGATAAAAACACGCTGAAGGATCTCGCTTTGGAAACACGAAGGTTATGGTAATCTGCTGTGTAAGATATCTGTCATGAAAGCATGTAAAAACACTCCAGATAGACAGATAAGAAAAGGTTGTGGGGATAGGCATAATGCCATTGCTTTGCTACACATGGTTCAGATGCGGAAGTACAATTCCACAGCTATCATTTAATCCTGAAAATCACTGGGCTATGCCTGCATTATATCCATGTGTTTTGAGTACAACGGAAACATTTCTGAACTATTACAAGTCACTTTAGGACAGTGTTACTTGCATGCACTCAGACACGCGCACAAACACACGCGCACACAAAGACACGCACACACGTACATTGACTCTCTTTTGTCCTGTTATCCAGTAACAGCAGATGTCAATGTGAAGCAGCAGTTGGTGGACCCCGGGCTGAAGTGCTGTGTGTGCAACTGGTGGTCAACATTGGCAGCATGTGCTGCGGTGGTTATTATCACCAGAGAGCCCAGGTGCAAACTGACACTTCTTCCTGGCTGGGCCGGCTGTGCCTGGCTGCAGAGTTAACATACACACATTACGAACACACAAACACCCATATACACGGAAACATCCATACACATGCACACACACAATCACAAACACCCATATGTACAAACCCTCACACACACACACACACACAAATACACATAATTGTAAACTCCCATACATAGTAATACACACACATACACGCACAACACATAACTGGTAGAACAGGAAGTGTCAGCTTGATGGACCCACAGTTGAAGATTATTTTCAAACCCATAACCCTAGCCCAAAGTATTTCCCTCATCTTGTCACTACAGGGAATGTCCTACTGGTATTAAGAGAGGAAGGAAAAGTGTGACTAAGAAAGGATGCCTTTTTTCAGAAAATAATAAATATTTAAGACATTATACAGCAGGGATGTGTTTAAACAATAGTGCTGCTCAAAGCTCAGAGAAATGCAGGAGAACCAAAAAACCAAAACTCACCTAAACCTGCTATGGAGGCCTGAAACAAAAGTAAAGTAAGGCAGAAATGGGCATTTATTCGAACCAGCATGGAAAAAAAAAATGATGAGGGGAAAATGATAAAGTCAGATGTGCTTGAAGCCTCTGAACCAAAGAAAGAACCAGGAAGGAAATTTAAAAAAGAGAACAACAGGTGCAGGAGAGAAAATAGGTGGCAGATTAGGGCATTTGAAAGCTTTTGCTAAAAAGCGGCATCTATAATTAGCACGTCAATAAGCAGCAGGTGCAGGTTCGAGCAGGCCTCTGGAGAGCAGTGTGTAGGATGGCTCATCTGCAGTGTGCTGTTCTTCAAAAGCACCTCCGTCTTTTAGCACAAGAGCTGAAGGGAAAAGACCCTTCTTTAGGGCTACGATAATGGAATTAGGAGGCAAACTGTTGTTATCGGTATTGCAATGTCCCATATTAACGTCACTACAGATTCACAATGCAAATGATTGCAGATAGGCTACCTCCATTGTTATTTCATATAAATATAATGAGATCATAAAAACACTGAAGGTGCACTACTGAATATTTGATTATGGTTTTGTCAATAGTTAAAAAATAGTTTCAAATTTTACTAATGCTTTTTGTCATGAATGTATGGAGTTCAAAAATAGTTCAATATTAAATGTAAGTATTTCTCACATACAATTATTTTAATTACTTTTTCTTATGGAGTCCTTTTCATTTGGTTTAGATTTAGTTGACACTGCTTTGGTACTTTGTTATATGTTTTCATGAATATGATAATCCATAAAGGAAAAATAATTACTGGACATAAGTGTTCCATTTCTCAAAATTTGGTAGACTAGATCAAAGGAGAGATCCAGCGAAGCTGAGGAGAAAACAAAGATAGCAGGGAATAGCATTTGTCTTTGCTCAGTGCAACAGTCTAAATACAGAGCTGTAATTTCACAGTTATATGTTCCATTATTAGTTTAATCTCAACATTTGTCAAATCATTACACAACTGCATGAAAATAAAAAGAAGATTTAGATTAAGCCGAGAGGAAAACAAAGATAACATGGTTTTACACCTTCCGGCTGAAACGCGGAACTGTACCTTAACACAGTTATTATTTAAGCTTGCACAACATTGCTTTGGTTACACTGCTCTGGGGCATGCTTGCTATATTTAAATGATTTGGTCACAACCCAGGTCATGGGTACTGAGTGAAAAGTACAGATGATGTGGGTTGATGGTACACATTGGGTCGGGGTGAGAAAACAAGAAAAATCATCACAAATGGTGAGATTTGATGAGGAGTCTGACAAGGACATTATCTATAAACCTCTGGCAGAAACACCAGTGTTTTCCCATCAATAACATGCACCCTCATTAGGTGCATGTTATTGAGTGTCTTCCAAAGATCCCAGACTTACAATTTTACCTAAATGTATCATTATTTATTCATTTTTAAAATATTTATTCACTCAGAAGGAAGATATTCAGTTCCTACGATAGTCTGATTTTGTGCTTGGAGGTTTATTTGATACTAGGAAATGTTTGTAACTTTGTAAATGTCATGAAACACACACTAGCCTTAACTTTGCATTGCATTCTCAGCAGACTGTGGGTACGATGAACCTACATGAGCTTAATTGACGTTTTTTCTTATTGTTGTGTATTCTTATGTTTTTCTGTATAGTTTTAATACTGAAGCCGTGTGGCTGTAAAGTTTAGCTTAAGCTAATAAGCAGTATTTGAACCAAACCATGATCATGAGGGCATGCATTATTTTCTGAACAACATATCCACTCTGCAATGATGATTTATTGTCATTCAATACTTTTGTTCCATACAATTACTTTTTGCATCACTAATAGTAAGAAATTTGATACGGCATTATTGCATATACTACCCTCCTCTTTCCTACCTGCACAACTGACCACCAAATCCATAACTTGGAGGTTAATATTTCTGAATTTTGTTCATATGCACTCCCATTAGTGGCTTTATGGTTAGTGCAGGAGAAAAACAGGATGTTATGTCAAAGTAAGCTAGGCAAAGTTAGGTAGTGGACCCACTTCAGCTGGTGGCAGTGGGGGTGGGGGGCTACAACTGGGTATTTTTAACCTCTGGATACCCACTGGCACCACCACCTGCCAGCTTTCCCCGAGCACACATCTCAGTGGTCTGCTGCAGGCTTTTTGTGCTCATTCCCCACATTCAGGCTGGTGCATCAGTGTCTATTTATAACACTGCAGCATGCTGCAACAACGGCACAGCCTGTGCCTAAGCTGTGATGTGGTACAGTGCCATGGGTGGTGGACTGCAGACTTTGGAAGTGCAATTTCACAGTATTTTACAGTCAATCTGTACAATATGTATTAAGCTATGAAAGCACCTCAGTTATTCATTTACAACCAATAAAGTCAGCTCCCTGCATAAGCCACATGGTTATAACACATAGTTATAACAAAGCCATGTTGTTATTCCATAGGTCTTATCCATCTCAAAATTTAAATATTCTCTCTTTCTGTCACTTTCTACTTCTCAAACCTTTTGCGGTTTGTGATACACTCCAAAGTGCAAACACATATTAAGGTATCTAATACTTGAGAGACTAAACACAGAAAATATTTGCTCTCCAAAAAGATAGATTTCATATTTATAAAAATAAATATTTTTCTTAAATTGTTTTGAATATTCTAAATATGTTGTGGAATGTAGTATTTGATATTCTTCATAAGTTTAAAAGAAATTTTGAAACATGTGATAAATGCAGCCACTTAACGGAATGTCCAAAAATATTTTTATATCATTTTTGTGTCATTATGTCACATTCCTTACAGCAGTTCGTGTATTTAATGTTGCATGTAATATTTCATTAAAAATGGCTGTTTACCTGTAAACTCACCTGTTAGCAACCTAAACAACCAAGTAGTAATCAGTTAGCTTCGCTTGTTAGGAAGTAGCTATTAAGAAAAGGAAAAAAAAACTGTTGCTATATAGGAAATGTTAGCTTGGGTCTTTTGCATTGTCCCACCAAGCTCAAATTTATTGACTATTTGGATAAGAGCAGATAGTGTGAAAAGGCAAGTGTCATTATAGGAAGCCTTTTTACTGATCCTGCTGGCACACATAACAATGGGATTTAAATTTAATTAGTCTGGTGAATGTTACTAGATTGATTTCCTAACATAAGTACACTAAATTCATATCTATTATCATCCATGCCAGACAGAGCTTTTTCTGACAAATCAATCTTGCTAGAACATTTCTGTCAGGCAACCATATGCAGTACAGTAGCCTATAGTACATTGACCAATCAGTTAAGAATTAAGAGTTTGAACACATTGCAACTTTGGCGTAACATCTATGCAGTTTCTGTTCACTTTAGGTGTGTTCAGATATGTCCTACATGGATATGAGAACTGAAACTGTCCATCAAGGGGTGGTTCAAAGAAATATGTAGTTCTGAACTTGATCTAATTCTTTCCACCAGAGGTATTTCGGTTTACATGACCCCATTCACCACACAAATAACAGACAGACACTACTAGACTCATTGTGCTGTTTTCAAATTCCCTCTGCATTTCTGCATATTGGTTGATTATCAGAATATTTGGCAACTTTGTGTAGCTGGATTTCATCCTGGACCACAGCTTTGAAAATAAAAGCATATCAATAAAACCAAATAATTAAATTAATATTGTAAATACAAGTTTAATTTGGTGACCTCAACAAATTACATATGAGAAGGAAGAAAGCAATAATTTAATTTACTTTGTGGACAAATTTAATAGTTTTGTAATTAATCCTGGTTAGATCTAGGCCATAATCTCCATTACACAATTGAGCTCTGCTTGCCAAATTAAAAAAAAAAAAATCCCACCCCTGATTGACGGTTGTAGGTGGGGGACAAAGAGAGGGTATAGTATGCAAACAATGCATTTTGGGAAATGTAGGCAGACATTAACAAGGGTAAGTTACAAAACATATGATAAATAGTACATGAATTGTACCTGGGAAAGTACAAATAGCATTACTGGTTTAGGACAACTATCTGAACTTTTGTTCAGGCATCACTCTGAGACTATGAAAATACAGACTGCATTAGGGGACATCTGATGTGAAGAATCCACTCACTTCTTAACAATGTGACTTTTTAACATCAGTGCTAATACAAACTGAGAAATGCAAATCTGACTTACCTGCTCTGTAGCTGGTTTATTGCTCTTAATTTTGGTCACCACTCAATTTTAATGTGAAGAACAATAGGAAAAAACATATTTTGTAGTTTCGTAGTACAATCAAGTGATGGGCCAGAGTCACAATGTTGAAAAAAATTATTTTAAAAAATTACAAATCATTAAGTTTCTGAGGTTTTTCATGATTAGATGAAGTTTATGAATCACATGCACATATGTGAAGTCCAGACCGAGGATTTTTTAGAGATGCACTTATGAGTGTAGCTGCTGATATTAAGTGTAATAACTGACTGTGGCTCAAAATTAATAAGTTATTCTCATATCAATTCTAGTAGGTCAGTTCTATAATCTGTGTATGAGCATGAGATTTCGCCACATCATTACAACTGCATGAAATCTTTGGTCTTGGTTTCAATAAAATCACAATTAGCTTTTTTTTTCCATCAATCTATTCTGTGTGTGTATGTGTGTTTGGGTAACTGTGTATTTGTGTGTGGGTAAGTGTTTGTGAGTGTATGTCTGATTGTCTGAAGTGAATTGAGAAAAGGAGAGTGTATATGACTTGTGGCTGAGTCACAAAAACAACCTGTTCTCACATTCACACACACTCTCACTCAGCTGGGAGCCCTAAGTGTCAATCTATGGTTAAGTGAGGAATACTGTGGTGTCATATGTAGGATAAACATAACTGAATTACTGAGATGACCACACTGTAATATTTTATTGAAATCAGCAATTGTGACCTTTTATTTTAAAAATGAATAATACTTTAAGGCCCTGATTTGCTACAGCATTTAGTACAAGAAAAATGTTTAGAGAGCATGTGATTGGTTGAGATACACGTCACCTGTATTTTTCCCACAAACTCTACAGCTGGTGAACAAACTAACAATATGACCAACTAGCATTTTGTTATTATTAGTGCATGTGTAGTCTTCATACATACAGCCTTTGTCAGGAATGGTGACACATGCACATGTTGTCTCAATGTAATCTTATAACTATTTCAGATGTTTGTGACTTGGAAAAGGGTTACATTGGAGCTTGCTAACGTTTGTTTCATTAACTGGGTGCGTGCAAGCAGGGGGCCCAGCTTTTCCCAAGGAAACTTGTTGGCTGCTCAACAAGTTGCTGGAAGACACTGGATGATGTAATGCACTAATTTTCTTTACTTGCTTTCTATTGGTTGGTACCAGAAAAGTGAATATATTTGTTGCCAGCCAGAAAAAAGTAATTAATAGGGTCTGAAAAGTCATAAAATCTGGTGACAAGTTCTATAAGTTCTATAAGGAAACAATCATTACAAGTAAGAAACATAAAAAATAAATATTTAATTTCATTTATTTGGATATCTTGCATTGGAGGGTTGTTAAACCAATTTATTGTTAACATTTAGCACTACAGCTTTTTTGACAAACAGACTAATCCATGACCCCAAAACTGAGGTATGTGCAGAACCATATGTAGATGGTTCTGCTCTGTCTGGGCATATGCACAAGATTTTGTTGTCCCTATCTTTTCAATATTCAAAATTTGCCCTGCACCTTGTACAACAGTGTCTTCAAAATAACAATCATCATCATTATTATCATCTGCTGTCTTGAGAAAAAATATGCAGTTTGGTTATTGTTGAAAATATTCTATTATAAAAATACATATCACAATATGTAAACGCAATTGTCTATATTAGATGAAGTAAACACATAATTGGCCAAGTACTACAGCAACCTGAGTTATCTCACTTAAATGACAAGCCTTAATTAGCTGAATGGCCTTATATGAAATCAGCATCAAAAACCTTTATCTTCAAAAAGATAACTTTCCCAGAAATGAGAAATATGTTTTATCAATACGTCAGACTTGTTTAGTCTGGTTGTTTTGAATAGATTTTATTGGTCATAGACCCATGAAATGTTGATAGACATGACTGATGAAGTGAGCTTTGCATTCATTTATCAAACTAAATATACATGTGTCAACCTGGGAAATTAGATATTTAAGTTACTCAGGTACTAGCCTGAAATATAAATTATTTGGGTATTTATAGACTAACAGTATCTGGGTGTCGTTTCCATGGTGCAGAGTATTGTACACATTTGATCTATAATTGGTTTAATATCTCATGCTTGCAAAGATATCCATACAAATTCATGTGATGATGATCAAGAACACATAGAAAGTTACAGATCAATTTATGTGCCTTTCACACCACCAAGTGCATGCAGATATAGCAGAATATATTTCATACATTAAATATTGCTGGAGTGCATAAAATTAAACATTTAGAGGTGACAATGACTCTCTCATGCATCAAGTGCCCCATGAGTTCTCTTATGAAGTGGATAAACTTACAACAATGCATTGTAAATGTATGGACAAAAAACATTAATTAATAGAGTGCCATACTTACAGTAGTATGATAAAGTATGCTGGTTTATCTACAGTTGCCCATACATTGTTAAGTATTGCAATATCCATTCTGATAACATATTTTTTTCTGTATACTTTGATATAGCTCACTCCCTGTTGGGTTCATTACCCAGGTAGAGCCACCCCTGGTAGCACCCAGTGGCTTCTTAATTGCTGGCTTTGTGACGACTGTGAGGCTGCCGTCACAGCCGCAGGGACTAATGAGCCAAACCACATATTCTCTGAATTACTGTCCCTGCATGAGTCTTCTCACCGCACTGCACATTACTTTATCTCACACTAGACCTTTCAGACCAAAGGTCCACAGTCACTCAGTTGCTGTCATTTTCTGTTGAATTGTGTCTCATTTTTATATATCATAGATTGGAGTATAAAATACAACAAAGCTCTCAGGATGATGAATGATTCTTATGTCTAAATGTAAAACTGATTTAGATATACACATTATATTATTTCTGTTGAATCAATAGCACTTATATTTACCTATAGAGATAAAAGAACATATTTTCACTTTCAGTGGCCTGATTTGTGATTGGAGCAAATTAATTAATCTTTCAGTCTTAACTTTAGTAAATTGACCCCTTAGTGTTTTGCATTTAGAAATGTCCAGGCATTGCTCCCAGTCATTATACTGGTTCTGACAATGGGGATTTCTAAAATGGCAAGATTTTTTTTACATTTTTATGTAAAAAAAAAAAAAAAAAGTTGCTTACATTATGTTTAGTTTCTTGTGTAGAAATGTGAAATGTATCTATCTAAGTTTCTGCTGTGAAATGTGGAATGATAATGCCAGGTGGCCTTGCATTTAAAGGCAAATATCACAATTCACTAGATTGTTTAATTAGATTATTCAAAAGATGCTGAAATAGCAAGCATTTTCTAACTTATAATGACCTGCATTTGTGCCAATTTTTGTAGACAATATTTTATCAGTTCAGCAGGTGACAGGGAACAAAGTCTTTCCACCTCTTAAAAATCAAATACCTCTACTTTTTAATTGTATTGTATTATGTATTTTTATCACCATTCACCTTTATCTGCCCGTTGTGATGATCATATTTAAGAGTAAATCGATCTTTTCTCTTTCAGTGAATTTGGGGAGTATCTAAAATTGCTGGGTAGCTGATTGTTCCAGTTCCCTTCCCGCTAATGGCCAATGGCTCATCAAATTAAAAAAAATAATAATAAAAAAAAACATCAAAAATCTGTGGGTTATTTTAGTCATGTCAGTTGTGTTAGTCAACAGTGTATTCAGTATTTTCTCTGAGTGTCAGACTTGCACTGACTTGTAATGACTAACACCGATGAGTAAGCCTACTGATTATTCCTGGATTCAATTACTAACTGATTACCCTCAGATGACTTAACGCCTCCAAACAGGTTTGGGTTATGTCTATCGATGGAGTACCTCAGTGGTGCTCCTATCTGTAGCATTAACATTGAAATTCAGCAGAAGCTTGTCATACAGCATGGTTAAAAGAACAGTGTGACATCTAAATAATCAATCATTAAGTCACAGACAAATCTGAGCTGACTACACACAGGAACAAGCCCATGATGCAGGGACTAGTCTGCACGACAATGTGGAACTTTTTTTTTCATGTTAGTTTTCTGTAAAGTAAAGCCAGCAGTTATATTTAGTCAAGCAAGCTTGCACTTTGCATAAACCAAAGCTTGCAGTCTCCCTCAGAGTATTTAAACCAATCCTCTGTTTACTTTGCCTTGATGCCTTGCGTAAGGTAGGTAGAATTGCTAGTCTTTCCTAGGCCCACACCATTGTTTAAGACTGCACTTCCCTAATACTCTGCAGTCTCATTGTTGCATGAATATGTAATTTGACATTTTTGAAAGATAATGGGGTAAAAAAACTTGTTAATGCGTAATGTCTCATAACTTAGTCAGTATTGGTAATAACCATCAATGCCAGTAAGAGTCATGATGGAAGCATCCTTCTAGTCACACAGTGTGCAAAAGAGCTCCAACCAACGAGTCAGATGGCAACAGAGCAAAAAATCAAAATGGCAGCTTGGTAAAGGAGGTGGACGTGTAAAGCAGACGTTGCAAGTTCCTAGGTAGGGCACCTTTTTCCAACTGTGCCTGAACTGCTACAGCAGTTACGTAGCTATTTAACTGATCCTGTGTTTAAAAAAAAAAAACTCTGTAAATTGCTCTTCATGAGGGTGTCAGATAAACATATGTATTTTAGTAAAACATGTTTCAGAGGGTGTTTATTTCCTTCATACAGTCTTTTTAGCAAAAAACATCTTCTCAAAAATTACAATCAGTGGATACCATTAATAAGGCAAGATAAGATGGAAGGATCAAATAAAACATGAAATAAAGCTAAAGTAACAAAAAAGTGAGGTAGTATATGTTATACTGAAAGAGACAACAAAATAATGATAAACAAAACAAATAGACTAACATACTTTTATTGCAAGTCTAAAATAAAGTATCTGTAAAAGAGACAGAAATCTTTGTTTGAGAAGAGATTGAGAACATTTGCAAAGATCCTGGGTTTAAGGTTCTGTTATGCACTTGTGGGCAGAACAAACACAAAATGGTAGAAAGATGTGACCAAGCAAATGGCAGCACTGGGGACTCAACTGAGAACTCAAACCTTTCCTCAATGTGCAATAACACATGTGGTCAAACAAGTGACATAGATATCATGTTTCTGAAAACCAAATGCATGAGATTTTGGAGTGGGGGGGTTGCTGATGATGAACCCAGAAGGAGGTCATGACACAAGTGTCCCTCAAGTCACACACTGTGCAAACTTCATTTATATTTTAATCATTTAAATTCATCATCGTGGATGCAGATAAATTAGTGCAGCCACTGTCATGAGGTTTTAAGAGCTGTATATGTGAGCTTGGGAATGTATTCTAAAATATATACCACCCAGTGTGAGGCTTCAAGTCTTTAGGGAGAGATCATCCTGCATTCACTTAGCGTGAGAGGTGAGGAGGAGGAAGCAAGCACTCAGACAGTGGGCTGGGTGAAGACCGATGACTGCACAATCAGTAAGGTGGAGAGAGTAGGTGTAAGGGGAGGGCTGCAGACACCTATCAGTCCCACAGGTTACTGTGGAGAAGGTGATGCAGTCCTGCAATGGAAACAAAAGCCCACCAAATAAGGGCTCATAGCAACGGAACCCACACCACACAGTGTGCAGACCAGATCTACAGCGCAGCTGTTCCTACACCACAGCTCAAATGTGAGGGTCATTCAAAAAACTTTACATCTGTGAGGAGTGTCATAAAATAAAAATAAAACAATGTTGCCTACTCATGAACAATAAATCACATTTAAAAAGGGGTTCAGTGAGACAATAATGGGTACATTTGTGCAGGTGCTATACACAGCTTTGGTAGTCAGAAAACCACCTGCTTTATCGGTCGACCACTGTTCCCCTTTCAAGGTACATATGTCAAGGTAAATATCATACAGAATGATATTTCTAAAAGTATTTCATGTGACAATGACCAATGGCACTAAAATCCATTTTGAATCAATGTGACTTTACCCATTGGGATGAAAAAATCACAAAATTGATTTCATAGCTCTTGTGTATAGTATTCAACAAATCCTGTTCAAGATTATGTCTAAACCTACAAAATCCTTATGAACAATCAAAAGTAATTGTACCTTTTGTTATATTTTGTAGATCTTATTTTTTTTATGTGAGCCATGTAATAACAAACTGAGAGAAGTTTCCTTTTCTCTTAACATGTAAAATTCTGGCAGTAAATGTCTTCAATACCAGATTGTTACTGACGAACTATTCAGGTGCCCACACTTGAAGATATGCCTCACAGTAATGTAAAAATTTGTTTAAGTAATGTACAAATAAGTTGTCATAATTGTGTTGTTTGTATTTGAACATGACAGTCACTGACTAGCAATCGTTCCAGCAGATGCACATAGAGTTTGCACATGCAAAGTCTTTGTACAGTAATGAATTTTACTGTATCTGTATCTATAAAAAGAGCTACAGAGACACTGTAAGGAAGTATTCAAAGTCTGTGTCTGTACAAACTACAAAATGCAGCGTGCATTTCAATTTCAATCACTTTAAACATTGTTTGAGACAATTCATTGATGTGGGGGTGTGTATGTGTGTGCACGCATGTGCAGGCAAGTGTGTGTATGATTGTGTACCTGTGTGTGTGTGTGTGTGTATGTGCAAACATATGCAAACATGTGCAAGAATGCAATGACCTTTTTGGGTGTGCATTCGACCATCCACGTCTGTGTGCAAATGTCCATGTACGTGCATGACTGTGCACATGTGAACTTGTCTTGCAAAAAATTTTCACACCTCGCCTCTCCCAGCACACCGCCCCCCATCCCCCGGTCCCCCCACCTCCCACCCGCCTCATCACAGTGTAAACCCATTAAAACCAAATAAATAGGGCTGCATCTCTGTACCTCTTTGGTCTTTTTCGGTGTTGTGAGATACTGCCCCCGCTCACTCTCCAGGCTGGCGGCCCTCCCACCCCATCCTGCCTGACACTTGAGAGAGGCGTCCAGAGAGGCAGATAAAAGTGTGGCGTACTGCCAGGAAGGAAGTGGCAAGGGCTGCTCAGCTTGGGAATCAATACAGAGGGCTCACCATACTGATGGGAAACTGAGTATGACCATGAAACTCACCAACTTCAATTCTATTCAATTCAAGTTTTCTTGGTTGGTGTCGGGGGGTAAATACAAGTAAACATACTGCACCTATCTTTAAAATGCCATGATAGCATTTACCCACCTTTTCATTAACAGTTAATAATGGGTATTTCATTTGCAAAATACTTGAAAAAACCTTTATTTCATTCAGGCACCTCTGTAAGCACAGAATCACATCCAGATGGCCCCATCAAAATCAACTGCTGTCACACGGTTATGTTGCCTATTGATCTGTGATAAGCAGCAAGTCAAGTCACAGCAGGAAATAGTAGCCAACTCCATATACACTGTAAGTACTCATTATTCACGATTTACATAATCTTTCATATGGACATGGAAATCAGACTAACCAAACACTGGAATAACATTCCTCATGTAGACATACACAAAATACAAACTGCTTTATTTGCTCCTTTGTAAACTCACAAGCTCAGCAGCGAATGCATCATCTTGTCATAACTTATGCAACTTCACAAGCTAGCCACTAGCTAGCTCGGTAATGTCTTTGCCAGCTCATAGTATCCAACTGCTACTTTGAATGCAGTGTGTCCTCTTAAATCCTGTGACAGAAAATGTTTAGATTCCCCAAAGAATTCAGAAGTAGGCCTATCGTGTGTCTTACTGAAGGAGGAGGTGTGTAACTGAGAGAGGGGTCTCTCTGTAAAATAAGTGAAGTTAATGTGTCACTGCAGTCAGTTGTATGTAACTGGAGTTCACTGCAGGCATACCTCTGTGCAGCCTTGTTCAGGTCAACCATTTGGACAGCAAAGTCAACACTATCCAACCCTCCATGTGCCTGCATGACATCACAGTCAGGTCCCACAAAAGCCTACTTTGTAATTACATTCAGATTCACATTTTTTTTTTAAATCTTAGTACTTCATGTTATGATTAACTTGAACTGTTTTCCTGTCACAGTGTTTTCATTACTACTATCTGCTGTGCTGCTGATTCTTTTAAAATGAGATTTCTATGTTTGTTGGGCTTGCTGCTTGAATAAAGTGAAAAACTAATTAATTCACAAAATAAATACTGCAGTCACACCTCACACATGATATGCATCGCCACGCGTTTGTCTTCTTCGGTCTTACCGTACTGCAAGTGAGCTGGTGTGTTGCGGTGCTGGGTGTGTGAGAACAGAAGTGGGTGACAGGTTCCTCTATGTGCATCCAGATTTAGAAGCAGGCACTGTGAATGACATCAGGGAGGAAGCTGGGCTTAGATAAACATCAGCCACTCTGGACTCAACACCCCTGCCAGAATGGTGTGGGACACCAAAGCCCTCACTCTCAGAAAAGGGGCCATTCGGACTGTCAGCGGGTTACAGTCCCATTTTTAATATGAAATGCTTTAAACACAGTTTATGGACCAGTAAAATTCTATAGAATTCTGGTCATTCACAAAATTCTTTCTTTTATATGATTGTCCATTTCGGTTTGTATATCCTGACACTTTCAGGTGATTTGAAGGTGTTTTCAAATGATACCAGCATGCTAGCATCTGAAGACTTAACATCAATTCAAAAAATGCATTTAACCCAGCTTAAATTTGCTCCTAAAACTGCATCTTCCTACTCTGCCACAAAACATCCTTTTTATGATGTCATCTTTGTCTTCAACGAGACAGGACGGCAGCAACTGTATATGCATGAGAGTGTTATGAAAATCGGTTATGTTCACATTATTGCACGTTTTCCTTTATACCGTACCTAAATGAATTGATTGGATGAAAAAAAAACCTACATTGGCCTTGTAGGTTAAATTTCATTGGTTTCCAATTGATTGATTTGGAGCAGTCAAATTGAGTCGTGGCTTAAAAATACATAGCTGAACAGAACCGTGTCTTACACAGACTTGTGTCATCCACACTGGTCTTCTGGTACAAGAACCACGGATCTGCTGTTGTCAAGAGCCAACAGACCTGCTGGTACCTAGTGCCAGTGGTAACTTTCTTCAGCTCATTCACCTTCAATCCTTAAATCTCTGTACTCTCTGTTTGCATTAGTACAAATATAAGCCATAAAGTGGTTAAAAAAAGCTATAAAGTGGCCCATAAAAAGTGATTTATTCACTGCTGCCTTCCCATGAACACATAATATGCTTTTCTTAGAGCCGTGCAATATCAGTGGACGTAAACAAATGCCTCTGCTTTGCATCTTGTGTAAGTTACTCTTGTAAATGCCAATGAAACCAACTGGTTAATAATGAAAGGTACTTCATTTATCAGTCATTCAAAGCATGACAATTAAGTCATTGTTTAAGAAGATGTGCAACTCGCTAAGTAGGGTACATTGCTACCATTGTGAGCAAATGTAGACTGTCACACAGTTGCTGTGGTATTGCAAAAGTTTCACCACCTTCAAGAGGAGAAAACTATAAAGAAGTTTTCAGCATTACTCAGTCAGAGTGGCAAAGGAACACGAAGCCGCGGACGAAAAACAAAAGGGATTTTTTATGACTTCGCGTCGAGCCAATGTTCTTCGAAATCAAGCAGCGCTGCTTCTAAATGTCTCAATGAGGATGTCGACCTCGCCTGACGCTCTCTCCCCCTCCCTCCCGCCCCTTCGGTACCTCTCCCTCATTCTCTTGCTCAACCTGTCTAGACGTGGAGGAGTCCGGACTAACCCACCGACTCGCAGACTGGGGAATTCACGGGGTTGCGAGTGGGGGGCTGTGGCTCTATAGTCTGCCGGTCACCACATCAAATGTGAGGCAGCGCTGGCCGTCCCCGACGGCTGCGTATGCAACATTTTACTGCCGTTGAACCTGCTGAGATTATGCTGTTCTGTCTGTGAAATGAGATAACACTCTCCATTTGCTTACTTTTGTTCTCTTCTGCTAACACAGACTGAAAAGGATGTGCTTTTTCTCTTCAAAAGAGAAAAGCACAAAATTATTTTGACTGGATTTTATCACATCATCATTGTGTTTAGTAGGCCTATTCTAAGGTATTGAAAATAACTGTTGTACTACATTTTGATTAGAATGTTTTGCATAATACAATGTCAAATTGTATAAAGTATAAACCCACCTAATCATCGAAATAGGGATTAGGAACGATTGAAGGAACAGTAGCCAAGCATTATTGTTAATGTTAGTTCTGACTCCTGGTGTATGTGGCTTAAGTATCTTCAGTGAAGGGTAATGCTGAGATGTCTCGGGTCAGCAACTAGTGTATCAAAATTATCTGTCCCTTCTCTTGTAAAACAATTTCTAACTCATTACGAAACAAGTAGGTTAATTTCAATTACCCCAACAGAATATCCAAACAGTGATGATCATTGGGTTGTCAGTCTGCTGCTGAATGATGTGAAAGCGTGTTTGAAAGCAGCGTGATGTGGAACTGTAAAACTGAGGGAAAAAAACAGTGTTGGCAGAAGGGTCAGTTTTTCTGTTGAAGGGACTAGAAATGAAGTTTAGTTTTTCCCCTTGTGCCACGCCATTGCTGCAATTTATAACGAAAGTATGAATAAACAGTATTGATGCTTGTCACTGACATCCTGTTTTTCTCCCTCTTTCCAAAATGTGAATCACCTCAGAAAAAAACAGTTAATAAACATTTAATTTAGACCAGCTAGCTCTGCAGAAAACACTTTTCTGCAAACCACACACCTATCAATGTAAAGGTGCTCTGCATTTTGGTTTTTAACGCTGGAATTGCAACCCTTTCTTAGATTTGGTGCAGGTGACATTGAGTTTATTAACAGGTGTTTACATTTAGTTCTGACTATTGTTCCATTTATCAGTGGTAGAAGCTACATTTTGCAGTATTTTAGTACCATTTCATCGTTCTGTATATGTAGATATGTACTTGAAACATTCTCATGTTTTGACTGAAACTTATTTTAAAATTGTGAAAGACATATATGTGTGTGTGTGTGTGTGTGTGTGTGTGTGTGTGTGTGTGTGTGTGTGTGTGTGTGTGTGTGTGTGTGTGTGTGTGTGTGTGTGTGTGTGTGTTATTTAGCGCATTAGGTTCACCCATACTATATCATAGATGTTCTAAACATATAATCACTACACTACAGTTTTAAGTATTTGCAAGACACAAAAGCTGATTATTCATTGTTCATTTAATCACTCAATGAACACATTACCTGATTTTATACAATACTGAATGCTTCTAATAGTGTAACAGTCAACATATTAGCCTGGTTTTTCTTTTTTGTTTGTTTTTTGTTTGTTTTATATTTATATTTAGTTACTATTTGAAATAAGGAGTTGTATGGAGGATCAGTACTAGATATAGCCAGTTAATTTCTTTCATTGACAAACACTATGGTAAAGTTCATGTCAAATTTTATGTGAGTTTGTAAAAACTTGTTTTTCCAACAGAGGGAAAATTGGCTGCAAAGACAAGATGGTGCAGTGAGTAAGCTGCAGGGGAGAAAACTGTGACCAAAACTGCGCTGGTGTGAGGACATTCCTGGTTTCAGGTGCTGCTAATGCCCTGCATCTCATGACTGCTGGAACTAAAAGCAAAAGTACTACTTATGGTTCACCTTCATAGCACAGCAAAAGAGGACTGAGAAAAACAATTCACAGAGACCTTTAATGAACATGAGAAAGAGTCAGAAGTAGAAAGAACTTAGAGGTAGAAAGGCTTAGGGTACCTACTTTTCACATTCCAGATAACTGTCTTTTTGCCCTATACTCCTTGATCCACCCTTTTCTCTACTGGGGTTCATGGAGATGTCTTTCTCTCTGCCACTCCTGGGGGAGACCAGCTTAGTGCCACTGGTGGGGGACCTGACCACAAAAGGCATCAGGGGATCCGGGTCCACCCGGCGCAAGCGGGAATTCATGCCAGAGGACAGGAAGGACGCATCTTACTGGGAGAAGCGACGAAAGAACAATGAGGCAGCAAAGCGCTCGCGGGAGAAGCGGCGGGTGAGCGATTACGTGCTGGAGGCACGGCTGGTGGCGTTGAGCGAGGAGAATGTGAGGCTGCGTGCTGAGCTGCTGGCCCTCAGGCTCCGGCTGGGCCTGTTAGGCCCCGGGGGCCCCCACCACCATCAGCATGGGATGCTGCAGCTCCCTCTGCCAGGCACGCTGCCCCTGGCCCCAAACCCACCCCCACCACGCAGCCCTCCCAGCCGTGCAGACAGAGAGGTCTACTGGAGCAGAGGGGGTGGAGAGGGTGGGCCCTCTTACAATTGTCCGGTCCCCCAGCCAACCAATATAGGCCCTGCCTTTACTTCTGCTGCCCACTCTCCCATAGGGAGAGGATACCCATCATACTTTTTTGACAAGTACGCCTCGTTCCCCTCCACCCATGTGCCACCCTCTCTGTTCTTACCCCCTGCTATGCCTGCTGCCTCGGCCCCATCTTCTTGGGGCAGAATGGCCCGGCCCCAGCCAATCCCAGCCATCAAAATCAGCTCTGATGAGGAGGAGGGGGAGCAGCAAGTCCCTGCTGCCTCTGAGGGTGATTTTCGATCAGCCCTACCCCATAAACTCAGGCTGAAGACACGTGGTCCACAAGGCTGCACAGGCCTCGAAAGAGCCGAGCACAAACAGAAGGTTCATTCTGTATCAACCCCCTTTCAAAGAGGCTGTACATGAGTGACTGATATTTGCTAACCAGTCAGGGAGACAGGGAGCCTGTTGGAGTCTACCACACCCCACTTTAGTCTTCTGCAGAACGCAGCCCAAAGCAATATGAGGGCAGTGAAAATAACAATTGTGGAAAAGACAAATATTTTGGAAAACTTTTTTTGCCATCTGCTTGTTGTATTTTTCTTTAATTTATATTTTAGTTTGTCATGATTTTTGAGACATGGTTCCTTCCAGGAATCATATATGACATAGCTTTTAGCTCAAGTCCCTGTTTGAGTGTGAATGAATTCTACTCCTGAAGCTGACATTTCTGTGACTTCCTGCATCAGTAATATGATAAAGCTTGTTATTATGTGCCAGTGAAAAGCCATGAGGTAACAATAGTGGCAACAGGGAATGACTTATGGACAGTAATTGATCACTGTTTTTTAAACAAATTAACATGAACTTGCTTTTTAAATCTGTCAAAAGTATTGGCCCTACAAAATGTAACATCAATCACAGTAATACTTGACTCAGGGATTAAAACAAACAAATTACCGTGGCAACAGCCAATGCAATGAGGTAATGAGTCAAAAACAAAGTTGAGGCAGCTTTATTGACTTTCAAATGTCTGTAATTACCAAGGTCAAGTCAATTTATAACAGGAGGAAATTTAATTAATTTCAGTGGAAATGGAAAATCCTGACATTATGTCCATACTTCAACACATTTAACTTAGTTGACCAAGATATAGATTATTACAAAATGTAAGCTATCACCAAAAGCAGCTGTGCCTTAAATACATTGATATGAGTTTCCCTTTGCCATGAAGCAGCATTTTTTTCTTTATATTGGAGCATAGTCATCTGTCTTTTGTTTTTTTTTTTTTTTTTTTGGTTTGGTATGGTGTCATAAGGAGGCTCTGACACATTGTATTTTCCCCTGTAGTCAGGGTTTCTACCTAAAATGAGCAAAACACGTTTCACCTGGTATACCTCTCAACGTCACCTAGGTGATAAAATGACTAAGGCCAACACCTCTCTGGTTTCTCTTACATAAACACCGCCTTTTTTCAGACAAATGCAACAACACTTTCTCCCACAAAGGCCCGGAAGAACAGGGTGCTGCACTTGCAACCAGAAAGAACATGTGAGAACACTGAACTGCTGGTGCACAGTGTTTGCTGTGAGCTGAGGCACTGTGACAGACTTAATTAATTCACTGTGACAGGCTGTGAGAGCAGGGTTCTTTCTTACTCACGTTGACCATATGGTGCTTACTCTTTTTTATCTGTACTTGTCTAAACTTCAATTAAGTCTCTACAGGCAGGGGGAATATGTGAAAGTTAGACTGCAACTCCCAGAATTCTAAGAATGTGGCTGCAATCTGTGCCACCAATGGGGCCAAATAGATTTGATCAATAGCACTGCTGTATTCTCAGTGTAAATAGTATTAAATCCACAAACACACACCTTGTATTTGCCTTAAGGAGCTAGCTGGCTAACTGTAGTAATAATTCTGAATTTTGTGAAATTAAAATAAAAAATATTAATGAACATTACTTAAGGATAAGCTCTTCTAATTTGTGGAAACTATCCTAAATGAAGATATCTCCTTAATCCAGTAATACCCTCCAAATCTGATGATAACCGAAGGGATGCCCACAGATGCATTTGTGTTATATTTCCGGAATTTGTAATATGAATGCACCTTGTTTATTTGGATTCACTTCCCCCTCACATGCAAAACCAGCTTTCTATGCAAAGATCAACTATTCAGTCCGAATATTAAAATCTGCTTCTGTTTCGTGTGTGAGACCCCCTCGTTCTTCTATGACTTATTGGATTGATACCTTTTTGTAAAAGGAAAGAACAAACTGTACTTTAGTGAAACTGGATCCTGCGGACAGAAGCACAGGCAGTACAGGATTCTATTAGGTTGAACTTAGCCTTGGGTGACATGCGTTTACCTCTCCACTATAAGCCTGGCCAAAGCTATGCTGTTCAGAGTGATAAACCTGCTCATTTTTTTATTTTTTTATTGGTTATTAAACAGTGAACAGTGAGGAAGGGTCTGGGGTGAAGACTAGGGCTGAGTGGGTGAATTCAACAATTCAAAACCGAAAACAGTTTTGGCAAACCAAACCTCTGAGATTCTGACTAATGCCTAGGCTGCCACATCTCTGGTGTGGCAATCAAGCGACAGTAAGCGGTATACCCTTCCAGTAACACAACAGTGCCTTGAGACTCTCTTGGTTTAGAGACGAGTTTGAACAGAAGTCACCAAAAAGCTGACCTCATGTCTTCAAAAGGTGAATAGTTCAGATTTTAAGACAACAGCTGTTTGTTCCTCAAGCCGTAATCTTCATTTCCATTAACAAATTCAATTAACATCAAATGGCATTAGGACACTAGTCCAAGGAATATGTAATTTGCAGAAACATACATTTTTGAAGCAGTAGAAAAGGACATCAGCTTATGTTTTTCATTTGATTATTCGCATTTGCTCTGTAGAGGGTGTTACTTAACAGTTATTGAAATAACTTGCCGTTAATTCAGTTTGATTCTAAAGTAGTCTGTATGTCTGTTTTTTTCATACCATAATATATCTTACAATTTGAACTCAGGCAATGCTATACAATTATGCAGAGAAGAATTTCAGGTTTTGCATGACAGAGGTTAAAAACAACCTGTAACAACATTTACCAGGAATCAATAAAGATACTCTACATAAACATCCAAGTGAAGCTTTTTTTCCTGTGTGGCCTGTACCTTATTGATTGGCAGATATAAGAGGTACACAGACATACCTTCTTTCAGATAGGGCTGATATTATATACACTCATACATACACAATGGCAAACACCCCACACACTCACAAGCACAAACACACACCTACACAGAATGCATGCACGCACACAAACACACACATACAACTCTACACTGCCGAGGATGAGCTACTTGTACATGACTGTCAAGCCACAAGACTAAACCACACAAGTCACAGATAGATAGGCTACATGCTGCACACAAACACAAATACAGTGCCCACGCAGTGCTTGAATCATCTTGATCAAATGAAGAAAATATTCTTCATTAGTGAAGCAGCCATTTCACAGGCTGCAGCAGCTTGCCAGTTCATTGTCAAGGCTTCTCATATTGGTACACATTTATTATGGTTTACCAATGTCATATATTTAGTGCCAAAAATGTAAAGATATTGCATGTGATATTTGCCCAGATCAGTTTTTTTTTAGTCCACTGTAACTCTAAAGTTTCACAAATGCCATTAAGGAACATAATTTGAGGTTGAGAATATTAAATGTGAGGCAGACCCTTTTAAAGCTGTTACAATATTAGCATTCATAGTCCATGATGTAAAAAGTTTGATCAATCAGTGTGTTGATCAATCAGTGCGTTTTGTAACTATTGCATGTGTCAGATTAGTATACTATTAGTATGATCCTATTTAACAGTAATTACACATTCATTATGCATAAAAACAGCTCTGCAAATTATGCATTTGTCTAAGACTGCATTGTTACGATTTCTGTACACTCCCACACACATGCACCATGATTTGTAAGTAGAAATGTATTTTATATTAGTTTTCTGGTTCCAGGGGAAGCATTGCACATATATTGTACATTTTTTTCTGATTGCTTTGGCACTGTTTGAAACTATAGGCTATTTTGCAAAACTCTACACACTAACCACAAAACCTTACACCAAACCAGCAAAGCATTATGCATGTCTGCAAAAGCAAACAATTCTTGTAAAACTCTTCAAACTCTTTGTAAAAATTGTGTTTTTGTGTCAATACAGTACACACAAACCATCATTTGAATAAGCACATGAAGTGCTAACTACTCATTGATAGTATAAATGAAAAAACACTTGTGGCTTTTTCTTTTTCTTTGTCCAGAGAAGTTTTGTCATACATGTAGTAAGCACATATACACACATATCCAAATGTGTACTTATTGGTTCTCATTTTAAAATATCTGGATGATATCTGCAACAGTATAGAGGCTCAGATTTGGTTGAACCTGTTGCCCATCCTCCCTTATGCTCATCCCATGCTTGACAACATTGTCAACTACAGTCACTCTGATTTCAGTTATTGTGTTCCTGACTCCCCTTCCTCTCCCCCATCCTACTTCACCTCTTATTTCAACTCCTCTTCTTACTTATTCGCCTCCTCATCCTTGTCCTCCTCTTCCTCCTTCTCGGCCTCCTGTAGTTCTCACCCCTCTTTCTTTCTGTCCAACATTGGCCTCCTTTGTTGTCCAAACCAAATGTTTACCTGTGGCCTGTTTATAGGTGCTCAAGCTCTGATTTGTAAATGAGCTCATTTTCTAAAAGTGTCAAAGTGGAAAGGCAATTGGCAAAATAGTGTAGCAATGTTGAGACCAATGTTTACAGTTTTGCTGGAAGTGTGTTATTAAATTGCAAGCTGAGTGAAAAGCAGTGAGTTGTGTTTACGGTTTTGCAAAAAGTGTGCTATAAAATTACAGGCTGAGTGTAATGCAGAGAACATGCATTGAGTTTGGCACACTTGGTAAATGGATTGGCAACAAGTGTTAATGGGTTCAGCAATAGTGCTTCAAGAATCACTGTTAGCATTTAAGAATTCATACAAACTGTAAAAACCAGATTAATTTGCTGCTGTGCTTAGCAGAAATAACAGGCAACAATGAAAACCCCCGTAATTTCGGTTTTATTCATCATTTTTTGACTTCCTTCTTCACCGTACCTGTCTCCAGTCTGCTGTCTGCTAGCTCTCAAGTCTCATCGTCCTTTGCTTCCTCTGTCCCAGCGCATTAAGTAAGAGGATAGATGATGATGGAGACCCACTCCACACAGTAATATAGCTAGCTAATAAAGCTTGTTAATAGTTATCTAATAACTAATTATGAATGTATTACCACATGCCTGCACATGAAAAACAAGCTATTGTATATTATATCACACAATACCCATACCTGAGAAGTGGCTCATATACATGGTGATAGACTGGAAAGGAATCTCCACCCAACATGTCAAAGACTAATGATGATATAGACTGGCATGAAACAATTACTGTCCATATGCATATGATTCTACCTCTAAGGACAGCTGTCATTTGGACAGCTGTCTATGAGGAGTGTGGCTGAATATAAGGATATGTATCAGCTAAATGGGCCGAGGAACTAAATGAATTACTGAAATAAGTAGCTGACATATCTTGTAATTTATCATATCTTTCTACTTTTCTTCTTTACCTTTGCGTGTTTGTCTTTGTGTGTGATGTGTATGTACACATTTATGTGTGATAATCTATGGTTTTGTGTACATGTACATGCATGTGTGTGTACTTACATGCATGTGTATGTTTGTGTATGTAAATATGTGCATAAATCAGTATGTTGGAGTGTGCAAAAAGGTTTTAACAAAACCGTTTGTATGTCTGAGCTTAAAGAGTGTGCTTGTGTGTGTATGCATGCCTATTTTTGCAGGTGTGCATGTATGTGAAGGTCTGTTTGTGTGTGTGCATGTGTTTGTACATGCATATGTGTGTGTGAGTGTGTGTGTCATTTAAGGTTTCTGTATGGCTGTCAGAGTGAGACAGCGCTGTGGTGCACTGCTTCCCAGGAGCGTGTCAGTGGGCTGTGGTTAGAGTCAATGTGTGCCAGCTCTGATGCTGCCAATGGGTCAGGCTGATGCCTCACAGTGTGCCATGTTCTTCTCCTACCTTATATACCTACCAAATACTCTCCACTCAAAAAAATAGGAATGTTCAAAGTGTAAAATATATACATTTATGCTATAGCTTATTGAACAATGCAGGAGGCTGGGAATCAAGCCCCTGCTGCATGCCTGTCTGTAAGATCTATAATGCCATTCCTACTCATCATAGCTACATCTTTACATTTTTTGGAGACACACTATGGAGACAAACTTTTCAAACATGCATACTCAGCAGCTCTACATGTTCTAGATGCAATCACCGTTTCATTATAGATGCTACATTAGTAACCCAAATCTGTCTTTTACATGTGCGGTCTGGGCTAACATTCCTACATTGCAGATATATATTCATCAATACGACAATGATGATAAGACAATAATAATAAAGGCTTAAGTCACATGTCCTTTTGCTATTTCAGGTCGTGTTTTTGTATTGTTTGTTTTTAAGAACAAAAGCCTAATACCATAGAAAGTGTTACCGTAAGAGTAGGAGGCTTTTGTTCTTAAAGCAGTTGAGGATGCCTTATAAGCTGCATTTATAATTCCTCATGATACAATATAATGCACTATAACCACTGCTATAAGCACTAATAGCAACCCATAGGGAATTCTAACAGTCTTTATGATTATGTATTTGAACTAAAGTAAATTGTTATGAATTGTCAAGAAAGAAAAAAAGCTAAAAGGTATATAGTGTTTATACAGATATAAGGCATCATATGTGTTTTCATTTAGTGTGCATTTAATTATGAAATTAAAGAAATTATGACAATAAGAAATGGCCCTAAATTCTACATTTTCACAGAGCTTTATTTGTATAATCTACATAATATTTTGGCCCCATGCTTCCTAATTAATTTTCAGTGAAGAGTTATGATCTGTTTAAACTGGTACAACTTTGAAGTAACCCCTCCCACAATCAGCCTGCTACCATCAGAACTGCATGCAAGCCTAATTTTCCAGGGTGGCATTCAGGGCACAAAAAACCTCCCTACTGCAAAATTGTCCCAGGGACAACAGAGTGTGCATCTACAGGAGAGGATGGTTAGTGGATCTATAAAAAAAAATCGCAAGGTCACTGGCATGGAGGGCATTGGTAGCTGGTGGTGGAAGGTGGAGGAGCTGGTGTTTCTCAGCAGCTGTGACTCACCTCCAGGAGTGACCACAGAAGTGACACTGGAGACAAAGCTGTGAAGGCATAGCAGCCTCACACTTCTACCCGACCTAGTGACTCATTCTCACTATCCTGGACACGTTCCATTATCTCATTGTCTGCACAACTGTGTGACCCTCACGCCTTGGCACCAGTGTGTGTGTGTGTGTGTGTGTGTGTGTGTGTGTGAAAATGGGTGGGGGGGGAATGGTCAGAACATTGCTGAAGAGATTCCTACATTCTACACTAAATAAACCTTTATTAATGAATTGTGTTTCAGTATTGATGTTTCTCGTGAGAAATGACATTGCACATCAATGAAAGCCTTTTGCAAGTAATGCACAGGGTGTGGGAGTCTCTTCAATCATTCTACTTCAGTTTTTGTTTGTTTGAACATCTTGTGATAAGGATGTTGTTTCAGGTGTGTTGACTGTGTGATTATAATGCTAGTTCAGGACACCCCTGGTGGAACACAAGCTCTTTTGATGACCTGGAAGTGTTGCAGAGGCTCATGGTTTGAGCCTTGATTCCCCTCATTGATTCCCCTTGGTATACTGTATGTTGTGTGCAGCAAAGCATAGCTACTGGACTTAACAGGATATATCGAAATAATCTTTCTTTTGTTTTTCATTTGACTTAAATGTGTCTGTGTCTTAATTAATTAAGGAGGTATAACACTTACACACATATACACTAAATGCATTTATGTAAATGATTTAAGTACAGTTTCTGTGACTGAATGAAATGGCCAGTATTCTGTTGTGACTTAACCTGTGCAAGGTGAGAATGCAAGAGATAAGACTTAAGCTTCCTGGTACACCACAGAGATCTTTTCACACTATCCTGAGAGGCTACAGCTTATGGTGGGGGGAAAAAGAGAAAACAAAGATCACTCTACATATCTCACTTTGTATAGCGGTACACCACATCCTCAGGAAGAGAATAGTGCCGCATCACAGAGGACGTAGTGAGTCTGTGTGAAAGGGCTGACTATAAGGGATGGTGGGGGGGGGGCTTTGACTGCATGAAGTGCATCCATCACAAACATGTCCATGTACATGTCTGCGCACAGTTAGGGTACACTGTATGCAAGCATGAGAGTTAAGTCATGCAAGATATCCATGGAAGCGCCCATTGAAACTGCTTGCATCAGTGGTAGGGCATGGGCCTTATTGGAATGCTATAATGAAATGGAGAAGTGGTGCTCACAGTCATTTAAATTCCATAGAGACTACATATCATTAAATCCTACCAACCATCTAAAGACTGCATATCATCAATGACTAATGAGACTCAAGTGAGCTTACTGAAGGCTTCATTGTCTATACAGATACATGCAATAACATATTATGTCTTTAGCTAGTCAGGATGGAATTTTACTTGAGGGTAGTCCCATGTATTTATTTTCACAAAATATATCATAATATATAAACTATAATGAAGAAATAATCATTATGATAATGTCACTTATGAACATACTGAGCATTATGACAATATTAAGTACTGAATCCAGTTACACTCTATAGTAAACAATGCTCTATTAATAAATTATTTTTGAGAACAACTGGTGTGACAGTACTCAATGTGTACATCCTGCAAAATTTCCCCTGTAACAATACAACACTGATTTGAGCTGCTTGCAGAGCTTACTGCCTTCTCAATGATTGTGGATGTATTCAAGGGGAGAAACTTGGATGGAGAAATTTAGCTACCCTTTCCATGACTGCTGATCACTCACCCAAGCTAAAACGTTCATATAATGAACCTCAAGACAGACTTGTGGTGAACATACACCATGCAGGTGTACATCTACAGATTTTCACCCGCCAAAAGGCTTTCACCGGCCAATGACATTGGAAAAAATACAGTTTTTACATCATCAAAAACCAGAGTGCCAAGGCTTGTGTTGGTTTTGAATTCTGGATCGTCAGGTAATCAGGATTGTATAATTCTGGTCTTGGAGGACCACAATACCTGAAGGTTTCTGTGATTTCCTGTTTCTCAGAAGTCACTTTAGTTCTTAGAGGCAAGGTGCTTTGGCTATTTAGGCTGTGTCTGCTACCTCCACACACAGCAGCCATCCACTGGAGCCAAATTATCTCATACAAACAATACATGTAACTAACTCATTTTTGAAGCAAGAGAAGTTACGAAGCTTCATCCACACTGACACATATATATGCTTCTATTGATTTATACTCAACTTCTGTAAATGGCTCTGTCCCAAAGCACACCCAGTAGAAGTCCTTGGTGTGCAGAATAACAGTTGATAGAAGCTGCAGCTACAGCACATGAATGCAGTGTTTACACATCATTAGTCACCTCATCAATGAGAAAATGAAGATAAAATTAGCCCTTACAACTGCCATACAATATTGGGCTAGATACTGTGCAGAGGCTATAGTCCAGTTATACAAAATCAATAAAAATATACACTAAGAACATGAGTGGAGCTCATTATCATAGCATTTAGCTGTCATCATTACAAGCCTAATATCTCTAAAATACCAAATATTTTCTGAAATGTGTGTTTTTCACTATCGTATAATGGATCATGCAACTTAATGTGCATGTGAACATATGTGCTTCGGTAGTATAAACCAAAGACCTGGTTTGAAAGGCCAGTCCCTTCTAACACAATTTGTACCATGCGTTTTTACCACAGGAAGTTCTCTACAGCCTGTCCACATCAGATACCATGGTCAGCCACAGGCACTATTTAGTCACTGTTTAACTTTTCAAAAATATTGCCATTTTTATGAGCAAAACTGTTTTTTTTTCCATGTTTTAGGTCAAGCTTTGTCTAAATACCACCTCACATTCTGCAACAACAATCATAATGGTGTATTTTTAAATGTGGTTTAATGATAACAATATAAGCAACCTAGTAGATACTGTATAAGGCCCGTAGAAAGGCTGCAGGTGCCTAAATTAAATGCACCCTCTCATCATATGCCTAGCGCGCTAATCTATGAGAACTTGGAATTCATCAGATTAATAAACTGGGGGAGTACTTCTGCTGTTGCAGTATACTTGCTGTTCATTGCAGCCATATCATAGGAAGCATCTTCCATAACAGTTGTGAAATTTGGTTAACTCTCTTTATAGAGCATGTAGAATTAACAATGAAAATATTTCATGGGTAAGCAGGGGCAGTCATCTGATAAGTAAATGGAAGATCCATTCAGAGGAAAAAGGTTTCAAAGCTTACATGACATGACTGTTAAAGAGTAGAAAATAATATGTTTTATTATATAATATCATTTAATGTAAAAATTGTCCATTTTGTCATTGCCTCCATATTTTCACTAAGTTCTACTGAATTGATATTTTAAAATAAAATTCCTATTTACTACTAGTGAGGCTACACAGAGCTGCAATTGTTGTCCTCTTAAAACCAATGAAAAAGTTTTGCTCCCCACAGTAAAATTCAATGATTCATGCAGATTGTCAAATACCACTAATTATGGTAGCTCCATCTATTTGTGCTATCATGAAACCTTGTCTCCCATCCCTACCGGAAACCTTCAGAACAAACGATCAACACAGAGGGTCACCACCCAAAGCTTGTAACATTCACCACAAATTCAGGATCCAGGCACATTTTAATGAAAATGCTAGCCGAAGGCAGGATGTTTTTGTAGTAGAGCATGGTCTTTCTACAAGATCAACTCATGAACTTTGAATATGTTGCAAAAAATGTTCCAGAAACTTTGACTGTAAGATATTACACATGCTTTGAAATGAATTTCTCTGTGTTTGCTTTACAATTACTCTATGTCAGATCACTTCATAATAAGATCAACATGATTTCAATAAAAAGCTTGTTTAGCTTGCAACTGTCACACTGGTTAATAGCTTGGTGCCTTGCTGCAGCCCAAGAGCTTCTGCATTAGGTAGGTCCATCCTGCTTGAATTTTACCAACTTTGGATACATTTGAGATTTCTGATCACTTGGTGTTATCTCTGCTCTCTGTCTAACGTTTCTGTATGCCACTCCATAAAACATTTTGAATAAGTACCTCAGTTAAATGCCTAGATGTACTGTAATGTAATGCAACAGGCACAAGCAGCCTATAGGTCCTATTAACCACAGGAGTTGTTATCGCACTGTTAGGTGGGAAATACCCAGCCAAAACTTTCCCTCCCTCCCAGGCAGATGCTACGGTCAAAGCTGTGTCAGCTTCCACACACCTCAACCACAGTGAGAATTCACATTCCCTTATGGAAATTTACTATACTGCAATGTATTATAAACAAATGGACTTTAAAAAAATAATGATACATGAAGTGAAGTCAGACCAGGCTGGAAACTCAAGTCAGAGTCGACATCAGCTGACAGCCAGCTGTATCTGCTCAGGTGGCATGCAGAAATGAGGGGGGTTTACACAAATCAGTGACAATACCCCTTACAGTCATACTGCTGCCTTTAGAAATGACACATAAAACCTACCAATGTACTGATGTCAGCCCATAAACATAACATGACCCAAAGTTTCCATGTAGAAATTCAGTTACAAGAGCATAAGTCATCACACTGTGTGTCCATATAAGGGGGGTCAACATCCACATCATTTCACTTTTTTACAGCCTTAATTTATTATAGAAATAAATTAGTCCCCCTAAAAAAAAAAAAAAAAAATTTCATACAAATTCACTTACCTTGAGAACGGGATCCAAAACAATGGTATTAATAAAAGCAAAGATACTAACATATGTGCCAAGGTGCTGAATTTACTATATCATTATCAGTCCTATCTTATGTGTATGAGAGACATGCTAAGGAAATGACCAGGTAGGAAATGACCAGAGGTATCTGTAAGCATAACATATGTCTGAAGGACCATTTTGCCTGATGCTTTCAGACAGTCTACATCACATATCCTGTTGTTTCAAAATGGTGCTTAACACTGATGAAAGTCTGAAAATTGACATGTCATTGTAATAATTAGTGATTGGATTGTGAAGATTTTTTTCTGACTTCCTCTTCAAATGATTTTCCTCATGACATGACGTATAATCTTGCATAAAGTACAGATGTGTGGTCTGGTTAAACAGCAGATGAGATACAGTGTTTTATGGACATTTTACATGTGATTAATATGTAAACAACCGGACACTTCCATGTGTAAATCACATACAATCACATGTATTATGTGATGATATGTATATTAGTATTCATGAACAATGTGTGTGTTTTTGGACATTTCACATGGGAAATGAATATGATTTCTATGTACAAATACCACAAAAAAGGGTTCAAAACATCAACTGTGACAAAAAGACACTGACAGGCATTTCAGGGAGATGTCTGATGGTGCAGCAGTAACGCCAGCAAACATGAGCTGTGAGCTTTATCGGAAACATACATATCTGCAGTCTTTGTGTAGCTTTGATGTGTGCATGCATGTTTGACAAAGGGGGATGCACCTCTTCCCTTTCCTGCATAAACAAGATGGAGCCAGAGCAATAAAGCAAAAAGATAAGATCACTATCATTTTAATGGCGAGAGTAGGTCTTGTATTTCTACATCTTGTATTTACAGTTTTGATCAGGAACATCAGACTCTTGTTTAGGGACTGATTTTGGTGTGTTTCAGATCCTCAGAGCTTAAGTCACTGATTGTCTGAGGAGTCTGCATACCTGGTCTACAACTTATACATTGGATGCTGATTGAAAGGAATCCAATAAAATCTGTGGTCCACAAGAAATTGAGCTGACACCATGTGCCTAGCTCAGGGAAGTTCAGCTCCAGGTATACTTCACGTCCATGTACAGACTGTCCCCCTGGATAAACGTGACACTGCAGCCCTCAGGACCTTGAATTGTGTAGTATTGATTTCTATGGTCTCTGGCACAGTAGCAAGCCTGGACATGAACATGCCACAGGTCTCTGCCACTACTGCCTGAACTGGCAAGCTGTTCTACGCAATCACTTCTTGGCAACCAGAGACAAGACAGATGCTGCAGCAGGCCCTACAGTGATTGGCTTGTATCAGAGGTGGGTGGTTCTTTCCATATTCTCACATGGACAGCAGCAGAGAATTGAGGAAAGTCCCCAACCCATGAAGCAGCAGGATTGAGACCTGCAAGGAGAAGAGCTGACCCAACACCAGGGGAATTTCTCTTGTTAAAGACTCCTTACACCACCCCCTCATAAGCTTCTCGCTTGATGTCAGTGAAAACACTGACATCATCCTCCCTAGATATGAGTAGTGCTGCAATGCCACTCCTCTCACAACCTTTGCCCTACAAAAAGTCCAGAAGTTTGGCAAGTGGGTCAAGAAGAACCAGATGAAGTAGACGTGTATACAGCAGGAAGCTTCCAGTGTTTCTATCTGGTTGACAGAGCAACATGTCAGTCGTGTGCATGAGGTCTGGTGGTGGGGCTCAGGGTCTGTCTGTTTTCTCTACACAGGGACTCTATGTGGCAGATCTTTAATTGTGATTTCACTGAAATGAACCTTGTGGTCAAGAGGTTGCTGATCAACCAAACACAGAAGTTTTGATGAAAACTGGTTGCCTTAACCACCTCCTCAGTTTAACTTTAAAAATGTTTTTCATCAATCATGAACTCAAAACCATGAGAAATACAATTAAGCCTTATATGGAAAATTGGGATTAAGTGATTAGTTTATACTTTTTTATTAACAAGAAAACACACATTTCAGAATTTTGAACTTTCTTAGTCTTCTTTAATCAAAGGATTTTGAGGCCTACTGATTCATTCACAGATTACATTGCATCAGACAACTTTACCATTGAACATGAAATCATCTTGTTGCTATTCTGTGTGAATATTAAAACTGTCAACATATATGGTTCATTTCAAACAAAACCATTTTAATGATATCCTATTCATAAATTGTTTTTTTCATTGCATTATGACATGTACTGTGAGAAATTAAAATCCTACTTCACACAGTTAAACAATTGAATCTTTTAATAAAATAAAAACATGTTTATTGGTAACATCAGCATCACACACTAAAATCAATATCATGAAAGTGCATGCTCAGATCAAATATTCTATCAAAATTATGATGACCTTATCTGAAGAAAATGCAGAATAGAAACTTAATGAACTTCCTCCAACCAGATAAACATGGTAATTGACGGAAAAAAATATCTGAAGGTTCTGCAGATTCATTCTCATGCAACTAAAAGTGTCTTTAACTGTACTTCCTCAGAGATTTACTTCTGTTATATGTATGTGTTTGTTACAATGCCATTGGCTATTATTTAACAGAGAACGTCTGCCTGGCCAGGCTCTGAATGCAGTAATGGAACTGGGAAACATAATTTCAAAGCATTAAGACCTATTCAAATGGCAGAACCACACATAGCAATAAAGCAGGGTGCAACAGTGTACCTTGCTTGGAAATATAATCGCCTAAGCAAGAGATCACTTCAGATCATAAGCCATGTTTCAGCCATTTTCTGGGTGAAGAATTGATAACTACATAATTAAATTAATGGAGACATCACAAAAATAAGAAACAGTCTGCAAAACATTGTTGACACAGGAAAAGAATATAATTACGTATTGATATGCATACTATGGGTGGGACCCAATTAAATCAACTTAGTTTCTTTAAAGGCATATGTAATTCAATCAAAATAGACTTGACTTTGAAAGCTTGAGTACTTTCTATCTTATTGGAGACAAGTAAATGGTCTTTGGAACATATTCTTCTCATTCTAAAATAGAGCAGTGTATGCCCTTAAAAAGACTGCATTCTTTTGATTGAACTGCCAATTCCCATTAAGAGACAAAGGCCAAGGTCAATCAATATTTGTCCTTAACTTTGGATTCCAAATAAATTCAAGTTTTTGGCAAGTTTAGCTATCACTGTTCTTGTATAGAGAAAGAAAAACACTCTTATTCAACTGTAAATAAAAGTTAAGGACAAATGTTTGTTTGAATGATCCAAGCCTAAGTTTGGGTTCTGCTTTAATGTTGGAAATCACATGAGGTAAAAGAGAAGGGCAAGCTTAATATCTTATGAGAGGTAGAAAATCTTGTAAAAATCCTGTACAATGCCATGAAATGAGCTCACTGTAAACTCCTGCCACACCAGCATTCTAAAATGTAGCCAGTGAGATAACGTGAGCTTAAGTTAGTTAACCATCAAGGGCAGTACAGTGCTTTTTTCCAAGTTTAAAACCATATTTAAGGATTATAAATGCAGGCCGAGGGTGAGTAAATATGTCAATGAGCCTTTTTCAAATATGTATTGTACAGTTTTAATAATATTACGTTTTATACCCTCAATTTATATGATTAATAACAGAATAATTATGGTCTTATGAGTAACCCTGTAATATGTAGCTTGTGGTGCTGGGAGAAGTGCTCCTTCCCAGCTGTCAGTTCCTGTTTTCCTCCCTCAGCCTGGAGAGAATGCAAGAATTGGAAGAGCAGCAGCATCACAAACAGGCAGGGTCACTAATGGGGGATTACTAATCAACTCAGCTGTGAGTACTTGCCTTTGTTTAGGCCACTGATATAAGCACAGCCTCGAAGGCTGAGATAGAGGTGTTTATTTTTCTCTCTTCTTCTTCCTCATCTTTTTGCCCATCCTTCCTTGAAAACTGATTTTCCCCATTCATATTCAACAGCAAAAGTGCAACAACATGGTCCTTTGACCAATTTGATCATTTTATGCTCATTATCAATGGAAAGTATGACTGGTTCACCTTTTTGCATCAGAGAGATTGATAAGCCAACTGAACATATTGCTTCCAGTTTCACGTCAGTTTTTCAGTTTCTAAGCACCATTCTTATCTCTCAGTTTCTCATTAATATCGCAACCAAATTAAAAATTGATGTCACATTTGATTTCTTTGGAAATTGCTCTTTTACACAGCGTGAATAATCAGTGTTCTTCTCAACATGAAGTCATTAAAAACGTAATTTTTAACATGTATTAATGAAACAAACCTGATAGCTTCCTGATTCTACAACATTACACACTGCGTGAATATACAACAACATTAGCAGGAATTCTATGTAAGTTTTCATGCTTATTTATTTTGACAAGAATAGAAGTATTTTAGAAATATTTTTGTGGGTTAGACTGTCAGACTCAAATAGTTGGGAAGAAGTAGCTTTCTTGTGCAGGAGATCGGGTTTCCTTTAGATATAGTGTGGCCCACTGGAATAGAAAACTACTGTAAACAGTAAAACTACCATCACAAAACTAGACTCGTGACACACCTATAAACTCTTCTGTGAAACTGAGTTGAAAAGGGTAGCTAGATTCAGCATATAAAATTAATCACCAAGCTGCTAACTAACATTAGCAACGGGAAGTACAACAGGGGATCAGTTGATGCAAGCTGTCTACTGTTAGCAACAGAAAGTTCAAAGAACACCTTTTCATCTGTGTCCTGCTGTTAGTCTTTGCATAGGTATTCAGTAATCTAAAACTGGTAGTAGGTGCCCAGCCCCTGTAGTTCTATAGTGCTACCAAAGGATAAGTAAAAAATTAGATTAGGTCACAATCGCCATATAACCTTCATGTCACCATTTAACCTTTGTGATGATTGATAAAATCCACAGGATATTATTTGCATTACCTTCTGTAAAATGGTGGAAGATTTTAAAATTTTTGCATAATTTATCATTGTTGTTTCAAGTAAGAAACAGTACTGTATATGTTTCTCTCCCTTCTCGCCAAGTTGAGTTGCTGTCTATACTCTGAACTTAGCCAATATCATATTTAAACATGTTAAAGCGTATTGCAGGCCTATCTGTCTATCTCAATTTCTGGTCAATGTTTGCAACTATTTTTATTACAGATGGAATACTACTGTCCACTGTAGCATTATAGAGGTGTGGGGGAAAGAGTAATTGTTTTCAATGTGAGCAAAGTATTCTGAAACTTTGGGTAGCCCAGAAGTAACTATTTATGGGTATGGGCTACTTCATAAAAAATTAAAAACCAATAATTGTGACAGTAGCTACATAGATTATATCAACCTTGTTTTACCAATAGGCCACTCAGTTACTCCAACCTTATTCCAAGTGGCTTAGTTTTCTCTTTCTGCACAGGTGATGAAGGTAGACTTGACAAAGCAGATAGGTAAAAGGTCAATTTCACAAAGCTGTCTATCCTTACAGGGCAGATATCAGCAAGCCATAGCCAATTCAAGTGGAATGGAATGAAGTCACAGTACAACAATGTCAGCCACGTAGACGACTTGATAATAATCTCCCTTTGGTGCAGAAAGCATTCTTGTACCACAGGCAGTCAGATTTGTATTGATAACCAGTTTATTCTCCTGGCCATTTGTGTAAATATTATAAAAATTGTTTTAAAATGTTTGCAGACTGCTAACCTCAAGATTTGTGGCAGACATTAAAATTGTGCTCTGCCAGAAGAACAATATCGTGATGTAAATTTAAAAGCACTACAATAGACACTAGATTAATCACAATGGATCTGTCAATCAATCAATATTCTATATCTTATTTTCAAAATAGAATTTCATGAGTGCCCACTGGTGGTTGACAGGAAACATTGCAGTATTTCAGGGTTTGAGATAGTTTCAGATGTACTTCAATGCACTTCCTGTACTTCCTGCAATGTACTTCCTGTCATTAACCATTCATATTTGTCATGCAGACCTCTTCTTTATGAGTTTGTAAAAATTATTTAAGGGTGGCTCACTGGTTCAATGGGTGGCACTGTGGCCGTGTAGAAAGAAGGACCCAGATTCAATTCCCAGAATTTTTACTATCTTTCTGTGCAGAGTTTCCATATCCATGTGAGTTTTCTCTGGGCTCCATAGTTTCCTCCCATGGTTCAGAGATATAGGGGTATGTAAATTGTACAACTTGTATGTAGGTATTAGAGAAAAAGAACATGTTTGTGAGTAAATGTTTGTCTGTCTGACCCTGTGATGGTTTGGCAACCTGTCCAGGATGTATCACTGCCCTTCACCCAATGTATGCTGGGATATGCTCCAGTCCCCCTATGATCCTGGATTGGATGAAGCAGGTATAGGTATTGGATGGATTTAAAGTAAATCAGTTACATCTGAGTTTCAGTAGTTTAGTAATTCAGTCATTGCAATTGTATGTTTTTGTTTGTCCTGAACAGTGCTGACATTAATCACAAATAATATCATATTCAATTTAACATGTATCACTAGATCTTTCAAATGAATGCAGAAAGACCAGGGGAAAATTAAGAAAAATGTTGGTTATACAACATGCTTTTATAAATAAAATGCTCCATTCTTGTACAAGATAAACAGTATAAAACAACATAAAGAGTAAATAAAAATATCCAGAATGAAATGCACTTTTTTCAATTTGTAAAATCATATTGACTAAAATCATATTGCAAACTGAGGCCACTTAGATATTCCAGCATTTACAGAAAGAAAACAGTGAATCAGGCAATTGTTGTATGGTATCTTTTAGTACGTAATGGTGATGTTCTGACGTTTACCACTGATGACATAGAGTAGAAATATCTTACAAGTGTTACTATACCTTGTATCTGAATGTAGAGTTAAGCACATTCTGCAGATAGCTGTATTAGCCTTTGGCCAACTCAGCACTGAGATTTTTCTCATTTGCCAGGAAACAACAATGGCAGATGATGGCCTAACTTTGAACAGTCAATGAAACACATTGATACTTTAGTGCCTAAGGCCAGATCTAACATTTGGCATTCCTTGGAGCCATGTGTTACAGAATAGATACACAAATTATATAGGTGTATAGGAGTATACTCTAGGCTGTGCTTTCTCTCCACCTGGGATGGGTAATATTTAAATTTACATTGATTTAAAAAAAAATATATATTTTTATTTATGTATTTTATTTCACATGTAATATGGTTTCCTTTCTCTTTTTGTGCAGCTTATATGTCCCCCTGTCACTTGCAAAGTAACCTGTGCATGTACAAATTGCATTTTAAGTCAGGGGGTACAAACTATGTATTTTGTTACAAAATGCAAAATATCTCTTAAATAAATATATTTACAAACTACAATTAAAATGGTAGTGGCATAGGTTGTTTTGAAGGTGGAACAAAGGTATAAACCATAGAAAAGAACAAAACAATAAAGAAAATCCATTTTACACAATTATTACATGCATGAAAAAGTTCATTTTAAAAGTAGAATGCAGACATAATATAGAAATACTCCCTATCCGTGCCTTTCGTAATGGAAAATGACAGAGTCGAAGTCATTTGCTTCTTTCAGCTTTTAGGATGGCAGCAATTTTTTTTTTTTTGTTTGAACAGTTTCACTTTTAATGAGAGAATACATAACATAGCACAGTTCTGAGAAAATGATACTGTTCAGAGTGGAAATTGAGGCTGAAAGACCTTTGACTTTCTCAGATATAGTCCTAAACAGAAGTGTGTTGACTGTCTCTCACTGAAAGGATCTGTATTCCTGTGATGGGAACTGGTGGGATTGTGTTTTTACATTATATGCATGTGGTATAAACGGTATATATATGCAAGTGTTAAATCCACACCTTAGAGATGAAGATAACAGACGAATGTTATGAAACAAACATTTACTCTGAAAAGATCTACAGAGTGGGGTGGTAAGCAACTCACCCCACTAAGGCATAGATTTTTGATCATGTAGCCCACAGTCTGACATTGAATCCTGGCCATGATGTGTTAATGCTAACTGTGCTCTGCAGCCCTTGGGCCAGTGTGTGTGTGGTTTAGGGGTGTCCCTGACTAAAAATTTACATAGTCGAATCTGATTGGTCAAGTTTTGCTTATCGTTGACTTATCGTCGAGTCATGTTTTTCTTTTTTCTCAATGATCCATATTCTCATTTGTGACATTGGCTTCCATTTTTTCCACACCAGACAAAAGAGCTGAAACACCCAATTAAACAATTTGACTTCTTGACTTGGCATAAGAATTAATCTTTTAGTAGGACGTGTTCCATCCTTTTCCTCATGTATTATTTGAAAAGTCTGCATTATGGTACCTTATAATGATAATAATTTTTCCCAATTAGAATATAGAACGCCCATAGCGCATAGTAAAAAAGAAACCAGAGTAGGTAGGTTTAAAACTTTTTTCACACACAGAAACAACTTGATAATGAAACGACCAAAACTGAAACAAGGCCACTGTCAAGTGTTAGCATATGAAACATCAACATTCTTAAAGTAGCATATAAAAAAAAGAGCATAACAAAATATAGGTTTAAATAACAGGCTAACACATGCCTTGGATTTTCATCTTTTTTAAGTTAAGAATCCCTACAAGCTATAAATTAAAGGCAATATGGAATAAACATTATTCGTTAAACCATAGGCATCATTTATGCTGGGGATATGTCATCAGTTTTTGTCATGGCCCATTTCATCCCCACCACTTTTAAAATGCCCGTACATGTCGAACCGGTCGTTGTCCCCAGCACTTTTCAAAACAAACTGACACCCATGCATTAAACAATGTCATCTTGATTCTTTTCAGATTGTATGTGTGGAAAACCAGCTTGTTCACGTTGCCTGGGAGAAGTGCGCTCCTTGCTTTGCTGACAATAAACCTGCCTTGGAGAATATTCTCTCTGATGGTGTGGAGATGGATGGAATGCTGTGGATTCTTTGATGTAGCTCAAATAAAGCACATTTCTTTATTAATTTATAAATCTCTGTCCTTGTGGATGTGTATTTTGCGTTCACCGCATGAATCTCTCCTTTGAGAATGGTGTATCGTGGCACAAATGTGCACACTTTTTCTCATACTTTGTGAGCTATTAGGTAGCTAAAAAGATTTAAAGTCCAACTGAGATACTGCTCAGATGGTCCTGCAAAATTGGATAGTGCAACTTGGTATACTGTGGTAATTTTTTTTCACGCACATTAAGGAGGTTGATTAATAGCACATGAGTTATTTACACATTTTTATTAACAGTATTATTAATAGGCTGATATATATCAAAATTTACTATATATCATGATTTATTGGAAGAAACCAATCAATTCTATGTAAAATCAGACATTCAGCACCCCCATATAGTCAGAATGGAATAATCCTTGTTTCTTAACCACATTTCGCGATGATTAGACTGTGTGATTGGAAGTCAAATCAGGTTCCTTGGATCGAATCGTCGAATAGTCAACTATTCAGGGTCACCCCTAATGTGGTTACTGTGTTTGTAGTCACAATTACAGGGAAGGGTTCAGACAGCAGGGTTTGTTCTTGTCTCATTTCATGACTCATATGGTCAGCCAGACAGATGCAGTCTGTCTGCATCAGCTGCACATGAAGCAGACTTGTCCAGTGCAGCTGATGGACCACAGAGTGAAAAAGCTAGCAGTGTGTGTTTGCTGCTGGGGATTGTGTTCTCTCCCAAACCTCAGTGTTTCAGGTGGCTCACAAATTGGATTGCAAATAATTACAAAAGTAAACAATGAGGGATAACAACAAATTCCTAAAATGATGTCACAGTATAAATATTAATTTATTCAAGAAAAACTTTGCATGAAGAAAGCAAACACAACAGTCCTGAGAATTCAAAGTTCAGTTGAATTCAAAGTTTAGTATAAAAACATCCATTGTAAGTACCAAAACTTGTCAAATAGTTAGTTTTTCATCTGTTGTTTTCACATATTTGTTACCATCAAGCCCTTCCTTTGTGCTGCATGGGACCAACTGGCTCCAAGACATAAACATACTGTATTATCTCCACTCATCAGGAGCCCATCGCTTAATCCCAACACCAGCGTAAATGATGCTGACACAGAAATCCACAAGAGCATTTTGGCAACATCAGAAATTTAAAAAGGCATGCATAGTTTATGTCTGCTCATTCACAGGAGAGAAAAGATTACTTCAGCTCTATGCATTTCCAGAATCCTGTAATTCAGTAATAAATGAAAATCATTTATCTCTACCTAAAATAATAAATGAAACCTGGGGAAGCAAGCTGCTGTCCAAGCACTCTTTTTCATGTTGTATATGTTGGTTTGTCTTGTTTCAAGTCGGCACATACAACAGCTGGTCTCTCAGTTCAAATTCCATTGACTTAACAGTGTTGTTACCCTTATTACAATGATTGAAGGCTGCCCAGAACCCATCACTGCAAGATAGGTTTTGAGAAATATTAGAAAGAGTTCATGTATTTATTTATTTTTTTTAATATCAGGACTGAAGCACCTGCCAATTTGCCAACTCAACTCAACCTTTGACTTTACTTATTATTTTAAAATTTCTTCACATTCAGTTTCAGTTATTTGTGATTGGAGGAAATTAACTAAATCAACCAATCACATACTTTTTTGGTCTTTTTGCACCAGGAAAAAGCTTTGTTAAATCAGGTCCTCACTTTCTTCCAATATGGGCCACCAGAGGGCAGTGTGGCTGCACAAACTGTTACTTCCGTAAGAAATTGAAAACAAACTGCAGATAAAAAAGGGTCTCAACTTGCACTGGACAAGCCTGCAACACAGGGCATTTTCTGGAAAGATCAATATATACTGAGAATATATAAAATAATAACAATGCTTGCAAGGTCTTGAAGGCCTTAGTGGTTATGAAGAACTGCTCCACTAGAAAGAAGAGGATCTTACAGCAGAGACTTTAGTCAAACCCAGGGTGGGGAGCGTCCCTCCAATAGCACGTGGCACGTGAGCACAAATTCACACTGCTCTGAAGTACAGACTTGAAACATTACACCAAACCTACACAATTTTAATTACACATCACATTTTTACCCTGACTGACAGTGCTAGACTGGGGGCACTCTTTGTATGGTCACATCAGTTATATCTTTGCCTCCCACGAGAGGCAGGACAATGACTCCCTAGACAAGGAAAATTTCCCAGGGGGTGAAACATGACCAAAGATTTAAATATCAGGCTTAATATTTTATGTAATAGTTCTGATGAAATTTGGGATTGGAACTCATTTAAGAGAATTAGTCAACCTCCAAAATGATGTAATGTTGTTTTCTTCTGATGTCCTTTTGGAGACTGTCAGTGTACCTGGCACTCAGCAGAAATGGCTGCAGCTGCAGCTGCTGACACACTGCAGATGGTGTCTGCCTTATGTCTATCATAATGTCTGTAGGCTACAGATGCTGATGTATGCTATTGAGCTAACACAGGCTAACCCTCAACATCACACCTGTGCTAACAATATGGACTGCACAGAAGAAGGTCTGATCAGAGCTGGTAAAGACATGTTTTGGGCTCATGAAAACTTCAGTCCTCCATCAGGCACAAGCCTCTAAATACAGAGTCTTTGGTCTTCATGTTTTAAGAGATATCTGGAATGTTCATACTCCAGACATATCTGTCATTAATTTTACATCAGAAGCAACATTTTCCACACATCAAGTGCGTGACACAGAGACATCTGGCCATAGAAAATTATCATGTAAAATTTCTAATGGGATCCAAGGATAATATGTGTCAAAGTTACATAGGTGTAAAACCTGTCAATTTATTGCATTTAGAAATAAAACTACAAATATGCATATATTCAGAAAGTGACAGCATTTTCTCATCATATTAGGAACAAGTCAAGATACCCCCTGGATATTAACCAATTTCCCCCATTTTTTATTTCCTGCTGCCTCTCACTTACACAGAGGAGAAGAGAAGGAGGCTGAAGATGGCTGCTGTCGTCTTCACAACGATGAAGGACAGACTGGCACTCAGCGGAATACCCCAGCGTTTGAGCTACACTGAGAGAGCATGTGACCAAGAGCAGCTTTTTGCTCTGAGCCAATCAATCTCACGTTAGTCAGCAGAAAACAAACACACATGTATGTGTCTCTGATGACCAGAATGGCACACAACTTTCTGTACTCTACACACCGACTAAGGTTGAGCCCTGTTTGGACATCAACCTAAACTCATCCCCATTAAAATATGGAATATATAGGTCCCCAATACAGACTGAGATGGATAAGAATTATAACAGAGTGGTGAAAGAGGTATAAGACAAGCCTGGGAATGTAGACATATTCACATATTCATTCCCTATATAGTGCAAGGGTTTGGCAAACAGCTTCCTCCAGGGGTAGAGGTGGTGTCATCATCTAACACTGTGGACCATGACCAAATGGGAACATACGGCATCTGCTTTGAAAAAAGAATCCTTCTCCATATGGAGTATGAGCTACAGTACAATGAAGTCATTTGTGAACCGTAACTAGGCAACACAGAGGAAGAGCTTTGCCCTGTCCCGGTCTGATCAGTAGATCTGCAGTGCAGTGCTGATAATACCAGCAGTGACAAAGGCATGTATTCATAAAGCATCTAAAGAGTAGAAGCTCTGGCCCATAATCAGGTTTATCCTCTTTCATCTATATCATTACCTTATCTTTTAGAAGACTAATCTGATCCCAGATCAGTGCTCCTACTCTGGCACAATTTATGAATCTGGGCCAAAATCTCTGAGACAACCCTTAAACATACTGTACAACAACAATACTACAGCTACCTCTATTATTATTATTATTATTATTATTATTATTTATAATTACCATGTTACCACTATTAACTACTATGGAGATAGCTTATATATAACATAATTACAGTAAATGACATCAAATGATCCCAAATAGAACTGTCACATTTGGATTAAGGTACAAAGGAATTAAGTAATCATAGAGATCTCTGAAGCAAAATAACTGTACATATATACACATTAAAAGAAAAAAATAAAGTGACAGTGAAAGAGAAGACAGAGTGGATGATTGGCTTTTCAGCTGGATATGTTCAGTAGGGCTGACCACTCACAGGGTTTTGGCCTATGAGGGAGGAACAGGAAACAGATAATGGAACATGTTCTCATACCACCCGCCATGTTCACACATGGTAGGATGAGACTGCAGCACCTGGCAGAGGCTCATAAACAGCTTTGCAGGAGAGGTGTGGGTGGAAGCTGGTTGGTGGTGGATCACAGAGAGGGAGTGTGTGTGTGTGTGTGTGTGTGTGTGTGTGTGTGTGTGTGTGTGTGTGTGTGTGTGTGTGTGTGTGTGTGTGTGTGTGTGTGTGTGTGTGTGTGTGTGTGTGTGTGTGTGTGTGTGTGTGTGTGTGTGTGCATGTGTGTGTACATGTTTGTGCATGTGTGTGAGTGGATATGTTTGTGCATAAATGCCTGTGTTTGCATGAATGTGTGTGAGAGAGAATTGGCAGAAAGAAATTGACCCTGTGTGTGAATGTGTGTACATTTGTATGAGTGCATGGGTGTGTGAGAGAGATATAGAGAGAAATAGATCCTGTGAGTGTATCTGTTGATCTAACTTGTTGGTACCAGTCCTCTGAGCACTTTTCTCATGCAACACAGTCAGTCAAGGCCCAGTGCATGTTGGTGTAGACCATGGGTAGCCCATCTTGGAGAGCCACAGGGTATACTGGCTTTTGGTTTCTCTTTAAAGTGAACTTTGACCAGAAATCTATGTAAGTCCGTATCTATAAAGCTCTCCATTTCAATGTCCTACAAATGCCAAAAAGACAACAATTTCATTTTCCACATGAACAGGAATTTTATCAACATCATTGCCTTCAATGTCTAAAAACAGTGACCAAATAATATAACAAGAGAAGTGATATACCCCATACAGTCTGAGACAAATACAGCTTCTCTGTGCTTCTTTTTGTGCTTCTCTGTGTGCAAACTACTCATACATGGCAGCACTTTCAAGCCCTCATACAGGCTAACATGGCACTTTGAAGTAAGTGTATACTCCATAACAGAGCAGACAGCTGTGCCCGTGATGAATGACTCATGGATAAACCACCATATAAGGTAAATTAAGGGAGGCTACTGGGTGAAGGATTTGAGCTCTCGCACATAAGCAGGTTCATAATAAGTGTGATTTATCAGCTAAACCATTAAATGTGATGTGTATGCAACTTTGATACGTACCTATATTTTAAACAGGTACACAGGATTATGGATTTGAGCATACTCTCAATTTGAGAATGAAATGTTTCCCAAACCTGATAAATGAGGTCTCAAGTGAAATGAGTTAAGTGAACAATATACTACATTAATTCTTGAAATGAATGCTGAGTAACAACAAAAACCAGCACACTCCCAGGCTCCCCAGGACCAGAACTGGCCATCCTTCTGCTGTGAACAATAACCCAGGCCTAAGGACAATCCCAGGACACAGGGACACAGGTCACCCCACCCCAGATGCCCATCAGCAGGACAAACACATTCAACATCTATGACAGATACAAATTTGTAATTATTCATTATTACATGTACTTCTCATTACTTGTCATTATTGCTGTTTCTTAGGAGGTGCTAAATTAAACTTAAAAAATGTATTAATATTGGTGATATAAATGTCTTTCACACATCAATGAGTGGATAGTTTAAGTATTAGCTTCATAAACATTTTAATAACAGAGCTATAAAACTTTGTATAGCTATTAAAACCCCAAACTGATTTGAAAGAATAGATTTGGAAGCCCTTCCACAATGCTGTGCTGGTACATGATATTCAGTGTAGTCACATGATCCACACATTTTCAATTGGCAGTGATAAAGGGTGGTCAATGTGGAGCAGCCTTCCAGTTGTGAAATTTCATTTAGAACACACAGAAAAAAATTTCATGGCAAAAATTTTGGTGTTAACCAACGTGAGAGTTTCGTCTGTATGGTTATACTTAATTCTATCTATGGCAGGAGAAAAAAATCATAGAAGTGCTGTATTTCTGTACAGGGAATTTCAGTGCTAACTCATTAAGACTATACAAAGGGAACGCGAATGTCTGAGATTCAGTTATTGTTTAATTGCGTAAAAAGCATTGCCGATTATATCCAATAGGAATTATGGAGCTATCAGAGCACACAGTAGGAACTGCCTTGAAGCTAAGCATTGTGGGAATGCATTGTGTGGGGGGATGCTTCCAAGCCTCAAAAGCTGCCAATAGAAGGTTCTGGAAAAGAAAAGAAACCAGAGGGGTTGGGTGTAGGTATGAGCAGCCATAGCTCTGAGCTTAAATAAACTGTATCAATCCAAGAAATGAACACAGAATTTGTTTAGGGAGGTTCACCATATATCCGTCTCCCCATTCACTTTGAAGAAATTCAGGCCTCATTTAAGTCTAAATTCAAAACTTGAGCAACATTCATGCCTTTTTCAATTGTATTTTAAACAATGACACTGGTGGCTGTGATTTTAGACATGAGCTTCATGACACTGACATTGGTTACATTTTAAAGTTGCCTTTTTTCAAAATGCTGATGGTCAGTGGGGGAGGATCCCTTGATCTGCCAATGATCTCAATGAATAAGAGCTTTCCTTACTTAATCAACCAGAAATGGGGAGGATCAAATGATTAATGAATAAGAACACAGTGGACTGAGGGAGGCACGATTGCCAAACCGACCACATTGTAAGTGGCTTGATTACAGGAGTTTCATATTCTTTCTTCTGAAACATACATGAGAATTCCAAAGCTCAAAAAATGGTTTGCAGTGTAAAACATTATTTGTGCCTCAAGTTGACACAGGATCAAAATTATTTACATCTTTTTTTGAATTCTAATCCTAACATGAGTGTTTTCATGGTTTTCCTTAGGAGAATGCAACAGTGTGTATGTATGAGTCAGTGCCATGACTCAGCATTGTGTGCCAATGTTCTCAGATCATCTTCATGTTGAACTTGCGCGCACCTCCCTGGCCTCCACTAGCAGACGGACCGTCCACCTTCCTGAAGGAGTACTCCACTGAAAAGTTGTTCTTGTGCTGCCCGCGGCCTCGACTCCACACGAACAACAGCAGGAAACAGAAGAGCACCACTCCCAGGAAGGTGATGCAGCCCATCGCCGTGGAAACCAGGATGGTCTTCAGGTCCAGGGTGAACTTAAGGAACACACGCGTGTCATTCAGGTTGGTGTCGTTAAGGTCACCCGCGTAGTATGTACGGTTGGCCATGAGGGCTGCGTCTAGCGGCTGCCCTTTGACAGTCAGTGTGGCAAAGTAGGTGTCGTTGCCCCCAGCGTTGCTGGCTATGCAGATGTATGTGCCACTGTCAGTGACCTGAGCATATCGGATCTCCAGTGTCCCTCCAGGGAGGACAGTCACTCTTCCACCACTCTTGGGCGTGATCCGGCGCCGCTGTGGCGAGATCCAGAAGATGGCAGGTGCTGGCTCACCCTCAGCCCGGCACACAAAGGACACAGGTTGGCCCTCCCGTGCTGTCACCTGCTGCAACCGGCGGTTGCGGATCTTGGGCTTCTGGCAGGTGAAGAAGTCAAAGAGCGCTGAGTCTGAGAAGGTGCTGAGGGCCCTGCCCCGCACCTCAGCGGGGCCTGCGCACACCGGGGCTCTGCCGTCAAAGTTGAGGGTCTTGCGCCGTTGCAGGATCCACAGCAGACGGCAGTCACACGACAGAGGGTTGCCGTCCACACGCAGGGTCTCAAGGCTATTCACCGAGTGGAACGAACCCTCCTCCAGTGTCGACAGGTCATTCCCAGACAGGTTGAGCAGCTGGATCTGCCGGAGGCCACTCAGGGCATGGGGAGCCACCGACACCAGGCCGGTGCTGACCAGGTGAAGCTCCTTCAGCCGCAACAGGTCCCGGAAGGCCCAGGGCTCCAGGGAAGAGATGGGGTTGTAGGAGAGGTTGAGAGAGGTGAGGTGGGCCAAATTTCGGAAGGAGGCAGAGGGCACAGAGGTAATGTTGGTGTTGGTGATGGATAGCCAGGACAGGTTGAGGCCCTGGAAGCTGAGTGGGGAGATATACTCCAGGTATGGCCAGTTGTCTATCTCCAGCCCCCGCAGGCTGGCTAGCTTGCGAAAGTTCTGGTCCTCCAGGGCACCGACACTAAGGTGCCTCAGCCGGAGGGTCACCAGATTGCGCAGGTAGGACAGTGACTGCCCTGAAATGGAGGTCAGGTTGCACCTCTCTATCGTCAGGTCCTCCAAGCCCAGCAAGCCCACAAAGGCCTTGTTGGAGATGTACACCAGGTCGTTGTCGCCAACCTCCAGGTGGCGTAGGCTCTGCAAGTCCTGGAAGGTGAAGTCCAACAGGATGACAATCTTGTTCTCGCTCAGGTCCAGGGTAGTCAGGTTGGAGAGATGGGAGAAGGCGCCCATGGGTACCAGCTTCAGCTGGTTTCCTCGCAACCGCAGCACCCGCAGGCTCAGCAGGCTGGAGAAGGCATTGGGCTCCAGGACACTGATGACATTCTCACTCAGGTCCACCTCCTCCAGCCGTGGGTAAGGGGTCAGATCACCATGCTCCACCCAGCGCAGACGGTTGCGGCTAAGGTCCAGGAGCCGGGTCTCGATGGGGATGCCGTCGGGGATGGCGGTCAGGCGTTTACGGTGGCACACCACAGACCTCAGCTGTGGGACACATTCACATCTCTGTGGGCACCCCTGGCACAGCGAAGTGGCCATCATCGTCATCAGCAGCAGAAAAAGGGCAGGCCACCCAAGCCCCGCACCACCTGCCATGCCCCTCTCTCTACCGTGTCAGGGGCTGGACGACAGCACCAGACACCTGCACACAGGAAGACATGGAGAGGACAAAACAAGAGGCAAAGGGACAAAAGGTTAAGACTTTTATCATTGCACATGTTCACCTCCCGACACACCTTCTCAAGAGAGAGCCCTCTGGCTTAAGCGTCACAGAGTGATTCTGCTCCAGGAAGCGCTGGGCACATATTTTGATTGACCGCTCCTGCAAAATATCATGACACATATTTATAAAGTGAGACACAGTGTTAGCTTTTGCATAGATTCATCTATGCAATTGAGCATTAAAAACCCAATATTTTAAGGAACCAGAAAGTCATTACAATAGCATTAATTTCACAGAAGGTCAAGATCAGACATTTAGCCTGTAAACTGTTAAATCTATGCAGACTGCATGTATCTATTGTTAACAATTGACCCAGAACTGCACAACAAATTTTTAACCAAATTTGTTGACCATTAATTTATGTTGTTTCAATTCGATTGAGATGTTTCTTTTCGCAGCAATATTGAGCTTCTGTAAAAATGGGTTGCAGATTGGGCCATGATTCTATGCACTAAAGTCCATGCAATGAGGCATTCCCTAAAATGTGTTATGCTTCAATCCAGCAGACTGTGTGTGTACACTGTAAATTAAACATGCAAACAAATTAAATATGAAAAAATAGATGCATGCCTGAAGGCAGTTTTTCAAAATGCATGTGAAATACTTATGTGCAGCATCTAATAAATGCATGGATCTATGGCAGCTGAATGCACAGCCCTTGGGATTAGATGCCAAAGGCGGCTCTGGTACACTTCAGGCACTCGCTACATTATAATGTTTAAATAAACACACTTACATTAACATCATTCTCTCACAGAGAGAGAGAGAGACAAAGAAAGAAAAAAATGAGAAGGAAAGAGAGAAGGGGAGAGAAAAAGAGTGAGAACATGAGTGAGGAGGAATTGAGAGAAAGATGAGGATAAAACCATCTTACTCTCCTCTGTTGGCATTGTTTACTCACCCTTCTCAGATACAAAATATCATTATTTCTCAATATAGGGGTTTTCCAGCAAATTACTCTGAGGATGAAACAACCCATCAGTGAATCAGTCTCAGCTCTTCTGTTACAGAATGCAACATTAATGATGTGATTTTTAAAAAGTATAGTCACTGCGCATTGCTGGCTCAGTGCCCTCCTTGGATAATGAAGGCAACCGCTATGTGCAGCTTGGAGAAAAAGTTTTGTAATGTCAGGACCATTTTTCTTACTAGTTGTATCCCCTTTCTTTTGTTGATTGTTCAACAGAGTGTTTCATTTACCATGCTGCTCTAACGTGCCATATTTGGCTAAACATAATTGGCTCACCTCTGGTCCAGAAGCTCAGGAGATCAATCTTCACACACCACACCATTGATGAACAATATTTCAGCTGTGCTACAGCAGTCCCCTGTGAGACCCCTCACATGGCCCTCCCCTCCAACAGTTCAGGTAACTCAGAGGTAAGGCCCACGCCCCCTTTTCTCCCCCACTGATCCCATATCAAGTATCCCGTGACACAGCTGAGGTGGTTCTGTCAGTGAACGCTAATAATCTTGTCATCATCAGCACAGCCAAACAGAGTTCAAGGGTCATCAAAGCACAATTAACTCCAGCTCAGATGCCAAAGAAAGGCTAGCTTCTGCCACATGCAGGAGCAGAGCTGTGGTCCCTTCCCTGCCCAGCTTCTGTCAGAAGTCAGACTGAGAGGGGATGCATTATTGCAGCAATAAGAGGATTAATGGACTGACACATACTGTAGCTTTTCCACCTGTCTGTGTAAGTATATTGTGATTGCCCTTTAAAACTTAATGGCTCTGGGCTTGGAACGCTCCCTGGCACTATATACAGTACAATACTGCCATAATGGCCATCTTTAAAACAAATGAAATGCATTATATATTGTTTTTTAAAAAAAACAATGCCATGGCTTAAGTTCTCATCTTGAACAATGAGAGAATCTATCAAGTGGGAGCGCTAGCACAGCTCCCAGGGTCATTTGGAGATTAAAATTCTAGAGGCTCTTACATTTAATAGGGGAGAGTGGCCGCCTGACGTGGAGGTGGCATGCCTCCAACTCCCGGTCAATGCAAAGCAAATTAATAATATATTAAATCTTTGTACTTATAGGCAGCCGTCTAAAGGCTGAGTGTCCAGGCCAAGAGCCAGAGCGCTCACATTCTCACGAAGGAGCTGGTCCAAAAGGGCTGCCAAACTCTGCCTGTCACTCAGCGGGGCTTTGGCTGACCACGGACTTCTGCACATGTTCACGCTCTTCATCATAATGTTGAAATTACCTCAGGCATCCCTGATATGTATCAATCCTCAGCAAAACACACCAATGACCTGTTGAGCAGACATTTGTGCATTTTGTTTTGCTTGAATGCACATGCACTGTAGTACCTTTTTTTTTTTTTTTTACAAACTCTGCATTTTGGAAATCCCATTGGTCAGTCAGGTGCTGGAGCGCTCAGTTGTTGTTTCTTTGTCAACTTCTGCTTTCTCTAGCTGTCTTCAGTTGAATCTTTTGTCCTTAAACATATAAGGGTAACCCATTCCCCAATGTTATATATGGTCTTGGAGTGAAATGAGCCGAGAAGTGTTTTGTGGGAAGGAATATTTGCAAAAACAAGAATCGTATCCTTTTATTCAACATGAGACTTAAAGCAACAAAACTTCATGTGAAAGGCTTGGTACACTCTCATGAAATTATATATATCAGCAATATGAATACTTCTCTCATCTAAAGTTGCATGGGGATTCCCTGTATATTTCGGATAACAAATATGTGGGTTTTTTTAATGAAAAGTACGATCAATATCACAGTTTCATCTTTTTTAGCCAAAACATTTATTTTAAAGAATCTCATATATTCTACGCCTTGTAATCGGCTACAGCACACAAAGGAGTTCTCATTTTTAATGGATACAAGTGACTGACATTTTAAGAGCCAAATCCAGACTCCATGCCTCTGAAGTACCCAACCCAGAACACTCTGGGCCTTAGAAAGCTGATGCCACAACGCTGGTTAAAATATAACACATGGAGAGTGTTGAAAAAAATGGACTTTCAACAAGTACAACATTAAGTCCCACATAGCAGTATAGCATCAATTCTCTCCATTAGAGTTTAATTTGCTTTACCTCATTAGAGATCCATACAATTCCTTTAAATAACTGAAATGATGGTTAGTTTGTAGTTTTTGTAGTATTTTTGGTGACTCCCCTGAGGGATCTGTCAGATCCTTCTGCCATTCAATTCTACCACCATGTAAAGAGTTAAAAGTGTTTAAAATGCATATTTTCAAAAGACAGTAATATTTCTACTGTGTCATCTGCCTGTCCTGTGGCACCTGTGCTTATACAACAGCCATTAGCACAGAAACATGAGACAAATTAAGCAAATGCAGGGATTACAGGAGGTGTCTGACAGCCGTTTAAACTGCTAGCAACATGTGTTTCTAAATGTCACCCAAATTAGAGAGTCAAGGTAGGTCACAGCTCAAATATTACACAGTTCAGACTTGTTACACAAAACACTGTGTCTGTATATATATGAAGACATTAAAATTCCTCTGGTTCCTCTACTGCTGTTTGTTTTCTTGCATAACTATTTGGGGTCAGATGTGTGGAGGGGTTGGCTGCAGTGAATGTTAATAAAAGGAAATGGAAGGAGACAAGACATTTATGGCTTGGGGACCCTTATGGCTTTGTCAGTCTGTTGTCATCAGTGATTATCAATGTCTTCGATGGGGTTACTATGAAAGCCTCAGAGCTGTGAGAGTGTCTGACAGGAACATTCTGCCCCTCTGCTCTCAGGAAATAATCTGGAGAGACTGTGAGTCAGGCAAGCACATCGGCTCCACCAGCTCCATACAGTACTTACAATGTGCACACACACTCACACACACACAACCTCAAATAAATATGCATAACAGACATGCATACGCACACACTCAAGCTGATAAATGTACTCAAACATATATGCATACAGACACACACACTTGCATAACACATAGGGTCTGTGGTAAATACAATAGCACATATGGTGCATATGATGTCCATATCATGATTGTGATAATCACACCAGATTCACAAAGCATACACATATGTTTATTCTGCAATAGCCCCATTCCACATCTTTAAACATCCAAATGGTTCCCATCACTGAACAAGCTGCACGAAAGAGTGTATTTGAATATGTGTCATGATATTTCAATAATATGCAAAGCAAAACTACAATCTTAAAACCAAGCATGTCCAATTCTTTGAATTTGGTTCCATCATCCAAAAGCATTTTGCACAGAGTATTCTCTGCAATGCTATACAGTTATCTCTGAAAAATAGAGCTCATTTTCATCCAAGCCGCTTAGAGGCCACTCAGCTCTGGACCACCCCTGGATCTGCGTGGCAGTCTGGCAGGGCGATCCACGGCATCCTGTCTGCAGCCATACCCCAGCTTTTGACAGGAAACCGACAGTGTGCGGCTCACAGACCCCAGCTAAAAGGCTGCAATCCCCCTTCAGTGTGGCAGCAGCCCACAGAAAAAAAGCTTTCCATAAGATCAAACGAGGCCTTTTAAGGCCTCTGAAAAAAAGCTGGGCACAGTCTGGCTGTGTTGTGAACAGGCTCTCCATGACCCTGTTTTCAGGGAGCAAGATTATGAGGAAGGCAGCTGTCAGAGGGGACACTGAGCTGAGGGACTGGGAGGTCAGCAAAAGTACCTCTTCCAGAGGAGATGAGGGGCCGGACAACAGCAGACTGGTACAAAGGGTGAGGAGAAAGAGGCAGAGAGTTGTGTAGCGGAGCAGACACGGCTTATGGGCCGGCCTTTTGGGAGCGTAAGCCAATACAAGCCTCTCTCACCCCTGTTTTCTAGATGTAGGAGGATTCTAATACACGCTGTAGGTCTGAAATCGAACTCGGGCTTCACGTACCCTTGTCTGGATTGTCCCTGCTGATTTAGGTTATGGGTTTTCTTTTCTACAGACGGCCCATTTAAACTCACATAAGGGGGTCCCACTGGCCCTGCTTTGTCTGGCTGGCACAGTCGCTCGCTTGTTATCTTGTGCTCCATTTTCCGATTGCCATTATTGTAGGCTGGAGTCTTATGCTTCATTCCACTGAATGGGTGTATACCTGTCACTCCATCATTAGAGTCAGTGACCAAGGCCACTCAAAACATGGAAACACAAGAGAGAAAGACTGGAGGAGAGCAAGTCACGGTAGCTCTGGCTGTGTCTCTAACAATACCTAAAGTGGGTGAAAGATAGGGGAGCTTTGGCCAGAAAAGCAAAAAAAAAAAACAACGTAAGTACTGTGCACATTGCCTTCTATTCTCATTATTACCATGTGGACTCATGGCCGTTTGTATGACTCAAGGGAACATCCTGTGCTATTGGGGAAGATCTGTGAACTATATGCCAGAGGACAGCTCATACTTTTAGTTTCTCTTCATTTAGGGCTGCAACAATTCGCAACAACAGTATTTATTGTGTAGACTTCCAGCCAAGAAGCCATTTTCATATTTTAAATAAGAATTTGCAACTCTTTTGCTGGATTCCAGGAAAAGTACTTATCCAGACAATGGTACTGCAAACAAGTTTCTGGCTGCCAGTGGGAACACAGTCTTCTTTAGTTTAAAGTCTAAGGGAGACATATGCATTATGAGAAATGCAATGATGATTACTGAACTGGAGAGTGCTGAGGAGACTGGTGGGGATGGGAAGAAGGAAGTATGTCAGTGAAAATTCAAGAGGGTTCAAGAGTAAGGAATTTAAGTGGAAGAAACTGTCAAACAAATATGAGGAAAGTGAAACTGCATGAAGACACCTCCCTGAAACTTAAAATTAAACCGCCAATTATTCCTCCAATTTGGTGGGATTTTGGATTCTGCATGGTTATGTGCCTGTGGCACTGTCCAAAATAAATTTCTATATTTTTGAAGATGGGATCTTTTTACTTGCAGTGTTTTATTTTAAAATAAGCAGCTTTTATTTTGCAACTATATAATTGTATTCTTTTAAAAAATCTGAATGAGATCTTTTAAAAAAAAGTTTAAATTGACCATCAGTTTAACAAGCTAGCAATAACCAGGATCATATTTGAACATTCCTTATTTTTCACATCGGTGCTTTAAACGTTACACTTCTTTTTCAGTAACCTGGAATGTGGCTTCTATTGTGAATGGCTTTATTTTATTCTGATTTCTCTCAGTATCAAACACTGTTGTGTTTCCCACATTATGTCCTGCATTTAATGCTTACACAAGCGCCATTTTGATTGTACTTTGAATTTATTAAACAATAGGAAGTGTAATTAGTTACAGTCTAACTTCCCACCCCTATTTTCATCAGTGATAATAGAAAGTTTGAAACTGATGAAGGGAAATTAGTTGCACTATTTTAGGCTTTAAACCCCACTTTTTGACCAATCAGTCTACAACTCTGGGGTTCATATGTCTGAGGTCCTATTGTATTTCTTATTCAGTCCTTTGAACTCAGTGGCAGGGAGGAGGCAGAAAGCAGCAGGAATGTGCTTCTGTCCAACATGTATATTTCATGGTGACACAAAGATAACGCTGCTATACAAGAGTGTCTGGACCCAGTTAATGGTCCTAAATTATTCAGGGTTTTGCTGATTGTGACCCAGTGACACAGTGACACTGGCCATCCCTAGGGAGTCACCCCAGTTCACCAGCAGCAAGGAGAGATAAGCTGCATAGACCAACATTCACCCACGCAACCAGGGACTCCTGCTAACCAGCCATGGTCCAGGCCCTTCACCCTGCTGGCCAGGCATTACACCTGGTTTAATCAGTGAGACCTATGAAAATCCACAATGTAGGACCAAAGTCACAGGTCACAATGCTGAATTGTGAAGAACAAAAATACAAAGACTGTTGGTCAAAAGTAAGATTGGAGCATTGAGCAGAGGGAATCATGAAAATTATGGACAGAGCTGAAAGCTGAAAATACAAGTAGCTGTATCTCACTGGCATCATAGAAACCCTTGACAGTACAAAACTGATAATATTAACTTTTTATTGACAAATCCAATGATAAATATGATTTTTTAATTTGATATGCAAATAACATTTTTTTTGGTACAAAAGTGAGTGTGTGCTTGTGTTTGCCGTGAGCTCAACAGTCTGAGACAGAAGGCCAGAGTCAGAGTCCCAGAGGTCCTGCCCTTGCTGTGCATTCATGGATACAGTGTCACTCCACCTCCAGCAAGGACAGGGGGTCAGGCAGCCCTCAAACAAAGAGACCTGAAAGGGAGTGTCATTTCCCCTGCCTCGCAGGGCAACATCTCATGCATTTTGATGCACTGTGAAAAACTTCCCTCATCTCATTCCCTCATCACTCTTTTCCCATTGTATTACAGGTCAAAGGATGGGATTCCACTCAAGTGTGATTGCACATGTTATTCGGCATATACAGTATATTTAAAGTGTATATTTTGTGTATATTCGGATATGTTTTAGGTGATGAATCTGCTGTGGTTGTCTCACTGAAATCAATGACATCCAGACTCATCCCTGTGACCACAGGGTTAACTCGCCATTCCATGCATTTCCATTTATTTTAAACAGTCCGATCCAGCAAGGCATCCCGGATATCCAGGCAGTGGCTCCAGTCTCAAATCAGTCTCATCTTCCTTCTGAGTCCAGTCCAGCACAAAACAGAGCAGGATGTTAAAGTGGCAGCTCCTAAAGCTCTTACAGATACGGGACTTAGTGTCAGCCACACGATGACAGAAGAAAAGACTGCCTTTGGGCTGGAAATGAGTGTAAGGGGTAATATCAGGGGCTTACACACATGGTTATATAACCAATTCAGAGGAGGAGGGGGAGTTGAAGAAGGCCAGAGTTGCTACTGTAGCAATAAAGTAGCTTTAATACTCTTTTTTATATGGCTTTCCTTTGAAGAGCCTTTAGTTGTGATCAGAAATTACAGACGCAGAACTCATTTAGAATACAGTTCAGTAATTTCATGTCACCTTAAAAGTGGCTAAAAAGAGCTCTACAAGTATGGCAGAGCCACCACTCAAAGAGTTCATAAACAATAACAGTGCTTTGGGAATTGAGAATTGCTCTGAAAAGAATTCTAGATGCCATGGGCAATACTCCAGCTATACTGTAAATGAACAAAATCCAGCTGGTACATGATCCCAGCTGAGCTGATCACATGACACCAAGAGAGTGACAGAATGTGGAAGTTAAATATATTTGTGAGGCACAAGGTTAATGGAACTGTTAGTTACCAATCTAGCAGCAAATATATAATTACAGGACTGTACAATACATACAGTATTCTGTCAGTGTTGGAATGCTGAAAGGCAACTTTTCTGGAAATCGAATTACGAAATTTATCTTTCACAGAATGCTTTGTATATAATGCATTATAACAAGACAGGTAAAAATGAAACGGTTCACAACATATAATGCAAGTTTTCTGTTCTCTCAAACTCAAAAAGGCAGAAGTTGAGTTTTTTAGTCACGATGCTGTCAATTTATTATACAGAATTCTTTAGAGCACATTGAGAATGAGAATATCTGAGCTGTTATATAACATGACGACTGTGCTGTATGCAGTATAATTTGAGAGCATGACGCTCACTGCTGACCCATGAAGAGAGGGTCAGAAGAGCCCAGTGAACAGGGTTCATTGAGGCTGCAGAGAGCTGTGAGGTTGTACCTTTGTACACAGCATTCCCTGACTGGCTCTTCCACCCTGTCAGGAAACATCTCTTCAGTCAGCTCGCCAACTGCCTGCTGCGTGACATGGCGTCAGACCAGATGGAAGAGATGGGGCACACTAGGCAACCAGGCAACCAGGCTTATACACACACACACACACACACACATACACACAAACACACTTTCAGACTAAAACACACAAACACACAGATATATACATAAATACAAACATAAACACATGCTCAGAGTAAAACACACACAAACGCACACAGATATATACACAAACATACACACAAACACATGCTCAGACTAAAACACACAAATACACAGAGATATATACACAAACAAATGCTCAGACTAAAACATACACTAAAACACATGCCGATATATACACAAACATACACACAAACACACGTGGATATATACACAAGCACACACAAAGCTCAAGCACATATGCAAACACATACACACATAAATGTAAATTTAAACTCACACACGAATATGCACATACACACTAGGCAAGCACACGCATGCATACAGTCATGAGTACACACATTCATATATACACATACACAAAGTAACACACAGACATTCTCAAAGAAAGACACACACGTACATTCACACATACACCCATACACACATACTCACACACACAAGAACACACACAATGTCAAAGAGATACACAAACACATACACAAAGTCATATATGCTCAGTGCGCAATGCTGGATGATTGTCTCAGGGACTGCTGTTGGTGGACTTTTCCTAATAGGGCAGTGTGAGGCTCCAGGGGAACAAATGCATGGTGTGGGCCAGTCAGAGAGAGAGGCAGGGAGGGAAGCCCAGGAATTTCTCCAGTGCAAAAACAAGCACTGATCTGACTAGCTGATTGAAATGCAACATGAACTGCAATGGTCCATTTCACCTGTCCCATCCTCTCAGCTCTGATTTGTTAGGAGAGGGAGCAGCGCTGAGGAGCAAAGGGCAGGCTGAGAGACCTGCTGCTCCCCCGGCAAGTAAACAGCCTGCTTTAGAGCAGGCTTGCATTCTAAAGAGCAGTCATAGAGTGCAGTGTTAGAATAGAGTACAGTGTGAAGTACAGTACTCAATATGAAAACAGGCCTGAAATGTGAAGACCAATAGAGTATTTAGAGTATTTATTATTGGAGTAGGGGCTGACTGTCAATAGGAGGCCAAGCAATTGATGAGGGTTTACTGTGTTCAATGTCTGAATATTGTTACAGCATGGGGTGCTTAAACAATGTTCAGTCAGAATACAGAGGGTGACTTGTGTAAAGTAGCAACAGTGTTCAGTAGCAGAAGAGGCTGCAGTGTTCGGGACAATCACAGTATAAATGACAGCAGGGATACAATGTGGGGAGCAATCCCAGTGCTCAGTATTAGAACAATGTTTTTGGAATGAATAACACAGAAATATGTGCATGCAGACATACAGTAGAAAACCCATTGCAGATAACTTCCACATATGTTATGCAATGGGTTAACTCAAAAAGTAACCCAGATGGCAATCTAAACAGAGCAGCAGTTGGCCCTCCATTATCAGGGCTACCTGTCTTAAAATAAAGGCATGCTGAATATTTATTTCCCTGTGTTTCCCCACAGGAAGAACCTGAGAGTTTTCATCTATTAAAGAATGTGCTACTCTTCATAATATGAGTGGAGTGGTGCAGCTTGCTATCCAATACTTCTAAATTATATAGCAATAATCCTTACACCCCAAGCACTGTTCAACAATAAGAGAGATCCCTTGTCAGATGGCTAATTCAAACAAGCATATCAAATTCATCTTCATGAATATTTCAGTAAGCATAATTAAGTTTGTGAGGAACATCTGTAAAAGTGCAGATCCCGTACAATCAGCTCAAGATGACCGCAAGATGAACCATTTTTAATAAACCGATCAACGGCCCGTAAATTTTTCCATAGCGCAGCAGAATTCATGCTTATGCAAATTGCTGCATTCTGGTGTGTGTGTACACAAGTGTGCTATGTGTGTGTGTGTGTGTGTGTGTGTGTGTGTGTGTGTGTGTGTGTGTGTGTGTGTGTGTGTGTGTGTGTGTGTGTGTGTGTGTGTGTGTGTGTGTGTGTGTGTTGGTCGATAGGGTTGGCAAGTCTCAGGTGACATGTACATTCATGTTAGGGCTGGTGTTTGTGTGTGCATGTATGTGTAAGTGTGGGTTGGCTATGTGGATGGGTAGGTGCTAATGTAAGTGTTTCTGTTTATTGTATGTGTTGGTAGGTGTATGAATATGTGTGTGGATGAAAGGGTATGTGTATGTGTAGATGGGTGTGTGTATATGCATGCAGGGTGGAATGGATTGTGTATGTGTGACACATATGGCTGGTTAAGTGTGTGTACATGAGGGTATGTGTACAGGTGTGTGAATGGTGTGTGTGTGTGTGTGTGTATGGGTGGATGGGTGGTTGTGTGTATGATAGTGTGTGTATGTGTGGGTCAGTGGTGGTGTGTATGAGAGTGTGTGTGTGTGTGTGTGTGTGTATCGGTGGGTGGGTGGATGTGTGCATGAGGGTGTGTGTGGGTGGGCAGACTTTTGACAACAAACTGCATTGTCACAGCACATCAGCAGTTCTGCAGTACAGAAGCTGCAAACAGTGTCAGACAGCGAAACAAATGACTGCAGAGAGGAAAGAAGAGAAGTACTTAAAGTAACAGATGACAATGATGTGGAATCCATAGTACAAATTTCTCAATTCACAACAATTGAGGTGACACAGAGTCCAAGAAACAGCCAAAACTCACTACTTATTTGTTCACTTCTCTAACAAGAGCCAACCAAGCAGAAAAATGGTAAGAAAAATAAAATTACCAAACTAAAAGCACACTTTTAAAAAAGGACACAGCCTGGAATCTTATGTGGTCTGCTGAATCTGTACAAATGTCATTCAGAAAACATTGTCTAATTAACATGTTATTGAATTCAAAGTCCAACAAGAAAACAGAGGACTGGCTTCAAGCAAGATCTGGAAATGAATTAAAACTTACAAGGTCAACGTTTTTGACAAGTTTTAGTCTGCGTGTTAAGGACAGGCAGGCAGGAAAGTACACACTGACACAAATGGAGTGGAAAAAACATGGAATTCAGAAATGCAGTATTAGTGGTCTTTATTGTGCACTCTGCAAAAAAATCAAAGTGGAAGGAGATTAAATAGAGAACCTTTGGCCATTCAGCATCATCAACACGAACATTAAAGTGTCTTCCATGGTTTCACCTGTACGCGAATCTGCCACTGGGCACATTTCATGCTGCATATTAAAAGTAATTATAAAGTAAAAATAAGGCAAAAAATGCACTCTATGGGTAGACACTCCTGTGTAAATATTTCTATGAAGTATTACAGTACCGATTTGAAGTAAATAGTGTGTAGATTCTGTAAGGCAATATTTGTCAGTTATAAATGCTACAGGTTTGTGATTAGCTATTAACATTGCTGAGGAAGACATGATTCTGTGGGAAAACAATCAACTTTAATGTTTTGGTGACTTGTTGCAGCCATATTAAATTATATTTTGTTTATCTCAGGATTTCACTAGGTTATCTGAAGATACAATTTGGGATTTTGATATTACCAGATGCAGTTAATAAGGGTGGATTATACCCTAATCAGAAAATGCATTTCTGATTCTCAAAGAGAAATTGAATCAAAAACTAAATCACATAAGCAAGGAATACAGTACTACCTGAAGTTAGGTTGATGCATTTTGAAGGCTACATAAGTAGTGAGGAAACCAGTCCCCACCTATAACCACAACAGATGAATTTAATTCAAATTTGATTCATGAGTGATAGGGAGTTTTATACAACTAAAACTGGGTCTTGTAAAGAACAAAAAAAATCACTGATTAAATTACACCACATGTCAGCCTGAAAAACACTGTCCTCTCTCAATAACTATCTTCATAGACAAAAAAGAACCCACAATGGTCTGACGTTGACCACTGTGTTAAATGTATCACAGTAACTGAGGGAAGTTCCCACAAAGTCAGTAAGAGAACATGTTCCACTTTAACTGCTTTAACTTACATTCCAGTCTGCCAACGTAAGGTTCAGGTTTCTTAAGCTTCAGGTTTCAGTACATCCTTAGTCACATAATTTTCACCTCCAAGCAAATCACTGTCATTCTGCTAGGAACATGCCCTCTGGGGAAAAAGGCTTTAGAACCAGGGGGGCCAAAAATTAGTATGAAGTAACAAGTATGAAGTATGAAGTTACATTAGTATAAAAAATGTGTTATAAAGTAATGAAAATGCCACCTTTTCTGGAAGCTTATTTGGAAGCAGCAGAGCACATGTGTAGCTCTCACTCTGAACAATGCAGTCCTCCTCTGAGTAAAGCCTGAATGCAGCAAAAAAAACTGCACATTCGTCGGCCAACAATTGAGCAGATCATTTTTTCTATAATTGTATACTTTTCAACATTTTATAATATAATAATTGCATTCAGTTGTAATGTTCTGAGCTCTTAAAACAAATAAAATGTTGTGGTTAACATGGAGAGTATATGTCCGCTCATTCCTGCCTCATTCTGACTTCACATGATGTAAGTTATTTGGATAATTATTTCAGTGGTAGATTTTCCCATGATACTGCTGGCACCTTCCTGATGACATGCAGATGGGAGGGCAACATCTGATGGAGAGGAGCTGATTGGACCAGGTAACACAGGGACTACTGCCCTATGGTACAATGACAGCCTCATCTCCTGTTACAGAGGACAAAACTGGAGTCACCTGATCCTTTCGCCAGCTAAATAGGCACCCCACAACACTCTGAGGTTAAAAAAGGAGAGCCTTGGAATATATTATCAACCTCTCATTGTGTTATGTATTTGTTAAACAACACATCATCTTCTTTCCAGCCCCATGCTTTTATTTGCTGCAATGCCATATTGTGCATGGGAGTTATGTGTATTACATTCCTGCACTTGTTCACAGAGTGCGTCCAAAGTCAGAATATTCAGACGTTCTTTTCTCTCAGGAGTCACTATGTTGTCTCATTAGTTTTGGCACATAGAGAGCCCACAGCTTCAGATAAAACTCCTACTCTTTGTTTACAGTCATTTTGCTCTTTCATTGCTCTTCTCATGAGAAAATTGTACATATACTGTAACAAGAATCAAAAGTGGAAGCAAAAATAATACATTAAAATAATAAATTCTGCACTCAGTGTGAGGTGTGAGAAAAATTTTTGACTCACGTTGAGTTCCACTTTTCTCTGGTTTTTCCTAGCAAGAGAAATTTTTACCTAAAACAGATAATCTTTCTGCTTCACATGATAAGAGGGGTGGTATTTCCTGCAGTCCAATGAAAAAATTACAAAGACAAGTGTGATTGCGTGTTTATGCTATAGGGCTAAATTAAACTAGTTAGAGGTAATGTATACAGCAGTACAAGTTTAACATATGACAGTTCCGAATGCTTGTAAGGACTGCTCTCCTATAATCCTATAGCATACAGACTTTGCCAACACTGTCCAACAACACTGTTAATCCCACCTCTGACAAGACAGCAGGGTATTTGGGACATCTGGCAGACTCATACAGAATCGCTAGGAAAATGAATCCACACTGAATACAGCCTGTTACAACAGAACAAAATTGAATATGAAATTAAGTCACATATTGCAGAATCGCATGTCCAAAGGTTTGGAAACAGAAACCACTGAGGGAATAAAAATCAGTTTTAATGCTCCAAATCCTGACAAGTCTTCACAAAGCAGCTCTGGCAGGTCTCCATGCCGTTAGGTACTCAGGAAGAGTTTACTGATAGTATACTGCTATAAATAAGTTAAAGGGAGATCTAAGTATCATGAAAACAGAAATAAGATGGTCCAATACAGGCTCTTGATGGCAGAGAGTGAAATCTTTTGATTGGTTCAAACAAATCAGTGTTAAGCAGCTCATTGTAGCAGAAAGCCACAATTCATTGATTTATATTGGAGCACCAAGCACTACATGAGAAAAGCATGGCATCTCTGCCTGAGCAGCTGAGACATACCACTCTGTAGAGGGGTAGTCTTCTCAGAACGCTCAGGGCCTGCTTGACTGTTGTTTTCACCTAATATTCCACAATCAGTTCAGACCAAGAAACTAGATAGGGTGAGTGAACTATCCAATTAATTGGTTTTATTTGACAAAAGCCTACATATTTGGGCATTTGCAGTGTGAGAAATGTGGGAGCTGGTCTAGCTAGTAGTGTGAACCCTTTCCTTGGCCATGAACACAGAAGCACAAGCAAATGTGTTTATGAGTTGGCTTATGACCATTAGAAGGGTAGATGTTGATAGCCAGCTAACTAACAGCTAGGTGCCAAAGGCCTATGGAGAAGAAAAATGTTCCTAAGTCTAAAATACAACTTCCTTTGATCAAGTCACACTTCTCAAAATGGATGCTATAGGCAGTGATGTTTCAAGGTCTCTAATAAATATGCACAGGATGACTGTGAAAGCAAGGCTCCACTGCACAAGCCTTTTTCCCATAGGTTTTTTTATTGCTCCTGTGGCAACCCTGTGCCTGATATTTGTGTATGCCCTGTCACATCTTAACCGAATTTTAAAAAACCTCCCAGGAGGTGTACTGAGAAGGAATCAAACCCATCCTCTGCTGTTAACAGAACACAGCTGTCAACAGCAGCAGCAAGAGTGTTTGCAGATCAAGGGTACCCCCTAGGGGTTTGGGAATGCATGTTTCTAAGTCTTGACCTCAGATGCTCTTATTTATAGACCAGATGCTAAACTTATCTGAGAAGGGCAAGTGTGGGTGCAGGCTGTTTTCAAGCCCAGCACTAAAACACTCAGTTGAGTTTATCAATGAATCAATTCCTTAATTAACAGAGTTATGTCTTTTAATAGAGTCATTTAATCAGCCAGTAAGAAAGCCAGAACTTGCACATGTCCTGGACTTTCTCGGATAAGACTGGATACCCCTACTCTACAGCTTCTAGAAAGGGAAGTTAGAATTTGTGACATTGTTGTCCTGCAATCCCATATCCATCAAGTTTTAGTCAACACTATGTTGGAGGTTACTCACTGAGTTGGCTTGAATCACCACCTCCAGTCACAGCCCTGGCTACACTACAACATAAACATTCATCAGAAGATCAAACCAGCCATTCAAATTCACCTGAAGTTGGACAGCTTAATCCCCACATTGTAGTGTCTGCACAGCCATAATACTCTATGAGCCTGACAATGAGGCATCTCATTTGTAGCATAGTGCAGAGACATCAGTGAGCACCCAACTGAATTCTGATGCTGTCAATGATCTGTTGGAACTCAATGGCTGGATTGGTTGCCATACAACTATGTTTAGGCTTATTTACTGGAATGATTTAAATTACCATTAATCCATTACACTAACCATATCAAATATATTATATTTATACAACCATTGATATCTACATTCCTGTATAAACTACATTCATATGTTTTTGGCTTGGTTGCCCAGTCACAATTTATCAAAATCATGTCAGATAAAAAAAAGCCTGACAACTATGAGGAAATTTGATATTAGTGCACACTACTTAGTACTTGCTGATATTGTTTAACTATTAATGGCTATTTTGGCTATATGAACTAGATGTATTGCTCAGTCTGTTAGCAGGATTTTTATGGGTGTTTATATTTTAATAGTATGATTATTATGGGGTTTGTAAAACTTCATCCTGCAATCGTTGCATGCAAATATTGTGGTGTCTTGATGATTCTCATTTAGTCATGAAAAAAGATAATGGGTACAGGGAGCTTTAACCTAACCTTCCTAATGCTCCAGGAATGTTCCAATACCCAACTAACAGGCTGGTAAGAGGATGGTTTTACCTGATCGGCCACTGTTGCCCCTTGCCTCTGGTAAGGGGCTGGGAATTGTGTGGTCTGCAGTCGAGGTCGGGCTGCAGAACCTGCAGGGTCCAGGGTCTGGATTGGTTCAGAGAAGACAGTGGATGGCCACACCCAATTCACTGTGAACTGTACATCAGGAGGCAAAAGAAAGAAAGGGATGAACAAATGAAACAGCAACTAAGTTATTAATAATATTTGTGTAACTATGGTACAACTATAGTATAATATAATATTTAAAAGCAGAGAGGTCCATCAATATTCATTCTGCATTGTTTTCAACTGGATGTATTAAAAGCAGAAAATATTTAATTGTATATATATGCAGCATGTATATATAAAATTGGATTTAAAAAACTGCCCATGAACACGGATCTTAAAGACTATCAGCTCAAGAAGGCATGAACGTTTAATCAGTAACACCTTGGGTAATTACTGTAGTGCCCTAGAGAGCTGTGACCTGGTTTCTCCAGCTTGGTTGTGCACGCAAACCCCTCTAGAAGAAGCTGCATGCCAGTACCCCTCAAAGACAGAAACCCAGCGCCAACGGCAGAAGTGCCCGAGTTTCAGTTTGCATAGCTTTAATGTGTCATGTAGGCTAATAACTATCCGATCAATTTTTGATCCCCTAGAAAAAAATGACCAGTCAGGCAGCAGGAACGCTCTTTTATCTGAGAAGAGGGCTAAGCTTTAGGGAAAGCTGCACACAGGCTCGTTCCTGTACTCAACTTGTCCTTAGAGGCACTTCTGCTGAGAGAAGGAGAGATTAGACATTTTACATGTTAAAAAAAACCCTCCTGGCCAACTTCCCAGTCATTCTTATCACATTAATACGCCACATCTCCGGCTTATTATTAAACGTTATATTCCAGCACATAATGAGCGCCCATCCTGCTAGTGCCACAGACTCAGGTGTGACTAATGGGATTTAAGCTGCTGAAGTAAGGACTGTGTTTGCCGGGGCTGGGTATTTACATGAACAAGCAGCCCTCTCGAGTTTTGTGATACCGCACCCGTTGTGGCTTCTGTGTGAAGGTGCTGCTGATCCAGAGAAATTCCTATGTACCCCATGCCGATGACCCTGTGGGCAGTCAGATATGTATGTAATAAGCCACTGATGAGGCCGAAAAGTGGAGGGTGCCAGTGCTGCGTGTGTGCAGCTACTCTTCACAGCTCAGTACTGCAGTGGAATGGGACTCCTAATTCTCTTTGAGAAACAGAAAACCTTAACCTTGATCGTTTTTACTGCAGCACAATGGCACCCTAGAATTCTCCTGTTTTCATTTTTTATTCATGTTTTCATGCTGTGTTGTGAGTTCAAAGTTTTGATGGCGATGGTACGGCAAGGAAGGAAAATAAATAGGGCAACCAGGAACCAACAGTACCTTTCATTTTTTACTCAAACTCTTCCTTAGGGGATCAGAACGACTCTCCTAATACTTGATCCAGTGGGATTAGCTTTCAGTCACACCGCAGGCTTTGCATGGGCACCTCAAGCCCAGTAATGCTAGCAGAGAGATGGTACAGAGCACCAAAATTAAAAGACGGCTAGAGTAAAATCCTCCTTCATGGCTTGTGCTAAGCCTGCAACAAACAATATGCAACCCTGGTATTCAGTTTTTGCCCTCTGCCTTTCAGCTTATTGTCATATTTTAAATCCCCAGAGCTGACTCTGCCTTGCTTTTCATCACTGTTTGCCTTTATGATCTTATGATTGTAGGTACGTTTGCATGCAGTCATATTTGTGTGCTGTATTTTAGATTGTCAGTTTGTTCACTTGTAAATGTTTTTATACTGCTGCGATTCCAGTTGTCCAAAATATTGAGACAATAAGGTTAACTGAATAGGTTTCACTACACAGTACTGAGGTGCATCATCGTAGTGGTCTCAGTGCTGTTTTTTGACAAAAACTACTTGTCTCATTTTGATTTTCACAAACAAAAGTCACCCACAGTACTTTTCTGCACTCACATTGCAATACTTGACTGGATCATTGAAATCTGGATGAGGTATGCCAGTTGGATGTGGTACGGTTTTGTGGCTAACAGGTGTAAAAATGTATTTATGTAGTTATTTATGCTTACTGTTGAGGGATAAACCATGCTGCTTGCACGGACTTATGTTTTCTGAAACCCAATTAAGATGAGGCAGACAGAAAATTAGACTGTTAATGCAATTAAGAGGGCTGGAAAATATTGGCAAGAGATTCCCTCTGTTGAGAAGATGAAAAATAGAATCATAATCACATTGCACATAATTGATTTTCTGAAATCATTTAAATCACTTTTTGGTGAGAGTGTGCACAATGTGGCAAAACGACCTTAATGAAAATAAAGATTACGGCAGCCCAGAATATTTATGTTTGAAAAAATGTAAAGGATATAATTGAGGTAATGAAACACAGAGGAGAGTGAGTCTACTCTTCCCTCTCCGTTCTGTGGTGGCTGATGCTGCAGGAGCTGGAAGGCGTTGTCAGAAAAATTAGAATGTTACACATCACTCCAATATGAAAAAATTAAGCTTTTTTTGTTGTTGCTCAGTATACCCTTTTTAATGCTTGTTATGCAAGACATGTAATGCATTTCAAATTTGAAATTGTGACTTCAACAAATATGACAACTGGATGAGCCTGTCCAGCAAAGCAGAGAGAGAGCGACTGAGAGAGAGAGAGACAAAGAAAGGAGATAAATACTCAAACCATGAGAGAAAGAATGAACCGACAGATGAAAAGTGCAAGATAAATGGATAACAAAGCTAGTGAAAATTAGATCAATGTGGCAGAGTGGAGATTAGACAGGATAGATTGAGAGAAGAAGAGTGAGTTTATATCGAGAGGAGAAAGCAGAAAAGAAAACCTTCAGAATTTGCAAAGAACAAAACAAAACAATAGGTGAGCAACAGCACAAATTGTTTTTGGAAACTATATGGAAAGGATGGGGAAGGATATGAGACTTAAGAGACAAAAGATAAGAAGGGAAAACAAAACTGAATGGTGTGCGTGGCAGGCGTGATGTAGCATGCTCCCGTGCCAATGAGGGGGCTGAACAGTAAAGCAGAAAGGGGGGAAGGGACTGAGAAGGCCTCAGGTACATGCACAGTCAGCAAGATATAGAACAGCACTGTACAGCATGAAAGCATGTGATGAGAGAGGGGGAAGGGTGTGGGGGGTGTGGTTGACAGCTTCTCATTCCAGTTTCTTCATTCTGAATCCCCCTGGGTAAATCTATACCGCCTATATAAGAATAATCTCCCATAAGGTACTGCTGATGTGTGGAAAATGTAAACCTCGACGTTCCATTAAATTTAACTAGTCGCTTGCTGGGGTTGAAACCAGGGGGTGGGGCTAAAGACAGTGAAAGATTGGAGAGGGAAAGAGAAGGGTATCAACAAAATTGGGGTTTGGAGGTGCAGCTCTTTACTAGTCTGACAGATCACTGCTAAGATCCCTGCCAGTGAGCTTCTGATAGCTATCTGCTATGAGCGCTAAGGCTAGTCATAATGGGAAGGCATTCACTGCTGGGAGAGGGGGCTTTATTCTCATAGACTGGGTAAGTTTCCCAGGCTCACTGGGGTGACTCACCATGCTGTTTTTCTTTAACAGGGCTCTGTTGCAAAGCCTCATACTGAGCTGTGCATGAAGGAGAAGCAGCCACAAGCTCTACAGAACTAAAGAGAGCAAATGACAACATTTACCTCCCAAGCAAGCCTTTCCATATAAAGCTGAACAAGCCGAAGAGTGGAGAGGAACTAAGAGGTTTCTTAATGTTATGGTGTAGACTGATGCTGATGTGATACATTCTGTTGACACCTGAACAGGATCATTGAGGCAGAGGCACAGAGCCCACATGGTATACCAACGTAGCCAGTGATGCAAGTGTAGAGCCAAAATGTCACACTAACATGGCTAGTGACACAGGCATAGAGCCAAAATGGTACAATAATATGGCCAGTGACAAAGCTGTATTGAGGCAAAATGGTAAACTAACAGACAGTGATACAAATACACTTGAGGCTGTTGTGAAAGTGAAACAAATTACAATTAAAACTGTTTATTAAAATTATTAATTTTGTACTTTTAGTTTTGACTCTTTTAAATTCAGAACTTGAAAGAAACTGTAAGTAGAGTGCTGCTAATGTTGTCCGGAACCAGGTAAGTCACTACTGGAATAAGAAATGGCAGTAAATTCTTTAGGCTGAAGCCTTTGTCTCTGGCTGATGCTGGGGATAATTTGTGATCAGAGTGCACGCTGGGACTCCCGGCCATGGCAGTCACCATGGGGAATGTCATTTCACCAAGGACAAATGGTTTCATAGGGTGCACCACTCAGGAGGCCTGGCCTCCCCTCTAATTTTTCTCTCTCTGCCTCTGTCTCACTCTCTCTCTCATGTCTATACACAGATCCCCTCATCACAGGGTCACCTGCAGCTAACAGGGATAGGTATAGCTCCCACAATGCCCCGGTACACCAGAATAGCTTACAGTGTGCTATATTTCAATACACAGGACACAACAGTCACATCCCATTTGACTTTGGCAAGCTTTATTCATGACCACAGCAGCTAATGAACCTTAATATGCAAGCCGCAGATTCAAACTCACAACTGTCAATTATTTATGCAAGCGGAGAGGCCCCTGCCCCTCAGACACAGAGGCGAGTGAGCAAACACATGGTCTGTGAAATTTTTGCAAACATTCCACTGGGCAATACATCAAAACATTGAAATAAAAATGAATATTGCAAAATGAATATTGCAATATTTAGTAATATATTGCAGGATTTGTTACTTCTGTAAAGCTTCAGTCTCTCTCCCATACACATACATACTGATACTGTACACAGAAAATAAATCAACCCAGAAACATAAACTGAAATATTTCTTGGTGCTTGGTGAAAAGAAAGAATTCTTACTGAAGAGTGACACATTCCTCCAAGTGGCAGGCGAGATAAAGTGAGAGAAGTGGATGTGGGAGACTGGGGGGGGGGGGTGCAAGTTCTGGCAGCTCTCAGTTTTAAAATAGTCTGATTGGTGTTCAAATGGATTTGTGATCACAGCACATTTCTAGAAATGCCAAATTATTTTGCTAAGCTGAGGGACATACAGGAAATGAACAGTCCCTCAGTCCCACTGTCTATTTCAATTCGCATGAGGAATGACTAAGAGATCCAACCAACCTGTGGAACACTAGCAGCCCTTAACACTTTCACAGACAATACTGTGCATGGTTCAAACAGACAGGTTATAGCATACTAAGACTGATCCAGGGTGGTGCACACAGATCACTGATAGACAGGAAAGCACATGGACAGACCACCGCAGAGTTACATCAGCTGAGTCAAACCATGAAAATGAGAGGCTGTTTTTAGAATCTGAAAAACACCATTTGAATGAATGGAGTCACAGGACTGAGTAACAGAATGGTAACCAGTGTCAAAAAGGATTGCTGTTCCTTGCAAGTGTTTATTTTGTGTTGAGATGCCAGTTGGAATATTATGAATAGATGTTAGCAATGCAACAATTATATGTCAATCACTGTCTTGAAAGGTTTGCTTTGTGTGTGCTGTGACTTTTTTGACTGTTTTAACATGTGAGTGTGATTGCAGCTGATAAACAACTAAGCTCTATGATTGGTTCAAATTAGCAAGGTACTGGCCCATTTCTGGTGTCCTGACATCACATTATCTCATACTGTGCACTTCACATGAATCTGCAATGCATGAGGGATAAGGAGGATTTTCAGACTGGTCAGACACACACTGCTGGGTTGTGATAGGGACTGTTAGGGCCTTTTGATGCATAATTAGACAGCAAGTGAGTTTTTACTCGTCTTTCTCACACATCTCATTTAAAAACTCTGGTGTTTCTCCTTCTCTCTCTTTCTCTCTCTCCTGTAATTGGGCCCCTTGCCAGCCAAAACCTCATTTTGCTTCCATTATGAAAAACGAGCGCATCTGTAATTGAGCCGGGGGGGGAAAGGGAATCAAGATTGACTGGCAAACCAATTTAAAAGCACACAATAGTGATCACATTGCAATGCTACCTAGACACACCTATAAGTAACAAAAGGAGATGAAGAGGTGGGGGGGGGGCAGTGGCTAATGCTACCGTGAAGGTTGCATGCGTGCACAGTTCATATAATTCCCAGTTTGGGGGAAGGGGGGCAGCTTGTTTCTGTTCTGCTACTGGCACCTTGAAGAGAGAACGGTTCAGGGAACAGCTGTGATTTACTCCTCTGCCCTGATTAATGAAACTTGGGCTTCGACTCTTACTGCTCCCCTCGGCCGTCGCTCAACCCATCTGTCTCCCTGTCGGATGATGGGACATACCGCTTCACTGTGTTTACAAACTTAAATCATTCAGAAAAATAGAACCCCAGACAGGAGGTGACCATCCACTTGTGTAAATATCTTCTCATCAATAAGGCTGACATGAAGATATTGGCAAGTACACAGGAGTAGGGTGACTTTAAGCAGTTTACAGATGATTTTTAATTTTTTTTGCAGGAGGAAGGGTTGGAACAGATATACAGTTTCTGTCCTCGTTGTGTTAATCCCTGCTACTGCATTCTGCTCACAGAAAGGGGCTGTGCTGATGGAGACTCAAACGTCCTGAACTCTCCCCCCCAGCTCCCTCTGCCACATTCCCAGCTCAGCATTCCCCTCTCCTGCTCTTCTCCTGCTAATCCTCGCAGTTTGAGTGTGTTTATGTCGCTCCGTATCCAGGCAGGCTTGTTCAAAACCTCTACAGATATCTTTCTTTCCCATGATTGTCACATTTCAAAATTGTTTTTCCCACATTAATTAACCTCAGTTTTTTTTGAGGAGGCAGTGGATCTTGGTTATCATCCTTTCTGTTTCTGATACAATGAATGAATACAGCGAATGACGCATAAATGGCTCTGCATTTCTGTTTTCCTTTTCAGTGTCACTGTGAACCAAACCCAAATATAATTCACTCTGCACATTCCTTGACTGCTTCAGCCAGTATTTGTCTGTTTTATCTGTCTTGTGAAATGATTCAGTTATTGATTCTGAAGCCACTGCAGCATAGACACAGTGGCCCCTTGGATTGATGGTGTGATCTTTATGCTATCAAACAGGCAGAGGCAGGAAAAGTGAGAAGTTGGTTTTGTCTTCAGGGAGGACGGGTTCACCTGCACTACTCTATTTGTCCTTGCCTGCCTCAGCTTATCTGTTCTAGCAGATGGTAGGATGTCACAGTCTGGGCATATAGACCAGATACAGAAAGATTGGACAACTCTGAAGGTGTCCTGCGCAAGACAATGAAAAGTGACTAATAGTGAAAGAGATGGTGATTTCGTCAGCTTTGCCAGCTTTGACTTTTGATGTATTGGCCCAACTTTCCCTTACAATCTTGTGACCAGCCTGGCTAATTTAGCAAAGCTTACATACTGTGCTTGAAGTGATAACCCTACACTGAGATGTGTATGTACAGACTGAACTAATTACAGAGGAGATGTTTCTTACCCACATGTCCTTTCATGAAAAGCTGTTGCTGTTCACTGGTTGAGTAGCCTGCTGCTCCTGACTGCTAAACCTTTTGTGCATACTGTACATCATGTCTGTTTGGAGCATGTTTATCAATGCATGTGTTGGCAGGGATTTTAAATTGATATTGTTGACCAAGATTGGAGTACCGTAGGATTGAATCCTTGGTGGGTACAGTTGTGTGAATACCTAAACAATGTTGACACAAAGCTGCCAGGTAAGCAGATGAATCATTTTGGGGAGGCGCTCTCAAACAGTGCCAGCCAAACAAAACTCTCATGGCATTAAACTGGGAATCTAATTGAAATTACACAAGCTTCAGCACCTTATATAAGCCTCCACCTGGAAAGGCTCAATATTTCAGACTTGTAAAAGCTATTTCGAGTGAACATTAAAAATTCAATTAATGTAATACCAGCTGCTGAAAGCTTCAGGATTTCATCAGCAACTGTGGGTAGATCCTGTGATGGGTAATGAAATACGGGGCCCTGCCAATCTGTTTAACAGTAGGACACATGTGTAGGTAGCTTGTTGCTTGTTTGTCTAAGCTGATCATTAAGTATACATCATAATTAAAGAGATGGCTGGGACATAGACCTACACCGGGATAAAATTAAAGATCTGGAAATGTACACTCATCCCCTGGCCTCCTGAACACACACACACACACACACACACACACCTTCCTCAACAAACCAGAAGTAAGGAATAAGAATGGATATTTTTTCCTCTAAAAGAGACCAAGGTCCTTCTGCCCAAATTGCTTTTGCCAAAATCACTTAAAGGGATTAGTTTTACTGCCCTTAAGTCACTTTTGTATAGAAAAACATCAGCTAAGGAATCAAAAAAAATGAATGAAGTGAAGACAGACAAGATTATAAACTCTCAGAGCCACCTCTGCCCTCATGATTCACAGTGACTCAGACGCAGAGGGCAGCTAAGCTCCTGCACACAAGAGAGGAGATTAAACATCTATAATAAAAATATATTGTTGCCCACATTGTCCACGTTAAACTTGAGGAGGGAAAAATCTATTTTCATTTTTTAAATCTTTTCCAGAAGCACCTTCGGATGAGGTAATTTTTTAGTAGAGGACCTTGACAAAAAAATAATGAAATGCATACATTTGTGTGACTTTCAGCTTTATGCTGCCACAACAACAATTCGGCTATAAACCCAGGACTCATATTCATAAAGCAAGTTAGAATGCTGATCTTGGATCAATTTAGCTTTTTATCTAAAAATAAGAAAGGTAAGAATATAGACAGAGAAATCCTGATCCCAAGTCAACACTCCAACTCCAACAGTTATTATTATTATGATTATGATGATTATTGTGATTATTGGTACTCAGTATTTTATTATCATTTTTATTTTTTACTTCTATCGTATGAGCATTTTGTTTTTGGCTAGTTGTCACACTATGTTTGAAAATGTCTGTTAAGCATTAGAAGCATCAGCAAGAAAAGTACTGAATACGTGGTTATTATGTTGCTGTGTATGAGTGCAGACGAACGTTGCTGCTGATACTGCTCACATATCTAACAGACACGGCTGCGTGCCTCTTTTTAGTTAGAATCAACATCCCCACTGCGTGGCTTGTGAAACTCCTGCAGCACAGCGATGGCTACTGATACGCTCTGCCATGGCATGAAAAACCACGGAGATCTTCGACTCACAAACGCCTGTGCACACCTCCCAGGCGCAATCCATGGATCGAGCAGAAATACAGTACCCAAACAATCCAACCCCCACCCCCCAGCCGCGACCCTTTTAACACGGGATCAGGCGTAGCACCTGCTCCCTCTCTTGTTCAGGTACGTACTTTAATATATTGAAATTACAACAGTTCAAAGGGAAAAGCTCCGTCTCCTTTCACGCAACAGAAGGGTTATAGGGTTACCTCATTTGCTCGGATGCCAAAGCACATGCCGTATATCGTCAGGCGCCGCATTCAACAAGCGGAGAGGGGAACAGAGGAAACGCATTATGACTAGAAGAGATCGGCACCAAAAGTGTCATGTGAAACCAGCACTATTCACGTTGATTCTCCAGCAGTGTGACAGATCATTGTAGCGCAGCAGAAAATCACAAAGCAGCAGCCCTGTTCTGCAAGCAATAAAGTGTGGCTGGATTGACCACATACATCAGTATATTTTTTCTTTTTTTTTTTGTGAATACTGATTCACAAACAGAATGATGGTAGAAAATAAAAGTAAATAAACAAAACTGTCATCATTTCGCACTTTTCATGTGGAATTCCGTACACTCAGGGGCATGTTTGTGTGCGAAAATTCTGTGGACACGGCAATATTCACAGTGATTTAGTTTCAACTGAGGTGGAAAAACGCACTGCATCATAGGCTACAATAAACCCTGGGAGGAAGGGTGAAACTAACGACAGAGGAACGTATGTTCATATGCTTCACACCGGGGGCGGGGTATCCCGCTGAGACAGAGAGAGATGGATCGGAAATCCCTGCAGATTCCTGAGTACCCTCTGCTCAACCTAGGTTCAGCGTGCACACTCCCAACCAGAGCTACTCTTCTCCGGCTACCTCCTGAGCACAGTATCCCCAGCAAACAACATTCGGTTATTGGAATATTCTTGGAAGGTTATTTAAAGAAATTTAAAAAGGTAAATGTTAAGCACTGTGTATATTTGCCTCATCTGTAAGTCACAAGGAATGTTGCAAAAAAATAAAATTTTAAATTCAATTCTTATATTTGGAACATTCCTCAAATGTGTTTGATATGCATCCTCCATGGTTTTTCTCAAGACAAAATTATAAAAATTCATGCCAGTTTCCAGTAAATTTGTTTCTGATGTGCCTGGACCCATTTGTCTGTGGGTGGAACAGAACTTGTTTGCATTACAGTATTTAAGGCCATTTTCATGATATCTCTCAGTGATATCTCATAAGCAGATCAGAATATTATCCACATTTCATGAAACATTTCTGTCATCTTGGACTGCGCTGTCTTGCTCTGCTTTATCTAAGCACAACGTTAGTGCTGTTTTCCTGTAGCAACCCCAAAGCAAACCAATGAAACTGCTGTAGAATTTCCAGTGTACACAGAGAGTGCTACTCTTCTGTAGCTCCTCCAACAGACATCAACAGTTATGTTCCTTTGTAATTACTCCATAATTACTCCAATGCCCATTAGCAGTGTTGGTCAGCTCTGTCTTACTTCATAGTACACAAACACCACTGCCTGACCTATCTCTCAAACAGTACTCCTAAAGTACTGTTCAGCTGCAAAGCTCAGTGCTCTTCTACTCTGGCTAAATAAAACATGCTAAATGTAAACTTCTACTACTGCTATACTCCACAGCAAATTTTTAGCACCATACTGCTTACCATTACTCTGCCTTGCACATTCAAAAGCTTAGTGACAGCATTGCTCTCTGCAGGTTGTTCTGGAGCACATTCACAGTGCTGTGCTTCTCAAGCTGTTCTGGAGCACATTCCCAGTGCTGTGCTTCTCTAGCTGCTCTGGAGCACATTCACAGTGCTGTGCTTCTGTAGCTGTTCTGGAGCACATTCACAGTGCTGTGCTTCTGTAGCTGTTCTGGAGCACATTCACAGTGCTGTGCTTCTCTAGCTGTTCTGGAGCACATTCACAGGGCTGTGCTTCTCTAGCTGTTCTGGAGCACATTCACAGTGCTGTGCTTCTCTAGCTGTTCTGAAGACACCAGCAGCCTCCCCAGAGCTCTCCATCTTCATGTAACTAGGCTTGATGAAAATGGGGAAAGCAATTCCCCCCACAGTCAACTGTTAACAAGGACTGTAGCATCACATTTGACTCCACCAGACAGTTTTACCACCAAGGGAAATTCTCCTAATATTGATACAGCCACAGACTGAGCAAAAGGCTTATTAGAAAAACATAGGATTATCAGATAACACATTTCCTGAGACAGGTGTCCACTACCAAATATAATTCAGCAACTAAAAGAAGTCTTCACATGGGCTATCCCCTTACTGCTACTTAAGTTTTCCTTGTGGTAAGCTGAAAGAAGTAACAAGATGGCAAATAAAATGAAAAATCATTGCAAATAATTGTAGGCATAAAGGGGTTAGGTTAGAGCCTGAGCACTCAGCTTCAAATTCCCCTGAATGTCTCCACACACACACACACACACACACACACACACACACACACACGCACGCACTCAAAGTTCAGTTTTTCACATGTGAAAGTCAAAAAAATATATATTTTTATTGTTGAGGATTTCAAACATTTCACATGAGACATTTTTACAAAAGAAAGCTAAAACAGCACATGTAAGATCAGCTGTTCACATGTCAAACCTTACCATCAAATTTGTTGAACTCATGGTTCACATCATCATTAATAGCATCTTTTCGGCAAAATACATTTTTGGAACTTGTCTCGGGAAAAAACACGTGATAGTCTCATTCGATTTTTTTGGAAGGATGAACACACGCAAACACATACATACACACAAAAACGCTACGCAAAAGCACATCCTTCACCTTCTCCTGTTTCACACGTAACAAAGACTGGGGTAAGACGGATTTGTGTAGCGCAGCGCTGCGTCTCAGTATTCGCCCCGAGATCGATATGATAATGTAGCTCTTTCCCTGCTCGGCATCAGGATAATTAAGCCCTAATTGCGCGGCGAGTGAGAGGCAGGGACATAGCCGGGGAGGCAGGAGCGTGCGCGGGTGAGCAGAGCTCACTGGCGGTAGCCAGGGAGCACCGGAGGAGGGAAAACGCGAAAGAAAACGTTGCTATGGCTTTCTCTCTAATGTCAGGTTTACGCACAGAACTCTGGGCACCGGAATGAAGTGAAACAAAGACAGACAAAAATGCACTACTGCTCACACGTGTTTTTCTGGGGTTAAAGCACAGGACTCTAATAACAACCCCCATCTGGTGATAAAAGAGAGAAAGGTGGGAAAGCACCACTTCTGCTAAGGTTCGTATTCCTCTGTTATAGGTTTAACAGGACTGTGGATCACCCTGTCCTATTCAAGAGAGCAGGAAGAAGCAAGCGGTGGCTCAGACACCTGCGACAGGAGGTGCAGATAACAGCTGTGAGGGAGATGGCACAGGGGCTCAGAGGATGGAGGCACTGACAGGTGGAGGATGCTTGCAGCTTCACAGGTATCCTTCTCCTTCTGCCCTGCCCCCCAACCTTGTCCCTGACCCCATCCACTCCTTCCCCTGCTCCTGTGCCCCCCCTCAGTGGACCATTAAAACATGCATGCATGCATGCATGCCAAGGATCGTCCTGAGAGGAAGTTGGCTCACCAAGGGCTGAAGCTCAATCGGTGGGCTGCCCACATCTGGTCCGGTGCCCCCCTACACCCTCCGCTGTGTGTGTTGCGTCCGTGCGCCCGTCCTGCAGGGGGGCCTGTCAGTCCGTCCTCCTGTCTGTCCCGCTTTCTCTGTGAGCAGGAGTAGTACTGTGTGGTGAGTGTAGCAGCTCAGGCTCTCTCTCTATCTTTCGCTAAAGCCCTCCACTCCTGCCATCAGCAGCTGAGCTCAGCGCCAGGCTGACCCCCCCACCCCCACTATCCAACACCCGCCCCCCCACTCTCTTGTTACTCTGTGTTTCTCACCCCCTCTGCCTTCACACTCATTCATACATACATGCACAAATGCATGCACACACATACACAACAAAAAAACCCTTCTTGCCCTCTCCCTATTTTGTCTACCAAAAATCAGCCCCTGTTGCCCACCGCGGTTTTGTCCTGGAAGAAGCTGCAGTAAAAGGTGTTCCCAGAATCTAGACAGTGTTTTTTAAGGGTTGCTGTGCTCAAGAACACTGTCTCTCTCTCTCTCTCTCCCTCTCTCTCTCTCTCTCTCTCTCTCTCTCTCTCTCTCTCTCTCTCTCTACCAGAGTCTGTGTGTGAGTGAGCGTGCTGCTCACTGGAACAGCCCTGTATTGTTGCATTTGCCTGCCTCTCCACCGCTCTGGCTGTTTAGCTTCACAACTCGCCTGCTGACAGCCAAGAAGGGTCTTAGGGATCCTCTTACAAGTGTACAAAGGGATCAAAAGCGTAAAATTGAGATTATGCAGTAGGCATAGAATAGGGAAAACAAACAATGACACCAAAAGTGGAAGCTCAATATTCTCTACCAACTTACATGTTATTGTGTATTCTTGTACTGCAAATTTGTCTTTGTAGGGAATGTTTCTCCCAGTTCCTTTTCTCCTGAAATTCCACTCCAAATCTGCTGCAAGCACCATCACTACCACAGAGCTGTTACTGTTTTTTATCTATTAAACACAAAAGAAAGGAAGTTAATGGAACAATGGCAGATATCTAATACCTGTGTGCAAATATGCAGTGCTTTAGAAAGACATCACAGGCCAGGGGATTCAGAGTGGCATGCCTGTATTTTGCAGACACACTCTCAGGATTACATCTATACGTTTCAACCCTACAAATCTATTTTAAACACAGACGTAAATTCTGAAATTTACAATTCATTCATGTAAATTCCAAATACACAGTGCTTAAGAGCTTCTAAAGAGGCTTGTCATCACAAGAGAGAGAAGAGGACAAGAGACATTTAAGAATAGATAATATTTTTATTTCAGAATAGTTGTTGTCATGCTGTTTAGTCATGGTGTGTATCAAATGAGTTAAAGCTGAACCACTGCCAAAGGCAATGGGTGAGGGCTACAGAGATGAGCATACACAACAAATCCTTGCTCTTCCCTCCTTTTTTACTCATTTTTCTTTTAAACCAAGTCCTCAGTTGCTTTTTTTCTGCCTGGTCCTTTGAGGCACAGTGGTTTAGTGGGCCGCAGAGTTCAAGGTGTGCACTCCTGTGCTTTGAAGGGTATTGGCAAGCCCGCAGTGGAGATTTGCTCTGAAGTCCTGAGGGTCAGAGGTCCTCTGCATCATCATGGGACCTGTTCTGCATTCCTCACCCTCCCTGCCTCCCACACTGTCCCTACAGCAAAGCTGCAATTTATATCCATATAGCCATTATTAATCATCGTCAAGTCACTCAAGTGTGCACCACATAAACCTTCTCCTGTGATCCCCTGTGCCATGTGAGGATGAACGAAGGACAATGGAAGGCTCAGCCATGCACTGATATCATCACTAAACTTCTGAGAAAGTCACCACATATTCCAGACCTGAAACACCTTCCTACCAGCTACAAAAATCATTTAATTCATAGATGCTTTCAACAGGATACTACAACATGCACACTTGCTCAGACACACACTCTCTTACACACACACATATGAACACATGGAACCACACTCCTACACAAGACACCAGGGGAGCAGGCATTCCAGTAGTAGCACAGATTAAAGGGAATGAGAGACGACAGAGGTAGCAGTCGACAAGAGAGGGAGGGAAAGAAAGAGAGAGATAAAAGTTTACAGACAGAGGCAAGACCTTGCTCAAAGACTATGATTAACTGATTAGTAGAGTCTTGCATTTTAGCACTGGGCTGGAAGAAAAGTGTGAGCACACATCAGCCTTCTGCAGATGATGTCTATAACACAGCAAGCAGCCCAAGTTTACATCTAAGATTTCAGACTCTAAACACTCTGTAGCACTGAGGAATATCCACTGCATTTCATTCTCCAAAATTAATAATTGATTGGTTATATCTTACTTTAGGAGCAGTTGGTAATTTCTTTTATGTGAAAAATTAAGTGCTTCAGATCAGAGCTCAAGCATGCAATCTGAGCTGCCTGCCCCGCAGAGAGATTCTTCCAGGAGAAGCTTCATTTCTATTTTTAGTTTTGGGCACCAATAATTTTTTGAAAAATCCCTTTAAAACAGTTACAGTCTCAAGTTTGAGCACTGATACAGAAGCAGCTCCTGCAGCAGCCCCAGTTATGGGCAGCACTGTCAGAAAGTTTATCTTTCAAATGAGACTAAATATCACAATGTATCACAAATAGCCATTATGTGACACTGGCTGAGTGATTATCTTTGAGTAGTAGTGCTCATTGGCTCTGTACCTTTGCTTTGTCTGCTCCAGCCTCTCTGTACCTACATCAATGAACATGTGGACAGTGACATAACAAGAGGCTGAAGTGTTTTTCTCAGTGTCCTGAAAAGCATTGCATTGAAAGTCAGGAAGCAAGATAGCATCAAAGCAAACTAGACATAGACAAGATAAAGTCTTCCGCTTCCTGTTACATCACTGCCCAGAACGTCATATTTTCAATGTATCATATCCTGTTTATCACATCATCACCATTTCCTGTTTCATTCCCTTACTGTTCCTTGTATATCCATTCTCCATGTGTAACCACAGATATGGCATTAAAAAAATACTCTGCTCCAGTGTATTCTGACAGTTGATAGTTCTTCCTTCTTTCTGTTAGTGCCTTAATATTCCAAAGTCTTACACCTTCAGGGATTCTAATGGAAGGAAGTGTGTTGAAATATAATACAGTTTCAATGTCCGTGTAAAGAATGAAGCACTAATATCTCCTGTTATTTCCCAAAACCTCCTGTAATTGAGAAAAACCAAGGATGACATAAATATATCAGTTGACCATCTGATTAATATAGTATATGTGGTGTCCCCACACTTACAGCGCTACATCCTTACTGTTCCCTCTCTGTCCTCTGTGTTATATCCACATCACTCCTTGGGCCCACATATACACGGCATTAACATCCAACTATGCTATCCAATTATTCTGATCACATAAGTCTGACACATGTAGACGCAGAAAAGATGTGGTTTTGTCTGACTCTGATTGGATCCCGAATGGCTGAGGTACTTGGGGACCAATTGTGGCTCAGTTTCTGCAGAGTATAGGTGCAAGCAATCTACCAATAGAATGTACAGTGGGTAACATCCTGCTTGGAGAGAGAGACAGATTTTTTTAATAATGTGTAGATACACTTTGCTTCTCTCAGATAGCGAACCAGTCATCTTGATCAGATAACGGATCATGATTGGATAATTCACATATTAATACCTGGCCTAAAGGAAGTTTCTGTGTCACTCCCTGAAGACTCATTGCTGCTCACATCCTATACCAAACTGCACCTGTTACAGAGGGCATGTTACATTCTGTGGCAGCTAGGCAGCGGTGGGCCCATCTCAGCGCAGTGCCTGTCTCTGGCCAAGTTACCATCTTCCTCTCTCCTTCTGTCTTTCTCTCTGCAGCCCTGAGATGCATGTAAATGTGTAGAGCTCGGTGCTGCACTGCTTGACGCTCTGGAGTAATGTGCAGAGACGCAGGCCCTGCAGGCTGCGGGATTCACTGTAGACTGTGACATTTTGGTCCGGGAGCTCTAATACGATTTCACAGGAACATGGGGAACGCTGTTGGGGGAATATGACATAACTCCCCGTGTGGTTTCTGCTGCCGGCAAGCGACCAGAAGCTGCTGCGTGCCTGACTGGAACTCCCTATGCCCACAAAGAGGTCCCCTTCCCCCGACCCTCCATCTCACTCTACATGGGTGACATTGGAACAAAGACTGGTGGATGCCCAGGGTCCGTGTCTGAACCTACATTTTGAGTCACATTCACAAATATCATTACATTATGTTATGTAAGAATGCAACAGTCTATCTGATACCATCTTTCTTCTCATCCTTTTCCTCTTCCTCCCTCTTCTACTTGACATTCTCTCCTTCTTGTCATCAGCATTATTATTATTATTATTATTATTATTATTATTATTATTATTATTATTATTATTACAGTGTTTACCCACTTTTACATCTGTGTAGATGTTTGAACAAAATATTTACATTAATATTAATATACATTAATATTTCCTGTCAATAAAGAATCTTGAATCAGAAAATAAGTACATCTGTTGTGCATCATGTTCTCTATTGTATCTTTAAAATATAACAATATTATCTTTTAACTACTACATTACAATATTATTTTTTAACTGGAGACATGATTGCAGAAATAAGTGATAAGCTACTACGGCACATTCACATTTGACTATTTTCATGAAAGATCAGCTCTCATTATTTTTTTAAACTATGACAAGGCAAAACATTTTGGTGTATTGCCTTTACCTGTGAAGTGGTGTTATGTGCAGATGAAAGTCTTATAGACCTTAAATTTTGGCATCAGGTATAATTAAAGAGTATTGATCATATGTAAAATACATAGCCTATTACATCTCATCATTCATTGGAAATACTGTAAGGATGTCCAAGAGTGTTCTAAAATTATACCAGCACCTAAAGAGTTAAAGCGTTCAAAATATGTATTTGATTTGGGCCTGTTCCATATACATTTAGGCATACAGTATTTAATGGGCTCCTCAGGCTTAGTTCCATATCTCATACATTTTTTATACTTTTCTGTGTATGTTTGGAGCTTGGTTTTTAATACAAATGAAATATTAAAATATCCAATGGCCAGTGTAAGCAGATATGAATTATTGATTTTCCACCACACTTGACCTTTTCCATTTCAATATATCAGTTATAGTGCAGAGTTTGTATTAGCCCCAGTGTAATGTTTCCAAGCTCTGTGTGCAGGTCCTGACTGTTAGGCCTCCAACCAGGCACTCCTAGGACACAGTGGGAAGTTACACTTTTTGACGGTCCCTTTATAGATTGTGGGAACAGACTACACTTGGGCGGCAGTACTGTCACAGGTGGTGGCAAAAGGTTACACTTGTGAGACAGTCCCTTCACAGATGGTGAGAACAGGGTGCACTTGTGAGATGGTCCCTTGCCTCATAGGGGGTGTCAGCAGTTCCAAGGAAGCCATGTGCAACATGGCACACAAACAGCTAAATTACACTCAACTTCAGGAGGAACAAGCAAAAGTGAAACTTCCTGTGCATGCATTCACACAGAGAGTAGAGAGGAACAACACAAGACAAATTTAACCCCGTGGTTTTTTTTTTAATAAACTGTCTTTAGTACTTTTTCCTTCAGTGTTTCACTCAAGCACTGCCTGTGTACTGCTTTAACAGCTCATTTAAAAGCACCTCCATTCTTGTATGTAATTAAACATTTACAGTGCACACAAATATATGGCACCTGAGAACAGAATATTGGCTACCTAATCTTGCACTACCCTAATCTAACTGGTGACAAAATCCCTTTAAAACACAGCCCAATTTGATTTTCCATGTTGTCATTGACAAGAGAATTGGATTGGTTCTCAGCTGACCTACCTAGTTAAATAAATGTCAAACAGATCAATCCATTTTAACTCAAAGCAGTATACAAAAAAGAAAGGCAAATTTGTTCAGAATCTGTACAAAATATGTCTCCTTCATGCTGTATCTAGACCTTCCTCTGTCTAAGTTCAAGCACTTTTGAAATATATTTGCAAAGTTTGAACATAGTTGTGTGGATAACAAATCAAAAGTTCAGCTACTGTGCAGGCACACCAGTTGGGTCTGTTAAATTGTAAAAATTGAAAAAAAAACAGCTCTATGGAAGCACTCAGTGGAGGAAACAGTTTGATAAATGGTCAGTATCGTTGTAGCACCGAAATAAATCCATTTATGCAAAAGGTTGAAAGAGGTACAGTTCATCTTCCTTGATTTTCATTGGTGTGATGCAGTGTCATTAACATCAACATATGACACATACACAGCAGGAAATTATAAACATTTGATTATAAATGCAAAATGGCACAAACCTTTAGACTCCCACTCTCTGTTGGAGATGCAAATTCCCAGAATATGTGTGACAGACTGATTACTCTGCCCAAGGCTACAATGAGGCATTACTAATGTGGCCAGTTTGACATCTAACAAGCACTGCTTTTTTATTGACAGTCATTTGCCATTTGCAGTTGGTACATGGTTGTGGCTTACGCAGGTAAGGTGAAGTGCAGTCTGTCTGTGTTGGCCGGGTTTCAGATACTCCACAGCCGGCACAAATTAAAATCAATTCACAGTTATATCACAGCAGAACATGTGGGGCTCCCCATGCCCTCATTCTACCCCTGTGCAGCTGGCGGTGCTGCAGTGTAAAATGCTGTATTCTGCTTTACTGTACCTAAACTTTGCATTACAGTTCATTTACTACATTCACCAACATATTCCTAATGTCACGCAACTAATCTCATTATGTCATGGTGCATAACCCCTATTTTAAGCACCTGAAATCACCTCAGTTGAACAGCAGGCCAGCATTTCCATATCACAGACCCCAGGGTTGCCTGTTATCTGGTGATGTACTGCAAAAAAACTGAAACCACGTGACTGGGCTGTCTTCACAAACAAGGGGCTGGCAGACAGAGATAGCCCTTTGTAGTTAACACATACAAATCAGGCTAATGTAGAGAAATGACTACACTATGAAAACATGATACTGTTGAGGGTTTGGAGGTTAACAGACTGAGGGAATATGTACATAATTATCATTGTCATGTTTTGGTGTCACAGCTGTAACAGGGTGATTTAGTGCAAATAAATGACTGAAAGGTAGAATCACACAGTCAAGCGTACAGCAGTATGAGTTTGTTAAGATCTCATTAACACCGTCAGCTTAAGCTAGAATGGCACCTTGAGATATATCCAGACTCCTATATTCTTTAAATAGGTAGTATAGCTAGTGTGTGTGAACCCTCTTGCTGTTGATATTACTCCTAGACAGTATCTGGCTCATCACATCTCCGCATCCTCATGGTGAAGAAGTGGGAGGTAATATCCGCCATCAATCTTTCAGCCGGGCTTCTGCTCCAAGCTTTGATGGACCGATCATTCTAGGTCCAGCACGAAGACAAATGTGCTGGCCACCACTGCACAGGAAAAACAGCAGCCCTCTGTCACTGTCAGCTGTAATTGTCATATTCGACAAACATATGATACAGAATGGCTCCTTCAAGCAGGAGAATGCAACTCTGCACCTGCAGGGCCATAGTATCATGCATGGGTTTGTTTCTGCTGCTTACTGCTGGCTCAGTGCTAATTAGCTGTACATGCTATGGCTGGTTCATTCATAGATTATGCCACAGTATTTCATATGGAAAACACAGGGGAAATCTTACCCAAACTCTGCAGAAGCTGTCATTAATTAACTTTAAAAATAGCAAAATATTTAGATCTCATAAATCATTAGTGCTTATAAAATAATGTAAATATCATTGGTATAGAATCTAGGAAATGACATTCTTCTGTTCTCACTCCTGTCTTTAAGGTACAATTCAATGTACCTGGAGCTTACTAATAGCTTATACAAATAGCAAGGCCATGTGTTGATTTTGAAGTACAACCATGCATTTACAATGAAAGCAACTTGAGGCTAAGTAATCACTTTGGTGCTTGCTGGCATACTTCCTGTGTGTTGTGTTTTTCAATTTTTCTTGAAGGTGTTCTTATGTGCTATTTACTAAAATCATAACATGGCCAAAAAATAGTTCATCAATATTTAGAGTTTCTTCTCTAAACTGCATGCTTCTAAATTCATTTTTTTCCACATTGGCTGAATCATCTTGAGCTGCCCACTGTCATTTAAAATGAATGAATTTTCTGAGACAAGCTACCCTGGTTGGTTTCAGTGTAAATGAAAATTTACATTGAAAACAAAATTGATCTTACAATTGCTTTCTTCCCACATCAAACCTTGAAAGACTTGATAACCGTACATCCAAATATTGATCCACTGTTTATACTGTGGGGTAGCAATCCCTGGCCCTCCAAAGTTGCATTATGAGCTTGTGTCTGTTTTCACCCCAAAATGAGCAATATTTCCTGGTTTCAATAATCAATTAAATGGTGTCTAATGAAAAGAACCAGCATGGACATTGGAGTTCTCTTTGGTGCAGAGCAAATGGTGCCCCCTACTGGCCCAGCTAATAGCAGCAACTTTGTTTTCCCGAGAGCTATGTCCAAGTATAAATAAAGCCCACATCTACAGCAGTCCAACATTAGAAAGGTTTAGGGTGATATGGCTGCTAGCCATTAGTGCCTGGTGAATGATAAATGGGAACTTTTTTCAGATCAGGGGTCTATGTTTTTTTTTTTTTTTTTTTAGAACACATGATAGGACTATTTTACCCACAGAAGGAAAATAATATTCCCTGACAACAACAAAAAAATCCAGATTTTATCTTGGAACCAAGCACAAAGACAATGCTATAAGTAGTAAAATATTCATAACTGATATTTGTTGATACAGCTAATACGCTATTTGGAGGAACATTGTTTCATTAGAACCATCATATAAACTACTTTTCACCTGTGCTCCCTATATAGTGTATCATCACACCAACCAAGTTTGCTTCTGCCAGTTGGAATCCACCTGGAATCACTGTAGAGAAGAAAATGTACTGGCTAGCTTATTTCAGATTGTATCTTTTGATTGTCATCTGCAAAAAACTGTGTGCAGGAAAATTTCCCTTATGCAGGAGAAATGTGTAAGCTTGGCAAGCTTCTCTAAAAGTCATGTACCATCTGCTTCCCCTTTCTAAAAACTCCATGTTGGACTGTGTTTGATGTCCATGTCTTTATGTAAAATGTTATTTACGCTCTTTTTTTCTTATTTTTTTATATTTCTACCATCTTAAAATAACAAAAAATAATAAGGGAGATAACTCTATAAGCTCATTGCACTGTCATTATCTACATTCACTGCATTGTTTGGTGTGTTTCATATGTGTCCCAATATAGAAAATAAATAAATTATATAACCTTTAAAGAGCCTGGAACCCTGTGACTGTGTGACGGTAGAAGCTGCACAGGATGTGGTGAAGGTACTTCAGGTGATGGATACAGCTCACAACCCTCTGCAGGAGAGCATGAGACCAGTACAGAGTGTAAACCAGGCTTGGTAGTGCACACAGATCAGTTCACTTGGCTTTTCAAGCAATCGAGCATATTAGGCAGTGCAAGCACCAAGCCATGTGCAGAGGGGGTTGGTAGAAGCCAGAACAGCTACTGCGGTTACAAATTATTGTAACATAATTGGCCGAACAAATGCCGCTTCATCCCAGCCGCGTGCATATGTCTTCATCTCTCACTTGCACACCATCCCCTGCCTCATCAGAGCCGAGAATAAAAATGGCTCAGGTCCCCGGGCCCGAGCTCTCCACCGCATCGCAGGGCCGCGCAGGAGAGGCAATTCTCCGGTGACAGCCGCGTCCGTCTCTGTTTGTGCCCTCAAGTCGGCCCGCATGCCCTGACTGGGGCTTTAATGAGCTCTGTGAAGCGAGCAAGGCGTGCTGCCCACGGCTACAAATCAGAGCTGTCTGGAGCAGTTAGGCGGCACTCCAGCAAATTGGCCACTCCAATAAGTGGCATGTCTCTTCCGCTACCCAGGCCTGTTACATGCTGTTCGTTCGCCTTTTGGATTTTGTGTGTTTGTTTATGTGTATATGTGCTGTCTGTGTATGGCTGCTCTTGAAGGTTTGGCTCAACATATGTGGGTGTATGTGTGGGTGTGTTTACTTGGCACACTTTGATGTTATCTAACGTAAATACTATACATCATTGGTAATGAAAGTTTCTTTGCTTCATGTGTTTCGATGCTTTGCTTGCACCAGTGCACTTTAGTGAAGTACTATATGAGCTGAATCAGGACAGTATAATGCAGGACATGAAAACCATCTAGATGCCATTTGTCTTTACTGCTTCCATATCTATCAATAGCTCCTCTGAGCTTCAGCCAAGGAATCGCGTCATCCGCAATCAGTGATCAAGCTGTTTCTGAGTGTGCGCACACTTGTGCCTGGGGGGTCAGTTCCACAGAAATGTTAATGACTGTTTACAGAGCTGGCAGCCCATTTTCACGTCTCAGCAGCGATGTGTGCAGGATGGATGCAGCATGCTGCCACCCTGCTAGCGTGAAGGGAACCAAATCCTCAGAGAACCAACCACAGCTAAGTTATGGCCTTCTGCACTGTTACATCTCTGCAACCCAGTCTCAGTGTGTGTGTGTGTGTGTGCATCTGTGTATGAATGCACATGAAACATATACATCTGCCTGCGCGCATGTGTGTGCATGCTTACAAGGTGTGTATGTGTGTGAATGCAGTTTTGCTGTGTATGTGTCTGTGTATTTGTATGTGCGTACATGTGTATGCGTGGATGTGTATGTGTATTCATATGCAATGTGTACTTTGAACTTTTTGTTTTGTGTGTGCGGGAGTATGCATTGTGTGCATATGTACACCATGTGCTCTTTGTATGTGTGTGTATGTGTGTGTGCATGTATATGCAGTGCGTACTGTGTCTGTATGTGCGTGAGTGAGTGTATGAATGCATACACAGTGTTTATGTATGTGTGCATGGATTTATACATTGCATCAGTTGCTGTGGTTGCATAAACTGTGCCCCTATTTTATAGTAGGAATAAATATCTGGGATGATTAGCTTCACTGTGCTCCTCAACACTTTTATTTTTACTGCAACAGTCCACAGAGAGGGAATTTAAATGCTGAGGTAGAAATGCTGTCCTTTTTTAAGCATACAAGTGAACCAGGAGAGGAGAGCAAAGACAACAAAGATGGAATAAAATGTCATGAAAATGTGAAGGTGGATTTAAAAAAAGACATCATGTCTCTCTAAATCCCTGTGACATTAACCATAAATATTATGATTTTTTTGTATTTTAATACATTATGCTCACAAGAACAAACATGGCTTGCATCACACCCGCGCTTGCAAGAACAGCCCAGCTAAGCAAAATGTTTGAAATAGATGAATAACAGCAGAAAAAGTAACACACATGAACACTGGTATCACCAGCATTTTAGATGCCTGACCTGAATCTATTCCCAGTGGGTGAAATATTTATAGAGCTTTATCACACATACAATGAAAGTGGTGCATCGGACATCCTTTCCCTCAGAGTAGGGGTTTGTTCAGAGGGACATTGGGAAGTAGAGGTGACAGGATGGGATGGAGGCTGTTGGTAATTAATATGGAATCAAAGGAGGGGATGGGACACCAGACCAGATTAATTATCCACACCTCACTTTTGAGGCCTGCAGTGAATGGACATTTAAAATGTGGCTATCCGCTGGTTTACAGGATGGAGAACGGCTTTATGCAGCTACCCTCCTGATGCCGCTGTGTAATGTAGGTTTGCCAGTGAACACAAAATAATAACAGGAGAAGAAATCCTAAGAAAAGGTCATGAAGGCCAAGGCACACTTTTTGTATGAGTGAAAATTAAAATACCTTCATTTTATATGGCTAACATCCAAAACCTTTAGACATGTCTGCCTGCAGTTTGAAAAGATGCATTTTACTAAAATGGCAAGAACTCAGGTCTTTATTCTCTCTTTTGTTACAAAATGAAGCTCACCAGACAGCAGAGAGAGTCCTTACAGGACAAAGACACTATCAGATGCAGTGGAGTAAAGAAACACCACAGGATTTTAAACACAACATCCAGATGGAAAATGGTCTTGACTCTAGATGTTGTCTCTGCTAGCACATTTGGATACTTTGATAAGTGCTCATAAGTTTGGACCTCTTGCTGTCTTGCTGATTGTACATGTGGCAGGCTGTACAAGTGACACCGTGTCTGCAACGAAACAACAAAAGCTTCAGTTTTCATTTGATCCAGATATCACATGCTTGGATTGATTTATAAAGCATTGGCCTTGAGATTGTGGTTCTTTTAGAAATATATTTTGGCAGACAAATGAAAAGACCAATGTGAACATCACATTCATATTTCAACCTGACTTTCACATCTGAAATTATTTTTCTTGTTCATCCATTGGTGCACTGTGACAAACAGACATCAAACAAGCACAGATTTAAAAATTGAGTGTTGCGATTTGCAGTGCGATTGCTGTAAATAATTCACAACTTTAAACATTAGCTCTCAGAATTTTTTTCAAATGTCATGCCATCAAGTTTGAGACTGGCCTACAGGCAAGTAAGTGCAATGGAAAAGAATAATTGCATCTAAGCCATTCAACACATGATTTCACAGGGTTTTTTTTAATGCTCACCCCCTTCCCTACTTAATACGCTCAATTTTATTTCAGTCATTCTCAATGCTGCAACCACTACTGCCAGCTGTTTATTGTATGATCACAGGCCAGTACAAAATCTCAGAAAACATGGGATATATGTCAGAGGAAGATAGTTCATACACAACAGAACTCCTCCCCCTATGACACTACAGCCAATCATGTTTTGCTCCATGAGACTGGCTCTTCAAAGCCCATCCATACACTGCAGCAGTGCCTTAACAGGTAGAGCCACTCAGCTGCCTGTAATTTCTGGACAAATTTTTACAACCTCATGGACCTCCACCTCACTGATTCATAAACACAAATGCAGGCTATTATTTTCCATGTTAATGAAATAAAACTGTGAATTCAATTTAAACAGGGGGAAACAAAGACCCTGTTCTGCTCACTCACTTCACAGATTGGAGATGTTGAATAGCATCAGCTTCTGGCTTAATGCATGTCAAAAATACAAAGTGGATTTAGTCACCACTTCCAAGTAGTCCCTCTTCAATCCAAATATAGCACCCTTGTTTTAGCATTTGAAAAACCAATAACAATATGTTCACCATTTCTTCAGGTTTTTAGTTTTATGTTTCAGGAAAGAAAGTACCTGGATATGGTGCGTCTATTCACATTGAGCTTTGAGTCCACACAATGGCTTCCCACGCCATATGTAGATATACACATAATAAAGACAACCGTGGGTGGATTTAAGAGCGTGAAAATTATCCATTTTTTACATCTGGATTAGTCTCCTAAAATCAAAGTAGTGGTTGTAGTCTTGAAAACAGGATACTTTTGCCAAGATATGGGAGGCCAGAAAAACCAACAGCATGTTTGAACAAATTAGGGAGGAGTTCCTGTCAGAATTAGCATGTTGCTTTATTAGGGATCCTAACATTGTAATTTCAATTGTAATTTCATGAAAACCACCAAATTGTGTGTCTCTGTTTTGATTTCCAGTATGAAGACCAAAATCAATTTAGACACTGATTTAAAAATTCAAAGGGAAGCATGAATAAGTAGTGGCATGAAATAAACACATGAAGGTTGTGAACACACTTTACTACAGCACGTGTATTCATTTGTAAGTCATTCAGTGGCTTAATCTCTCTCATTCACTCACACACACACACACACTCACTCACTCACTCACTCACTCACTCAAGTATACCATGATTCTCTGTAAGAGATCTGCAGGCTTTTGCTTGCCTGTCAGTGTGAGATAAGAAAATCCCTGACTGGCTATTTGTCAGTGTGTGCTTGTTTCTATGCTGGGCCCTGGCACATGGTGCTTCCGAGTAGTAGCTGTACAGAGCCTTGTGGCTTGTGGGAGTCCATATGCCTGGTGGGGTGGGCTGAAGGAGCTCTACCACTCAGTGGAGAGATAGCGTTACATCATCCCTCATTGTGCAGAGAAACATGGAAGGAACTCAGCACACAATAAAAAATCCTGTTAATATTATTTTGTTAAATATTATTATTAATATTAGTATAATAGCATTCATGATATGGGCTGGTGGGAGCTTGCATGCACTGCCTGTGTTTGCATGGACCCTCTCCAGGTTCTCCTGTGTGGCGGGGGGGAGAGGGGTGAGACTGGGGTTGGATGGCCCAGGGGATCTGATGTGATTCCTGAAGCCAGAGCCACACACAAATGTCCCTGTCAGACTGTCATCAGAGCATGCCTCGCAGCCCTGCCTGACCCCCAGACTGCCAATTTCTGTTTCAGACATATAAGACTTGGGAAAGGAAGAAAATTAAAAGACAACAATATATATCGATATATATATATATATCGATTCTCACTGCCTTTTATTTATCCTATTACTCCTTCCATTTTTTTCTCCTCCAGGTTATCTGTGAGGTTGTCAAAGGGTCACTTCCCGACCATGGCTCTCCCTTTGGACCCAGCTGAATTCCTCCTGAGTCTCGCTTCCTGCCTGCCAGCTCGCCCTGCACTGTTTACGTAAGAGTGTGCACTCTGCTGAGCTTCTGCAGTTGCATAAGTTTGGATGCACGAAAGCGAAGCTCAACCGCTTTGGTTTCTTCCTACGTCCCGTTTCATCGTTACCGAGGGATGGGGAGCCTGCAGCTAAGGCAGAAATGAAAGCAGCCCTCATTGTTCTGAACCCAGACCACGTCATCCCCACTTCTCTTCGGGTCTGCCTTCTGTGAGTCTCTGGGGCAGATGGAGATTTTGTAGCATGATTGAGACAAATCTGCTGCCCGTGCCCCCAGATGCGCCACAGACATTCAACCAGGGAGCAAAGTATTAATTTGAGTGTCAATCACATTGTCACAACAACAAAAAAACTCATTTTTAACTCAAACACTGATGTCCAGTAGCACAGTCCTTATGACATACCAAGAAATTTTAATCTTTGTTAAGAGAGAATATGGCAGAGTGAAATAAATCATTTTTGAACATGACGAATGAGGTTACTGTCCAAAACAGAGCGTGCATTCATGCAAAAACAAATAAGATTGCTCTGTTATAAGAGTGTTATATCACCCCAGACCCTTTAGACAGACAGTGATAGCATGCACTCTCATACTTTATATATTCCAGCAGATGAAAGTTCTTTGTGAAGGATACACAGCCTATAATTATGTGCAATCACCACCCAGCTAAGGGCCAGCTGAAAGGCTACTTACTGCTTCCATACAGGTCTTTTCAACAGCTGAGGGAAAACTGACAGAGCAATAGAAAGAGAAAGACAAGAGAAACCATTAGATCAGGAAAAATAGTGATGGACTGCATACCAAAATAGACCAGTGGCACCCATCTTATATAAGGTGCAAACCACCTTGCTATTGATAACGAGGGATTGTTGGTACAAGTACTTCATTCTACATCTTCAAGAAATGCTATAACTGAGAGCTGGCATCCTCCAGTTTAAAAATGTATCTCATCTATTTGCCAAATTTTAAAATTGGACAGTCAAATTAATTGACTACGTGATAATGGGAATAACTAACCACAGGTACTACACTATTAACAGGGGGAAGACAAGATAATGGAAACATGAAATTGAAAAAGACGTGTATTCTCATTTAACTAATGGACATTTTGAAATAAATACTTCAATATGTGAGTCTCTGAAGCAGCCTGAGAGATCTAACAGGTTCTGCTGGAGGTCAAATTGTTTGTGCCTGAATTTCAGATGCAACAGTCACAGAAACTGTTAAATTGTCCAATGTTGCTGTTTCACAACATAAGGAAAAACTGAATCAAACAGGAGGAGCAGAAAATGCATAGACTTTTCATAACACGATCACTGGTAGCTAATGCTATATTTTGTTTCACGGTATATCATTCTCCCATCACTTGGTTACATTTACAGACTGTTAAAAATCCCACTACACTCAAAGCCAAAAGGTTTTCTATTGAGAGCACAGAGCCACTGAAACAAATTAAAACATATTCATTGACTGTGAAGTGCACATCTCGATTACTTATTTTTTATGAGTGTGTGTGTGTTTGTGCTGTCAAAACCAGATGAGTACATACTCATAACAAGTTGAATTATTCACAGACACTTTTTAACTGAGCTGAAAAGGAAGAGGAGGAGGCACAGAAATAACCCGTGGCGTCTGTCCCAGACTGCCAGCCAGCCAGCGAGTTTGAGATGCAGTGATTGTTGTGTCAGAGGAGGAGATGGCGAATCTCATCTCAATCAGCACTGCACATCAAACGGGCCCAGGCTGAGAGACGGACGGGCAGAAAGCCCAGTGGACCCTCCCCTCATCTGTCAGCTTTCCATTGTGTTGACATAATAATAACAATACTAACAGTAAAACTTGGCATTCAAAATAATTCATACAAATTTATAAGAAAAGCTAAGCTTATATGCATCAACTAGTATGGGTATGGTATTTTAAAATGGGAGGGAGTGGTGTTTTGAATAAGGAGCATGACTTCTGTTTGCATAGTGTTAGGCAAGGTGTTCCAGGCTAACTCATCTTTACCACCAGAGATATAAATAAATAAACATAGTATATGATAAATAAATGAGTGCTGCAGACTGCTCTCTGTAAGGCAGTACGGAAGCCCGCCAGGAGGAAGTGAACAGACTGTCAAAACAAAGCAATCAAGAGTGCCTTCCCCATCCCATTCCCTACAAAACACTTGCGAAACACTTGTGATGTCTGGCACTTCTAAACTCCAAAACACTTCGCCTGTCTCTTCCATAGCTTTACATGTCAGATACTGAGGGTAGAATGAGGTCTCACAAATTTCTTTATGAGCTGTCAGTCAGGAACATCTTTGAACCAATCAAAAGGCACCACCTACAGTAAAACACAATGATTGGTTCAACTTAGTCTGGTACTATAAGTTATAATAGCTTCACTAATTTGTGTTGTCATGAATTGTCACTCCCCAATCACTGGTGGCAGGCTGATACCTCGTCACTATTTTGATGTTGCTGCACTTCAGCAGAGTTGTACCCTAATTAGGTGCTTAACTGCCTCAGGCAAAAGCATCTGACTGGCAGCAGTTGTGAGATAATTCAAGTAATACACAAGCATGTGGCTCCTGCACCAGATATGCTAGTTTGCAGATGTATTAGTCCCATACTCTTACCTCTCTTGGTCATTTGACATTCTTAATATGTTTATTTTTCTAGGGTTAGTGTAGTGTACATGTAACTATTACAGATTTTGTTTTGTTACTACAATTCTTTTGTGGATGCGTAAGTGAAGAAGGCCAACCAATAAGGTGCTCTCTTCACTTATTTTTGTTCTCTTACCCTTATTAGCTCCCTTCTTATTTTTTATTTATCCAGTTCCACACCAACTTGTCTTTGCACAAGCTCCCCCCTCTGTTCTGAATTCAGAATTTTCCTGCCAGGTCTGTAAAATACAGCCAGCATTATCTACATTATCTATTTATCCAACTCTGGGATCCAGCTTGATAACATTACAGCATGGTTATTCATTGCTTGTACTTTGCTGCAACTGTGGTAGATTTGTGGACCACAGCAGCCATAAGCTTGGTAAAACCAGTGCAACTCAGGGCAATAAACCTGCCTGCTTTTGGGCTTGACCCTGTATTTTATAACAGATTACACTGACTTAGTGAAGGCAGGTCTAAGAAGAAGCTGATGAGTTAACGCTGATCTAAGCCTCAGCTATATGAAAAGGGGAAATATGTCAAATATAGAGCACCTCCATGAACTACCCTCTGTAAATTCTACTCCCAGACAGTGAGGAGAGAAGATTCCCAGACTGCAGCTGGATTTTAGGTTCAGGTTTAGGTGAGCAAAGTAACCCAAATTGCTTCTGTAAGTATCCCACTGTATAAATGGATAAGTGTGTAGAAATTGTGTAAGTGACTCTGGATAGCAGGGTCTGCTACATGCCTAGATGTAAATATAGTCTTTTAATAATTAGATAACCAAATAATACAATAGGCGAACACATTGCACTCAAGAATTTAGTTGACATTCCTATCTAGAGCAACTTACTTACAAACAATTTTCATACAATCCTTTTACTGAAGAATGTAATATGTATATTCCTCAAGGATATAATGTCAGTGCTCTACCCAGGAATTGAACAAGCCCATATTATACTGCCAACTGACTGCACCCTGCTGTTGTAAATGTGACCAACAGAACTGACCAATTATGACTTTGAGACATACGTCCATGACTGTTCCCAGGGCCTCTCACATGTTGGATGGACGCATGTGATATGCTCATACATGTATATATGATGGTTACAGGGAGTTGAAGTTGTATTAAATGAGCTACCATTAGCTAACAATTTAGCTATCAAAAACTTGTTTGAAAAAACTGACTAGTGAATTCTGATTTAGATATCAGTAAGCTCGGTTTTCCCTTGTTAAGAACACATAACACTCATTAGGATGTGAGAGCCATTTGGAGCAAAGTATTTAGCAGGTTGGAGTTAAAAAACTGGCTGATGAAACTATATTATCAATGATAGAGTTGCCATGGCATTAACAAGCTGTCCATCTTTTCATAACCAGTGCATGTTGAAAATCTTCTTGGGATACACTTCTGCTTAAAGCCTCCAATGTTGCTGGCTTTCCTGAAAGGCCTATTGAAATGCATACCTAACCACTAGCTCTTTGGTGATGTATGAAGACTTTGTCTCAAAAGGTCCACAGGTATGCCATTGCTTCCATATAAATGCATTAACTAAAAAGCTAGGGGCTTGTCAAGTCTCTAGGACCCAGAACAGAATTCATCAGACATGTCTTTCTGTCCATTGCAATTTGATGGCTCAAATCAGAGTGAGATTATATGGTACCTCAACCAATTTTCAATTGCCTCACAAAACCTCCCTCTCCCATCACTAAACCTCTTTGGAGACCTGCAATTGGATATTTACTGAAGCTACTTAGGTGAAGTACCAAAGCTCAAGGGGAAATTAAACCTGCAACCACTGACTTATAACCCAATCCTCTGAACCATTATACTACATTCCCTCCCTGTGATTCCCAAGGAGCAAGATTAAAGGAGAGTGTAGGCCTTGCACTTCCCAGTTTTCCCAGCACTGTTGGATGCTTACTGGGTAATCAGATGGGTAGGTAGAGATGAAGAGATGAAGTATCACATTTTTTAATTTATTTTAAGATTCATAATTACATATACATTTAGATATTTAGCAGGCAATCTTATCCAGAGTGACTTGAACAGTCTATGATGTACACACTGTCCATTTGATGCACAGAACATTTTACTGAAGCAATTATGGTGAGGTACCTTGCAGATGGGTACAGTGACAGTGCTTTAACTGAGAATCAAACCTGTGTCCTCTGAGTTATAAGAATAAAGTAGTTATTTCAGTCAATCTTTTTGTATGGTCTTTTGTAAGTTGCTCTGGATAACAGCATTAGTTAAATGCCTAAATGTAAATGAAAATGTGAGGCAAATTAGCACCTTTCTCATTTCTAATCATTACTGTTTGTAGTAGTCTTATATTGCTGTTCATTTAGTGGCTGTCAGTACTGGAGACATATTGCCTTCAGCTTGTGTTATTTCACACATACTGTATTACCAGTCAGCAGCTTGGGTGCTGGCCGTCCTCCCACTGTTTCTCCCCCTGCACAGAATGAAGCTGCACGTCCAAACAGAGCTTCCTGAGAAAAATGCAACTGTGTGAATTAGATGCTGGAGTATTGATTGGGAGCTCTGCCGTGGGATGGTGTTAGTCTCCATAGCCCCTGTACATATTAATTACCATCAACATTTCAAACGCAGCTCATCCACCTCCCAATGCAGTAATACATCTCGTTGTTGGCGGTCAGCTAATGCTCATAATTGCTCTACAGATAAAAGAGGCCTGTTCTTGTGCTCCACTTCAGCAGACAAAAGCCGCCACACTCAAAATGATAGACTTATATAACGCACCCACAACTCCTCAAGGGCTCTCCTAACCATTCTAACTATGGGGGCCCCCAAACACCCACACAGACACCCCCTGCTATTTACACCTGCAAATCCTCTTCTCCACACAAATAGACACACATGTGCACATGCTCTTGCTAACTGACAACCACTTACACACATGCAATTGCCTCTATACACACACACACAAACACACACTTGCCTCTTCTTACAAACATATGCATTTAAAAATACCAGCACTCTTATATGCTACTTACAAACACCTCAGCACCCATATTAAGTATGCATGCACACTAAAAACTTGCCAAATTCCACACCACAGCACCACTTTTCCTGATAAATTCTCATTATGGCTGCCCATACTGAAACTCTTGTAATTACCCTATAGTCATGTCTAACATTAAACGTTGTCCAAAATTGAGCTGGTACAGGCATCCCTTAGAGTCAAAGACAACATCTATAACTAAAGCACAGAGAATTGCTAACTGAAACTGTTATCTGCAATTCAATTCAACACTAACACAGAAAAACCTAAGAAGGCAGGCACTGACCCCCCTAAGGCCATGCCTTTATACTTTTTAAGAAAAACAAAAGTGAAAAAACAATCATTGCACTCATGCCCTCTGATACCTTGTCACACTCAAACCTCACACTTCAAGTTGTAATGACTTTTTGTGGCTATAATGACACACCTGCAGTCTCAATGATAGTTGAAGTGGATGCCTGTGAAAGCTCAGCCATGCAAGGCCTATATATTACAGCTGCTCAGTCTTTTGCAGAAGAAGCTTATGTGGACAAAAAACAGCACAAACAGCTCTACACGTGCTGATGTAACATACATACTTACACCAGAATAAACAGTGAAAAGATTTCTCACCACAGATGGCCTGCAAATGTACGATAGGGTGGTTTGTTGCAGCTTGTCTTTTTAGAATATGTTTCGGCCATACTACTAACCAGAAAAAAACAGTAAAATTACCTAATGATGATCCTCTGCAGTATTCAGCTTATTGCATCAATGATGTGGAGGTTGGACTTTTTAAAATTAAAAAATAATATTTCTTCCAAGTGAAAGACCTCATCCCTCCCCTGCAAAAAGAAAAAAAAAAATACTAGTCAATACACTAGTCGAGCTATCAGACTGTATTGAGGAGGTCTTACACACTGTACACATGACAAACCCACTGAACTGACAAACCGAAAAATGGGCAAATCAACATCCTATCAGTCACTCAATGTTATGAGCCAATCATTGTTTGGTTATGAAGAGAAACTACTATTGATACGCATCAAATGATTATTCAATAACTAGCTCCACCCATAACAGCATAGTTAATCCTCACTCCCTCATCACAGCATATTTTACATCTGTCGCTAATGCAATGTCAGGACTAGTGCCCACTGCACACTTGTTGAGCTCACAGCTCTCTTGATAGCCCATCCTGTGCGCCTACATTATATCAGTCTCATTTCCCCTAGCAGGGCTGTCCACAGGCATGCTGACACACTCAACAACGCACCGCTGATGAGGCTCTTTCATAAGCAGCTTTCTCCACCTCTCTACAGTCAGAGGCTGAAGATATGAAAGACCCCACTCCCCCTCGCTGACATCCAGAAGCAGGCCTTTCATTGTGCCTCCTCTGATGTGCTGTCACTACAGTGTTCAGAATGCCAGTCCTCTTCTTTTCAGCACAGCGGCTTTTAGCACAAACCCACAAACACTCACAGCCCGTTTCAGCAAAGCACCGCCCACCTCCTGGCACACCTGTGCTTCCCCGATAAAGCCACAATGCTATAAGCTGCTCCACCTGGTAAACAGAAATAGAGGAGGGTACTCTCGCTGCAACACTTTTGATGCATTTACTTTTTCAGATGATATGCTTACATTTTCAGAGGGGGCTATAGTGTCTCTTGACTGAAAGCTGACAGATGCCACAACTGTTTGGATTGAAAATTAAATGGTGATATCAGTCAAAACAAAAAATAGCAAAACATATCCAATTAAAGATAAAAGTGAGATAATTCAGTTGAGTACTTTGTTTGTTAATGTATGCTTATTGTATATATATATATACACACACACATATATACACACAAATGCAGTGCCCTCCAGAATTATTCACACCCTAAGTAAATGCAAATAAGCCCAAAAGCTGCTTGTATTTGAATGTTTATATATGTATATTTATATGTGTTTGAGACTGTGTTCTGATAGAAGCACAGGATATGGGTGGCAGGGGATAACGGACATCTTGCAAAAGCTGCCACAGACTCAACTATAGACAAGGGAGAGATGGACAGGGGCATTTACAGATGTACTGCTGGTCCTCTAAAAATCTCTTTAGCAGCAGCTACAGGGGGAGTAGAGTGAGAATAAGCCTTTTCATCAGAAGCCATGATGAACTGGCCACCTTCTTCCCAGGACACATTCCACCCAAACTCATTCAACCAGACACCTGTCCTCCCGGCTGAGATGCCATTTAGATTACCCAGTCTAAGTTTGTCTCTTCACTCTGACACTTGTTCCCTGGGATGCCAGGGAGACACATACTCAGCCGTTCGCACATGCACATACGCCGTCATCATGGGTGACAGATCCGCGCGTGGTAGTTCCATCAGAGTGACAATCCCGGAGGTCCCAGAGGCGACGCGGTGACTGAAATGGGCATGTAATCATACGGATCTGTGACACTCCGTCTCCTTCTGCCCCATGTGCTCAGCCACCCCTCCCCCGACGCCTCCCCCTAAATCATTCCCCTTATCCCAGAAGCACTCAACTGGCATGGGCTTTTAATGCTGTTCCAGAAAAGCTTTAATTGTCCCAGATTTTAACCCTGAATCCCTTTCAAACACTCCAGTCTGGCATGGTACAAATATCCTAGATGCCTGAAATAATATAAGAACTTATGCATTATACACACACAAATGTGAGTGTGTGTGTGTGTGTGTGTGTGTGTGTGTGTGTGTGTGTGTATATATATATATTTTTATATATATGATAATATTTTATTGCTAAAAGTGACTGACTGTCTTGCTGCACATTGTCTGGCACACAGAAGATATAATCTTAATTACATGTGACACTTGTTGAAGGTGAAGTGCCTCAGGTTTGCTGCTCAAACTGCAGAAAGGCAGCTGGAATTAAGATTCCAGGATGTAATTACTGTGGCACACATTCACCTCATTAACACTAAAAAATGACCTTAACTGGAGATAACTAAATATTCCTTTCTCCTATATCTTTATTATCCATCTATCAGTTTTTACAAGTGAGAGAGTGAGTGTGAGTGGGTGAACATGACTGGATTAATGTTAAAGACTGCAACTGTGGGTGTGAGAGAATGTGAGTGTGTGTGGGTGAATGTGACTGGGTTACATTTCGAGACTGCAGAAGTGAATGTGAGAGAATGTGAGAGTGAGTGGGTGAATGTGACTGGATTAGTTTTACAGACTGTTAGAGAATGAAAGTAAAAAAAAGTGTAAATTGAATGATGCTGATTTTGAATGTGAGTGTGAAAGGAGAAGCAGGCATGAGAATATTAGACGTGTGTGCATGCATCCAAATAGCTCCCCGCAATACCCTGTCCTTCACATGGTCTGTGATCTCAAGCAAACCATGTTGATGATAGTGATGGATGGGTCTTTATATGTGAGAGGACTCCTGTGCTTTGTGCTGCTGGAGGGAAGTACTAGCACACAAGCTCAGGGGAACTGAATCATGTCAGGCTGTGAGAGTCTATGTGCCCGCCTACGAGCACAGTGACACCAGGGGCCTGTTTCCTCTCATCCACCACTAACAAAAAAACCATGCAAAGCAGCAGTTACTGACCTGCAGGTGAGACAGGCTGGGGGGGGAGGTGGCGAGGCCTGGCAGTAGTTCAGACCTGCCGCCACGCTCTCAAGGTGACAATGAGCACTGGCCTGGTCAGGATCTGCTGATCGATGCAGAGCATCCTGCCAAGCCACAGGGGAGAGCTGCGGGACGCTGGAGGACAAGGCCAGTCCAACCCCATCCCCCGATTTGGAGGTCACCATGGGGACAGTAACGGAAAGTGAGGCAAAAGCCAGCACTGTTTCCGAGTGCCACAAACATCGCCTTGCCCAAATGTGAAACGTTTGGTTTCTTATTGTTTGGTCGGGGAGTGGGGTTGGGGGCAGTGGGAGTATGCTAACGACAGGTGACCCAGGTGGGAAGGAGTAAGTACTATTTGATGCGGATTTTTACAATATACAGTTGTGGTCAAAAGTTTACATACACTTGTAAAGAACATGTATTATCAAAGTCTTTAGTTTCCAATGATTTCTACAACTCTTAAGTTTCTATGATGGAATGATTGGAACACATACGTCTTTGTATATTTTTGACCTAGCATATTTGGTCATATCTTAAGAAGAGCTATAATAAATTTATAAAAGAAACAAAATGCATGATTGTTTTTTTTTGTGACAAAGACATATGTGTTCCAGTCATTCCATCATAGAAAATTAAAGTTGTAGAAATCATTACAAACTAAAGACTGCCATGATATACATGTTCTTTACAAGTGTATGTAAACTTTTGACCACAACTGTATATTTCATTTGTGGGACATGATGACAATGTACCAACCCAAAATCCCGAACAAAGGGCATCCTGTGCAGGGCATGCTGTTCTCTGCTGAAAAATGGGGTATCCCAGCTGATACAGGAGTTTTTGCATTCATCATTTCACCTCTGAGCCCTGCCTCCAGTGTAATACAGACAGCAGTGCAGCACAGCACTGAGCACCCCATAGGCTACTGCCATCACTGGAGAAATCCAGCACCTCACCTCAGTGCCCCACACAACACAGTTCATTCATCTAGCTATAACTTCATGAGGATGTTATACTTCATGAGGATGTTTGAACACCATGAAAATTCACTCACAGGTGGCTGGAGAGAGCAATACTAGTGATGCGAGAATGAGCTATCATGACCACAAACATGGGTCGAGTAGCTATGATTTGCCAGAAACACAGATTTGAACAACTTGTTGCGAAAAGTAAAACTGCGTAATTGGTTCAAACAAGTCTTTAGTTGAGCACTAATTGTAGCTCCTCCTCACTATACCTCATTCTCCCATCACCAGGTAAAAACCTTGATAGAAATGAATAATGTGCAAAAAAAAAAACTAAATAAGTGGATCTTGAAAGATGCAAAGTGTACAGAGTTTAGACAAATCCAGACACAAAAGCTGCCAAAACTGTAAAATGGGCAGACTGTTCCCAGTGCTCTGATCCCATCCACACCAAGACAGAGCTGTTTCACACTTTTTGCTTTAAGCATCGCATCCATTCTGAGAGGGAGTCTTCAGAAGCCCTCCCGCTGGGGCAGGGGAAAGCTTGAGGGATGGTGCCTTCGGCTTTGTACCCTGTTCTGACTGGCTGGCCGCCCCAGCTGCCTTTCTAGTTTCTTTATTCTCCGCGCATCACCCCCGCTTCTCTCCCAACCTCCGCAAAAACAAAGTACTTTTAATTCATCCAGTCTCTCACTTCTGCAGCTCCTCACAAGGTCACACCTTGTTCTATTCTGAATCCTGCAGGAAAATCTATTCAGAGAAGAGAACAAATGTCTTTAGGAAATGCACTACTCAAAGGCAGAGATTTCTGTAAGTCAGCTAACAGCCGACAGTCCTGCAACACCATGTAAAACCTTTTTTAAAAAATTGGGCTAGTAAATCTACTGTGGAGTGCTGTTAATGTAGTGTCCAATGTCACTGTACATGTTTAATGCTGCACAAAGAACACACTTTGATGACAATAGAAGGGTGTTGATTGATTGACTGAAGAACAGCTGGCAATGGGTGGATACCTACATTAATCACTCAACTATCTGCATCCCACCCCCAACCCCCACCACCACCATCCAGAATCCAAAGGCTGATCCACACTGTCCTTAGTGTACTTCCAAAACACAGGGGTCTTTGGGATGCAATGAGTCACTCCAATCACGAGTGAGTTGTTTGTGCTGAAAAAACATGTTTTCATTGCTAACTGCAACTTTAACATGCACATATTCATGAACCTCATCAGGATTCAAAAAGGGGGATATTAATCTTGAGGGTCAGTGGACGCATAGGCTCTGAAAAGGCCCCGAGTAATCAGTTTAGCGTAGGTGTAACGCAGTTAATGGCGCGTGGGAGGCCATTAGGAGGAGCGGGGACAAAAAAACAGCATGTTTTCTAACCATGTGACTTAAAGGACACCTGCATCCAGCTGCTGGCGAGTGCTAGGGGTTGTCGCGATAACACACTTGCTGGGCTTTTCACACTACTTCAGTTTATGACAGCAGTGAAGAAAATGTCTTGTCTATAAGAGAAACAGAGCCTCATGTTAGTATATGATTAAAAGGACAAAAAGTACTGGGGACACTTCCTCTGCCTCAGTTTGACAAATTAAAACAAACAGATGTAAGCAATTCTTTGTCCTGCTGCAATTATGATGCTTAGCAGAAGAGCAAAACATAATTAATCTGCCATTTCCATGCAACTGGAAATTACATTTTCGCCTTCTATCCATTAAATGATGACAGCCTGAGTTTTATTTTATATTGCATTCCTGCATGGGTCAACTGTGTTCATATGACTTCAAAAAATGTCAGGTTTTTGACTCCTGCAGAAAGGGAAATTTATTTCAAAGTTATCTAATTCTCTCCAAAAATAGGCAAGGTGTAAATTTGACACTTCACTTAAAATTCTGAACGGACTTTCACATCGCTTTAAGCTTGGACATATCTGTGACCTCTAGTTTTAAATGAGTCTTGATTCTATCTGTTGTATTTTATTTATTCACCATAATTTTATCCATTATATGCATAATGTAATTTGTATACATTCTGTTCATCTATTAAAGGCATTGACTAGTCCCATCATTTTCACTGGTTGTTATTGTTAATGTACATTTTATCTTGTTAAGTGCTATTTACTTGCATACAAGTGTTAAACTGACATTTCTTTACTCATTGTCTCTGTGTGCAAAAAAGCAAATGAATTTTCCCAATAGGCAATGCATTTTGTGCTAGGTTGTATTGTATTTTATTGATCTCCATACAGAGTGTTCTATAACACATGGATCAGAGACCTTATATGAGCTACTTTAAACCCTCTTATACTCTCCTATAGATAATTTTGAAAGAAACATGATCTGATATCTGATATTAAAAGACAGATACTAAAAGAATGTCACTCTTCAGATACACCGGAGTAAAGACAGCTCAGGATGTTTTCATGTGCAGTACCTAGCACATGGTGTACAGGTTTTTGTTAAGACCCAGCAGTTCATTGACCAATTAAAGCAATTAATTACACAGTCAACTCACCTCATTGGGTTTCTTGGGTCTGAACTAGCTATGGGTGAATGAGAATACCATGATGCCAAAAAAGAGAGGAACTATAATTGGCTGTCAATGATTTACTTGCATCAACCAATGAAAAGGTTGCACTCTTTACAATGAAAATCAATGACAGGCTCAAATCAGCAAGTTACTGGTGGCATAAAGTAGCTCCCATACGAGTCTGAGCAATTTGCTCATTTTAAGGTGACAACAAAAACCAGCACATACTTTGCCATTCCAAGGGCAAGAGCGAATGCCATAGGCAAAGGAATGCATTATGACGTACTCAACCATCCTGAATCCGGAGTCTCATGGGGCGATGCATAATTAGCCCCAGAGTCAGCCAGGGAGGGAGGATTTCAGCCAACAGGGTATTCATATGGAGGACTACAGGGCACTAGGCAGCATTGGCTTGCCACATGTGTTTTTTTTTTTTTTTTGGAGGACAAATCACATGGCCCTCCCAAATTTAAAGAGGACACTGCATCAACAAAACAAGCTCTTGACTGCAGTTAAGCATTCTGAATTCTAAAAGTACAAATTAGTACCTTAGTAAAAGACAACTCTGTGGGGTTCAGTCCATCTAGCCCACTATGGTTGTAAGAATACTGTCAATTCCTGTAGTTCATCTGCAACTTCCCTCAGGACAAATAAAGTTTTGTTCTTCTAATCAATATATACTGTAAATAATCTTGATACTTTGCTGGGAAATAAGTGATTTAAGCAAACACAATCCCATTTCATGAATCCAGATTAAATATCTGCCATTCAGAGGCAATGAAATTGTATTAACTACGGTTACAGACCTGAATTTCCAATATTGTGCAAACAGCCAGAGTGCACTGCAATATCAAATCACCCATGTTATATCGGAATACGTGATTCCAAGCCTTACAATGGAAGCTCTGTGTATTAAACTATACGCCAACAACAGAACATGTTCCGATTCCTGTGGCAAGGTTAACAGAACTGTTTGCTCTAATGGAATGATGATGGGGCTACCATTGACACTGGTAAACAAAGCATCTCTGATGTGCTCATGACTTATCTTCAAAAGCTCTAATAGAATAAGACAAGCATGCCTGTTTACCAGATAACAGCCAAGTTCCCATTGGTCAAACATAAACAATAGTAATATCGATCACTTCCTGATCTCTCCAGGGTTCTCTCACCTGTAAGTGCTGATGTGCCCGACCTTGTCTACTTCTCTGTCCTCATCCCCCAACCCCAAAATCCCCATTATTTATGGCTCATTAATGGAAAATGGCACATTCTGCCCTCAGGGAAACAGACATAATTAGCTTGCTCCCTTGAACAAAATGACTTAATCCAAATAGCATATTCTACCCTCAAGTTTCCTGCCTAAACTCTTGTCCCATAGGACAGCTTGAGAGGGATGATAAAATAACCTCCTTGTGGCACTCGGGGAATAGAGGCTGAGGTACAAACATGCAGAATACAGTCACCTTGGAGGCAGTGAGGAGGTTGAAATGGTTTTTGTCTAGGTCATGACAGGCTGGTATGTCTTGTATGGACACGTATATTATGCAATTCAGGCAAAGGGGTATTTCTTCCCTTGCTCAACATAAAGATTGTCCTTCATATGTAGGACAGCAAGAGGCCTGCAGTGACATTAACTCACCCACTTTAAACTATCCACAAGGGGCAGAAATGGACTTTGAAAGCACCCAATATCAGAGGATACTTGTCCTCTTTCAAGTTCATCTGCATAAGACATTGTGACAGAGTTCTACTTCCCTGGAGGACCTTTTGGTGAAAGAATGACAAACCACAACTCAATGCTGAATGTTACATTGTGCATTGTCAGACAAAATAACTTTGTATTTGTCTACAGGGATGTCACACTATGGTCCTGAACATTTACAGGACTGTTCAACCATTAGATTTTAAAGGCCTCAGGTCTGCAGGTATTTGCTTGAAGCACACATGGCTGTGGCTGTGAAGTAGTGCTTGACTGTAGGATTTCATTCAGCAGTTCTAATTCAAGTAGAACAGGCTCCCAAGAATGGTGCTGAAAAGGCAGATTGGGCATGGAGGGCTGTAGTCTGAACACAGCCATGGGACACTTTTCACTGTTACACTTAAGATTCAGCTCAATGTGAACATTTGAGCTGCCACATCTCCTGCACCTCAGTTTGTATAGTTAACTTGTGTTCAAGGTGGGCCCCCATTCACCTTGTGTAGTGGTGGTATTCCCAGTGATGAGAAAGGGATTTTCACCTCTCCAAAAGCAAATGACTGATCTACACATGATAAAGTATGGGACAACAGGATGGCTTAAGTATTCATCTGGGCAGCCAGAGTTAACTTCGTATTCTAAATTATACCTCAACCATGCATACAAAAGACCCATTTCCATGAGCTGCACACATTTAAATTGTTTGTCCAGATCCTGGTCATTTCAACAGGAAATCATTTAAAATGTCACAGTAAGCCAGTGCCCTCTAGTGGTTAGCTAGGAGCTACAAAAAAGGTTTTACAAGCACTGATCAAAACAGGCAGTTTTAGTTCAAATATGAAAATTTTATTATACATAGAAATTTACATTTTGTATACAAGAAAAACACTGGCCACCACATCTGTGCATGATTCATGATTGAGGGTCAAGATGAATCCCCAACAAGCATCTGAGAAGAGAAGAGCAACACCAACTAAGTGCAAATATTGCAATACACACTTAATGCACAGTGAGCACTTCAAGCCCTCCACTGCAGTGTAATATTTCCTTGCTGGCAACATTGCAGCAGATAAATGGGATTTTTAGAACCAGAAGCAGTTTCATAATCCAGTTTTGTGAAAGCTAACTAAACCATGTCCATAAGTCAATTTCCCCACTTAGCAGAACTAGGTTGACACCTTATACAAGATCTACCGTTACAACTTCAATATACAGCTAGTCTGATGAACATGGCACAAATATGCATCTGTATTTTAGCAGCTTACAAGTCTATCCACAAATACTTTCACAATAAGGTGAGCATGCCACAGTCACATGTGCATTAGGACCACTGGCCTTGGGTACCACAATATACCACTGAACTGTTAATACAAACCTCCATGTGAAGTCAAATTAGTCATTCAAGATGCCAGCACCAAAAACCATCCCAGTCACAGACTGCATTAGCAGCACTCCAGCCCATACCTGATCAATGTCATCCACTTCTAAGCCTCAGTAGGCACATCCTGCATTAGTGAATGAGAGGGGCAAAACGGAGCAGTTACTACAAACCAACACAAGTCAGGTTAATCCTCCACACATGAACACCTACAATTAAATCCTATCAGAAGTGATACAAACATACAGACTTCCACCTGCTCAAGAAATCAAATACCTGCCCTATATCACCGGGCCCAGAGGGGGCCTGCAAAGAGGAGGATAAAGTGATAGATGGGTGGCCCAGGAACCCAAAACATACCATAATTAGAACCTTTCGTTCTGTGGAAATCTGACCCCCCTGCACTTCTATGTCACTCTCCGTGTCGTTGTTCGTGCGGTACTCCTCACTGTCCGTCTCTCCCACACTGCTGGGCTGCAATGGGAGAGACCACACCAGAAAATTCACAGCTGTAAGGGATGGTTAAAACCCATTTAAAACAGCACTTGCACACATGCAAATGGATTTGTGAATTTCACATTTCAACAGTTGTGTGCACAGTAGAAGGTCACAGAAGGATTTAATTATACCCAACTCACTATTTACTGTTAGAATGCGAGCAGTTCAAAATCTAGAATGACAGATTAAAGAACCAGAGTAAAAATCGTTCCATCTTCACCATTACTAATGTTCAAAATCATGAGCATTGCAGTGACAAATATTACATACACAACTGAAAAACATGGGCTCAGTTGGAATCCATTAACCTGATGTCAATTCATAAAAATCAAATGGCTGGAGCTGTAATGCCTACACATGCTACAAGCACCAAGAGACAAGAGTTCATATGTACAGACAATTCATAAAAAAATAAACCCGTGTGTCCTCCGGCTGACACCAATGGCTGCATTTTCACACCGACAAAGTATTCCTTAATGTATGAAATGACTCCGTTCAGATTCAGACTGGCATGATTCTCTCATTGAACACAGGACACTACCAACTGACAAACTGTCTGATTTAGATCTAGTTTCATTAACAAAAGTTAGGCTTTATAACCACCAGCCAAAACAGTTGCCAATTTAACTTTGAGTACAATGCAGCTCAATCACAGCAAGCAGAGATCAAAGCACAATGTTCAAACCTCATAGTCAGGATCGGCCTGGCTGTCCTCATCCACAAGTTCCTGAGTTAGTGCTTCCACCCAAGACTGCTGAACCCCTTCCTCCACATCATCATCATCCTCCTCCTCCTCTTCATCTACATCATCCTGCTTTCTCTTGCTACCCTTCCCAGAGGGCTTTGTGGGAGAGCACCGTATCTCTGAAAACAGATCAAACGTTTCAGCTCAGCCAACTTGCCATTAGAGACCAAATGTTCAAACTGGTCATCTTTTTGTTTGCACTACTTACCTGGGGAAACGGAGCAGCCGATGCTAGTGCAGACAGGATAGCCCAGAGCGCTCTGCAAGCGGCGGGGTAGCAAGGCAAGCACTATGCGGGTGACCCGACGCAGGCGCTTCTTTCCCGCGCGGCACTGGCGGGCTGTGGGGGAATCTGACTCGGTATCGGGCTCAGACGGACCCTTCTCTTGAGGCGAGAACCCCAACAGCCACCACAAGCCACGCAGGGAGCGCATCTGTATGCGCAGGCAAATATGACAGAAATGCTGTTAGGCTTAAGCAGGAGGGTCCCCTTTCGATACAATACAGCACCAATTTTCTGCCAAAGTCCTGCTTTGGAGGCTTGTTCACAGCATAATTCAATAGGTAGGAGGGTCCGCAGGCTGCAGGGATGGCAGTAATTTTGTTTGGGCCCCATTTGACAAAATGTATTTCAATTTAACTTCAAGGCTGGCGATTTTTAAAATCGCAATTAAGCTGCTTGGAGGGGGACAACAAGCGTGAATGGCCAAGAAGCTTGACCAACATGTAATATTACATACCACGAATTTGACTGGCCAAAACTGCGAAAGTTGACAGAGCACAGCGGTAAGCACACCGTCTCTCTTCACCACAGACTTGTCCTAAAACAATCCGAAACATTACGGTTAGCGAACTGGGTAGCCTAGTGAGAGCTATAAAATGTAAAGTGCTTACAAAATGGGACAAAATGCAGGAAATAAAACAGCAGTATAGCCAACCGGCCCTAAATTTAACTCGCAAGCCCAAATGAAATGCACATTCAACTGTCAGTGCGTAGATAGCTAAAGTGTTAGCAAAGACTTCTTCTTACGTCCATCATAGCTTTCTAGCCAAAAGCAGAGCTGGGTGGTTCAACACCCAATATAACGTAATAGATTTATAATTTTAAAACTGCTTCGTTACCTTTTACCGACTAGTAATATCGAGATGAATGGGGTATAGAAGTTTTAACGTTACCTCAGTATTCCCAGCGTTCTCTGGATCAATCGTGTAGCTGCAGGTGGTAGACATCGTTGAGGGTGCAGCGAAGACAATTAACGAGCATTGCAAGATAGGGGTGCAAATGTATCCTAGCTTTAGATTCGCTGAGCCAATCGGTCCTCTCCAACGCACCTTGAGCAATTAATAGGCTCATTTGTCAACGATTCCATTGCGTGATTAGGCGATTAAAGTAATTTAATATGAGATCAACACTGTAACTTAATTCATATGTGTTGTTGTTGTGGGGTAAACAGAAAACAATCACATTACAATTCACATGTTTCAACCTACTTATGACTGCCCAGGTAAATTTCCGTTTTCCATGAAGATTCACCAAGACCAAAACAAGTACAAGTCTTTCTTGTACGATTAAAAATGTGAGCAAAAATTATAATGCATTTAAAAACTTTATCAACAGTAATTTAAAACAAACCATCTCAAAATAAGTACGATCCGAGAAGTAAACAGGTTCATGTGCCCATGAAAACACACTTGTGCAACTATTGCTTTTAAGGATGCACACAGTAGTACTTAGTTAATATGGTGACCCAAGATAACAAATGTATACGCTATTTTGATGTTCTCCTCTTTCTTGCTGTAAACATCACTCGTTTTTTAATTTGCATAACCTGTATGAATGCTTCGGGAAGGACGTCCACACTTGGTACGCTTCCGTTGGTTAACCTTCGTCACTGACGCGTCTATCAATCGCGTCAACGAGAGTGGGAGAGAAGAAGAAAGGGAATGAAAGGTGGGGGCTCAGCTGTGCCAGTATAAAATATCGGGCATAAAATATGCTTTGCAAACCATCAGTAACTGAAGGTGAGCGGACGTACCAAGACAGTCACAATGAACAGAAATGTGGTAGTGACTCGGACCATCAGCGCTGGAAACTGTCGTAGCAACGCAAGAACATTCAGCACACCAGGAGATGAGCAATTCCCAACAGCGCGCAGACACAGTAGCGCCGGAATCAGAGCGCTTAAGTGGGCTACAGCTAGCGCACGGTCCCTTGGGAGTTCTCTTGGGTCCGACAACCGATCAAGCAAAGACAGCCTCTTCAACATTGTGGTGACACCCGACAGCATTCCGCAGTTCACCATTCCCAGTCTAGCAGTGCAGGACGGTTCAAGGTGTTTCGGAAAGGACAGAGAGAGACAATGGGAGGATAGCGTCGAGGAGGGCTGTGGTAGTGCAGAAGATGAAACAGCATCTCTAAAACGTCAGCTGATGTTAACCTCACTCTCCTCATCCTCGTCCTCTTCATCCTCAGGATTTGGGTCCTCTCCACCACTGGGTCGAAGAGCCCATCGGAGTATTTCAGATCCCTCAAACCATAAACTTCCACATGAAAACTCCAGTGCGTTGCTGGAGGCTGAAGACTTCCCTGACCCTGTAACTAGAGCTGCGCTTTCTCTCCCTCACCTTCCTAAAGTCACCACTCCCTACGGTTTCCTGACCTTGGGCCAGAGCCCGCAAATGGCTAGTGAGGAGGCCTTGTTTTTCCAAGTGGGTCATCGACGCTGGATCAAGGAAGACGATGGCATTTCCCACAAATATCTCATATCGGAGGCTGTCAAGAACTCTTTCCAGACACGGCAAACCCAAATGCACACCAGCACCTCTTGCCCAGTCCAGCTACGCCATCACCCCTCTCCTAAGTGTGACCGCGGCGCGTTTGAGACTGTAACTGCAAAACAGACAACCCATTCTTCTGTCGGCCACTCTAAATCCAGATTTTGGGGAATTCTGCGCAAACACTTTAATACTGTGGGGAAGAAGAACCAGTGACTGTTCACGACTATGTACCGCTAATTTAAACAAGTTTTCAACAGAATGCAAGCACACTGTAATAAATAAATATACGGAGCAGCAATAACTAAGATTTTTTCTTGTCACAAGATTAGCCTACTTGTAGACTTGTATTTGTATTTTTTATTTAAAATTTATCCATCTTAAATATATGAATGATTATTGTAATTTCCACCAGCAAATAAACCCAATAAGAACACACATTTTCAGTTTATATAAAATGTACATGTAAATTCATTCCTGCCAGATATCAGTTTTGTGTATGGAGTTTTTTGATTGATTGAAACCACAATAAATCTCTGAATTTATGCTGAAAATATTGTACTGTATTGTATGTTTTCTATTTTTAATCTTCTATTTTTTGTTTGTACATCATGCATTATTACAATATATTTTCCATTCAGCTAAATGCAGAATCCATGCCAATAAATGACATAAAGAAAAAACAAAAGACAAACAAGTAAACACATCAATCAGCAAAAACAAAAAATACATCAATAATGTATGTTCCATTATATTGCAATTGGGGCTAAAACTGAGTGCCAAATCATTACACCCTTTAATTACTTAAATAAGCACTTCAAATAAGTTGACTTCAAGGGTCTATCCACTTTAGGCAGCAGCCTCCTCTTTAACATGGATTAGCATGTCAGTGACAATAAGCCTATACATGTATTGAAACATCAGTATGTTCATTGTATGAAACTACATTGGGCGTCGTCGGTATGCGGTCTGTTCATGCTGCCGCAGGCGCCCAAGGGAGGGCGCTATTGCGATGAGGCCAACAGAGCAGGTTGGGCCGGCTTGCCTCGTATCGGACCTCTCCAATGTGACCTCTGACCATAGCCTGGAATGGAGAAGCTGAGGATCATGCCCCCGACCACAGGGCCCACAGACAACATTTTATCCTAGAGCCACCCAGAGGCCCCGACGTATTGCATTTTTAATGGACAAACCCAGAGGGCAGGTGCTCATACACATTCTGTGTATCAGCGTTTAGCAGATAGTCTTATACAGCAATTTAAATGCAACCTCTGAGTTACAAGACCATCTCCCTAACCATTATACCTCACTACCTCCCAAAGATGTGAGAGGTCAGGAGAAACTTTCAGAGCTTTGCATTGGATACAGATGAGATAGACTCTAATTCACTGGAGATTTAATCATTTTTAAGCTGAAGCACTGCTTTTGGGGATATACAGTGCACACATATGTTAGATTTATTGCCATATGGGCTTTGGAGTTGCAGTGTGCCCACCTCATCAGTTTCCAGGTATCCTTTTCCCTGGCTGCACTCAGTCTTGTGTCTATGTGTGAAGAGGCCAGTTGTGAGTATGTGACTTATATATGTCTTACTAGATACAAGATAGGTTTAACCCATTGGATCACTGCACACAAATGCAGCTTCTTATTGAAAATACAAGAGGCCCCCTCAATGACCCTCCCCTCTGCAGCCCTTTTAACAAGTTGCAATATTTGTTACATCTTTCTCACAATAAATAGATAAATTACACAAAGAGAGATACAATATAATGTCAGTATTAGAGATGCACTGCTATGGAATTTTAGGGCCAATAACAATAACCAATAATTATCTGTTTGTTGTGGCCGATAACGATACAATAACCAATGAACATGGCACAAATCTATGCCAAATTACTTTTTTTATTGAAGCATGCACTTACTTATTATGCAACAATCAAACCAAAAGCAATCAGAATCTAATGAAAGAATTCATAATTTTTACCTTAAGTCAGCAATCCATGTTCTGAATAATATATCTCCTTTACTGTGAACAGATATCTCTTGCAAACTGTTTTTGTTCTCCATTCTTCTTTACATCAAGCACTGTTGACTTTCTCACAGTATACTCTTTAGAAATAGTTGTAAGAACTATCCCTTTGTCTAACTGTGAAAAAGCTACTTGTGGTCCACAATTAGTAATGTCATAGTTGAGGCTACATGTTTATTTAGGTTTGTGATGGGTATCTTTAGTGAGTTACTAAATTACTCAGTATGACAAAGTGGAAATTAAAAATGGGTTTTAAAATTAAACATTGTCACACTCTTTAGTGCCCTCATATTCTCAAACGAAAAGCTATGTAGTTCAGGGGCCTGCATACCAAAGCCACGGCATGTCCTTCTTCATCTTTAAACAGGTCATGGATTTGTGTTAAAACCACAATTAATAAATTGCATTACCTCCTGCCGTATAGCTACCTTTGTTGATGGCTCTTGCAATACTCTCTTTTTAAGGATGCCTGATGGACACTATGACACAAGGATGTTCTTCTCCAAGCACAAAGAATGTTATGTTTAGCTGAGAGGAAGCTGTTTGTGTGGTATGTGAACAGACTGCATCTCATGAAAATTTACAGAACAAGACAAGGCAATATTGCATGACATAATTGATTTCTCTCTGTTTCATGGGAATTTATTGATGTTTCTGTGGGGGAGTCTCATAAAAACCTATTAAAGCTATCACCATCTGTATGAGTCAAACTAAACTCCATTATGATAAGCAGGGACAGGGAAAAAATACATGACACAAGGTGGCCATTATTAGAGCGTGTCTGACTCACACGCTCTCCTTCCCTTTGTTTGCTGAGAGTCCCACTTCAAGTCTATATGCCAGCCACATACACAGGCTCTGAGGAGCACGACCACACAGCAAATTACATGCAGGAAAAATAATTAGACAATGGCAAGAACTGCTGTCATAGATCTACACAGGCCTCTTCATACAGTGGGTCGTCATGCATTTGTATGACAGTTATCTTATTTTTGGTCAAAAGGGCATATTTACCCTGAAAATATACTGTGTCCCTCCATGATTTTAAGCACTTTTTCACTGTTACGAAGCTATTTTTAAGGTCCTATGGCTTTACGAAATCATAGTTAGGGTCATGTTGTCCAAATGAAGAAGGATTGGGATTATAGTGATTCTTCCCAGGAGTGTCCACCCTCCCAAAATCTCTCAGAAAAAGGCATAACTATCTTTTCCACAAAGTTACAAAGAACCAGAGACAACAACAAGCAGTAATCAACAAGCTCTCACCTCAGTGAGGGTCAGTGTGAGTAGCAGTTTTTCCAGCATCAGAAATACTGTGCAAGGTATAAACCACTGATCTCTAAAAAGAGCACAAATCCTTGACACAAGTTTACTTGTTGTCAGGTAAAAGGTAAAAGGAGGAAAGTTTATATTGCAGCTATACCCCACTGTCACACACTGCTGTAATGGGATGCTGTTAACAGCTGTTAATTCACCCTGACTCAGGACAGATTTGGATGATGACCTTTCCATATTGTGTGATGTCCATGCTATTGTTAGTTCACTACTATCTGAAAAAAAGCCTGTAAACAGTAAAAGTCTTTACAAAAGCAAAGCTGTGGAAAACCATACAACAGTGTCCTCTAATGGATACTATGTTGTAAGTGCATCACTCAATATTCAGACAGGGCACACACATACAAAAGTACACTGTGCAGACAGTATGAACTTAAATTTTACATTTAAATTTGTAATCAAACTGAGCCAAGAGGTTCAGTGTATTCTTGGTACATTGGTATAACAATCCACATTGTTGTGGGTATAAATGGGCTGGTTGCTCTGACACAGGAAACAATAATGCTGTTTCTTAGAAGAGGCTAAAGGCATTTTAGACGAAATATAGCTTTGTCATAAATGATCAAAACTCAGTCTCATATTTGTGAGCAATATTAAAACGGAACAAAGATTACGTGAATGATTCTCTCATGAAATATATGAAAAATATATGAGAGAATTCAGTTCACATACGTAATATGTCTAGCACAGACACTTTAGGAACCCAAGCTTTCAGTTTTGTGTGGCTTGACCAGAATCATATTATTTGTCTTTGGTGGGCAAATTGCACTTGCAGACAGTACTTGCAGTTTTTTTCCAGTAGAAAATGAAAGCATTGTGTAAGAAAAAAGCTAAATGTCTCTTGATGAATTTCTTCACTGATGTAAAAGTAAGACCAAACCATTAAGCAGAAGGACTAAATTAGACCCAAAGAGGCATTTCCACATACAAGCTGTGCAGTGTATGATGAAAGAGGAGTCTTTTCTCATCAGTTACACTGTACTACAGAAAAGGGAAGTGAACTACACTGGAATGGGAGGTGTGAAGGTGCGTCTGAGGGAAACATAGAGAGCGAGACAAGTCTAGGAGGAAGGTCAAACCATGTCAAAGAAACAAGAGAGGTGTATGAAGCAGTTTTAATGGGAAATGTGCTCTTCTGTGTTCTTCCTCTTCGCGTTGAGGTTTCTACAGGAACACCCCTACAAGCACACAGCTGTTCCGGTAGCAGCCTCAAACTTACAGAGATCACAGAAACAGATAGTGTCTCTTAGACAACACTCACCCATGGTGAGAAAGAAAAAGAGGTGGGGAGGGAGATAGAGAGAGAGACAAAGAGCTGGAACATACATAGTAATATAGCGCAGTGCATGAAGTGCTGCAGAGAGATTCCCTGAATCGAAGGGATCGAGACCTGTTGACTGGTGAGGACCTGTGAGCTCCAGATCGACAAAATGGACAGCGTGAACAACAGGGAGGACAGAAAAGGATACCCACCTCCACTGCCTGTCAAACAGCGTAGGTAAGACAAAAAAACCTGCCAACTATCATTTCAGTCTATTTGTCTGTAAGTTCTGTTTGAAATGTATGACAAATCTATTGCACACTATAGATACTGACCACACAATGTATGTGATCACACAAGGCAACAGTAAGCATATTTTGCTCCTAGTCTGTGTATTGTTACAGTTTATTCTGAGTGACAAATTCATCAAATTTACCCATCCTCACTGTTTTTTGAAGCTGATGCACCAGCAGGCAAAGTTTTTATGTCTATCTTTTCAGCTTCAGCTTCCTTCCACATCACTCCTTTTATCTTCTACTGTCATAAAATTTCTTAAACATTGTTTCCCATCTTTTTCTTCACTCTTGTTTCTTTCTCCTCTCCACTGCAGGACACAAACTTGAAAATTGAAAATTGAAAATCAGATTGCATGGTTGTCCCAAGTCTTTTTAAACATTGTTACATTCATACATGCACTAAAATGAAACAGAATGAAACACAAGCCCTCTGCATGCCTCTGGCTTTACACGGCTGTCTCTGTTAGGAGTCTTTACTCTAGGGGCTCCAGCTATGGGTCCAGCTTTGGCTCCACCTTCGAGTTGGAGCTGGAGCAGGAGGCCTGCAGTTCCCTGGGCACCCAGAGCCAGACCCACTCCCTCTCAGACGTCTTCCCCACATCCATCGACTGCCATGCACCCCAATGTCCTATACACCATGGCCCAGGTCAGTACACACCTGGTTCTCACCCCCTAATCAAATATTGACTGCCCTGCAGGGCCACAAAACATTTTCAGAGCATTTGGGGGGAATACTATGGTTGCATTTCTCATTTGGCTGCAAGAAAATATTATGGCAAGAAACTGAACTTGAAGAATTGAAATGTTTGAGAGCAGTTCATAGTTACAGTACTGTTTCTCTGCATTACTTCCCTTTTCTCTCTTGCATAGTGAATGGGGGGAAGTGATACCTGAAACCAGATCTTCTTTCATAAACTATTGGCTGACAGACATTCAGCCACAAAGTCAGCCTACCTGACATGCACAACTTCCATGCTCATTTCCATCTGAATGTTTGTGAAACCAATAAACTCGAAACCTTTTTGGAGAACATGTTCTGTAGAACTGAAGTTAATAAATACATGCAATGGTAATAGTTGTGCCTGGATCCTTATTTTAGAGTTACAGTGAATTTTTGAAGTGAGTGACTGCATAGTTTTGTGTGTATTCTGGTGACGGTTGATAAATCGTAACAATAATAACAGATTGCATTTATATCATATTTTCCATCACATGATCTCAACAAGCTTTAGAGTGGGGAAAATCACCTCAGTCACCACCATTCTATACCACCTATTCTATAAATACATTTTTCTACTCTTATTCTGTAACATAGTTCAAGTATACTCCATATTAGAGAATGCAGTTATGATTCAGGGAATCAAAGTGGGTAGTGAACACAAATTATTGAGATGTAATTAATGATTTAGTGGTCAGATGTAGAGAACCATTTTTATGGGAGTTTGAGCATGACATTAGGGTTAACAGTGCTACTATTTCAAAAAAGTCCAAAGAATCTTTAATGACCTCTGTGAACCAGAACCCTGGTTTTGTGCCTCATTTAAACAATGAAAATTACAGTATCTGTAACTGATAAGTTGGTATAGTTGCACTCTTTTACTAACCTTTTTGTTTGCAATTTTGTAACTTGCTCAAGAAAAAGACTGTCTCCCAACTGCTTAAATGTATAACTTCTATGTTTCTAAGATTCCATTTACAGTCATCAGGGGAGATTTTTGTCAGACTACAAGCCACCGGTGCCCAAGAAGAAACTGATCAGAGCTCTGTCCCTTCCCGGGGGTTGTCTGCACCCCCAGTGCTCCCTTCCTTCCAGACGTTTGAACTATGACAACCCTCTCTACATGTTGACCCCCATCAAAGACATCCAGTTCACAGAGATAAAAGAACAAAGAGCAGTCTTCGAGAGCCTAAATCCTTCTCAACACCTGAGCCTCTTGAGTTTTGATACACCTGATTTGCAGCTGCCCTGCTTTTTCAAAAACTTCCAGGACCAGGGACAAGTCTCTATGGATATTCAGCAGTGCCACCAGCTGTTCCTGAGAAGCATTGCACAGCGCATGGAAAAGTCTCTACATGGGGTAGAACCTATAAAGGAGGTGGGGTCCTTTCAGCCTCAAGAATTCCAAATATGTGAAGGCTACCAGCCCAGGAAGATAGGAGGTGCTGTCTTCTATCATGTTCATTGCCAGAAGATGCCTGGAAGAGTGTTTTCAGCCAAGGTAAGTGCCCTCTTCCAGGCTGTGCTGTAAATACATTTGTGATTTCACAGATCTGTGTCACCTCCAATACATTTTATTCACCATTGTTAATGCAATTATTTAAATACACCAGACTTTCACACTCTGTTTATACACAATTATTTCAAAATGCAGAAGTTCAAATTCTAATGAATTCATCTTTGGCTACAAATATTCCAGATATTGCCATCCTACTATGATGTTCTTAGCTAATAAGCTATGGTCAGCTATTACTTCTGAATAATCACTCTTGTGTAGATGGGTCTGGAACAATAGGTATTCTCACTTGACTCCTATAAGAAAAGCAGACCCAACTTACCCTTGAAGGTCATACCCATGCAGTAGTCTGATTTTACCAGAGAATATTTATGAGTAAAAAGCACTGAAATAATCATAAAACCAGTTTCATCAACAAGAGAAACACATTCCCACACACTGGCACAAGCCACAGACTTGAGGTGTACCCTTATATGGCAAACCCTTATTCCTGTTGAGAGACACACTTCCTGTGTTGCAAGTAACTGTTGAGAAATGTAACCGTCTGCACTCATGCAAGAGAGTATCTTTATATGAAAAATATTGAGTAGAGTAATATTTTGAGACTGTAATGATTTGGGTCTGGTACATATTAGAACTTCTGAAACTCCTTAGATGCTGGCATCATTTGAAACCATGCTTGCAAAACAACTCAAACTTTTCCACTATAGAACAAATCCTAGAATCATGTGAAACAAGTATTTACTCTGAACAATGCTGAAAGTGTTTTTTTCTTTTAAAAAGGTCAGTAATTTTTAAGAATTTTACAGATGTATATAAGGGATAAAGAATTTGAAATCAAGTCATTGAGTCAGGTCTTATTGTATAACCATGTAATAGGACAACACTGATTGCCATGACTACTGTAAGACACCAGGCAACTCATGCTCGTGTGTAACTGACATAAAAAAAATCTTCCTTCACAGGTTTATGGGTCCAGTGATGGAAGCCACAAAGCAGCTCTTCAAAAGCCCCTGCCACGACATGCCAACATCCAGCAGGTCCTAGCACATTATCCACACTGCCTTCAGTCAGAGCAATACACCAGCACTGAGAACCCCAAAGCCATCAATGCCAGTACAGTACCCCAGGAGTGTGAACACAAGTCCCCACAGTCACCAAGTGATGACAGCGCCATGGAGAAGCAGCTGCAAGTCCCCAGCAGTAGTGGTCGCACAGTCCTGTCCCTGCTGCTGTCAGGGGCCTGTGAGGTGGACATCGAAAAAGACATGCCATGGGCAACGCTTGAGGACTTTGTGAAAGACGGAATCTCCCTCCACCAGTCCGAGCCTCAACTGTATGAGAGACGGCTGTGCCTTCTGCTGCTGCAGCTAGCTCAGGGTTTGCAACACCTTCACAAACATGCAGCCACCTGCACAGAGCTTCAGCCACAAAGCATTATGCTGGCATGGTCTGAGGGAGAGACAACTGAGGAATTGATAGAGCAAACAGGTGAAACAGCTACACCAGACACTGAAACAGCAGAGAGAGACAATAAGGAAAAAGGCGGCATTGAAGGGAGAATTCAAAGAAAAGTACATGGAGAGGGAGGGGATCTCGACACATCTGTGCAGGGATTATGGAAGAAATGGGGCCTGCCACGGGTTGTGATAACCACATTCCAGCCTCTGCCCGAATCCAGTCAGATAGCTGCACCAGAAGAGCTCCACTTCGGATCTCTACTACGCTTTTGCCTGCATCTCCCGGAGAACTCCATCCCCCAGGAACCAATGGGCTCCCTCGAGATCTCCCAGAGCTCTCCTTACACCCAGGGTCTGCTTCTGCTGGCTTCCCAACTGCTGGACCAAGAGAGTGGGGTGCAAACAGCAGATGTGCCTGGAGTCCTACAGGCCCTTCTCTGGGGCCCACGAGCAAAGCTCTTCCAGCAGAACCAGCCGGAGTCTGGGACTACCCTGTTAGGTAGCTGGCTGTCAGTTAAACGGGCACTGTTGATCCAGAAGATGGCAGAGCTGGGGCTGTCTGAAAGGGGCCATTGGTTGGATCATGAGGACTTCCTGTGCTTGCAGTACCTGTCCCTCTCCAGCCCTGAATCAATCCTTAAAAGCATCACCCTTCTGCAGCTATGCTGTACTGACCGCTAACATGCAATTAATGCCGTTAATGGCAGGGACTAGTGACTTCACCCCAAATGCCAACCTTCACATCAGGGATCTCAAAATCCAGTAATGGAGGGCCCTCTACTGAATTTGTAGTTTGCTTTCAGTCAGCCAATTTTTGGCCTTGGAAATACAGAAAAATGTGGACTCCTAGGACAATCTTTGTTTTACCACTTGGGGACTAAAACACAACATGCAGACTGAAGACTGCAAGGTATGGAACAGATTTTGTAACAAAACTTGCACTTACCTGTTTTATGCTAGTGTTAATAAATGTTTCCAAAAATGCACCACTTGGGTAAAACTTGCATAGATTTTACATGACTCATATTAGCTCCCCTGAACATGATGACAAACACCATAAAAGTTAAGGTGAGCAATTTTATTTTGCACACTGTTACAACATGCAGATGTCAATCCAGTGAAACAAAAAAGGTCTAAAAATTCAGAATCATGCACACATTTAAAATCAATACAAAGAAAGAAAATCAAAATAGCCATGAAAACAAAAACTAATTACACTTTAATTCTGCATGGGAATTTTTATCCATAAATATTACATCCAAGTGATGATCAGTAGGTGTTGGACTGAGGACACAGGTGAATCTAAGTCAACACAAAAACAAATCCATCTCCATTAATACTCCAGCATTGAGAATGTTGTTTTCCTGGCCTTTTTAGTTTACATCAAGTGCAGATGGCATTCTAAAACATTTATGGTCATACAAGGAAAAACACACACATTCACCACAATCCTCCACAATGCTGAGTTTTTACAGGAACTGAAATCGAGAAAAGGGATCACCAGGGCAAAAAGGAGCATGTCTTCCGTAAGCATTATTCATCGTCAGAGGAATCTCTCTCAATGGTGTACGCCATGAAGAAAGCATCAGGGCGGGAGGGGACGAGGGGATGGCCTGGTCTCACAATCTCAAAGCCCAGGAAGCTGAACGTACGCAGCAGAGACGCTGTTGGAGACATTCATATTTAAGCAGTTTGTCACCATACCAATCCAGGACAGATCCCACTGCTTACCTTTTTCCAAAGCATACAATGCATTTATATGATTGTACCTGAGGTAATTCAGATAGACATCTTGCTCAAGAGTAAAACAGTACCACCTCAACCCCCAATCACCCCTACGGAATCCAACTTTTGAGTTACAAGCACAATTTCCAAAACTTTACTACTACACTGCCACCCAGGGAAGGTAGTGGGAGAGGTTTAGGCCCTTTTGGACTGAGCAGGATAGAGGGAGAGATGCATACCTCTGTCATCGCGGTTCTTGTGGAAGCAGATAAAGACGTGATCTACCTGCAACTGCTCCTCAGCAAACTCGAGCAGGAGCGCAAACCTGAGGAAGGGGCAGGGTGGGTCACAATGACTTACCGCTTCACAAGTCCCAATGAAATCTAACCCTTAAATAGTTAACAGAAACATACTACTAGTTTTCCCAGAGTATACTGATTTTTCCAGACCCCCAAGAGGTCTTCAAGAAAGAGAGCCTGGGTATGTGACAAACGCACCCATCAAAAGTTTTTGAACTCTTGGAAAGCTGAGAACAGCAAAGAATGTCCAGCATTTAAGAAAATACAGGTAGCTTCTGACACATTGCATCTGAAAACTATTTCCTGATTTTGAAGGGGGAAGAAAAAAAAAAAAAAACTGGTGGATTCCAAACGGATCGGAGAGAGGAAATGCCAAAATGAGGTGGATGAGCAAGTAGCGCTTCAATTAATGAGGTTAATATTGGAAATATATTTTTAAAGTCAGGACATTCTAAAGGCACTGTGAACTAAAATCACCTGCAATGCTTCCAACTTCACATACCTTCAGTATGGGGTTAATGTCCTTACTGGACAAAGGTTAATTCTACACTTTTTTTTTTTTTTTTTTTTTTTTTTTTTTTTTTTTTTTTTTTAAAAACATGGTGTTTCAAAACAGTGAACCCATCTTGTGTCTATTACATCACACCATACATGAGGAAAGCACAATTGATTTCAATTTCCTTTCAACTAGAGGACAACTGAGGCACTGGAAACACTGTGTGCACCTTAGCCAGTAGGCAATGGAAACTGGAACTAGCTGCAGAACACGAGGAGCTGAGGACACTGCTATACACTGAGACAAAGGATAAGCAAGGGTCCAGATATCAGGCTCACCCGTCTTTGCTGCCCTCAGGCAGGGCTCCTGGGGGTATCTCGATGTAGAGGTTGCCCCCCTTCAGGGCCCCTCTCCAGGAGCAGTGCTTGCCTTCTGCCCGGCGGGGCTCAAAGTGCAGGAAGCGTACCCGGCCTGCCGAGGGGGGAGGCTCCTCCAGAACTAGCAATCGAGCGTCCTGTGGCATGGACACAAAGAAAATCTCTCAGTAAAGAAAAGACCACATGCAGCAAGTAACAGCATGGACTGGGGTCAGAGACAGTCAACTACCACAATTCTGAGGCCAGGTCAAAGTCTTGTGTAGCAATACCCTGGTGTTGAAATGAATTCTTCCAAACAGGTTGAGCAGTACAAACAAACATGGTTTTGACCCATTTCTCTGTGCTACAAAGCCCATAATGGAGCATTCAATAAAACAGCTTTGCAGGTGTTCCTTTACCAGTCTACATTATATGCTCACAAAAACCAGTTATATCTTTCTAGATATTCTCACAACCTTCTCTTTACCAGGCAAAGTTTACTTGAGAGTATAATCAGTACCAGGTTCTGCTACAATAATCAAATGACTACAAAATACTTTGCCTGTGGATTTTCACTTATTTCAAGAGTTTATTATGGTGCACCATATTACTGGGATCCAGCAACAGATGCAAGATTTCAGCAGAACTCCACTAAGCTTGGGGTTGAATCTGTTAATTCCAAGTATAGGTTACATGCTTAAGAGGACCTTTGATTGCTACTGGCTCAGTGTCATCAGATGTGCAGAGAGAGTGCGCTACTTTAAAACCCATCCGTACGTACACTATGTACTAAAAAATGCTGATACAGCGGTTGAGAACAGAAAATCCATTCATTAATTGCAAGACCTGCAGTCTTAAATGGTACTTTATTAAAAAAAAAAAAAAAAAGTCCATAATGCTGTTGGCTGAGGGAGAGGGGGAAAACTGACCGAGTGGAAGAGTTTAGCTGAAAGATTGCGATCCCTCTGGTCATTCCCTCGCCCACCTGGGATCTTCAGGGGTGGGAGAGGGGCATCAGGAGCACCACCGAGGCCCCGGACACTGGTTACTGAAACACCGGGAACACCTGCAAGGACTATGCACATGGAGGAGAGACCAAGAGGGACAAACATCACCTTTATTAGATAGGTTGCATTACAATTATTTCCATATTTTCACATTCCATATTGCCATATTCATTTGCATGGCGACAGTGAAAGACCAGTTTCCAAGTCATTAAAATTGATGTCGAGGTCACGTCATTTCAGTAAGACCATAGGTTGTGACAGATTAACCTGTTAAAATGAGTCCATAAAACATCTGAAAATCAGTCACACACATGAGCATTAAAGTTCAGAAGGGTACAAGTGGCTTCTGGGAAGGGGGAAGGGGGAAAAAAAAAAAAAAAAAAACAGTCATATCCATTAGAACTGAATGGTTAGTCATCAACACAGAATGCCAAGTAAAAAGTAGACAGCAAGTTGTCTTTGTGCAGTGTCAAATGTTCACAAAGATACAGCTATGGAGACAAATTTACCGTCAAATTTGATGACAGACCACAAAACTGATGTATAAACCGACTGTGGGTAAGGCCACAGGTTTCCAGATATGCAACCACCATTTTCCAAACAGGAAGGAGGTTACATGATCCAATCAGGCACCAAAACTGGTTTATTCCTGTTTTGTACATTGACAAAGAGCTCAGATATATCACCTGTTCCTAAAAAGGGGAAAGAGGAATTAGCCGATTTCAAAACTGATTTTAACCTGGGGGAGGGAGAGCAAGAGTGAACACCCAATTCTGCTTTTTTAAACTGACTACACATCAGGCACAGAAATTTCCTTTAGAGTTTATGCACTATTTTGGAACTTATTTCTAATCAAGTGAAAAATAACATCACGTCTCATTCTACTGGTTCTCAATTTCACTTCCACCTAGCAGGGGCACAAGGTCAAGCCCCTGAATCCTCCAGTAGGCAGACAACTGTTAAAATTGAACCCTTTAAAGTCATGAAGGGAGCTTATCCAGCAAGGACATTGTACCATTGTGGACAGCTTTGAGTTCACTTCCACTGAGACATTACCACAAATCATAAAACTTTATTTGAAATGCAAATACAAACCCATGTACCACCACATGGACATATATTCCCAAGGGAATTGGTTAAAAATAAATTCATCCTTCAACCCTGAATAACTGCCCCATGCCATATGGTACAAATGGTTTTCTGATGTTCCAAACTTTGCAATCAGAGAAAAAAAATTGCTTTAGCAGAATGGAGTCCAAATATATAGTTTGCCTATGCTGGGAAGAGGGAATGTAGACTTGCTGCTGTAAAGGAAACTACCTGGGCTTGACAAAAGCTTGGGACACATTTTCTAGTAGTTTAACACTGAATTTTGCACTTAGGGAGGGGACAGACAGATCTTCACACCCTGAAATAGTCGTGATGTTGGCAAACAAAAACATTTCACTTTTCATTCTCCAAAATGTATGAAAGGAGATTACATTTAAGCCTAAATTATGCACAATACTACAGGCAAGAATTTTACCTTTCCTTAGCCCTTCACAAATCTAATAATATGTTAAAGGTGAGATGTACATGTTTACACACTTACAAACCCCAAAGTAATTTAACCAAATAGGATTATTTGTTAAAAACCTACAAATACAAGGTCACAATCACATCAGTGGTCCAACAGTCAACCAAGTTGGCAATGGTCTACAAAGATGCTCACAGCAATAAGCTTGCCAACAGCCATTTGATTTCAGTAGCTCTCTGTCGGCTGAAGCTCAGCTAATCCTGTGGAAACCGTGGGAGGGGAAAAACATTGAGAGCTCCCTCGATGAGAACAGACTTGCGTCTCTCGGCTCATCCATGCTGTGACTCCTCACAGCTGCTCATGTGCGCAAATGACATGCTGGTGATGTATGTGGAGGAGAGGTGCAAAGGTAAAAATCAAGCCTACGTCCCCCCACGAAATCCTGGCAACCACCTACGCAAAAATATCTCCCTGCTGTTCTTGACATAGTCAGAATTCCCCAAAGAGACCAGTGCACCAAAGTACAAGGTGCACACACACGCATGTGCACACACAAATGCACATGGGTAGTACAAGTTCAGTTCTGCAAACAATGAGGAGATGAGCCTCCTATTGCATAATAGCTTTTATTCTCTTCCCGTTGAGAAAAACAAAAAATAGGCTATTTGATTTATATAAGACTGCAGCAAACGCCACCCTTCAGGGTTTTTTTTTTTTTTTTGAAAGAACAAAGCCCAAACAAACACAAAACACAAACCTCACCCTATAATGCTTATCACCTTATAAAAGTAAAGGTTATTTGTGCAAAATATAAAGGGGGTATTTGAGGGTTTTAGGGGACTTATTCCTGGTTCATACTTGCATTATGCAATCCAGATTAGTAGCAGTAATGACAGACCAAGTAAAAACAACTTAATATAACTACCAAGTGATCAAATAAATTAGGTGACAAGCAAATTACTAACACAGTTACACCCATCAATTTCTCTCTGTCTGTTAAAATGCATGTTCCCTGATGTTTTTTTCTGTTAAGAGGAACATCTACATTTAGGCCATTAAAAAACAAATTAAGGGGATGTCTATGTTGCAATCTGAATCTTAATTTCTCACTCTGTATCCAGTCTGACAGGAAAGGTAACTTGCCAGTGGCAACAGCATTGTTTTTTTTTTTTTTTTTTTTTTTTTAACCAATGCACTCCAACAGTAAACAGAACACATCATTACACTCCAATGTATGTACTTTGTTAAAACAAATTGTTCCCTGCATGTTTGAGGTCCTTAACTTTTTCTTATGCTTCTATTTTCCCACCCCATCACCCATTTCCACAGACTATAAGACTATTACTACATCAATATTTGAACAACCTGCTAAATGACTTATACAATGTAGCCTAAATAAATAGGGTATATGTTTAAATTGAAGGTCCTCTGAAACACAGCATGTGACAAATCTGACACAAACAATTTTATTTTATTTGACATGACAAATAAAATCTCAATACACTATGGAGATTGTTTCACCATGAAAGTTGATTTCAGCTTGGATTATTAGGACACCAAATCAACTTCAATGCATAACAGCTGACAACTGAAAACACATCACACCCAGGTTTTCTTGGGGGTTATTAACTATGTCCAGGATGAAAATCATTTAGGAAGAGCTGAGAATGACAAACAGTCACAGTATGTACAACTGATGCAAACAAAGCTGGCTGCCAGTAATAAGGAATTATGTTAACACTGATTCCAAGATTCCACATCTCGTATTTGGCTTCTTTAGTTAAAATTCTTCGACTGCCACCAGTGCACATCAATTCATGGTCTGTACATGATGCAGAAAGAAATCCACAGCAATTATTTAACATACTTAGTAATGCACATACTATGCTATTGTTAAACATCCACAATTACTTGGCAAGCAGTTCTGAATACAAAATTGTGATAATTATATTTTTGTTATGGCTTTCTGTGTATGTGGCCATCAACAGTCCCATTTGCTTGCTTCACAAAGGGTTGGTTGGTGTGTGTGTGTGTGTGGGGGATCCCTTTGAATTTCAAAATAAACCCAAAACCCAAACAAGTCTGCTTGTGCTGACACAGCAATGACTAAAATGCCTCCAAGACATCACATGAACAGTTGAAAGTTCCTGAATGCTAACTCTTCAAAAGCTGAAACAAAGTCCCCCTAATACCTACATTCTTGATGGGTGAACATAAATGCTCGGCTTCAGAGAACCGGGCACCTTTGCTCTTGGAATGCGAGGGTAATAAAACATTAATAAAATTTATGCTGGACGCTATGACTAGGTCAAGGTTCAAGGAGATTAAACAAACCCACTGTAACTTTTAATCCTCCCAACGCTTGCTAAGTAGTCACTGTACTGGACGTAAGATCATCACGTCAGCATTTTCTAATCTATCGGATTTTTACGGTCAAATATTTTAGTCAGAATTGTAAGCAATTATGTAATAAGGCCCATAAACCAACAGAGCTCCAGTGATAACTACCCATGTACCACTAACAAACCTGTACTACCCTATCGTCTTGATAAATTCGTCAACAACACACCGATATCTACACTTCACATATACACTGGTCACCTCAGACGAACAGTTACTCAACTGATAGTAATTAAAGTAGAAACACTTGATTGTCAAATCGTGGTGACGACTTGGAGTATGCAAAAGACGCCAGCTAGCTAAAAAAATTACTGAAAGCTAACGTTTGCTAGCCACGTAATGTTTGGTTTACTAGCTAGATGGCTAGCTAGCCAACTCGTCTTACGTTAGCGAGCAAGACCGTGAGCGAGCTTCAACAAACTAGACGTCGAGAACGTTCGATCAACTTCGCTAGCTAGCGTCCAACTCTACAAAGATAGATAGCCAACTTGCTTACTGACGTCATCGCTAGCTAGATATAGTGGACAATTTGAGTTTGATCATCAGCCCAGGGCAAACAACCCCGATGTCAAATTATCTGACTAACTGATTTAAAATATGGCAGCATAGCTAGCATTAGCAAAACCATAATTAGTTAAAACGGTGGCTAACCTTAGCCTAGCAACGTTAGGAATCGAAGAGTTACCGACGTTATAGCAAGCTATTGATAGCGACTAAATGTCAGTATTTCTACTATATTACACTTGTCGGACACTAAATAGCATAGTTAACAGTAACATCAATCACAGATATCTACCGTCGGCGATATACTAGCTTCAATTATAGTTCTATGTTAGCCTATGCTAGCCTTCAAACAGCATAGGCCTCTCGTCGGCTAACTCTGCTATCGCTAGCGTTAAGGACTTAGCCAAGCACACTTAGCTTGCTAAAGTTGGGCTAACGTTACTTAATGCAAAACAAAGAAAGCACAGGAACCAACGGCAGAATATTTTTAAATGACTAGCAGATATATTGCAGAGTATGTTATGTTTGTTTAATTATCTATCGCTAGTCGGCCTATAGCTACTACCACAGGCCTTCCAGTATCCACGGACTTAAATGTAGCTATCCTAATCTACAACGATAGCTAGCCTAGTAGTAGCAACACTATCTAGGTTATTCGGGTGTCATTTAAAGTGTCACTGTCGCCTATTTTTCTGAACTTACCTTTTACTTTCGGTCATATTACTGGTCATGTCGATAACTGGCATGTTATGTATGTTTCTTTCCTTTTCTCTAACAAAACAGTGACTATTCAGGATCGTCTGTAGGTTGGATTTAACCATCCGGCCTATGTCCGCTCCCACAGCTCCTCTCTCGCCTCCTTTATTCTTCAGCAGAATGGATTCACAACAACCAGGCCGACTATTTATCTGAAGTGGGAGGGTTTTCGAGACTCTTGATGTTGCGTTGTTTTTCATTCCGCACAAAACCGTAATCTTCATGATTGGTCAAAATGGGTCACATGTTCGTCAGCACCAATTGTTGCAAAGCATTGGTCGTATACCAAGAATAAGTAGTGTGGGTGGAAAAGTACAGTTAGTTGGCATCGTACGTGGGCGTGTTTTTGAAGCTTATGTCGAATATGTTGTCTCCGATCTAGGGAAACAAACAGCAGGCAGTTGTTAATGATAAAATTAATTTAGTTAAAGGTAAAACTGTTGAAAATGCTTTGACATTGACTGAATATATTCAGAGCGCTTCTTCCTGTCTTTAAATTTTCAACCTCAGATGAGAGACAGGCAATGATTTACTTAGGAATAACTCATCTTCTTCTGTAAATTTTTTGCTCAAACGTTATAGCTACCCATACAACGTTGCTGTAGCGTAGCCACTCCCCCCTCCCCGAAATAAATAAATGAATAAACACACACACACACACACACACACACACACACACACACACAGATTTAAATGTTTAATTTGCATTTCACTCTGTCCTGAATTTGGAGGATCGGTATTTATTATATATTGAATATCACGGGTGGTACATTGGCTGTGTGCTGGTACATTATTACAATTTCGATGTCTCCCACAGATCTATTTGCTGTTTTTTTTTTTTTTTGGGTCAAAAATATCATCCAAATTAAGAATACAAGAACTGAAACTAAGAAAATGTAACATCTTGATATTTTTATAAATTACCTTTATGTACTGACACAAATCCTAAAGGAAAAGGAAGAAGGCTCAAATAAGGGTCAACATGGAGGATTAACCCTTACCCTGCTAGTCTGAGTCAGCAGAATTCCATGGGAATTAACAGCACGTCTTAATAGTATTGCAGAGCATGCTTTATGATTTGTTTTTTATTACTGCACAGCTGTTAATGTCTGTCAGGGGGTGGGGGCAGCTGGGTAGGGTGCAAGGACTGGGGGAGACTCTTCAACTCCCCTTATTCAGGTCACTGCAACTGAGAACTCTCCGCAGGGCCATAAAGGTTGATTCAGGTAAGCACTGATATATCACAGATCCAGGGTCAAATCTAAATTCTGTTTGTGTGGGGAATTTGCCCAGATGGAGCTAACTCCCAGTAGTAATGTTTGGCATTAGACTACTTTTTAATTCTCTCAGTCTGTCTCGCTCCTTTGATCCAGCCTGATGTCCATTTTAGGAGCTGCTGTAATATTAGTCCATGCCTCATATACTTTAATTTGAGCAGTCATGCTCCACTCTGCCTGCCTTTGCATGACAAGAATTGAATGATTATTATGTGGGAAGAGGGTTTAAATTATGTATGTGACTGGACAGCTCTGTGCTCACTACTATCAATTAGTTTAGAACAAAGGGCATAAAAAAGAATAGGTCCATTTCTGAATCTGAACAGGGGCTTCATAGCCACCCAGGAGCTGTGGGAATTCATCCCCAGTACTGAACATAATGTGCGTAAAATGCATCCACATTTAATTTGTGTTGCATATCATATCTGAGCTGCTTCAGTTTTTTTCTTGTTTAAGTGCAATACATTGAACATAGCAAAAGAGGAATTAAGTCTGGCAACTTTGAATGTTTTACATAGGTTAGGTAATTACAATTAGAACTACCATGACTCTAGTGTTACCAGTCAGTGTGCTGTATACTATGGGAAAGTATTGCATACTCTGAAGTTATTTGTATAACAAGTAACATTGATTATTGCTGGGATAGACAAATGTGTATATATGGCTTCCTTTTTACTATATTCTTCTACTCTAACAAATATTTTACTCCTCTCTCATCCCTCTATATCAGAATCTCCCTCTCTCTGTTAATGCCGACATGGAGGATAAAAGCATTGAGATATTTGAGGGTGAACTTGGGGTTCAGCTGAAGGAGGAACCACCCCCCAAACCAGTTAGGCTCCGCAGGGCAGGTACTGTGACATGTTGGTTCTCATGTCTTGGTTCTGGGGGACTCCTGAGTCTGCTGGCTTTTGTTACAGTCAATATTGTGATCAATTAATGTTGTTAAAATGTTTAGGTTCTTACCATGATTTGATTTATTAAGCCGTACTTAACACAATGTAAGTTTAGCTGATCATTTTCTTGCCTTTTGTTTTGAAATTCTTCATTACCTAATTGGTAGTTTAGTTTCAGAGACCTTCATCTTGCAATCCATACTAACTAATGGAAAAATTAAACCTTCCTCTAAAATTTTGGTTTATTTTGATGGTTTAACACTCCTCCTTCTTCATGGCATATATAGCTGTTTTGGACTTAATGTCACTTAAATGCTATAAATTATGGGTCATGATATTAAAAGTGTCTAATTATGAATTAATAACATATTGATATAATTCAGGGGTTCCAACTATGGTTTTAATAAAAACCAGCATACACAGGGGTCCCCCATGGTTCAGTTTGAGAACCATTGCTGCAACATGTTCCTGGTGTAGTTGTTTGCTAAATCACAAGAAATTGTTAGAACACACTCAATGCTTAGATGAGAAATGTCATAGTCATACTTTTCATTTTTTCCTATGTCTGAATATTGTAAGGTTAGATTTGGGGTGGGAAGAATTGGTCCTGGATGGTTGGCGTGTGTGCAGGTTTCCATGTTAACCAATTTCCCTGGGTCAGTTACTGTAGCTAATTTGCTTCACCAGTGACAATGAATGCATATATTAGGCTATAGTCAAGTGTTTCATATGTGGATATGAGCACAGTCTTTGGCTGTTATTCATGACCTTATCAAAAATGTTGCTAGAATGTCAGATCACATAAATGACTGAGTTCATTAATTAATGAAGAGAAGAAATCACTCACTGGGGTTGATGGATCCATGTATCACTTCACACAGGTGAGAGTTATTTGCCTGTAAATGGTGCAAAGTGTAATATAATGTTTAATATATCCTTTCACAAGTGATAGAAAACCTATGCCAACCAATCCTATCCCAGAATTGCATTTAGTTGCCTGGATTTCATACCTATATAGCAGAATTAGACCATTACTTGCTGGTACACAGTTTGTACACAGTAATTCAGTATGTATTAATTTCAATATAAACATTTTTTTACTGTTTTAATAACAGTATTTTTTATGTATTTTCTTACATTTTAACACAGAATCAGAATCCCCATCAACACAACCTTGCATTAAACAGCAATCAGGGTCACTATTTCTAAATGCACATAATATGAAATGCTCAAGGGTTCCACAGCAGTGTCTCACTTGGGAATCAAATCTGCTGCTTTCTGGTCATACACCCAGAATGCCACAGTGCCATGAGGTGTACGTGAGGTGCAAAATCTATTTTAAAAAAACATTTCACCACACCTTCAGCTCTGCCAGGTCTGGCTAAACCTCATCTCTGTCATCATTTCCATTTCAGATGGGCAGTCATCAAAGAAAAAGAAAGAGGTGAGTTATGAGTAAGAAGTGATCCTGCACTGGAATTCCACCAGTGGGCACATCCAAGCTCTGTGCACTAGGTTCAGAGAGGTGGCCGTGACTAGTATGCTCTGCTTGTACAGGAGAAACTTCGTCGGAGTTAAACGTCATGTAAATAAGAGGTGTAACACTTTTAAGGTGAGAGTGTATAATTTTATGACAGTATAACCTCTAAAACTGAATTTGTTCTTAGATGAACAGATCTTCAGTGGTTCTCTTGACTCATTCTGACATTCTACAGCTATATATCAAATCCTTTGAAAATGGTGTTGCAAAATGACCCAAGTCCAAAAATTTTAGTGAAAGTATAACTATTTTGGCAGGAAAAACACATTTTGTACCTTGTGCCGTACATTCTTGCATGTATTACATAGCTATCCTGTTTGTACAGTTACTAACAGACATTACTTTTCCTGCTCATTCCATTAACTTTTATATCACACTCAATTTTATGACAACTTCTTTCAGTAAAATGAGTGAGTGGCTGGACTGGGACTTTATAATGTGTCAATATCAGTGCAAAGATATATGTGAAATACTTCATGCAACTGAAAACAGACTGAAACCAAACTTAGACCTATGATTATAACTTTCCTTCAATAAAAACTGAAACTGTGATAGAACTTTAACTTAACTGGGACAACACAACAAACACACACTGAGGGCTTCTGTATTTTATGTTATTGATAATCCTAGGGCTGAGTCACATATTAGGCCATTTAAAGTAACAAATGTGTGATGTAATCCTGGATCAACACCTATGGGAGTATGAAGTGACTGCCTCTAATTCTGTAACACTGATATGCTGATATTCTCCTCTGTCTGCCTCTAATTCTGTAACACTGATATGCTGATATTCTCCTTTGTCTGCCTCTAATTCTGTAACACTGATATGCTGATATCCTCCTCTGTCTGCCTCTAATTCTGTAACACTGATATGCTGATATCCTCCTCTGTCTGCCTCTAATTCTGTAACACTGATATGCTGATATCCTCCTCTGTCTGCCTCTAATTCTGTAACACTGATATGCTGATATTCTCCTTTGTCTGCCTCTAATTCTGTAACACTGATATGCTGATATTCTCCTCTCTCTGCCTCTAATTCTGTAACACTGATATGCTGATGTCCTCCTCTGTCCACACAGGGCCCCTCAAGCTCCCGCCAGCTCACAAGGAAACCCTCAAAGGAAAAACCAAGGGCCAGTGTGTCTCCTTTATTCATATCCCCACCACCTTTACATGACACTTTTGGTTTAGAACTATGTGGATATCATTTTATATGTATTTCTGAGACAGTGAGATAATATGTGCAGACAAGGCTTGTATACACAGTAAAAACTCAGTCATTATACAGCTAAGTCTGCATTTGTTGATGGCATTACAATGTGTAGAACACTAAAATAGTGTGGAAGTACAATTTGAATTGATATGACTTAAAAAGATTAATTATAATTGATGTGTTAATATGAATATGTTCTTGTTGCAATCCAAATATCTATGCTTCTCCTGTGTAGTGGTAAGTGCAGTCTTTAGCATGTGAGTCCATTCTGTCTCTGCCTGTCCTGTAGCTCCCAGCCAGAACTCAAGCGATGATGAGAACCCATGGGAAGGGATCACGCTAAATCGCTGTCTGATCTTGGCCGTCATCATTATTTTGGTCAGTACCGGAGTCAATAGTATGAACGGTGAGTGACTTCACACATAAGCACTGACCATACACAAATAACTTGTGAGTGCACCTTGGGAGGAAACAAGTGTGTTCTCCTTACATTCAAAGGTTGTGCTTAGGTATCATCATCCAGTTGTGATTTGGTGCTGACTGTGATGATCTTGACATAAAGTTTACAATTTAATAATAGAACTTGATTGATATGATTATATATGCTGTGCTTTTAAACAAAGCATGGTGTCATTTATTATTCAATTTCAGAGATTTATGGATAATTTCTGCAAATGTGCAGCTACAAAAATGCTTCCACTCAGCCTTAAATATTCAGCTGTGGAATTTTACTCTATCAAGAAAGTGTATGCTGTAGACAAGTGCATACAAAATACCTTCAGACATGCACTAATATTGCTCAGGGACAAAATGCCATGGTTGTACAGATTAATTCACAGTCTCATGCAGTGGGCCTCTTGTGATTTAGATGCATTGCAGGAATACTGGGAGATGGAGGATGGAGAGGGATCCACAGAGGAAGTGGACTTGAGACATGACGATGTAACACAAGGCAGCATACTAGAAGAGGTACTGAAACCTTGGCCTGCTTGCATCTGCCTGCTCAGCATGCATGTTTGAATCATACACACCAAAACACCCTTGACACAAGAAAAAGAAAAGGATAAAGAAAACATGTACAGGTTAAGACAGGTTATGTAGGCCTATGACTGTTTCCCAATATCCTCCTCTAGGCACAGGACTACCTATGGGACACCCTGTTCTGGTGGAGGCGGGGACCACAAGAAGATGATGAGGACCTCCGAGGCTTTAGATCAAAGAAAAAGTTGGCTCGAAAGAGAAAGATTAATTTGGATTCAGAGATGGATGGAGATGGAGAGGAACCTGAGAAACAACTCTCAGAAGAAGAGGAAGAAGACAAAGAAGACACTGGTGGAGGGAAAAGAGTGAAGGAGAAGAATGGAGATGGGGAGGAAGAGGAGGAAATACCTAGGAGGAAGCGGAGGGAGAGGGATGAAGCCCGGAAAAGGGAGCAGCGTCAGGGGTAGCCATGAAAAGGCCCTGCCTGAAGGGAAGATCTGAGGGTTGAACAACCAGAACTTCAACTTGTACTGGAAGTACATAAAGTTGCACCATACCTTCCACCTGTGAGAGGAGAGGAGTTTTTACATCTGTAAAAGGCTGGTCCTCTATCCCTGACAGTGAGGGTCAAAGTCTCTTTAATATCCCTTCCAAAGCAGTTTAAACACTGATCACTTCTGCCAAAATGTAATTAGCTGAAAAACAGTCCCTTGAAATGTGACATTTATTTGCTCATTGTCAATATATCCATTATCGCTTTCCCGAGTGAAGCCCACTTCTATCTAATATATGAAGAGGACATTTAGCTTGAGTAATGGACTCTCATGTTTGCTCATACAGTGATGAGTCAAATATCAGTAAACTTCCCAGGAGACTAGGATGGATACAATATGAAATCATGCAACACATTTTACAAGACACAGACTGATAATACTATAGTATATTATACTGTCAGAGGCAGACAGGATCATTAAGTGTGTCACACAAAAATGTTTACATTTATCAACTCTGTTACTCTATTTACTTCTATTAACTATATGAAAGCATATATCACTTTTACATTGTCATTTTCTAACAGCTAGAAAATGCCGTTATTTTCTTGTGCTGGAATTAACTCACCTCCCCAGCAAAGAGGAGACAACATTTATTATTATATATTAAGATTGCTAATGTCATCAATTACAAATGTATTAGTTTGTTTGTATTGAAGTTAATGGGATTTAATGTTTATTCATTCTGAAATTCCATCTAGAAGTAATTTTGCTTTGGTCCTAAAGCCTATCCAACAATCCAACAAAGTACAGTTATTTTACTTTCTACAATGTGGTTTATGAATGTTAATGTTTTAATAAAGTCTAGAGCAATGATAGACAACTACAATATTCTTTGAAAATCTATACCGTTCTATGAACTTGTGTTTATTTAGTCAGTATTAAAATGTGTTCAGGTGAAAACTTTAAACGATCACAAAATACACTTAGCAGTTATCAGTTCATATATACACAACATTTCATGTGTGCCAATGTGCACAGTGCATTGACACATGTTGAAGAACAGGACAATGTAACATTGAGTTTACTTGCCAGAAGCGTGTTTGAGAGTGTGCATGTGGGTGTGTACAGGTGTGCCTGTCTGTAAATTTCCACAAAACAAATTCAAATACAAAGCATATATACATAAAAAGTTTGCGGTTCTCTGTAAAACACTGTCAATGCTGTGCATGCAGACTTGCACGGGAGAGGGAAGGGGGGATTGGGGGTGTTTGGAAATGGTATTTCTCAGCGGCAGCCACACTTCTTGGCCACCATGTTGGGTTTGACGCTGATCTCCGTGCCACCGCCGCTGAGCTCCATCACCTGCAGGTCCTCGTACTCCAGGGGCACACAGCAGGGTGAGCGGTCCAGGGGCAGGCCACTTTCCTGGTGGCTGTTCAGCAAGACCACATGGTTATTGGCCTCTGTCAGTGGGAAGCGGCAGGCCCCCTGGCAGTTGTTGATGGCAGCCACAGGTGGGGCCAGCACGTAGTTCTGCAGTGACACAGTGAGGGGCTGCAGTCGGCATACATCCCCCCGCACCATAGTCTCCTGGCCCCCACGGGCTGCGCGGAGCCCCCTCTCCTTCTCCCATGCCCCCAATACTGTCTGCATGGCTTTGAGGAGCAGCACTGCACGATACTGGGCCTCTCCAGTCTCCATACCTATGTGATGGGGTAGTAGATTAGTCACGTTTTAGTCACACAGGGCCATACGGTCCACACATTTTTTGTGGTGTTCTTTCAATTGGTCTCCAATTCAAGCTATAAAATAAAAATTTTAAAAAATTGTATTAAACAAAATATATAAAAATGATCTATAAAAAATATACAATTTATACTAATGCCAAAAAACCAATAAACAAAGTTCTTTATTTGCCAGATTAGCAATGTATCGCCTCAAAAATTATGATGGATTTTTAATAGCCATCATTCATTGCAACAGCCTTCGGCACACTGTTTTTCTCACCTGCAGATGGTGCTTCGCTCTCCACAGGCAGTGAGCTAAGCTCTTGTAGCTTCCTTAGCAGTTTCCTTGAGCTGCACCCTCCCACTGCCTCCCTAGCTATCTGGGACCTGGCTTCCTCCAGCTGCAGTCTGAGCATGGCCAGCAGAGGGGGCCGTAGAGCCAGCTCCACCCTGTGACCCACAAGCTCGGAGGCCTCACTTGGAAAGGAGAATATGGTGGGGACCGATGAGTTGAGGAGCCACAGGAGAAGAGCCTCACTGGAGGAGGCATCCAGGGTCAAGGGGGGTAATGACTGGAGTGAGTCCAGAGAGATGGGGGCAGCTCGTGCTGGGAGAGACTCCTGCTTCTCTGGAGAGAGAACTTCACTCAGGAATTTCTGCAGGTTGTGCAGGAAGAGGAAAGTACTTGAGTGTGCTGGGCTGGCTGGGGAGGGGCCCTCATCTGCTGTCAATCTACAGGCCATAGGAACACACCAAGGTAGCCGTGGGTTATTGGAGGCTCACCAATGTTGCTGCTGGTCCATCAGATTTTGACAAATTGGCACTATGGTGGTCAGTGTGCAATGTGCAGTTCATGCTCAATGTTGCCTTCACTTAGTACGTGATTGGTGTTTGGTGTTGGGAAATAAGGGGAGTATTAGGATCTGGTACAGAGAGCAGGAGTTTAGAGAGCAAAACTGACTGCTTTGTAAATATTTTACATGTTGCTGAAAGGGTCATAAGATTCATTTTAAAATGAGATTTTAGTGAGCACTACATGTTTGCTAGCTAGGCACATGATAGCATGTAATACTTACAGACTTAAATCATCTGAGCTTCTCATCAAGTGCATTTGTAACATTTCTGCTACTGGGTGCAAGCATCTCCAAATGTATTACAAAAGGCCACACACAAACCCTCCCATGTAAGGTGCTGAAAATGTCTGACAGCACCACCCCAGCTTTTGAGGTCTATGTTGCCAGTGGCACTTGGCAGGGTTTTATCGGTACAGTGTCTTTGTTGAAATATTGTGTTGTTTTTGCATTTTCTTGTCTGCTATTTCTTTAGAGGATTTGGGAGTAGACTATGTGTCAGCATGCAGCTGAACTGATTAAAGGCAGAGGAATTTGACTTGGAGGCAATACCTTCAGCCTAACGACCATTGCATACACATGTGATTTGAACTGGCTGGAGTCAAACTTTTCTAGTTTGTACATAACACAAAGAACACAAAGACAGACCTGCTGGGAGGGGAGTCTTGGCTCACTGCTGTATTGTGGGGCCGGAACAGTAGCAGAGGCCCCTGGGTGCCATTATGTCCATCTCTCTCCCCTGTCAACAGCTCCTGTAGATTCGGCCTCTCCACTGGAGGGAGTAACTTTGACTTCATTCATTTTGTGTAACACACTTCATACAAAGAATCATAATTCAATGTGCTTTCAAGATAATAAATTCTATACATTTACAAAGTATAAATTAGATCATCTTAGCACAGTAAGAAATACAGAGCCCTTAACACATAGAATAAGATCAAATTCATGATGGTAGTAGTGAAAACTGAATGAAAGTGCATATAACAACAAAAACACAATACTGCATTAGGTCATGTATCTAACATTGTATTAAAAAATTGAAAACGATAGTAATAGTAAATAAATTGATTCAATGAAGAAAATATTTGAAAAGACATTCTGAATAACAATTTTTAACACATTTATTAAAAGCCTACATCAAAGGTAACTTATATGTTGTACAGTCAACTTCCAAAGACATAATACCTAACCACCATTGGACATGGAGAATAAAACTGAAATACTGAAAGCCTCACCCAACACCCCTTTCTGTAACAAACAGGGCATTCCTACCTTTCTCTGTCTGGTTTATCTCTGCCTTAATCCGCAATGCCACATGACCACGAGCATGACTCTTCATTTGTCTCCCACTCAGAAGAACATGCTGTGTCCCAGATGAAATGCACACCATCTTAAACAGATCAGGCAGGAGAGCATTTTAAAGTTACAATCTTCAACAAGTACAGTCCAATACAAGCAGCTCAAAATCATACTGTATTACAACTAAGAAAAGCTGAGTCTCTGTTCATCATCCACTGCAGACTGAAAACTCACTTAAATGACATCTTAGGTAAACTAATCCTGAACTCCACATATCTCTTCTGGTTGACTATATTTATGTCATCCACAGTTATTACTACATGTTACAGCCCACTTGTACTCAATTTCCCTTTTGCACCCATTATAGTACTTAATGATATTCTCTGTCTCAAGACAGAGAATATCATTATATCTAACCTGCTGCTGAGGCTGGAGGGAGTGGCCAGTGAAGGACATGCTCAGCACACCTGCCTTGACTGAGCCCCCAAGGGAAAACAGCAGCACAGGGGCCAGTCTGCCAAGCTGAGGGCGCAACAGGGCAGGCAGGAGGAAGTGAAGGGTCAGTTCTCTCCAGTGGTCTGGACCACCATCATCCCAGACCTCTAACACAACACAAAGGCAGGCAGAGCATTGGTGATCTCAATCCATGTTATTACTTAAAGTAACATGAATCATTCAGACAGTAAAAAAAGATTACATTTTTTTACAGAAGAGGCAAAAATTCTTGGTGCATGCATCAGGTTACTCAGTTCTATGTAATATTTTAAATGTTGGAGAAGATTATTCAAAGTCTTTGTTTAAACATGCCAAGGTAGATGACACATTTTAGCATGTCATTTTGTAACCTCATACTCAGTTTGAAAGCTAGACATAAATCCAGTTTAAAGGGAAGAATCCGACTGAGACAGATACCTTTAATAGGGCGGACAATGTGTAAGCCACCTCTGTCTTTACCCACACTTTTAACTAGTGCAGACAATTCTGAGTGCGGTCCACTCAGTTTCCCCACTTGATCAGAACAGAGTCCAAAGAGGCTAAAATCCTCCTCTTCCAGCTTGTCCTCCCTTCCCCAGGTTTTAGACACTGCATCAAGGTCTCCCAAAACTTCTTCAGGATCCTCTGTACATTGTTCCACCCATGATGGGCGCTCAGAATCAGGGATGGAGGAGTTAGCTTGGCCTGTGGTTGCCATCAGTTCATTAAATAAGTGAGGCCGTATATCAGGCGAAAGCCCCTTGCCCTCTTGCTTGCCATGTCCCAAAGATTCATCTTTTTCCTCATCAGTTTTCTCTGGAAAATGGATTTGGATTTATTGAGGTTGAAAAGGTTTGTTTTGAGAAACAAACACAAAATAATGATGCAGTTACTTCACTTTAAAATCAAGAATGGCAAAATGATCTGAATTTATGTCATTTAGAGTTGCCTTGAAGTTTTTGCTGCTTAATATTGTTTTAAATTTCATTTTAATCTGGGCATAACATCTTATTAAAATACGATAAATTAAAATCAGTTACTTGTACAAATTCAAATTATTACAAATGAGCATCAGGAGCAAACTGATAAGGAGGATCAAAATGTAATAATCTATTATTTAAATGGGAAAGGTGCTGTCTGGCATGCAGAGCTGGCAGTTTAGGATGGTTATTATGTATGTTGTGGCATAACAGCTCAAATAAATTGCTCCCTACTTCTAATTATACCAATCAAACACCCATAAAATGAAGCAAACATGTCACAAAACCTTGAGTAAATGCACCACAAAAAAACATTTTCTGAAACTCAATCTAAAACATGAATACTTCTTCCATTCCCCTGATGCAATTGCACATACCAAGTGTCTATTGTAATCTTTGTCTATACGCCATGTTTGGTCACAACAGAGAAGGCCGAAGTCTGGTGTGCGTAAACACTAGCATGACCATGTTTCTGAAAAAGGACCCATTCATTCAGTCATGTGTATGGTAGACGCTAAACGTTACCTGGTAAATTTTGACACGATAGCAACAGTTGATGATACCACAAGAGCCTTATAAGCCCCACAGAAATAGGCAAAGAATGGCACACACCTGGTCTATGATGCTCTATGTTTTGGTCCAGTTTTCCCATGAGTGGGATGGTCCCAGCAGCCCAGGACAGCAGCAGCATTGCTCTGATCATGCTCTCTGAGCGCAGCCACATGTCCAGCCAAAGCAAGAGTCAGTGTCAAGTGCTTGTTTGGGCAGGACAAGTTTGCACAGTGGGATTTATGTATGTTCCCCTCTCTCTCAGGAGGCCAGACTGCCTCCTGAGAGAGCAACAATGTGTGGCCTTGGAGAAATGAAAGATATTTTTCTTTCTTTTTTTTTTTTTTACTTTTAACGCAAAGGAGGACTTGTGCAGATGGCCCACCATGGCTTGGAGGAAAGACAGATGCTGTCTGAACAGAGAGGAACACAGTATGCTATTAATATTTGCCATGGCTGAGATAAGGCAATGAAAATTATACCCCAGGCAGACAATGGGAAGCAGTGTAAGTGCAGATATGCACAAGCTTACATGTTTTAGGTGTGGGAAAGTCAATGGTTCATTCAACATCAGGGGGTGAAGTGTGAACCAGCCTGAAATGCAGCTTTCATTTTAAAAATGCCTCTTTGTAGTAACTTTATCGGTCCATTTACATTATACATTATTACATTTGTAGTTATATAGGGCAGCTAGATTTCACTTCAGTAGGCTCTAATTAACTATGATGATAATACTCCAGCTATTTATTCTTGGATTATTGAAGCATGGCCATACATAATAATTCCCTCATGGCACCTAAATGTTAAAGTAACACAAATGTAATAATGTGACATGGTATGATTGAAATGCAAGATAATAAATACTATAGGAAAAAAAACAATGCCAATCAGTGAATAAAAACAGATTGAAATGAACAAATATATGATTTGTAATTCAAGCCTTTTTAAACATATTCTAGTAGTTATTTATATCAATAACTACTTATTTCAGGGCACTATGAATAATATTTTTCTGTCAATTTGAAAAAGGACTGAACATATTCTGAATCATCAGTTTTCTATGTTACATTTTGTGGTGTGGTGACTACTTTAACTTTAATACATTTATCAGTTAAAATTCAGCAGAGAATTTTGACGCTGATGTTTCTCAGCACTATTTTGTTATACAAAACACATGAAAAGTAAAATGCCAAAATAGTTGACTCATTAAGGTCTATGAATCAAACATTTTAATGAACTATGTACTGCTATGAAATGGCCTTCTGAAAGAACAATCATTTTTCTCAAAAAAAAAAAAAAAATAGCAGCAATATGGGCTTGCAAGCACTTGATTTCTCCAGCTATCTAACACCTTGGGTGCTCACTGTATTCATGATATACCAGGGCGAATCATGTCTTGTAGTATAAGCAGGCTTCAAATCTAAAAGATTTCAATATCCAAATGATTTAATTAATCTAACTTTTAGCTGATAAACTACTGAATGAAAGCTGAGGGTTGGTCTTGTCTCCCTAAATGAAACGTATTACTGGGAAGTAACTCTTGGAAGTTTTCCACGCCATCCTTGAAACTCCAAATGGCAAAATGGTATTGAATGCCAACATTGTGCTGTGATGAGGGAAGAGCAGGACTGGGGCATGTCCACAGGCCATGAGGGCTGTGCTCAATCCTTTTCAATGTGTTCAATTCTGTGATTTGAATGCAAAAAATGTATCAGTGTTGGTTAAGTTCATGTTTGTACTCCCAAGCAAGGTATGTAAACAGAATTCCTTCAAGAAGTACAGGGGTCTATAAGTGCTGTGTCTCAAAAAATTCATGTCTGCAAAACCCCTTTATGTACTCAAGAGTTCCTTAGAAGTATCAATGGCTACGTTGTCAGAGTTTTTTAATTAAAAAAAAAAAAAAACTTGGATCCCATAACTGACGTAACATGCCCCTTATCTCAATTAAACATTTACGTTTTGCATTCAAAAATTAGTGTAATTCAAAGATATTTGTGGTAATTATTGTGTTGAGTTCATTTTCTTGTTTTTGTTTCCTGGTTCTCACACTTTGGCCATCTCTCTACCAGGGACCTTCGCCAAAAAAGTTGTACCACTGCCCTGTCACATGTAACATGGACTGCTCATAATGGTGGACACACCTTCAATTCCAAAGTACTGTAAACTTTCTTGGTTGTTTCTTTGCCCCTGTGCTGTGTAAGGAACGGTATCCTTATCCAAACCATATCCTGATACTGTGGAATAATTCAATGGCTAACTTCACTTGGAACTCACACAGCTGCAGTCTTGTTTTTGAAGGTTCTCAAGGTCTGTTATGTTTAGTGTGTGCTGTTTGTCAATGAGTGCCAAGAGATAGGAACCAAGGTTAATTTGATTTATGAAAGAAAAAAAATCACAAATCAAATTGTAGAAGAATGACAAGACTTGTCTGCATGTTTGAACAGTATGTCTGTATATATGTATATATGTGTGTGTGTGTGTGTATATATATATATATATATATATATATATAGAGAGAGAGAGAGAGAGAGAGAGAGAGAGAGAGATAAAACATTGTCAATTAAAGAATCATCTGCTCTATAAACCAAATACCAAAAAATTAAAAGTATGTATGTATGTAAGTATGTATCTACTGACAAATCTGCAGTGTGGAGAGAAGCCAATCATTGCATCGCCACTCAGGAGTCACATGTTCAAGGATTCCTCTGGAGCCAGATGGAGAGGGTGGGTGCAGGAGGCTGATGATTTTGGATTGGGCTGCGTGAAAATGTTACAAGGAGAAAGGGCAACTAGTAAGACTGGGCTTCCAAATTCTCAGAGAAGAAAAGAATGTCAAAAAACATCACATCTTGGGGGCTAAAATATGCTTCTGTCTTAGCATTCAAGATGTCCAGCGGTCTTACAGTGAACTTGGACCTGTGTTGGTTTCGACTGCTGCTAGGAGCTTTGCAGGGCAGTACATAATTGGCTACAGATATAAAAATAATAATCTGGTTTTGTCAAGGGAGGGAGCAGCAGATTTCTTTGCACAAACGCCTCCAGTGCAGCCATTTTCAGCATGCACATTAGAGGGGTAAGAGCATGGTCATCTAGGGTCCTGGAAATCAGATGTTACAAAAAGAAGGGCCAACAAATTCAACTGGACGTTCCAAAATTATCTAAAACAAACCTTAAAATTATGTTCAGATTGTGTAATTTTCAAGCAAGATTAAAATTTTATGTCTGAACTTAAAATAGTACAGAAAGTATAACCAAAAAAGCATTAGGAGCTGTGCAGTGTTCACTGCAAGTTACCGAGATAAAAGCTGATTATCTCAATGAGATACAGGCATGGTCTTTGGGCAGCTGAGAAATGCAAGCACAGACAAAAATTCCACCTTTGCAACTGCAGACTCCACAAAAGTGGAAATGAAAACAAGCCACTCTTTTTAGGAAACACAACATTTTATTAATAATTATAATAAAAAGCTGAGAAATTCCAAAGCATTACTTTAATGTCATTCTCTTTGAAATGAGAAAAGCACCAATGCCAAGAACAGTAAAATTTTCCATACCTCAGGGTATTTTGTAAAGTAAGTTTGCCCATTATTGCAACTCAGATCTCTAGTTTCATTTTGATAAACATTTATTTTGTTCCCCAACAGATTTTCCCAGATAACAGGAAGGCAGCACCAGATGCTTCAGTTTTCATTTTGAAAATCAAGATTAGAAGAGAAGAGGGATTGTGTAGGCCAGGGAAGAAGGAATGGGGGAGTACTCAGGATAGGGACAGCTGCAATCTCATCACAATCTGTGGGATAATTCACCAGCATCAGGAGTGATCGCAGAAATCACAAAATGATCAGAGGAAACCTGAGGGGGTGACATAAGTGGGGTACATGGGAGGTGGGGGGGCTTCTCCAAAACATTTAAAGATTTTACAAAAATAAACATCATGACAAACGTTACAATTCTTTATACCATATCATTACTGGAGCAGTGTTAGGGAGTGTATGAATGTGAGAACTTAAAGGCAAAACAAACAGCAAAATACAGACAAGTCCAGCAATACATAACCACTGGACAATCTTGAGCAACCAGCAGCAAATGACAGCTGTGGTGACACCAGACAGGCTCTGGTAAGGCAGGGGAGCCTTGTTGGGACTCAAAGCACCATTTTCAGCCTGCATGCGCCTCACACGCAATGCAGGGTAGGAGGAGAAGAATGGGTTCTCCTGCACAGCAGTAGATGGAAGATTAAACTGTCACAGTGCATGTGTGTTTTAGACTTCAGTAGAGTGAACAATGTAAAATCCTTTAGATAAGAACTATTACAACATCTCAGGCTTTCCTGAGTGGCATTACCTTAGAAAATACTGACACTCTTTCCATTTTTAGTGATCAGTAAATATATATATCAAATATATATATATATATATATTTGATAAGATATAAATGTGCACTTCACTCACTAGAATCACATACTAAAAATCATTTATAAATAGGCTTGCCAGGACATTCTTTTCACCCCCAGTTATTTTTGCAGTCAATATTTATAATTTTTTCTCAGGGGTTCCAGCATGAGAACCCTTGTGCCAAAATTCAAGAACTGGTTATCCTTAGGTCATTTGAAAGTTTGTGAAGCTCACTGTATTTCACATATTTTGGACATAAATCTAATTAAATCTTCATCAATATCCCAAAAAGACAGGTCAACCTGATTAATGAAAAAAATAGATTTTATAACTTTTTTAAAAAAAAGATCCAAAATCCATGTATACACAATTATGTCAACCTTTACATTTCATCACTGGTGGCTCCTCCTTGATAATCAATGACAAAATTTCAATGATTTGCATCTGTCTGGTGTAATTGTAGCTCAATGTTGCATACAGAATTTCTTCAATATTTGAATTCCTTGAGATTGTAGCTTGCTTCAGGTCCTGCTTAAGATTGTCCCAACTTCTACTTGGACAATCTTAATACAAATCCTAATACTTTCTACAGCAGAACGGATTGCATATGTAGGATAGAGGTCTGCCTGCAGCTCAGTTTGGTTGAGAGATAAAGCTGTCATAAAACCATGATACTTCCGCTCCTATGCATAATAACTTCAGTGGCTTTCTATTGCTGAAAGATAATGTGTATTGCTCCCCAGAAAAGAGACTACTCAATGTAGTCAAAACAAATGTACTGTTGTCAGTTCAAAAAACAGTTCTCTGGAAGTCTCCACAGGACCACTGGAAGAATAGGTTCAGACAGGTTAGACCAAATCTAAAAAAAATATTTTTGGCAATTACTACACATTGTTCTCCAGTAGTGGAATCCACAGTGATAAAGCATCAAGCATGGAGAGTACAATCGTCTAGAGTTGCATTGTTGCCTCTGGATGCAGATCACTTGGCATATTACTTATCAGGAAAAATAATCTGGATATCCTGTGAGCTGAGGCTGTGCCAAAAGTGGACCGTGTGGGCAGACGGCTATCAGAAAAATTGAATGTTTACTGAATTATTTAAAATATTCAAAGTTAAAATTCCTCAAGAATAGTAATATTTATGTTAAGGACTGTCTAAGTCAGGACCTAAAAACCAAGGCAATTCTGTAAGCAATAGTAGGCCACACCTGCTAAAAGCAGATACAAGTCTCTGCTAATCAGCTATAGGAAATGTTCATGAAACTTCCTTGAGTCATTCCGGCTCAAGGAAGTATCATCAGTACCAGGAACGCCCTTTGCAATGAAGGATATCTAATGTTGGTTCATTTTTTTTCAATAAATAACCCAATTGTATTGTGTGTGTCTGTCTATATATTACATTTTCCATTAATAAGGCTGGTTTTTCAAGGTTTGAGACTTTTCAGTCTACAGTATTTTTTAAAACTTGAAACATTTTTCAAGTTCATGCAGGTAATAACAATACATGTATGTGTGACAAGTCAGTGGCATAACGTAATTCAAAAAACACCTATGGCAGACCAGCACACATTTACTGCTATCAGTGGACATTATATCCCCTAATTATATCCACCTCAATTCCAGAGTGGGCTTGTTCAATTTTCATTTACAAAAATCAAGCTATCTGCCCAGTAATTGTGTTATTGCTGGTGTCTTCTACTCTTCAAAGCCCCAGTAAGAGTTTCATTTCTAAGGGATATGTGGGTCATGGTAATATTTGACCCACATATGGAAAAAAATTGAAAATGAAGCATGAAAAAAGAAAGTAGCCAGATTCTGATAATGAAAAAAACATCTTATGGACATGACTGTTCATTCTTAGCAACAAAACTGAAGCCCTGGCATGCCAACTTAAAATGATCAGAAACAATCAATACAGATTATACAAAATCCTCACATGAGCATCAACTTTTCACAAGACTCTAATAGCATAGAACAGATGTGAGGTTTGGAAATGAGCTGTGCACTGTATTTTAAAAAAAAAAAAAAAAAAAAGTTTTGCACAATTGACATGGACTTGTATCTTTTGTTTTCTTGTTTAAATAAAGGCAAAAGCGGCAAATCCTGGTTATCTAATAAATTACCTCAGGGCGTATCTGCAACACTGTACACTGGAACATGACGTTACCTCTTAGGCTGCTAAAGAAAACCATGATTCCTTTAGCATCCTTTAACTATGCACCAGAATGCAACCATAACAGAAATTGTCAAGAGCTGCCAAACAGTTAATGTAAATATTTATGTATAACCCCACAGAGTTCCTTCTCTCCCACCCAACATTACCCCCAGGGACTAGTGATGTGTGAATGATGTACCATGACACAAACAGGAAGGTACCATGTTACCAGTAACTCACTCATTTGAAACAATCACAATGTTTCTCACCCTTGGGAAAACATTTTGATTGGTTGAAACAAGTTGGTGATTGACAGTTAATTGTGGCTCTCATGATATCTCATTCACCCATCACTACTGGAGACTGGAAAGAAAGTAAATCAGGTACACTGGAACACCAAATAAAAAAAACTAAAAAAGGTATACTTGTGTTTTAATTTTATTAAAATCTTTCCTCTCCTTTAGCACACCTGGAGAAGATATTTGTGTTAAACCATAGCTGCATTTTTCCTTGTTTAAAGTGTAGGAGAGCACCTTACTGTTTTAAGGATATTAAAATTGATCTGTATTCTTTAGTCATTTGTCATAAAAACATCAATAACAACTGCAATTATATATCAAACACCAATAATAAATCATAAATTGTAACAACTTCAACAATAAACAACAATAATTAGAAAAAAGACCTTTCAGTGCTGGTAACAAAGGACTAGCTTTTTCTGGTCACGTCCTATAATGAACAAATTGTAGTCCACACTTCACTTAAAACAGAAAGAGTCATTACACGTTCCTGGTTACAAAGAATCGTTGCCCTCTGAACAGCATTGTGACTATAAAGCTTAGGTGAGTCTTGAGGACATAGTTGCAAAGTAAAATAAAAAAGATCACACACAGACGCAAAAACAAAACAAAAATAAATCACTCGTCATTTCCTGTTAGTGAAGGTTGTACAGACACCTGCCCAGTGGAAGCCTAATAGCTATAAGCCCACATAATGAATAGTCCTATTACTACCAGTCATATCTAAACTCTAAGAATCACCATTAGGTTATTATATGCTCATACTGCGGAATGGGGAAGTCTGTGGCGGCATTGGAGATAGCCCTGGGATAGGCAGCCAGCCTATGGTCTTAACAAGACAGGATTTGGTATAAGACACACCAATGCATGTTTTTCTTGTTTAGTATTCCTATCATGGAAACAGCACCAGTTTTCACAACAGAGAAGGCATCATTTAGGATTTTCAATAAGACCCAAAAGTTATATGTATATATATATACACACATACATGCATACATACACACATTTTTCTACATATATATATATATATATAGAAAGCTGGATACAGTCAAGAACTAGTAAGTCTTATATCCTTTACATACCTCAACTAAATATTTGTATCTGTGTTGAGAGCCATAAACACTTTTCATTTAAGGGTCAATCAGGGGAGACAGGAAAGTGTGACCATCATGTGTCAAATTAAGCACCGTCTACACAAAATGGTGACCTATCTGTGATGTAGCTGTCATTGTCTTAGGCTCCCTGTCTCCCTTGACTGTGCATCTTGCCTTTGAGGGTCAGGATGTCTTTAGGTTCAGCACCAAAGAAAATCTCTCTCTTCTACAGAGAACACTCCACCTGCCTCTGTGTTTTATAAAACTATGTACTCTTATCCCTAGATTAAAGACCTTTGCGAGTTATTTGTACATAAATATGATACGCCTTAGGTTTTCTAATTAACTGTCCTGACTGAAAATATGATGCAAATTTTCAAAAAGACAAAAATAATGTGTTTTCTTCTGTGTTGTACACAAACACTGTACATAATGAAACACACCTAGTGAAAACTTCATTTGCCTTGATAACTCTGTGCCAGGCTTTGCAGATGGCTTCATTGAAATGTGCAGTGTCTACTTGTATACTAGGCCTTCAAAAGAAAACAACTGTATCATTAGCACAATAACATTTTTAAATAGCACAAAAAAATGAATGCCACAATATGGCATTAAACTTCCCTGTGTACAAGAAGCACCAATAATCTATAATTGTTGTTGATGTTCTTAAATGTTTATAAATAACATTAGGCACAGTCCGGAGATTACAGATTGTAGCACCATGTGTTTTTTTTTTTTCAGACTGTGCATCAATTATACTAAGACCTATTGCGTTCTAAACTGTTACGCTAAAGTTTCGGGAGAAATTAAATAACCCCAATACAATTACATCAACATGGAAAAAACAGGATAAATACAATAAACTAAATTATAAACAATTATACAGTCTAAGGAGAGTTACTCCAATTCACAGTACAATACTTCTCTACAAATCTGATTACAAAATAAAAGTTCAAGATGAGTGAAAAAAATTCCCCAGTAGTTTTACTGTCTATCATTCATGCTTATCCCAGTGTGTGAGAATGGCTGTATGAGGGTGTGTGTGCATGTGTTGATTGGACTGGCTGCAGAACTACACTGACAAAGGATCTGGTTTAAAAAAATAATTTAAAAAACCTTGCTAATACACACATTTGAAGGCCAATTTGCCTGTAAGACCACCAGAAACTATGCTTCAGAGACAACATACACAGTTACATTACAGAAGCTTGCTTGAATTCACTGTACACACCACTGCATCCTACCTATGGAAATATGTTTCTGACAATTTTATCCTGAATTATGGATAAAATAATCTGATTTCCTAGATTCTTCATTAACAATCTATATGCATTTAGTGTACATACATTAATATACAATCCTCTCCAGCACACTGTCCCACCCCTTTTTTTTTGTTTACATTGTGGTCCCCTCATCTGTGACCCAGGCAGAGGTATAATGGTTAAAGGTGACAGTCAATTTGAAAGGAAACTTAAGAATGACTTGCCTTAAGTGTTGCTTCTATGTAGCGATCATTTAGGCTATTCTGAAAATGTCAAGACTACAGACAGCTGGCTGCCATCAAAAAATAAAAACTTGGTGACTTAATGAACAGGTACAGTGGCTGACGAGATCAAGTCTTCACCCAGACACATACTGTGTGGACTTGCTACATGGTTCTCATCTTCTGCAGCCAGCCTAACCATGCCTGAACACATCTGTCTGTGAGAGAGTGCTTTAACCACAGTCCTGCCAGAAGCACTGGAATGGATGAGACCACACCCCTTGAGAGCCAGCTGACTAGCAATTGGAGAACAAGGTATCAAGCCACCAAAAATGGGTGGAGTTAGACTATGTTCCAAATAATCATTAATTCAAAGAGGTCATTGTGTTGTATTGTAAAGAGTACAACCTTGTGATTGGAAGTCATTGACAGGTAATTGTAGCTCCACCCACTGGCTGGCATGATATCACATTCAACCACTGCAACAGCTGATGCATGTAATTCAAAAGCTGTTTATTACCATTAATTTACTTTATGCCAGAGACTCTCATCATGATTGACTTTAAACACAACTTTAGTTCTTTAAAACAAGCTGCTGATCACACCTGGCCCACACCAGTGGTATGTTGTCAACAACTACACAGGTATGTTATATCCAGTGTCAAATTCAGCAAGTAGAGCACCATCAAGCTACAGAACATCTGCAGCTGTGTTTTTACAACTTTATTTTACATTTTTAAGTATTACTGATGCATATTTTCATATATTTATTGAAAAATAACTTAAACATTATGGGAGTCAAAGAACACTGTGTGTACAAAACCTTTACACTGTACCAGAGAGAACTGTGACAGAATACCACTGGCATGAAGAGATACAGACATGGGGTGAGAACTCCTGATGTGGCAAGAGCAGTATGTTGCTTCTCTGTTACAAATGCCCCACTCAATTATTTAACACAGAGCCACGGTCAAAAGGATGGAGCAGCTACCCGCAGCAGCTGTGACTGTAGAGAAGTGGAGCAGAGGAGTGTTTGGCCATTTCTGTCCATTTCCATGTCTTCCACCGCAGAGAAACAAAATCAAAATGGCATCCACTGCAAACCCACAAAGAGAACCTGGTTTGTTGCACTTTTCAGTTGTGTCTGTGTGTATGTGCGAGTCCTGAGCTCAGCTGTTTAAGACAGTGCCCCCTACGTGTTTGGAGGGTGTGCTCCCAGGAGGGGAGGAGGTGCTGTCCCCCTACTGCGAGGTCAAACTACACGTTTGGACCTAGCAGAGGTAAGATTCCTCCTCACCTTCACTACCACACACAAGAGTGCTGCAATATCCATTCTCATCTACGCTTAAAACACACAAAGGATTAACAGTCGATAAAGCATTCAGTTTCTTCCTTGGAGTGGATTTTGGTTAATATTTGGCTTATTAAAACATAGTGAAAATACCTGGAAATAAAATGCAAGCCCCAGGAAGAGCCACACAGGCTGTGTCCTCATATACTCACAGCCAGCTTAGAAAGTCTCAGTCACTAAACACAAACACCTCTATAAGCACTTAAATACACTAAACCAACCTCTTTTGCCATATCCAGCAGATTTGTAATGTGCGATATCTAACTTTCGACAGGCACAGCCACTTGTAATTTTGTAGTTAACATTAACATAATGGATTAGGTTTTCACATTAAAATTAAATCACCTTCCTGTCATGAATCATACTTTTTTGGTAATATCCTAAATATGTGTTCTTATGTCCAATTTGCGATTAAACCCAAAAATTATTTACTCAATAATGTAAAGATGGTTCATAGTGATGTTTACAGGCACAGATCTACAAAAACAGCACTACCACACACAAGTCAATGTCTCCTTCTTAATTGAAGCTACATCGTTTAAATTCAAATGGTTAAACTTGACCAACATCAGGCGGCAAACTGCAATACCTCAACTACAGCTATACACCAGTACATTGGTATAATTGCATCCCATTAAAATGATCTATGTGGCTTTACCCTGAAAAATCTTTGCTTTTTGATTTAACCTTTCTTCCGGGAGACTTGCAGACACCAATTTCCTCAATGCTGACTACTGCACTTCCCAGTCTGTAAGACCTGGGACAAAATGTGTATTTAACAAGCAAAACTGTAGCTACTATGAGCCAAAATAATCAAACTTGCAAACAATTGCAATCGTTCACTAAAAGCTTTAAAAATGTATGATGATGGATGAAAAATAATGACTGGCCAGGAAGAGGCTAGGAAAGAAAGTCAATAATTATTTTGGTGTTATGATTCATTTTAATTGATGCGATATTTGCTTCTAACTTCTAAAGACTGTGATCTGCGTTGAAAACTTCCCCTTGCCTTCTTCCTGTGGCATCCATTTTGATTAATTCATCAGCAGAAACATTAGAATGTTTCTAAGAAGAATTCCTGAATCAGGCCCATCCTCCAACAGTCAGTGGGGCCTGACTAAGCCCAGCTCAGGACCCGGTGTGGTGAGAGTGTCCTGATTGGTGTGAGAGTGAGTGTGAGTGGCCAAGACAATGCAGGCGAGTGAGCATGTGTTTTTTTTAATATACCCATGCCAATCAATAAAGGCGGCTCAGAAGACAAGTGAGCACCAGCCGGTGAGGACAGCCCCTTGGTCCACGTCTGTCCATTTGCATAGGATTGACTATTTTGAGGTAGATTTCTTCAGTTACCTGCCACAAGGAGATAAAAGAACAACATATTAGCATGTTGGTTCAAATCCTTCTGGGGAAGAAAGGCTAGTTGAAAAGCTTGTTGCTTCAGAAACATGCTTCTTGATCAAGAAATCAATACACATAATTATAGTGCATAAAGTTGTACAACATGAAAAAAAATTGCACAAGTGTAAAGTCCTGGAATTCTTACAATCTGTTCTGAAACTCACCTTTTTCCAGACTGAATAGCAGCCCGGGGAGGAATGTATGGGTCAGCCAGCCCCCTGCATACTCCCCGTCAGTCTCACTCGCTTACCCCAGTTCTGCCCCAGCCCCCCTCCCCCTGCCCCACACCCCCCCGCCCTATCTGGGCCGGGGGCCTCCTGTTGTATGAGAGGCTGCATAAGGGGCCTGCATTCCCAGGGCCCGCCACATGCTGCCCCCTAACCCCCCTCCACTGCTACCACCACCCTGCAGAGGCTGGGGAGGTGCCGAGGAGTGGGGGGCCAGCAGTGGGGGATGGTGCACTGTGAAGGAGGCACGGGAAGAGGAGGCGTAAGAGGAGGGGAGAGAGGCGGAAGCGGCAGCAGCTGCAGCAGACACCAAAGCAGAGGAAGAGGAGACAGAAGATGGTAGAGAGAGAGAGGAGGAAGGTGTTCTCTGGTGCTGGAGAAGGAGGGGTGTGGCTGGAGGGGGCAGTGGGGGGCGGGGCTGAGGAGGATCAGAGGACAGGGCTGCAGAGGAGGTGGAGGAGGAGACATTGAGCAGGGGTGGGGGTGGGGGCAGGGACAGGCTGGGGGTTGGGGGGGAGTGCAGCACCGTGTGGGTGCGGCTGTGCTGGGCCTGCTGGGAGAGGGTGAGCGTGGATGCAGAGGAGGAGGAGGAGGAAGAGGAGGAGGAGGAGCCTGAAGACAGGAAGGCAGAGGAACTGGGCTGGGGGTTACTGTGTGAAGGCTGAGGCTGGGAGGAGGACGAGAGACTGAGCAGAGAGCCCAGGCCCCCTGAGCCAGGCATGGCAGCCCCAAACTGATGTGAGGAGACTGAAGGCACCACGTGGTGAAAAATACCTGCGAATACACAGCAGAGAGGAGGAGGACGAGGAGGAGGGAGGGAGGGAGAGAGAGAACGAGGGGCTCAGCCAGGTTGTGCACAGCAGCAAGCAAAGTCATCCAGACAGGCACACAGAAAGCAAGCAGCCATTCTGCTTTGAGTTCCAAGCTTCTGCCATGTGTTTTAAAGAAGTATTTAAAGGAATACGCAGTTACTATTGGGGGAATTATCTTGCCGTTTGAGAGAGGCCAAAAGAGTCTCATCTGATCTCAATCATTTTGGCTACAGAGGCTCATGTTAACAAAACAACTGGCTATATACGTCACCAAATAATTGAAATATGAAAGAAAACGCAAACATCTGAACCAATCAACAATAACATGGCTAAAATCATACCAGATTTTGTAAAGAAAAAATTATAGAATACTCATTTTAACACAAGTATTAACTGTTGCAAGTAAGTATATCTTACACATATAAACTGGAGACATCCATGGAACTCAGAGAGAAATGTTTTTGCTCAAACAAAAATGATCAGACACCCAGAGAAAAGGCCAGTGCCAATGTAAAGCTCAAAGCAAAGTGACAAAATTTGGGGTGTGACTAACATTTAATCATTAATTAACAATTTTGCTAAATAAGGTGAACCTACTGATCTTCATATGAAAATCACAGCAAAATGCACCATTAAAATAATTCAGACTTTAATAGGTCCTTTTCTGAACACTGTACATATAGTGATTACATGTAAGCCTATTTCTGCCAATTTCTGATTGGTTTTGGAGTCCAGAAATACAATCCTACATCAGTATTCAAGGCACGCTTTCAACTAAAATTCAAAATATTACATAGACCTAAATTGTGCGGTTCAAAAAAGAAAACAGGAGCCTTATTCTTGAAGAACATGCTTCAAGGGAGCAGAAGCAAGTTTTCATGACATGGCTAAATAAATAAAACCAGCTATGGACAGGAAGAGAGAGAACACAAGCTAAAATACATGATTTAGCATTCTTACATTCTTCTCAACTGGCTAACATTGAGCTAAAGTAACTGCACTGGGGTGGGAGGTGGAAGTTTTCCTCCCCTGAAGGAGCAGATGGCAGTCAGGTGATTCTGAGGCCCAGGGACCATTCCACTGTGGAGAAGCCATTTTCTCTGGGTGTGAACGACTGAGCTGATGAGCTGCCAGCCAACAGTGAAGCGAGCAGCAACAGGGCAGTCAGGCGGGCAGCAGTGTCTAGCTTTTACCTACCTGTGTCCAGGTGACCATGTCTCTTTCGCTGAGACCCAATGGCTATGTGACTGAGCTAAGTGAGCTTACACAGGTGTGGGTGCAGAGGGTGGTAAGGGCAGTGGGTTCTCAGACTACTGAGGGGGGTGTGTATGCACAGTTTTGTCTAGATTTTACAGTTTTGTTTTACACAGTGATACTTTTACTGTGAGCTTTAAATCGCCTGTTGAACTTCGTATTTGCACTCTTTATTAATGATGAATCTCTAATTGCCTATTGCGTTTACAGAGATATACTTTAGTAACAAGGCCGTTAATGGTTTAATTTTTCTCCATTAAGGCAATATAATTTATCCCAGATCAACATCATAATTAATGATTTTCATTCTCTTATTCTGCCACATGAAAACTACTACTTTTGAACAGTGGTCCCCAACCAGTCGATTACGATCGATAGGTCGATCTCAGAGGCTTGCAGTTGATCTTGACGTGATCAGAGGGGAAAAAAAGTGGTTGTCTATATGTAAAGGTCCCTGCCTACAGTCAATAATAAAAAAAAAAAAAAGCGGCATTTGAAAATATACTGGTGTGCACATAAAGTCAATAGGCCAAATCGGGACTTATTTTTAAGTTAACACACCAATCAGTTACACCATCTGTCAAATTTGATGAAAAAATGAAGGACCATCAAAAAAAAGAGAGCTGAAACCTACGATTTTCATCAGGAATTGGAAACAGAATTTCTTTTACAAGTTTCAAAGACATTTGCCTTATTTGCCATCGAAGTGTAGCTTTGAGTAAATGGGGATATTTGGAATGATAAGACAACACACAGCAAATTTTAAGATTGTTTCCCATTAAATTGCACAATTCACACGAAGAGAGTGGATGAATTAAAGGCAGTTTTGAGAGCCCAACAATTATTTTTTTCTAAACCCATAGCAAATGGGAAAGCTAGCACAAAGGCCTCAATTTGGATTAGCTATCTACAGGCAAAACATAAGCCTTTCACAGATGGTGAATTTCTCAAGGAAGCAATGGTGGTAGCAGCAGACACTTTATTCAGAGACTTTAAAAGCAAAGACGAAATCGCAACAGCCATCAAGAACATGCCGCTTGGCGATACTACGGTGATAAGAAGGGTGAAATCCCTTTCTGAGAACATGGTTCAGAAAATTCACCAAGATCTTGCAGAGTGTGAATGTTTCTCCTTGCAGTTTGACGAATCATTGGACATAACTGATACCCTGGAATTAATTGTGTTTGTTTCCATGACATTCAAAGATTTAACAAAGAAGAAGGACTTTCTAACCCTATTGCCACTCAAATCAAGGACAAATGGCCACGATATCTACACCAAATTCAAAAGGTATGTTCGGGAGAAAAACATTCCGATCAAAAAACTTGTTTCACTCACAACTGATGGTGCATCTTCTATGCGAGGTGTCCATTCCGGCTTTATTGCCCTGCGTAGAGATGAATCAGAATTCCCTCCTTTTGTAAACTACCATTGCGTTATATATTACCATACTGCAGGGGAAGGACAGAGACTTGTCTCACATGATCAGTGCAATTAATGCATTTAAGTCTAAACTGGCCCTGTGGTCATCCCAACTGAAAAACAACACTGTTCACGTTTAAAATCTGGAGAAAGTTCAGCTACAGATCAAACAGAAAGGACTCCATCCCAAATAATTCCAAAATAAACTGGAACATGAATTTAATTAATGTTTTCAGGAAGTGGACAAGATGCAAGATATAGTAATGTTGATCTGAAATCCTTGTCTTCAAATGGACATTGGAGAATTGACAGCAACATTTCAGCCAGTGTTCGAATACCGCAGTGGACTTGACATGGAAATAATCACCATGTAAAGTGATATTGAACTGAAAGTTCAGGCAAAGGACAAATACTTTTGGGGGATTGTAAGCAGGGAGAAGTACCCTCTCCTGATGACATGTGCACTGAAAGTAAAAGACTACTTTGGTTCTACATACCTGTGTGAGATGGCTTTTTCCAAAATGACAATAATCAAGAATAAGTATAGCACAGCTCACAGATGCCCATCCGACAGACTAAGGCTAGCAATGTCAAATTATGACCCAGACTGCACTGCACTCACACAGGCTCACACTAAGAATTGGTGATTATGTGTATGTGTATGTGCATGAATGTGTTTATATATGCATGTGTAGAAGATAGTAGAACGAACTTGAGTGGATGTAGATTTCAAAAGTAGATCTTGGACCGAAAAAGGTTGGGGACCACTGCTTTAGAAAGAGGTTAGAGTATAATTCTTTTTATACTGTATATTTGGCCAAAGAAAGTGAAGAAAAAGTGTAGGGACGGGGCAAACCGTCATCAACGAAAGTGTCTGTGTGTGTACTGTATGTGTATGTCTGTTTATCTGTATGTGTGTGTGTCTTTCTACAAAGTTTTGAGAAGTACATGTTACATGAATCCATTTAGTTATACACGTTTTTGTTATAGGCCACTCCCACTGCCACCATCAATTAGCATGAACAGAAGCACACACCTTCACACACACATACATTTGACCTCCATGCCAAATTTCAGCCTCCTATGGCGAAAACTGTGGCTGCCAAAGGGTGAGGAAATTTTTGTGGACCAACCGACTGACCGAATGATCTATAGAGCTGCTGGTTGCAACTACTGTGGGAGAACCAAAAACAGTGGAAGAAGAAACCGTTTTTCAGGAAACTTAAACTGGAGGATTAAATTTAACAAAAAGCAGCACACACAGTGGGTGCCTCTGGACTGTGATTGGGAACCTCTGGGTTAGGGTATGAGAAGAGCTCACCTCCAGCAGCACCCCCTGCTAGACCAGTGCTGGAGAAGGCCCCCAGGGAAGTGTGTCCGTTGACCAAACGTGGGGCCACCGTCGTAGCCTGGGCAGGAGCCTGAGCCCCAAACAGCGAGTGGAGAACCGAGGGGCCCCCGAGGGGGAATTGGGCCCCCAGGTACTGTCCTACAGAGGCTCCAGAGGTGGAGGAAACGGCTACGGGGCCAGCCACTTTACTGCTCAGGATGCCCCCACTGGCCGCTGCCGAGATGAACAGGTTCTGGCTGCCGGTCTTCAGCTCCCACTCCTTGGAGGGCTTCTGCTTGGACTGCCTATCAGAAACCCCAACTGTGGTGACGCCTACCCGGGTGCTGGGCTCCTGGCTGAGGAAGGGGTTATGGTTAAGGAAGGGGGACCCAGAGGAGTGGTTGGGGCCACAGACAGAGTCCGGGCCCCCCCCGTCCCCCCTCCGCTGATGATGTTGCTGCTGTTTGTGGTCCGAATCAGAGTCGGCGCTGCCCCCGCTCCGGGCTCCGCCCACGCCAAAGGGTGACCCCCCCTGCCTCAGGTCAGGCAGGGGCTGCTTGGGGTCCGAGATGGGGGAGAAGGTGGACTTCCACTTGCTGGAGGAGGTTGAGGAAGAGGATGATGAAGAGGAGGAGATCTCGCTGGCCATGCTGCTGACGCTTCCACTCCCAGACCTTCGACCAAGCAAGCCACCACCTGAGAGAAACACATAGCCACACTGTTTACTACATAGACCTGTACAGCTCATAAGACCTGCCACTGACTGCAGGATGAACCTACATGGGGAGAACGGCCAGTTTTCATTACAGACAATTAAATTATCCTGACAACAACACAACTAATTCATCTTAACAAGCAGTTGTCAACCGGTGAAGTTCAATATGTTCTGGTGCAGCTGCAATGAAAAAAATACATGGAATATTTTGACGAGGAACAGTGGATCCCCAGGACTATGTAGAGTAAAGCTGCTGCTTGACATAAACCTTAGATATTGCACATGACTGAATGTGCAGTCTTAGCTTTAGAACCTCCAACTCTAAAAGAGCACCTGGATATTTTGGTGCCTCGGCTGCCTGCTTCCAACAGTTACCCTTCTGAGGACAGATGTGGTTGGCTTCATAGTTTATGGGGGGGAAAAAAAAAAAAAAAAAAAAACCTAATCATAAAAAAACCCTTACTTTTCCCCCCATGACCTGCCAGAAACCATAACTGACAACTGCTTTAAGAGTGACACATCCCTTGGAAGCTGGGTAAAGTCACACTTCTATACTGTCAGATACTAGTCAAGTACACAGTTATGCCCCTACCTGACAAATGTATATTACATACGTATACAGAGCAATGCAAAGACGAAAGGGCACCACATCCATTTACTGTTAATGGAAAGCTGCCCTTCTGACTTTCAATGCGAGCAGTGAAGCTACAGCTCTCACCTCTCTCACTTTCTCCTTTCAGAGGGACATCTCTGCTCTCTAAGGAGATGGTGGCAATCTTCCTCTCAATTCTGAAATGCAAAACATCAGCTGAAGAAACGCAAAAGGCACTGCATGAACAGCTTCTACCTGCCAAGTGGAGCAGATCAGTGCAACTGCAGATGAACAATGCCAAGGACAGACCTTCAATGTATGCATGGAAAACTTTCTATGGGTGGGCTGCAGGTTCTGCTGGTTTCTGTGCTAAATTCCACATGCAGATCCAAGAAACGAGGTCAGGCCAGAGTTAACTGTGATTGTAATCCAATCAAGAAAGTGCACGGTAACATGAAAACAAACTCACCCTACAGCCCTCCAAGGCTATGAGTGAATTCACTGGTTGAAATAATTCTCAATGCTAACATTATAAATCAGTATTACATATACACGATTAGTAAAACTGATTTTACATCTACAATGCAACAGATTAACATATCCCCAAAGACGTTTGAAATGTAGTTCTCTGTGTGGTACGCAGGCAAAATGGCAGATTTTTGTTTCACTTTAAGTCCCACGGCCAGTTCAGATCCCATCAGATCCCAATTTAAGTGATTTAAGTGTGCAGTAGGGCTGCACGATATCACGGGTGTGATGATATTATCGTCATTTTCATATAATTTAACCACAATAAACATGCATTTAGCTTGATGCGTCTTTAAAAGTGCTTTGTAGCCGACTTCAAATCTACTCTATTGCCTCACGAGAATTGCATAGGCAGAGTCTGCGGCCACACAGAAGCTAACTTGCTGGTGAAAATGGAGAGCAGGACAAGCGCGGCTGCAGATGGCAATGTTAACGGTTTAATCCCAAAAAGAAAGTTGCAATCGGTAAACACAGTCGGTTTACCGACTGATGTGTTCGACAGTTCGACAATTTCTATTTGTATTTGTTGAGAGTCAGCCACTTGTCATTCAGCCTTGAGACTGCAAATTTTATCGGGATATGTTATCGTTATCACCAATATGTCTAAATTGTTCGTGATAACATTTTAAAGGCTTATCGTGCAGCCCTAGTGTGCAGTCAGCTACTTCCACTGGTTTATAAACCGCTGGGTAACAGCAACACAGTAATAATCTTTATACACAATTTGTAGGATGATGACTGAGGAGCACTGTGGTAGAGCATATCACTGAGCTGAGTGCCTGCCCTGGTGGGGTGTGTAGGGACCTAGGTGTGGGGTTGCAGAGTACCGTGAGCTGGAGCTGTCTGCAGGGTACCCCACGTCTTCGTCCTCCGAGCTGGGTGGAGAGGAGTAGCGCCCCGATCCATTGAGCTCCACAGGTCGCTCCCTTTTCAGAACGGGGGGCTGGTCCAGGTCGGGGCCACAGGGACTCCGTCCTGACTGCTCAGGGGATGAGATGGCAGCGATTTCCAAGGGCTGGTTGATGTTGTTCACCTGTCAGCCCAAAACCAGAACTTTATTGTCAGTTCACTGCCAGACTTGTACTGGATAGATGTGTAAGTGTATTTACTTCATCATAACTTCAATCGTCAAAGGCTTTTTAGCATGACTGTATTTCAATGCCTGCGGGCCACACAGGTTTAGGTTTTACCACTGTTCATTAAGGAACTTGTATATCAGTCTAAGTAGTGCAAATAAGCACAGTGCTTTCAGGTATACTTTGCCTTGGCTCAGTATGTGTGTTGACTAGCTCACCATGGAATTGATGTTGAGGGGGGAGCCAGATGGGTGGCTACCGCTGCTCAGGCCAGAGAAGGATCTCCTCTTTGGGGATCCGCTTTGAGGGAGACCCCCAATGGAGCTCCTCTTCCTCCGCCCACGCTTGCGGCCCTCGTGCCCGCCGCTGTGCATGTGCTGTGATCCTGGAGAGTGGTGGTGGTTGCCGTGGTGATGCTGGCTCTGCTTGGTGGAGGAGGAGGATGAGGACGAGCCACCGTGGTGCTGGCGGGAGCCCGAGGAAGAGGAGGAGCAGGAGGAGGAGGAAGAAGAGAAGAAGATGCGGCGCTTGGCCTCACTGTCCAGCGGGGGCTCGGAGTCGGACTCAGGCTGACGGCCAAGCCCAGTCTCAGGCAGGATTCGGGGGGGGCCATCAGCATACTGCAACACACCCCCAGTACCCAGCAGGGGGCTGTAGCTGGAGCAGCGGCCCTGCAGACCCGGCGGGGGGGTGCAGTGGGGGGGCGGAGAGGATGAGGCTGAGTCAGGGTCCAGGGAGAAAGAGCCAGTGTGGGAGCTTCCATTTACCATGACAGAACCAGAGTACCCTGAGAAAAAAATGGGGCACCAAGCAACATGGACCTGACAAAGAGACTAACTCTTGCATAAATATGCTTATGCTACATTTACCATAATGGGCTCCATTTTACAGTACAAACTTATGATACAATTTGCAAAGAGTCTATTATAGTGAATAACTGTGTCAGGTGGTCGAAACACTTTTATAAAACTTAAATTTCAGGTTTATGAAATGACTGATGACTACTTGGCTGCATAAACTGTTTATTTTATTTCATATACATACATATATATATATATATATATATATATACACACACACACACACACAGACACACACATATAATTTAAGTTAACTTGGAGCATTTGCTTAATCCAGAAACATAAATAATCTAAAAAGTCAGAAAACAAAATTTAATTTAGCCCATTTTTGTTGTTTAAAAAGTGACAGTTTCCATTGCAGCGCTTACACATTCTGGACTGTGTTTATAAACCATTTCAGAATAGGACAGCCAAGCAAGGACCAGTTTTGCCTTTCAGCTCATAATGAATGAGACAGGAGAAACCTGACCTTGGATCAGTGCTCCAACTCAGATGTTAAGTGAAGGAAGGCCTGGATGTTTATTAGGAAACAGCAGTATCCTGTCAGGTCATAACCGCTTCTGATGCAGCTATTACCTGAGGTTGGGGTGTGGGGCTGCTTGCCGTTGCTCTGCACTGTTGGGTCACGAGAAACTGGACTGGGAGTGCTCCTCTGCAGAGAAATATGATTATTATTATTAATTAATACTACTACTATTACTACTCCGGTCAAAATCTTAATCACTTTAGCTGTTCTTACCATTATCAATGAAATAAAAAAAGCAACTAGAGTCAAACAATTACAAAAATGTATCAAGATCATCATGAGACAGTGTGTGATAGCACTCTCAAGACACATCATCTTTGGGAAAGGAGACCCAAAACCTCTCATCTCAACACATGCCATATGAAAACATCCTGGGTATTGGCCTAGAAAAATGATCAGCTTGGCTTGAAGGGTACTTGGTTGACAATGGAAGTCTTGTTGGACTGAAAGAGTAAGTGGCACAGTCTTTTCACCAAAGGTAAATATTTACATTTACAGCCTTTACCACTCCTCTGTGTGCTTACTAATCTACCAATTCAAGGCATGCCAGGTCCAAATAAGGAAGTCTGATTTGCTGTGTCAATTTAAATGAACACTTCTCAAGTCAAGACCTCTCTATGATAAATGTAAATGAATGCAATAACATTGACAGCCCCAAATATGAAAAAATAAGAGGAAACTGAACACCACACATCAAGAAGCAACAGTTTTCATAAACACATGACAGGATCAATAAAACCATAAAGAGGAGAAGTGAAAATAAAATGGTGGCTGGCTCTAAGTGAGAATGTGTGGAATGTGTGCAGACGATGTGTGAACAGACAGGCACCCACCAGCCTTTCGGCCCGGCTGGGCAGCACCACGCTGGCCAGGGGGATGCTGACAGGCAGCTTGCTGGGGTGCACGGTGCTCAGGGGGATACTGATGGGCAGGCTGGTGATGGTGTCTCCAGGGCCTGCGGGGCTCTTCTCCTTACAGGCCTGAGGGGGCAGAGAAACACTGCGTATGACACGTGTGCATGTGCATGCAAACACTACGACACTCACAAGAGCAAATGAAACACAATGTCATGTGTGAGCCACATGAATGCACAAACAGACACACAGACGCACACAGACAGCCAGACAGACACAGACTGCTTATCACAGGTGTTGGCCTGAGTATGACAGGGGAGAGGGAACATGGCTGGACACAGACAATGAACAGCACAGGGGCAACGTTACCTTCTCTGCAGGTTTTGGTGTTGCATTCTGTTGCGTATCAGGAGAGCTGGGTGACAGACAGCTTTGTTTTATCCCTAAAGGAGGTGGTGACACCACTCCAATTTCTCCCCTGCAAAACAAACCACTGTCACCCTAGAAACATGCAAACCTGCCATGCAGGCCCACAGTACCACAGCATTAACCAGAAAGTACGGCATAACTGGTAACAACTGTAGCTCAGTAGCAGGAGCTTTATGTGAGCCATTTCTTTTACTTATTGCACTGCTTTGTGTTTCAGTAAACACTAACCCACCCAGCTTGTTTGTACGGTTGCATGCAAAAGCTCCCACTCCAATGTTTGTGTATATTGCCTATTTGAAAACTTAAGATCACTAGCTTGTTGCAAACTGTTGTGTTTAAAAATAAAGCATTTTAACTACAACAGTTACATTTGTTTTGCTCAGTTTATTTTTCATGCACAACTTTTTGAATATTTTTCATTTCATAAACAGAAAGTCAAGCAAGGTATACACAAACCCTGGATGTGAAACTGTAACTAGAAGAACCTATCCAAAAAAAAACCATATGAGGTTTCCCAGATTTTCATAAAGCTACAAGTTATGTGGCCCCAATGGACCTTGGTAAATGATTTTATATATTTATTCTAAAATATCTGACATTAGTGCGCTGAATTATTAAGAAGTGTAGTTAGACATAGATAATAACATTAACTCACTGAGGTAGATCTTGGAGAAGAGAAACAGAACTGCATATGCAAGACCTCTGAGGATGGAAAAACAGAAAACTTGTAGAGGTGCTGTATCTGACCTGTGGATGGTGGCTCCTGGGCTTCGGAAGGGGGCGTTGCTGGGTTCCTGGTTGAGGTGCCGACGCAGGGCGATTTTGGCAGGTGAAAAGCGGGTGTAATCAGGCAGAGGGTGGTGGCCCAGCTGGCGGTGGCGGGCGTCAGGGGTGGGTGGCACAATGTCATGCTCAGGGGAGATGGGCAGGTACCGGGAGAGGAGCTCGGCCTTGCCTCCTCCCCTCTCACACAGTGGCGAGGCCGTGCCATTGATGGATAGTTCCGGGCTCAGCCCATTCATCCCTGCATGGCCCAGCCCCAGCTTGGGCGTGTCGTGATCCTGGGGGGGCCGCGGGTCCAGGCTGGGGAGGCTTTTCCGGTAAAGGGACTCATCGCATGGGCTGTATGACTTGAGCTGCAGCAGCTCCTGCTGCCTCTGGCTTTTCTCCAGCTCCACTATACTAATCTAGAATAAACCACCAGGGGGAGCCGTTACTCAGTTCAGCTGAACAGACAGAAAACCCTTGGTATTCATGGGACTTGGATTCCTGGGATCCCCACAAATACCAAAAATGGTGAACAACTTATGTGGCCAATATTTACTAATACTCAACAGTCACAATTTGTGGATGTTGGCAAGAAACTATCACTTTCATTTTTTTGGTTCATCAACAAATTGAACATTTAAAGCATTCTTGCCAAAAACCATGAAATTCTACATAAATATGAACATTTAAATTTAAGCCATTAGTGTACTTTATCACTTCATTTTTCTGAATGTTTTGCAAATCTATCCAAAAATAAGTGAGTACACAAATTCCAAGGTTTATTGTACAACCATCCATCTGTGTGTACCACTGTTTCAATGATTATTCGCTCAATTATTTACTGATTTCAACACATTTTCCCTTATTACCAAATTTTATTTAACCACGAAGGTTGCAAATCGTAACCAGTGTTGCAAAGTGTGTCTTTACTTCCACCGACCCAAGGCATGACTAGTGCACACTTCTACAGAGATGTATTTCAAACCAGATGAATGCACATGACCTGTTCTGACTGGTGACAGGCAGATGTGGTGTACAGGGGAGGTTGGGGTGCAGCTACCTGCAGTTCCAGGCAGTGGCGCTGTTTCTCTGAGATCTGCTTGCGCAGTTTCTGCTTCTCTTTCTGCAGAGTCTCCAGGCACAGAGTGCTCCAATCCAACTTCAGCTCCTCACAGCGAGATTTCAGCTATATACACATGCAGGTACCCACAAAGACATAAATGCATATAGTTACATGAGTGTACACACACACACACACACACACACACACACACATACACACACATACACATACATACACATACACATACACACACACACACAAAAAAATTAGTCACTTTCCACCAGGAGAACAGCAGATGTATGGCACTGAAACTGCAGCAATCCAAGTGATGACAGGTAAAGTAGCTTAATTGTCTGTGGTTAAAACAGAAGCAATTGGAATAGAAGTTTCCCAAAAGTGGTAGCTATGCAATGCTAAACTGGCCCAGCGGGTCAGTTCTCACCAGCAGCAGACTGTGGTCTCGCAGCTCAGCGTTATCCCTCTCCAGCTGCTTGGTCTGCTCCTTCAGCTGCCTGTTGTGGGCAGCAATCTCTTTCTGGGCCTGGAGCAGGTCATCCAGGGTATGAGCCTTTACCCCAAGCTGGCAGCAGAGGTGGACAGAGAGTTGTGTTAACTGGCACCACAGATTCTAGACTCACCAGATACTCAACTCCCCTCATTCTCTCACTGCCCCACAGTCTTGTGGGTATTGGCAACCTGAACACCATTATTCAAATATGAAATAAATACTACTAAAGTTAATCAGCATGCCCCTTATCATTTATTGCAGCCAGTTAATGCCTTGCCAATACAAACATGGGACTTCTACACTGCACACATTTGCAGGGCTCATATCTGTGACCCAAGCCAGACGTGCTCCGGAGGCACTGTGCTTAAAGGTGGCCCCTCATTATTCAGCCCAACACTGTCCCAGTTTGAAGCACCAGTCTGTTTCTCTTCTCCTACTTCTCCTTAGATGTTCCTACACAAAGCTCATTGTTTAGACAGCACTGCTTCAGTCACCAAGCAGGTGGATTAATTGATCTAATTTGCATTTTTTGAAAGGTATAACCCTGGAACATGTAAAAATTGCATGAATTTGAATTGAGGAAAAGATAAGGTGACAAACTCTGCAATATTTTGAGAACTAAATTTGCTGGCCACACCTTTGTGTTTTCATGTACACACATGCATATCATCAGTGTGGTTAAAAAAAATCATGTGTAAAACAGGGCTCCTTACTCAGACAATTTGACATGGACTAGCCCATAATAAAGAAAGCTGGAGCACTCAGAGCTCAGGACAAAAGACACTTTAATGAACAGGGAGACTGATGTTTCAGCATGTCCGAATAAGGAGCCCTGTTTTACAGTTTGATTGTCCTTGCTGTTCAGCAGCTCTCTAGTCCGCTTTTGTACAGTGGGCTTGGAGTGCATTGAGTACCCCCTTTTTAAAAAAAAAAAAATCATGTGTTACGTATGTATTGTTTTTGAGTTTAATGACTAAATAGTTGTGCACTGTCCATGCTTCATGGCACTTTGTGACTATTTCATTTTTAAAACTCATGTCATAAACTTGTCTGAAGTAATGTAATGATAAAACATTTTTTGGTAGTAACAGAATAATTACATTTCCTTACCTCCTCCAGTTTGGCCTGAAAGAGTCCTTTTATCTTGTCCTTATGGGTTTGACACATACTGTACAGCTGCTCTGCCTGGCCAGTCAGCTCACTGTGTCTGAGCTGGGGGGCAGACAGAGAGACAGAGGAGGAGGAGGGGAGACATACACAGTGGTTAAAGCCAAATCAAAAAGAAGAAGCACAGGCTCATAACTCCCTGCAGGTCAGCCTGCAGACAGAGGATGAGAATGGCCATGTGAATTAGACTGTTAAATAATTCACATCAGGCCAAGCGTGACTCTGAAGGAGAAAGGAAGGGTAGCGATCTTGAGGAAAACATTAAGGAATCATTATTCTGCTTCCTGGTGTTCCCTGAGAGGGTGGAAGGTGGACAAAAATGATGTAAAGAGAAAAGGTAGAGAGAAAGAAGCAACACCAAATGAATAAAAGATGAAGCATGAGAAAAGATGGTGCTAATTAAACACTGGCCAATTGGGGAAGGGCAGCATGTGAAAGGGGGACAAAGCACAGGGACAGTCAAATTAAGATCACTTACCTTCTCCTGCTCCAGAACTTGCTGCAGATTAGTGCGGTACTGAGGTGTCTTCATGTATTCCATGAACTGCAGATACTGATCCTTAAGGTTATCTGTGGGGATTAAAACACAGCATTGTCACATACACCACTATCCCCACTTGTGCACCAATGTGTAATTCACCTATCAGATTCCAGTCACAGAAGGGCTGTGCTGTTTTCTGGTTTGATTTATGTCACTAAATTGATCATTTTTATACCTTCCCAAGATATAAATGGAATGCTGACTGAAAGGAAAACACAAAAACCAAAAGACACCATAGTCCTCCTAGAGTTGACTTGAGTAGAGTTGAGTCCAACAGCAATGAGTGGAGACGGTTTGGTGATGCTGACTGTTGAGAATGGGGAGGGGGCGTTGGTCTTACCCAGAAGCTGCTGCAGTGCGGGGGGAGTGGGGCCCAGGAGAAGTTGCCCAGGTGTATAGTGCTGAACTTTGGGAGGTAGCTGGTAGAAGGGACTTTGAGGTGACCTGTATGCATCTGTAAAGAAGACCAGTGAACATCAATCATCTACACTAATTTTGGGAGGCGATTTGAGTGAGAGAAAGGGGCCTTCGATTGTTTTCTCTTTTTTCGAAGTACTACACTGCAGTGGTTTGGTTCAGATAGAAACTTTGTGAGCAGAAGAGACAGGTCAGTCTCCAAATGAAACTTCTTCAAATGTTTCAGAGTCCACAGCAAAAGTAACAGGACACAAGTTAAATGATCACTTCCATTACAATGAATTATGATTTAGTTGAAAGGATCCAGCTCATAGTTAACTGTGGTATTACATACTTCTTTAAGAAGAAACTTAGAGGCTATAGCCACTCCCAGAGGACAGTGTAGTATCGTTTATTGTCATCCTTACAGTTGCAGAATGTTAAAACCTAGTCTTAGAGAGCCTTTGTTTTGAGATTATGTTTAAATCCACAGTCAATTTAATCCCATGGACAGGTGTGTGGGCTCTTTTGCTAATGAATGACTTGAGTGAAACTTGAGCCCTGAGGCACACCAAACTGACACCCCGGTCTTTGTGCCAAAGGGAGCTGAGCCTAAAGAGTGTAAGAAAGACCTCCTCACCCTGAGGGGGCGCTGCTGAGAGAGTCTTGGCATGCAGCAGATCCAGGGCGCTCTGGCTCTTCTTGCTCTTGCGCTCGGTGACAGCAGCAGCCGTGGCAGGGGCCTTCTTGGGGCGCCCGCGCTTCCTGCTGCTCAGTTTGCGGCTCTTGTTCATGAGCCGGGCCCGGCGAGGCTTGGGGGAAGGCTTGACCACCGCCAACAGTCCCGGCCGCTCATCCTCCCCACAAGAGTCCTGACAGACACACACAAACAAACATTTTTACTTACAGCCCTGTTCCACCCACTATGAGTAGGGAAACAGGATGACAAAAAAAGAACTCTTCTCCAGGTTTTAGGGTGGGCAGAGTACGTAGTTTACATGATACTTCAGACATTGCATCCAATGTATGTAATGTATATCACTTTTACTGAAATTCCATTGACATGTCAGAATAACACACTGGCACGGTCCAGATTCTCATTGGACAGTGAACAGACCAGACATATAAAACATGCCTCTTCTCGGTTTACGTTCTAGCTGCTTGTTTGAATAGCACATTCACTGAGTTACTGCATTTGGTTAGGAGATGTTGGTCGTATGCCAAAAAAAGTAGGCGAATTTATCAGTCTGAAATGGAATTGCTTTCAACAAGCTAATGCCAGTGAGGTGGTACACTGGGGTACAAGAAGACTCATTTTCTAAATGTTGGATATGTGATAAGCACACTACATTGCTGAATGAGGCGTGTTTAGCAACACGGCCTACTACAAGTGGCCACAGAAATATCAGGATTTCTGTTTTAACCTGATAAAACTGAAAACATGACATCCTTTCTTCATTGCAGAAGCCTAAATGCAAGTAACACCATTTTTAGATTTCCAAACCTACTGAAATTGTGGATTCCAGTCCATGGAACACATGGTAAAGATACTGTTCGCAGCATGTGAACAGTTTCACATATGGTATGTGAAATAGCAGGGGCTGAATGTCAACTGAAGCAAGAGGTTGCAGTGGAGAGAATCTAGTGACATGGAGTTTGGGGTGATGGGAAATACACTGAGAAGGAAGAAAGTCTTTTTGACTTGTGGATTTACCTTGTGCTCCTTTGCCTTGGTTGGGGTTGTGGTGTTGCTTTTACTGTCTTTGTCTTTCTGTTGACGACGCCTAGCTGCCTCTTGCTCCTCCTGAAAGACACAGAAACCAGTTACTTCACACAGCCTTCCATATCAAGCACTGGTCTAGAACTGACAGGCACAAGACTGCCAACCCACTTTCTATAAGTATGATCCAAAAAGGAATCTGTGCCTTTGATCACTGTGACAGCTGGGACATAAACTGGAACAGCAGAAAGAATATAATCAAAAAAGCAAAACTTACCCTGAGTTTAGGATTTTTGAGACTAGAAAAGTAGTTTTCAAGCTGCAAAAGAAAAAGTAGTGAATTAAGAGTGGCACCAGTGGCTGGTATGGTTACAGTTGTGGTGTAGTTACTGAAGCCTGAAAGCCAGAGGACCTCCATTCCTGTAGCCTGGAGGTGTACAGCAACTGGCTATGCTTCACCATGGGAAAACAGCAGACAAGCCCATTAAACTCATTGGTCTTTTTGCTCTGTAATGCTACCGTGATTCAAAGAATATCTGAAGTCTCATGAACTGAGCAAAGGTCAGCTCCACATTATTCCAGTGGGAATAGGCAATATGTGATTGATGTCAATGTTAAAAGTTATTTTTAGAAAAGGGTCATGGATCCAGGTACATTCAGTCAACTCTGTAGAGTAAACCTGGTGGAACATGCAGGCAAAACAACAAGTCAGCTGGAAGGACTTACTATGGTGCGGTCTATTGTATGCAGGTAGTAAGAAACCGGCTTCCCAGTCCAGGATACAGAGCCCCTTAGAGGAGAGAGCTCCACCACTCGCATGATTGTGCCAATGTCTGCAGAGAGGAGCAAACACACACAAACACAATCACCACACGCAATGCTCTCCTCAATCACAACTCTCAGTAGTGTGACTGAGTACAGCAGTACTTTCCCTGTATAAATAAATACCACTTACAACCCAATTATAAAAAGGTTACCACCATTTCCTACTGAGACTTACCACTCAAGTTTCGACTGTTAATTCTAAAATTTAGAGGTGCAAAAGGTTTTGAGGATACGATTTTGCCACCTGAGGAGAAGAATGGAACAAAGGTCATTGGGATTGTAAAACACTTTACATTATTTACATTTATAATGACCAGTCAGGAGCTTCAGAGGGTATTTTCAAACAATAGAGTTTCCCAAAATCAGCCAAACACAATATATTTGTATTTTAGTGTGTATAGACAATAGAAACCCAAAAGTCAATACATGCAATGATTTAATTTACATTTAAATGATTTCTCCCATTTAATACAAAAAGAATGTGTATATCAGCAATCCTGAACTCAGCCAGTCATAATCTTTTGTTAATCACCTGTACATGTGTAGGTACCTGTCCTCTTAAGTAAGCAATATCATGCTCCAGTACAATGTTCCTACCTTTTAAACTTTATCATGAAAGACAGTGCACAGCCATTTCCTTGTTCTCTTTACCTAGAATTCCCATAGCTCACTGCAAACTCAATGTATACGACTATGAAATAGTCACGAAAAGCTTGATGGGAACTGTATCATTCAAAAGTGCGGTTTTACTAAGCATGACTTTTAAAAAAGGTAAGATTTATAACTAACAAAAAGCAAATTGAGCTACATTTGGCTTAAATAACAATCAAAACCAGCCTAAGTGACAACATACGGATTGAACTGTGTAGAGAATTTTTGTTTAATTTGAGGCAGGCTGAAATTAGCATAAATACAAAGCATGATCTCTGTAGTGTCTAAAACCATCTTCGTTATAATATTGGCCATTTTCACATTGAGACAAGCATGGAGGTCAGAACCAAGACTATGTCAAAGGGCAAGAGGTCAAGAGTTTAGTTTTCTTGTGCTGACACAGCTGCTGCTAATTACACTGGGGATTTGCTCTTGATTCCTCTGGTGAAAAGCAGCTATGTAAATAAGCATTTGCAATTATAATCATGGCTCATTGAAACTGATTAAGAAACCTGCACCATCTCATCCAAGATGGTATAACTAAGGTCTTTACTGCAAATCAAGTTTAGTTGTTTAGTTTAATCTATTATTTTAGTGATGGAACAAAAACTTGTACCCAGACTAGCCCCTCTTCCACAAGTCTGGAGGACACTGTGGTATACTGTTCACGTGTAACCTGGAAACAGGATGGACTGACAGTTAAGACCGAACAGCTGGGGGACAGACTTACCTTCCTTCATGTTGGCAAAACGTTCTTTCAGCTGGTGATCCACCTCGGGACCAAAGGCAAAGTTGTTCACAAAAATAACACTGTGAGAGAGCAAAACAGGTTATAGCTATAGACATCATTGGAAATGAACAAAAGACAGAGCGAGACAGAGACATATACACAATGCAGTAACGCAACACATCAAATGTGAAAGCAATGTCTGTGAAAACAGATGAAAGAAAGAGGATGCGAACTAAAACTGCCACAGATTACGTTAGTGAAGTAGGTCTTTTACTAGCTAGTTTTTAATGGTGTCTCAAGTTTTTCACTGTCTGTTTTGGGAAGCGATTATGTATTTGGCTTTGTATTTTGTGTACCTCCCTCTCTCCCACAAAGATTTTCAGTTTTTACAGACCAGGAAGGGTTGGGAATCTCTCTCAGTCTCGATATGGGAGCACCATCCATTTGCAGTTTCATGAAACCTAAATCTCCAGTCACTGATGGTGCTGCCTCCACAACTCTACCTTGTGTTGGCGATCCTTTCTTTCCACTCCTCAGACAGGAAATCTCCTCGCTCCAACTTTAAGACGAACATAAAAAATTGTGAGCTGGACAAATCTCAATGAGTCAAGCTGCAATCCTCATTGACTGACAGTGCTGAGGGGTCTTCACTTACCGTGTATTCCCCATGTTTCTTCCCGTACCACTTCATCCATTTCTTAAATTCTCTATCCATTGACTGCAAGGACAGGGGAGCAAGACGACAAGTTTAGAGTCCACCACTTTCACAGGTACATTGTGAATACAACAGTGTTTTTTTTTTTTTTTCTTCAATAAATGCCTGACAGTACTCTGATGTCGTTTAAGGCATTTCTGTTTACTGTGGTGCTCACACACTACTCCATGTTTCATGCAATGACTAACATCATAAGTTGTGACACTGACAATTAGATGTCATCTCTGCTATTTGCCTAACCTTTCTGTATGCCATCTGTAAAGTTTGTGTGGATAATACTAAATGTACAGTTTCATTTGTGTGTCAGTCTTAGCCCCACTCATATATAATATTCTCAACTACTGTAAGAGATGCTGTGGCATTACCTCTGCATAACTGGCTGGGATGTCTGCCTTCTCAACGCCATAGTAGTGTTTACAATTTGTTGCTGCTGCAACCTGTAGCACTACCTGTCCAACACCTGTATAAAAGAAGTAAATAGTTTAACGCCGTAACATCTCAGGGACAGGAGAGTAGACACTAATGAGATGGAAGTAGGGGAAGACGATTGGGGGGATGGGGGGTACGGACCACTGCCTAGGTCCACAAAGGTGTCGTCCTCCATCATCTCCATCTCATCGATGATCTGGGCCACCAAGTCAAAGGAAGTTTCCCCATACACCTCGGGGGAAAACGGCTCGTAGTTGTTGAGCTTCTCAGGGTCGGTGACTGAGTGGTTGTACACCTGCTGGAGGATGTGCCGGAGCAGGCCATTGGAGGGGCGTTTGTTGAGTTTCATGGGCTGAGTGGTGCCTTTCCACTGCAGAAAACACACAAACAAACAAAGGCAAACTGTGAGAGCATGTGTGAGGACAGACATTTACATTATCTGACATTTCAGTTAAGTTTAGCTAAAGCTTACAAATGGTAAAGACTGTTCTTTAATCTCTATGATCGACATTTAGCTGTGATATAATTCAATAAGAGAACCATCAATGGTGTATATTGCTAACTAGTCAACAGATCCAGGAAAAATAAATGAAAACAGACCACCCACCCTTCCACATTTTAAAAATCAAATGCAAACATACAGGCTCATTATTTTCCTATTTTCCCTGAAAAAATCTTGAATTTAAAATTTAAAAAAAAAATTAAAACCATCTGGCACATTAGATAAGCAGGGAAAGTGCTACATGCAGAGGAAAAGGACTGACGCTCACACCACTACATCCGTATTGGTAGAATAACATGTTGAGATCACAAAGTTGCCGTTTCTCCAGAAGGATTAGAAATTCTTCATCGGAAATTGACATTTAACTTTTGAAGGAGGATATTGGTATTAACATGAAATTCAGTTATGACATCTTAACTGGAGCCAATTCCATATCACTTGTAAAACATCTCCAAAAAATATGTTCACCCTCCCAAACCACTGATTTCTGACTTTTAACGTTGGCTTAATACCTCTATGATTAAACAGTATACAAAGTACAGGAAAATGTAATGTTAACTATGAACTACAGGGCTGAGAAAAGCACATTTGTGAAGACACTGAGGGTTTTCAACATCTCACAGACCAGGGTGTGAGCAGGGAAACAGAGAACAGAGAGTAGCAACAGTGCTTACACCCTGACAGATATAGGTATAATGTAGACTTTGTCCCTGAGGGGAACTTTGAACTGAAAGCACACTGAACCATTCCAGCTACACCCTTTAAACAGTCAAACAAATCTAAATTACTGTACACAAAGCAAACATTAAACATATTTGAAGCCTGGTTATACTGCCCATGTTTCAACTCAATGTGTCCATACATTTTGTTCCACTTTCACTATCTGCAGGAGTATCTCAACCCAGACTGAAAAGTCTTAAGCCGGTTCTCTGTCAGTAGTATTCCCAATGCTGCGTACGTGGACCAAGCAGGCAAGCACATGTAGATGTGTTTTTGTGCACATTTCCACTCTCACACATCTCCCATAAAAGATCATAGCAGAAAGGAACCAGAAAGCTCTTTGTGCTTTTTCTCTGCATTACCGCAGGAAGTAATGCAAGCAAGCAAGGTAAACAAGTAAAATAAATGCATTAACTGCCATTTCTATTCCAGTCATATTATTATGCAGACAGCATCAGAACACAGAGAGTTACTCCCTATCTGCATTCAGCGAAAATGCTATTTGAGCTCTTCTACCAGCTTGCTACTTCAGGGTGAGCAGACAGACAATTGAGCTAATTTCCAAACATTCAAGTAGGGATAAAAAACTAACAACCAACAACCCAACTATAAAATGAGTCTGCAAACAACATAGTCAAGTCACCATTTTTTTCTGGTACACTGCATGAATCAGATATATGAGGCCAGATTTATGAAGGGGATGGTCTTCCACATGCTGACAGGTTGAGTGATGTTGTACCTAGAAGCTATCCACTCGTATTTCAATGACCCCGGGCACAAAAACAAAAATCCGTCTTTATCACTGCTGCTCACGCAATGCCTTTAGATCCACTTATCTCACACCAAGATGTTTTGGATAAGAGTGCCTGCTAAACAAAAGCAATGTCATGTAGTCCCTGTCAGATACCATATCTCCATAGCTTTTAACGTCAGATTCCATATGGACAGATACAAACAGGGATGGAGGCTGGAGCAGTTGGAAAAGACACAGGGATCAGGAAATTGCTATGACACAGTTATGCCTGTGTGGTAAATGCCTGTGGACTCACCAGTTGGTGGATGCTGTCGATGGCTCGATTATACTTGTCACACAGCCTCTGCATGCTCTCGAAGCTGAAATAAAAAGCGAAACACCACTCGCATTACAATCAAGCCAAACACATAGGCTGGAACAGCAAACATTCCAACTAAAGCAGGGGTCTGACTCTTGCTAATTAATTTGGTAAATACTCATTTTCAGACCTCAAACACTTCAGCCAGAGTTAAAGGACATGGGTATGTCACAAGCACAGACACTGACAGCTTTTGCTCTTTGACAGCTAACAGCAAGAGAGAAAATCTACAGCCTTAAACTAAAATACAAGTGACTAATCAGAAACAGACCCGAATTAAAGCAAAGGCTCCCTCAAACACTTAGCGGCAGCATACTTCACTACCTGGAAAAAAAGTGTCCTTATGTGGTAGTTCAAGTGATTCATCTAAATCCACCTGGCAGCAGGAGAACAAACTGGTAAAGCTAGAAAAGCTGCAAAAACTTGACCCAAATTTGAACCCTGTGCTGGATAATGACATCTCCGGACATTTGTGTGTGTGTTTTCACTGAGTGTATAACACCCATAACTGTAGCTGGGGTGGAGAAAGTGCCTTCGCATGGCTGTATCTTCCTACCACTTTTAGCAGGGTTGAAGTGGGAAGTAAAGTCAAGTCTTTATGTGCACCATCTAGATCCAAAAGCTGGGAGACTGAGTGCACCATCATGGAGTGCTATATGTGGGGCCCTGGGGTGGAACACAGGGGGGAAGGAGCATGGTGCATCTCATTGCTGGGAGTTTCAGTCCCAGCTGTGCCAACACTGCCACTGGAGTTCCACACTGGTGAGGCAGCTGGCAACTAGCTCAGCCTCCCAGAGGTAAATAATAGAATAAGGCGCTAAAACTAATCTCATCGCTCCCTGGCAACCTACCTCATCTTGAACCTCCAGATGAATCACATGGCTAAGTACCTTAGTTAGAAGTTAATGAGGGGTCATTTTGGCTGGAGTGTTGAGCATGCAGCCTGCCAATACACAGACCTCTATTGTTTTATGGAATGGATGCTTCAGTTATCAGGCATTTGTGAGCAATTTCAGTGCCCACAGCAGTAAATTTAAAAAAAGTCTTGGATGTCCTTGGATGTTTATTACATCATATTTAAATGTAAAAAAAATATATATGCAATGAATTACAATGAGCCATTACTTCAGAGAAAAAAGCTGCTCACCTTTTGGTGTCATAGTCGATGAGGACATAGTTCTCCATAGCCAGTTTGAGGTCAGGGATCTCCTCACACACCCACCTGTTCAGACAAACACAGGGCTTTACACACTAACCTTTCCAGAAAGCTCCACAGACAGCACAGGAGTGACAGGTTACTTACCGTATGGTTTCGATGATTTCATGAGCAGCGTCATGGTGCTTATCCTGAATGAAGGAAAGGAAAAAGACAAATACAAGTGCAGAGTCAGTTTTTATTGACAGATATCAAAAGACTGATTCAAACGCTCCTGCTGGTGACTACTATATGGAATAAATTAATGGGTACATTAAAGAGAGATAACATTTATAAGTTCTTCAAGTTTAAATCAACATAAGCACTGTATCATTAAGCTTAATGGCACTGGACAAGCAAAATGAAAAGAATTCATGGCCATTCTGATTTTCTAGAATTTTTGTGTGATATGGTTTGCTGATCTCAATATAATTGAGGGAAACTGCATTTTGTGATCATCGGTTCAAATTCATATATGCCATATGCTTTTTCTGCTTCTTGCTAAAATTAAAAAGTTAGTGTCCTCAACTTGTTTAAAATATAATGATCTATTAATAGCTCTGGAAATGAAAATGAAGTTCCACACAGGTATCGCTCTGAAAGTCCCCAGTCCAGACAGGCAGGTCAGACGAGGCCAGCTCTCAGTGCTTTAATCCACACCAATGTGACAGCAGCATCTGCCCATGCAGCAGCTCAGCAAGGAAGCCTGAGAACAGCAGAGTGAGCCACCAAACTACAAGACACGCTGCACGTCTGAGACAGAGTGAGAAACAACACACAAAAGAGACTGTGAAAAGACTGTGTAGGAGTGAGAGAATAGGTGGAAACACAAGTGAAAGGGTGAAAGCAAGCAAGAGACAGGACATACAGACAGACAGGAGGACGGAACTCCTATCCCGGGTCCTGACTGTCTGTGCGGACAAGCGGCTGCTCCCCTTGCAGTGCCTGCTCCAGTGCAGAGCTGAGCCGTTGCAGAGGCTGCCGAGTTCCAGCCGTTCCGCTGGCTGACCCACTGACCCACTTTTCTGCTTGCTGCCCCGGCAGCCAGCCGGGGCTCTCCTGGCCAGGCCTGGCCTGGCACACGTGCCCCGATTACAGCCTTCCCACTGCCTGCTCCTTCACAACCACCACCCCGCTGTCCTCCAGTCTCCTACCCACTAAACACTGCTCCCAAAGCCCCTCCACCACCGCTGGAATAACACAGCGTCTGTATTCTACAGACTGAGACCAAAATCTTATTTAAAGCACAGAGCTCGGGCTGCAGCAAGTAAAGGACTTATTACTTTATAGAACAGAGTTGTAATTACATGTATGGGTGTGAGCACAGAAGAATAGTGTGCACACTGGCAGCCTCTTTACTGTGTGCACACTTGCATGTGTGCGATAGCAACATGCATCATGCCAGCTTCTCCAGAAACAGTGCAAGGGTGTGTATGAGCAGGGATGCCTGCGATGTGTTTGAGGTGTGGTTGTGTGTGGGACAGCACCATGCCTGCTGACAGCCTCATCATGTGGTGTTTGCGTGAGTGAGTGAAAGAGAGAGAGCCAGGTGTGTGGGTGGTCGTGTGTTGTGTGTGTGAGAAAGAGAGAGGAGCAAGCAAGCATGTGTGTGTTTGTGTGTGCGCACAAGGTGTGTATGAGAGCCCTCGGGAGAGCCTGGCCTGCGGCTCACGCACAGACGGCACGCAGTAACACCATCGTGCAGCTAAAAATAACCCTGGACTGCGAGAGCGAAAGACAGAGAGAGGCTGGGCGGCAGCCAGCGCTCCTCACCTCCCCCTCTGTCGTCACGGCAGCAGCCGCCTGCGGAAGTGACTCACACCCTCGATTTGTCCTAACTTGCAGTGTCACGCCTCTCTACTACGCCACCCTCCCGTCCTTAGGACAAATGAGTAATCAATGGCATCACAACCACAAACCACACCGACGCACAGCAAAGTGCCCACAAATCTGCCACTCCTGAAGGAGGTCCTGTGACGCAGCATCTCAATGGCCTGCTTCCCTCATTCTCTTTACTGCAGCACAGTTTTTGTCATCACCCTTCTGTTACAGATAATAAAACAGGAATAAGGCTGTCATGATGTCACCTTCCTGGATGAAAACAAGAGGAGATCAACCAATCACTGACTATGCTGGTAATAGCCCAACAGAACAACGGTGACAGTGATTGGTAGATAACTTTAGGCTATACTTCTGTGTTCAGTCTGGATATCAGTCAGGACGTATAGCTTGAATTATCCACCACTCACCGTGACTACGGTTGTTTGTTGTTAATAACATACCCCCTGACTGGTGAAGCTCCACTCTCTCCACTTCCACCAGGTAGGCGACATCAAAACAGTCTTATCCCTTAGTTTGGGTCAAGAATCTGTACTCAGTAAAAGTACTGAAAGTCCCAGTCGCACTGCTATCAGCACTCACAAGCAGCTCTGCCAGGCCATGAGCCACCACCAGCCAATGACAGCGCATGGTCAGCGCGTGGTAAACCAGGGAGTTTTCCAGCATGTTGTTACAAGCTGCTGTGAATCACGGGGTGTGTGAGGGGTTTTGATGACTCAGTGACCGTGATGCAAAAAACTGCATGCTGTTGTGGGCGTGGAATTGCACGCACTTGTGGGCGGTAGTCAACAAGAAAAAAAAATGCCATGTCAAAACCAAGGCTTTGTCAACTTTGCTTACCTCCCACCCCCACCCCCACCCCCACTTCTTTTCACCCAGAAACTCTTAAGGCCAAAAGACAATATGGCAAATATTTCCCCAGTTCAAGAGGTGCTCGTCATATGGAAGCAGTTTAGGATGATTTAGGTCCACAGATGTGGACCGTGTGTGTGTGTGTGTGTGTGTGTGTGGGTACGCATGTGAGTGAGTGTGTAGGAGCAAGAGAGAGAGAAACAGGATGTCTGAATGTGCACACTGTTCCTGCATGTGCTTTTTTGGATCCTCTATGCGCTTGTGGGAAGAGTGGCAATGTATACACAATGCCCATACTGTGCAGCAGGCTGTGTTGAATGTGTACTCTGGAGGGTGGGAGAGCCTTGCTCACATTGTGCCACCATGGAGGAGAGCGACTGCAAAGTACAACACTGCTGACTCCAACGTGCACTGCTCAAACGATTTAAGCGACACACAGAAAACTCCCATAAACAAGTACTCCTTCCAGACAACGTTGTTCATGTAGGTTATGAGCTTCAGCTGAAGATCTGGAGGAAATCCATGGTTTCTGCAGCCAAATGTCTGCAGTGGATCTGAGTTCTGTGCAATGAGGCACTTATCTTCTTCCCTGATTCCCCTCCCTTCCCACTGCTTTTATTGTTTATGGAGGAAAAGTGCAGAATGGCCATACTGGCTAGAGTAACAGGGACTCCTCCCATCTCTCTCACACACACAGTGTTGCATATTGATGGGATTTTTATCAATACTGATGCCATTATCAACACTGCTTAGTGACAACGTTATCAACATAATACCTGGAAAAGATATTATCTGAACAGAACAATAATAGAACAACTGCAAGCGATTACACCATGTTTGTAAACGTTTAGCTCACTGGCATCACCAGACCCAATTTAGATAGCAAGACCACTATACTTCAAAACCACAGCAAAGTTTAGAAACCTTTTCTCAATTCTGATTAGTGACTCTCCAGATTTAACAGTTTGGGGGTCACAAAACTATGTTTTTCCTATGTGAAAAAGAAAATAATCTATACTGAACGTAATTATATGGACTGCTAAATTATAGATATGTAGCTATCCATAGCTATGTCAGACAGTTAGGTTACTAGCTGAAGGGGATTGGTGACTGTACCCCCAGGAATTGAAATCCTGTCCGACCTCCATGTTAGATTATTCATTTTTCCATAGTCAGCAGCTTAGGGGCTTGCTTATTTCGATAAGGCAACACACCTGAGGCGGATGAGCATGAGACTGTGAGTATTTTCAGCATCTGAATAAGGGGGGCTGAGCAGCTGGAGGGATAACGCTAACATTGCCAGAGGCTATGCTCCTGCAGTAGAACACACTGAAATGCTACAGATACAAACATTTCATCAGCTTGCTTGCGCTGCTTCCATTATGAGAGATGACATCTTTTATGAAGGCTGCATTTGACTCTGTCTCTGTCCACTGAAGTGCCCTCATGCTTGGTAGTTTCCAGACCTTCATGTGCATGCATACATATATGCACAGTGTCTCTAACACAAGCAAGCATGGCCTTGGCCCACACCCTAATCTCACACTCACATTCAGACACACATGAATACTGCTTGCCAAAAATGCAACTGCACAGTGTCACCCACAGAGAGGAAAAAGCAGCAGAAAAGCAGGCCAGTCAGGGAGTGCTCAGTGCTTACCAGACAACAAGAACACACTGGAGGAGTCAGGTACAGAGCCATTTTTAGCATACTACACTTCAAGCACAAGGCAGAGCACAGTGGCTTGTCGCTCCCCCTCAGAGGGAAGGGCATTATGCAGCAAGTTTTTTAATCAGACACTGACGAAACAAATTCAAGTTAGCCAGAAGGAAAACCTGAACAAGGGAATCTGGGTCAATGGCCTGTCCTCATCCCTGACCCTGGCTCGTTTGGAAAAGAGGCAGTTATCGCCCTCTACATTTGTGCATTTGTGACCCCTGGTCAGGAATGCTTGGCACAGCCTAGCAATCTACATTTTTTTTTTTTGAGTTTACCAGGCTCAAACAGAAGAAATGTCATCACATTTTCTTTGTTTTCTGAGAAAGCAGCATTCGTGGGTTCTCTTTGACGCGGAGATGTTTTTTTCATGTATATCTTTTAACCGCATTTCTCATAAATGAGAAAGTGGAAATACATTTGTAGTAGCTAAATAAACCTCAGCCTTTCATCTGCCTTCTATCTATGCTTTCCTCCGAACATATGGTCTCCTCTCTGATTAACGCCTACACTCAAACCTCCAGACCTTTACATCTGAGGAAAGCACCCAGACTCTAAAACCCCTAAAATGTCCCTCCCATATAGAGCCCTACAAGCAACAAAAGAAAAGCACACTTGTGTAGAGACACATGGGTTCCACAATGCTAGTCTTCCACTGTACAGTGTCAGAACTACACTGTCAGAAGCTGGAACCAAGCCTGGCTGTTCTGGTATAGTTACTGTTTTTCCACTACACCGCCTGTGCCCAGAGCGGCAGCACAGACTGTCACACTGAATACCAACATGGATGCAGATAAAGACTATCTAGTCTATCTATCTTGTCCTATAGCTGCAGTTCACAGGAGCTGATTTGGAACAAGTGCAAAAGGGAATAAATGCATGGAATGCTGTCTCACCCACAGTCAACCTTACAGTTTCAATATGGCTTTGGTATCTCACTCACACGATTTCAAATCTGTTCCTTCAGACCAAAACCTCCAGAAATAAATCTTCGGTTTTCTAATCAGATCCCAACAGAGCTGTATTTAAGATCTCCTCATGACAGCAAACTCTGTCATAACTTTGGTTATGGCTCAGCACATTTAGTACAAACAATCTCCATAAGGAACCAGGTGAGCATATTCTAGGTGAAAAAGAATAAACAAACTAAATAAAATACACTCATTCCTGAAAACTCAAAATTGTACCTCTGAGAATTTAAATCACTCACCGATATGGAAAGCTTTGAAACTATATGTTGTATGTGATATGCAGGAGACAGTTGATTTTTAGCATAACGCTTTCTTCCTTTATATAATACGTGTTCTTGAAACACTGATATATCACAGCAGTAGTATCTTAACATTCTGAAGTTATGAAAATGGACTGAAACAGACACAACACAACGATATCGGAGTAGTTCTGTTGTTTCTTTCGCTACCTTAGCTGACCCCACACAGTATAATAAATAATTAAACTGACTCGCATTAGTGTTCATTATGCTAACCACTACGATCTGAGACCCATCACAACAGCTGGTCTACAATACATAATCAAACATTTTTTAACATACTGTCAGAGCGTATAGAAATGTTTTAAGGACGCCAATATTACATAGTAATGCCTTCTCTACCACTCGTTTTAAAGCCCAACAAGATACGCTAACACAATCATCTTCCAGAGCTCACCCCTCCCCCAACATGCAAAGCTCTTCGTCGCTCAAAAGGTCCCGAGATAATTTAGCTACCCTCTCACAAAGACAACACATTCAGCTCTACCTCATCCGCGTCAAATTATTTATGTTGGTCATACCAAACGTATGGTAAATCTGCCAGGTAGCCAACTAGCGTTAGGTAGAAAAAAATCCTAGCTACGATACGTTTACGATAGCCAACATGTTCACTTTGCAAAATACTTTAACACCACACATGTGGCTTATGTGCTAGAAAGCATTTTGGATTTTGTTAGGAAGCAAGCTTTAGCAGCCAAATGAAGACGGGTGATATGACCCCAATGATGTAAGAAGCAAAAGAGGCTAACTTAGCTATATTAACAACTAGACGTCTTCGAGAATCCCATAAAGCATGTTAGCGAGCTACCCGACTAAAAGGGATATCAGATATAAGCCAGTATAATACATTGTTAACGTTATTAACAACAATTAGGTAAGTTAGTTGTCCAACTCCGATAGTCTGTCGTACTTATGCCAGGTATCAGATATTCTGTGATAAAATAATGATACATATTAGTGAACGTTAGCATCTAGCCAATATTATCACTCTCCAAGCGAATTACCCATTTTGCATTGTCCAACCTCTTCGAGATAGCAATACCTATGCTACATACCCAATTCAGCGATCTAAGTAAACACTTGACTGTGTTTAACAAAGTGATCTGCTTGCAAATAACAGCAAGAAGTGTTAAATGGGGTTCAGTTCCTGGTAAGTTGGTTAAGTAGATGGACAGCCAGCTAGGCAGATGGTCTATTTCCTGTGTGACCATTGCCTGTTTAGAGTAACAATTTAGCACGCTAACCTATCCTATTTATTGACTTACATGGCTACTGGCTTGCTGGTCACCGTTTGACTAGTTTACTATCTACCTACATGTCCTAGACAGAAATCTACACATTGGAGTTCAAAGCCAAAAGTTTCAATGGAGTAAGAAAAGCAGCTGATCATCATTATTACTATGCAGCAAACCAGCAAGCTTGCGAGCTTGACCAGCAAACACCAGAGATTCTTTCAGAAGGAAGCCAGCAGTGGTTGGTACTAGTTAGCTGATAGCACGAGCAATGCTGTTAGGACGGATTTTGTTCGACTGATAGCTAGAACATCATTTGAATGAACGATACAAATGGACATAAACATGTCTATCTGAATCGCGACACGTTGCCTTAGTTGGCAAGCCAGTCTGAGATAATGTTAGAGGGCATAAAGTTGATGGTCCTGTTCTTCCAGATAGCTAGTTACAGCCAGTCATACACCCTGTAAAACTCTAGCTGTTAGCTTGCTCAATTATGCCATGGATTTAACGTTAGCCAGCTAACACATATACTTAACTTACGAGGCAGCATAAGTATGGATAATAGCCATCTATCAGTGGTTTGAATGTATTATGTTTCGAAGTATTCGAGCACAAATGATTCTTCGGACAGCGATTGGTAGATGGCTAGGTACTCTGATTAATAACACCTTGCTAGCTAACTGACTAATGCTCGCTAACGTTAGCTGCCTAAAATAACTAGGTAGCACTAGCTACCAGTCAGTAAGTACTCCGCCAACTTGCTTTCCTGCATGTCTTACGGGTAACTCTTTTATATATACATTCAGCCGACTAATTACTGATTACAATGTCTTTTAATATTTACACAGATCACTCACGTATATCGGTAATGGCCAAGGGTAGCCTGCTGCTTCGGCTCCAACCGGCGACTTCAATTTGAGTTCCAGCTTCTCTCCCATTCTCCACCTCTCTCCGGCGTTTTGTGGTAGCCAGCGAGCTAGCCAGCTAGATCGAGAACATTTTGACAAAAAAAATGCAACACGATAACAAAGATCGGATTGAAATAACTCAGGGGCGTGTGAGTGATATATGATTTCTTAAATTCAAATTCCTCGATTTCCAATTTTGTTTTTATCTCTTTATAATGAAAAACTACTCAATCCGAGTGGCTGGTACCCTTCAGCACTACCGCCGCCATCTTGAGCCGGCGTGAAAAAAACGGGTAAAAGTGGCCACTACCATACACTTAGAAATCATGGGGAGTGAAACTCAGTCTTGCGGCCGTACATTGGAGATTTTGACAGCTACAAGGGACGGAATCGGTTTGTCATACTTATGTGCCCTCCCTTTGGTGACAGTGACGACAAGCGTGGGGTTCTCTGATTCACCGTAAAAGTTTGAATCAAGTTCCCCTGTGCCAATAACGGTAAATGGGCGGGTTGTACCATTTCGCGGTGGCCGATGCACCTCCCTCTTTGCTGAGGCACAAACAAAAGCCAAATACTGGAAAGGAGGCGTGAAATATAGGATAAAGCTAAACCAGACACCGAAATTAGTTGCGTCTCGTTATTTCATTACTTTTCATTCCTACTGGTTAATTTAATTGCTAATAAAAGGCAGTTGTTTTACATTTTAATTTGAAGTGTAGGATATTTATTACAGTAAAGTGTTTATGTAGTTCTACCTACTTTACCAGCAGCACTGGCGCTAAATGTTAAAAAAGACTATGGAAAATAAGTACTCTGATCGTAAATACATGTGGGCCTATGTGTCATTTTGTACAGTCTGACATACCCATACACAGCATTCAATGACAAACACAAAAGGCTTTGACAAACTAATTGGTTGAGCTTCAAGCAGCTGGTCCATGTCACAACATGGACAATCCGCTGCAGATTGGGAAAGTCACATTTGGACATATGTTTTCAAGACATGAGCAGCTCTCTCTGTCCTTATTATGATCTCACCACACTAATGCTGTCATTAAAAAGCTAACATGTAGCAGTGCACACTCCTTATGCCATATTTTTGGTATTTCAATTATGAGAAATGTTCATGTCAGACACAATCTAAATAACATTTTTCATTTGGTGTAAATGGAAACAGGGGTTTCGTGTTGGCATTCCTGTGCAAAGATTAAATGCACTGTACTGTGTAATGATACTGGAAAAATTAAGATCATTAATCATCCAATATGTTAACAAATTTAGCATTGGTAACAACAGCAAAAATAGTAAAATGTAGAAAGTTTGACATTCATTATTTAAAAGAATATCAATTGGTATGTGCATTGTAACAAAGAAATAGTGAATCAGACATTAGCAATTCAATGCCGTAGTCTTTACAATAAAAACATGTTTCAACAGTTTTAATCTATTTCTATATCATCTATATCTTTCGTTTGTTTTTACATGATTTGAACTGAATTGAGAATCACAGAAAAATTTCAGTTCTTAAACTTAAGTTGCAATTTTAATTGAAAATTGTTTTTAAAATAAATAAGCACAAATCAATTTGGATGAAATGATTCAAAATTAAATTGCCTCAAATTTAATTGTTCAAATTCAGTCAAAATAATGCAAAATTCATTCTACAAACACATATTCATATCTGCTATCATGTATATTCTAATATCTAATCATTGATTTTTAATAATTAAAAAATGTATACATTTTGAACCACACATTTGATTATGTGGTGGAACTAGCTTGACGGCTAATGATTAATTCATGTTCAATTCATGTGGCTAGCTACTACAACATGATAAAACTGAAAATTGACACTTCATTGAATGAAAAAATAGCACCTGAACAGCACCAAAAATGAGGCACCATTTGTGTTTTGGCTAATTTTCCACAGTAGGTTTTCATTTTTATTTTAAGAAGTAGTACTTTTCTGAATCACAAGAAGTGTGGGAACACCAGTGCAAGCAAAGCTAGTAGAGCATGAATGGTGTTAATTAGTTAGCAGATACTGTGACTGAAAATTTGAAGGTGACATTATAATCATAATCAGTTACACCCCATTGTCTACACTGGTTACTAGAAAAACAAGTCAAGGTGAAGGAAAAACATGTTTTAAACCAATCACTGTGGGATTTAGAGTGGATAGAATCATTGGTGGTTTCTTAATTACCATTACAACTATTCCATGGCTTTGGCCAGCATAATCTTGGCGGTGCACACTTTCCACCATCTGCAAGCTCTGAAGATGACATAGCATGTTGTACTTATGTTTCACATCCAACAAAGTTATGATGGATTTCAACTTCCTATTCCATACAAAACCCTAGCCCCCAGCCTAGATTCAATAAATATTCTGCTCTTAGCCCACCATCACTAGTTGACCAATGTGGAGTTCTGCAAAGCAGTTCGACAAACCAACAGGAAATTTTGATCTGCATATGACTTGTCGAAAAAACCCCAAGCAAACACCTCAGTTAAGCAAAAACATGATCAAATGACGTCAAAATATATGTGCAACCCAGCAATCATTGGTTTGGAAAGGAAGCATAAACAAGGTCCTATTTAGAAAAGCATTGACCCACCAGATGAATGTGTCCACAATCACCAGGAGATACTGATATCTTCCAGTCTGTGACAGTGGACTTATAAAGTCAATTTATACAGGCATCCAGGGCACTTTTAGTCTTAGTGCATACTTATCTTTACCTTCACGCTTAGGCTCACATTTGTGTCACAGACAAAACAATTATCTTCTCAGCAGCCTTGGAGGCCAACACTAAGTTTTACTGGTTTGGGATTTAAACACTCTGCCGTTATGTTGTATGTTAGTATGTTGTATCCTGGTAGAGCTGTGTTAGGGGTGTCTCACCTCATGTGGGAGCTGCATCTAGTCCCTCTTTTGTTGTACTGATTATATTTCTATATGATTTAGCTCTTGTGTCACGCCATTTGTTGAGCTCTGAATTCTTGTTGTCATACACCTTTCCCACAAAGGCCCTGTAATGGATCATTATCTGTGTCACCTGCAGCATTTATTATCTTTCCTCTTGCACTTGAAGGTATCTTTGATTCCTGTTAGCTACCACTACTTGAGCTTTGTTCAATGTTCCCCTTCTTACACCCCGTCTGAATTCTGTCACCAAAACCCATCCAGTCACTTTTTATCAATGTAGTAACTTCATCTGTCCATCCATACTTCCATGTCATGTTGTGGGTGAGTGGCTGGGTTCAAGGGCCTATAATATGACTCTGCTGGGCTGAATGAGGTTCTCAATGCTGCACACCATGCTGGACTAATTGTTGTATCTCAGACTACTTTAAATACTCCTTTCACTAAAAGAGCCATATCCTACTTAGCTTCTCTGGCATCTGTGACAGTCTTGCTCTGAGTGTTGTTTGACAGCTTCCTTTATCCACCCACACAAAAGCACAGTACATAGCCTATTGTCATAGCCTTTAATCATCCTGTCCAATTGTCTATGGAGAAATATTGTACAGGCTTGTAACTCCTTGGTTGAACTCCGGGATTGTAGGTCAAACTCCTGGATTCTGATAGGTGAACTGTAGGTTGTCCCTCCTATACTCATACGCAGATGCAAGAACAGGTTGCTACAACGTAAGCTCACAGCTGGGGCCTCTTCATCTATTTTATAAATTGAGCTCAATGTGCTCTCCCTTTGAGGTTTTTATATGCAGGCTAAGCCTTTCCTGTAAAGTCCAGTAAGACTGTAATAGTTCTGAATTAGTTTAGACCAGAGATCATCAATTTATTGATGATAGACAAGACATTTGCTGGTATACAGCCTGAATAGGCATCAGAAACATCTCTGAAACCAGAAGCTATTGGAAAGGCTTTGGGACTGTCTTGTGAGCATGTATTGCTTTGGGCCCTCCCTGCATGAAAATGTATCTTCAGCAAGGAGAAGGGACCTAAAGCCATTAATTATGTGGAGGGTGGTAAAGCTCATTATTCCATTTCTAATTTTGTCTGCCATGAAGATGGGATTAACACAAATGAAATGTGGTTTCAAGGACCCAGTTGGGTATAGTCAATCAGTTGCTATGCTCAGCAAGGCGTGTGAAAGCGATATACAGGAGAATTTGTTGAAAAGTTTCCCTGACATAACAGCTTTGAAAATTATTTTCACAGGCCCTTGGGCTTGTCTCTTAATCAGATATTGTTTCTGAGCTGTGTAGATGCATCCAACAACAACTATGGGTTCCAAGCTCACTCATTCAGCCTCAAACTTCATGTTTGAGCTAACATAACAATCTGGCAACGTTGATGCATTGCAAGTGGAAGTGTCATTCCCCTCTGCTGCTTGGTGGGTCTAAATACTACAGCCTAATTGTGAGAGCATATCTTTTCTTAACATTAATATTGCAGTTGGTTGTTCTGCTCCTATTTGAATGTGGAAGGCCAGGACCTAGTAAGTAAACCTGAATGTATGCTGCCCTAAAAATAGGAGAGCCTTCAGCCAGGGTATTCTGCCTATTCCTGGACTTCTGAATGCTGCACTATTCAGCCGTTCAGTCATTCTGTTCCATTTGGGTCTGGGGAATTTGCCTTCAACCAGGAAGTAGATGTTGTGTTAGACTGTAATACCTTGCATCTGCCTCCATTCAAGTCCAGAAGTCCTTATTGGTATCATCAATGTTGAAGGGAGACAGGCCATTCTGTATACCAGCTTTCTGTGGTGTGAATGGGACCCATTCATTTTGTGAGCATGGACCAGGCAGAGGGTTGTTGGGAATTCCATGTTGTCCTAAAGTTGCTGCCAATTCTTCCATCTCTGGGGAAAATGCAGATGTGTTGCTGGTTGTAGAGTTGGGCATGTGGTTGTATTTAATGAGACAGACCTTGCAGGTGCAGTGTAAGCCAGCAGATGGGGCACTGACCCCACTGGATTGGCTCTAATCCCCTACCCTGACTCTGCTGAATAGACTCCCCACCGAGAAGTAGTTGGCAAAGGAGTATGTAAGAGATCAGCTGATGGATTGTAGAGAGGTGGGGATCTGATATCAGCAGTCTTGTGTGTACGATCTTCTTTTCCTCTTTCCAATCACTCTTGGCTACCATGGTGATAACATCCCAGTTTGACCAATCCCTGTTGTCATCACAATGATCAAATAAGGCATTTTCTATTTTGTCAGGAAATTTTGGACATCAAAATGTCACCAGATTTTTGATGGCTTGCATCTTTCAGAATCATAACTATTGTACATATACGTCCTTAAGTCCATACAGGTTTTACATGTACCAAAGAATTCTTCAAAATTTTTTGTTTTACTTTTAAAGTCTTGTCCAGTAAAAATATTTGATCCAAGCTGAGCAGTATTTTACTATGATCATTAAAAAGACATATCCTGTAGATTATGAAAATGATTAAGAAAGAGAATTAATCTTTATTTAAGCTCTAATTTTTTACACTTCAAATACATAGGTTACAGACCAAGCAAACCAAGCTGGTGTAGTCCACCATGCTTTATGCACTGCAACACCAACCCTCCAGTTACTTTTCTCAAAAATTCTCAGGGAGAGGCTAAGAAAATGCGTATTGGACTCCAAGCCCTGAGGTTGAGTGTTCAAATCCCAGGCTTGCCATTACCGGCCATGGACAGAGGTCCACAGTGATTAGGCAACAATTGTCCCAGCCTCTCTGGGAATGGTAGTGGTGTAGGCCAGTTAAAGGTTTGTTGGCTCATCACTCTGTAGTGACCCCTCCTGGTCGGCCAGGTGACTGCAGGTGCATGCACTGCATAACTCTATGAAGGCATAGGCCGCCAATGCTTGGTCATGCACCCACAGTGTAAAAAGAAGCAAAGGCCTGTTGTCAAATGAGTTGAAGGAATCACGTGCCACAGCTTCCTCCTCCAGAGTTGGCGGTGTCCTAACCACTTTGGCTATGTTCAGGCTGGGGAAAAAAGGGGGGAGGGCATTGCTCAGGGACAAAACAATTAAGTAATAATATGAATAATGAATAGCATCAGCTATTAGTTTTGATTAATCTTCATCACTCATTGTTTCATCTAAATGCCTCAAAAATTATAACCAGTCAGCATTTTTATATACAAATCTAAGCATACTGGAAAGCTAATTCCTTAATTACATGATACCTGGAAGTGTATGATTTATACACTTTCAAAGAGATTCATGTCACTGTGAAATCAAAAATTCAGTCAATATATCTTCAGTAGAAATATCACAGTGATATTTCAGAACATCCAGCTCATTGTGATTCCTGAATGACACTGGAATACTTGGAGGATGACATTTCAAACTCTGCAGATCATTTGAGACCGAATGCTTCAGGGAGAATTGATAATGGAAAATTTCCCTGTGTGGTGAGAAATAATGTTCCAGAACTAGCTGAAATTACAGTGGTAATTGAGAGTGATTCAAATGGTGGAGAGCTTGACTGAAAAAAAGACCAGGAGAAAACCCATTGAGACACATTGGACAATCCAAGCTGAATTATAGGCTCTGTGCATAATGCCAAACCCAAAGGTTTTTGACTGTGATATCTGTGGTAAGGACATACTGTCAGGTATGATAACCCAACCATAAAGAGCTTATTACAAAATAGTTTTGTGTATTAGTACTTTCAAAATGGAAGCAGCAGTAGTTAATAACCATGTTTAGGTTTTCAGCTATGTTACTGGCAGCACTGCTTTCTGAACAGGGCTTGTCTACTAGTACAAAATATAACAGTATTAACTGAGTATGGCTCCCTACTCTTTGACAAGCATTCTCTGTGAGAAACAATTCAAGCACAAAAGTATGAGCATGTTCACACCTCCTAGAGCTCCAATTACTTGCCCCCACATATGGGCGCACCTTCACGTGGGAGGTCTCTCTGACCCAGCATCAGCACACCTATAGCAGGGAGCGGCCAGAAGTCTACAACAAAGAATTGTGGAAAGAGCTTCACCCACTGCTCCACCTGCTCCTGTCCAGCAAGGATTGGTGAGGACAAAGCCATGGAATGGTCTCAAATATCTATGGACTCACCAGTTGATGCATAGAAAATCATAAATCTAGCTAAGTACATCTTCAATCTACATTAGGACAACAGTACATTCTTTACAGAATTGAAGGAACCATGGGGATTTCCCAAATGAGGTAATAACTGTCTCCCAAATTAATTATTTGTTTCAAAAAGTAATTACTTTAAAGGACTATTTCTGTTTTTTTCCCCTATTTCCCACCATGAACCTGCTCCTGCTTCTTAAACCTGCTCCTGCCAACTTGGGAGGAGGAAGCTATGGCACATGATTCTTTCAACTCATGTGATGAAAGTCCCTCGCTTCTTTTCATGCTGCAGGTGCACAACCAATCACGCACTGCCTAAGAGGATTGCACAGAGGATTACACAGTCAGCCCGTCTGGCACCGGCTGATCAGGAGGGGCTGCTAGAGAGCAAAGCACTAATGAACTAATGAACTGGCCTACACCCCTACCATCCCTGATGCTGCTGGGTCAGTTGTTGCCCTGCTGATGCAGACCCCCGGCCATGGCCAGTAATAGTACAGTTGGGATTTGAACACCCAACCTTAGGGCTCCCAGATGAGTTCTATGAGCCACTCAGAAGGTTTTAATTAACCTTTTTTTCAATGAACCTAAACATTTTTCATGCATCTGAACTTTAAGCACAAAGATCATTATTAAAGATGTGTACTTTTGTCAGACCATTAAACTAGATATATATGTTGGATAAAATCTGCTCAAGAACTATTTGATTTTTTAAATATTTCAGATATGTACTCTATAATCTTATAATTATAAAAGAACACTGACATTGCAGAATACTGCATTGGTTTTCAAAAAATCAATGTACTAAACATGCTACAATGCTAAAGCTATGAGAGTTTGTTTCTCCTGGGATAAACAATGATGATACAAAAAGAAAAAATCTAAAGATAGAATTCCCAGATTTAGTTGGTAATTTTAAAATTTCTATTAAAGCACAAGCAGCTCAAGCAAATGTAGACACTACAATAGTGTCTGGGTTTTGAAAAGTGCAGTGCACCAAACACTTCCCAATTTTGGAATGTTGGGGTTTATTGGTTATTGTTTGAAAAATGTGAATGGAACTGTATACTCTTTGAATGATTATGTTGTATAAAACATGAGAGGACAAACTTTTAAGTCTGATGATTATAAAATAATTGGTGAAAAAAAGCAAAAACAGATTCTGTCAGATTCTTCCTTGTAAGTCTCTAATTCCATTGACCTTCAAAAAATGTTTAAGTGCTATGTTGTTAATGTGACAGTTTTGTGTTTCCAGAGGGGTAAAACAAGGAAGGCTTCACACAAGTGGTCAGCCAATGATATATTTGGAATTTGCATCCTAAAACTGAATTAGTGCTATGCTGCTTCAGTTTTTTGAAAAAGGTGCACATTCATAGCATTGTTTTAAAACAATACATCTTAAATATTCCACCCATGCCAGGGGCCATAGCCAAGAGGTCCCCAACCAGAAACTTAAAGTGCTGGAGTGTACATGGGTTTTTTTTTCTACCAGTTACATCTCCCTTAACATGATTAGCTGGATACACCAATTTGATCTAATTTGTAGATTAGACTACATTAAAATATTTAATGTTCTAACACAAGAACACTTTTCAACTGTGTTTCAAATGAGCTGTAGCAAAACAGATCATATGAAGGATTTAGCTAATTAAATCATTAAAAGCAGAAGTATAGTAAAATCCAGAAACAGATAAGGGCAGTGAGTTGCATGTGTGTATGTATGTATGCATGTATTTATTCATTTATTTGTTTATTCAATTAGATGAACAAAGATGCCAAGAGTAGCATGTGATGTGAAGTTGTTTTTATTCAGTATAGATATCTGTAAAGGAAAGGAATTTAAAGGATTAGTTGTAATAGAGAATTTCTTAATCAAGTCCCATCCTATGTGTAGGTTGTTGGTCTTATTACCTGTCTATGTTACCAAACTACAAAGGGCTAATTTCCTGTTTTACTAGAGTGTAAAAGTGAGGTTATATGCCTCTGAGATCCTTTTCCCCCCACTACTCAACATGGAGAAAGGCAAAGAAATGACAAACTGAAAGGGATACATGGTTATTGACAAATCAGAGAATAGGTAAAAAATATATAAAATGCTCAATATACCACTTACCTCTATTATGGCAATAATAAACAAAGTTTAAAATCACTGGACAAATGATTTATTTGCCAGGAGGAGGATTCAAGTACATCTTGTATCCTTACAGACCAAAGAAGATAGTGAGGGGGGCAAATAAGAATTGAACCTTCACAGTTGGAGAACTGTAGAGTTTGGTAGTATCTTGGTGTCATTAGTCTCCATATCTAGAATTAAACACCACATCCATGTCAACCTGTTCTTTGGAAGGATTGCCAGAACAAAGCTCACTAGGATTTTGTCAAATGCCTTTACAATCATTTTGTGTGGTCAGATGAAAACTAACATTGATGCACACAGTCACTATGTTTAAAATCAGAAGAAGGATGTATGCGAAGAAAAGAACCTCATACTTGTATTACTTATAGGTTGATGGATAATCAATTTATTAGGACTGTTGCACTCTTAGGGTCCTTAATCATAATGGGATCATGAAGTCTACAATGTAACAGGACCTTTTCACCAAAAACCTGGTTGCCTATAACAGCAGGCTGAGACTTAGTTGCAGGTGGACCTTCCAGCATGACAGTGACTCCAAAAACCCCTAAACATTCACAAAGAAATGGCTGAGTAAAAGCAAAATCAACATCTTGTAACGAATGGCCATCTCAGCCTCCAAGATCCCATCCAACTTCATTAAAGATTATAGAAAAAGGTGTAGTGCCATCATCCTTGGCAGAGGAGGCTGTGCAAAATACAGAAAAACATAGGTTCCAATAATTTCCAAGAGCCCAGAAGCTTTGTGGTATATTTTAGTATAAGACACTTCACAGTAATACGTTATTTGTATTTCCCCACATCAGACAGGCGTTAAATTTCTTGCGAATGATAAGGACGTTGCTAGGGACTCTGTCAGTGCCCCGGATGTACAATGATAAGGCGGAGGCTTGTAGTATGTTTTTGTTCCTAGTGAGATATGTGAACTTAACTAGAGCTTCAAGGTAGCAAGAAAGCTAACGTTACGCATGGAAGACCACTCAAGGCAACATCTAAAGTAAAGTTGTTGTGCTTATCGGTTGTTAAAAGAAAAAACTCGAAACAGAGAAATACAGTTGCTATTTTGTACTTGCGTAAACTAGTGATAATGAAGCACGATCTGTTTAACTGACCATGGGAAGTTCTTGCATGATCACTTTTCTTCTTCGAGATGCTAACGCGTTAACTTACTTTTCATTCCTGGCTAAGACAGCGTTTGTTGAAGTAAGACAGTTTTATCGATCAACTACTTTGAATGGCAGCCTAGCAAGCTAGCCCATGCAACATGTAAGATCACAAGCAGGCATGTATCATTCTTCAGAGCGTGAGGTCTGGAGTGTCCGTCTGTCGAATTACGGATAGTTTCATTGACAAAATTCTTAAATTCAATTAGTTTTGAAGACTTCGTGAACCCGTGTCATACATGCACGAACTTTATAATGGATACGCGGGTGAAAACTGAGGTAGATGAATTTATAATTTCTGATACAACAAACTGCGGATTCAATGACACCATCACACTGAAATCAGAATCCAGTTGCCACTTGGACATCGAGGCGCTATCCAAGCATTCAAAGTATTGTCGCGATAGTTTGGCGAAATCAGATGACCCAGGAAAGTTCGTGCAGGTGAAAAGAGAGAAGTCCGTAAATCGTACTGTCCCAGCGGAACCTGAACACCCGGTTAATTGTGACTCCAGACTGAAACTGGAATACCCGGAGAATGACACTTCAAATGTTGTTGATCGTTCGAGCCCGAAAGCTCCGAGGAGAAATGTCGATGAAAAAGGTGCTTGCGTTGTAAGAACTGGCTGTCCAGAACCAGCTGAAATTACAGTGGTAATTGAGAATGATTCAAAGGCTGGAGAGCCTGATCCCCAAAAGACGACCAGAAGAACACCTTCTGACACTTCCCGGAAAATCCGAGCTGGACAACAGGATCGGGCCAGAAAGCTGAACCCGAAGGTGTTTCATTGTGATATTTGTGGCAAGGACATCAAACATATGCCAAGTTTTCAGGTATGTACTGTCATAACTGCACTTTTGCTTTATAAAGTTTAACATGTATTGATGTAGACTTTTTGTGTATCAGTGAGTTCAACTGCTAGCAGTAAGCTTAGTGGGATACTTAAGAACAATGTTTACACCAAAAAAATTGGCCTACTGATTCTTCAGGTAGTTATTGTCACCGCAACGTTATGCTAAATATTGCTGCATGCTATTAAGAATGTCTACTGGTAAAGAAAAAAAAAAACTCAGCTGAAACTTTTGCAGGAACACCAGCGGATACACAGTGGGGAAAGGCCATACGAGTGCTCCCAGTGCCGTAAGCGCTTCATTCGATGTTCAGATCTCATCAAGCACCGACTTGTTCACTCTGACCATCGCCCTTACACCTGCCCAACTTGTGGCAAATGCTTCAAATTGCAGGGGGATGTCACCAAGCACCAGGTGGTACACACAGCTGCCTGTCCATTCCTCTGCGGCTCCTGCGGGAAGCGATTCAAGCGGGCAGACTGTCTTAAAAAGCATGAGCGTGTTCACTCCTCGGAGAGACCATACCATTGCCCCACATGTGGACACACCTTCAAGTGGGAGGCCTCCCTGAAGGAGCATCAGCGAACTCACAGTGGGGAACGGCCGTACGCATGCATTGAGAAGGACTGTGGGAAAAGTTTTGCCCACCGTTCAACCTTTCTGCAGCACAGACGCACCCACCAGAGCAACCCGCAGTTCAACTGCCGGTACTGCCATCTCGGCTTTAACCATCGCTCCAATCTGGTGAAGCACGAACGCACGCAATGCCGCGGGGCCAGGCGGACTAAATAAAAGTGAATGACGTAAGATTCAGCCCGGCTTGGAAAGGGGAGGATCCCGCAGGTTCAGGCGTATGTCACCTGACTCAAGAGTTGATGCATAAAAATCATAGGTAATGAACTACCACAGGATGTTGGTATCACACTGAAAAGATTTTTGTCTGGCTCTGAATCAATTCCTTGTTGTTTTATCCACTCTTTAGCCAACTTCTGAGTTGACTTAAATTTTTGCTTTGTTTACATTGAGACATAAATGTGAAGTATTAGAACAGAAATAGAAGTCTTCATCAGGGGTACCATAAATCCCAAAATCAAAGGAACCAAAAGTTATTTGTCAAATAAGGTCATCACAATCTTCAACTTGAAATGAACAAAGAAGCAAAATTAATGTTTAAAAAGGAATTGGGAGAGCAATACCACTTAAATAGTAGTTTATGTGCAACATGTGATAGATTGTGTGTCCTCTATAAAACTTAACATTATGTTGGATAAAAATTTCCTAAGAATTACATGGTCTTGTTTGGATTTATTTGCAGACATGTATTCTACAATTCTTGTCATATGAAAGAACACTGGCATTTCAAAATAGGGTAAAATAAGGAAATATCAAACCAATACCAATGCCTCTTTCTTCTCATCCAACTTCCTGTCATTTGTGCCTATACCTTATATATTTAAACAGTTCTTGGGATCAGTTGCATACTTTCATTCATGTAGGTCAAAAATGAATCCTAAATTACTTCTTAATTTTATAGTAAAAAAAAAAAAACTGTCTGAGGACATATAGATGCACATATTACAAATGACCATTCAATGATCTTTAACTTTTATGAATAGAATGCATAATGGAGCACAGAATTATGGGAGATATGTCATGTTTCTCAACAAATCTTCCAACTTGGACCAGCCCTGGAAAGCCACTAAATGAATAACAATCTCCTTTGGGTGTTTCTATATTCAAGATTTACAAACCATTTTCACATCTCAGAAATATGTAATTCGTACATACATTTTAATTACCATAGTAAAAGTCAACAGGAGAGTATTTGCAATCAGCAGCTAAATTGTCCAGTGTTGTTATGAATAAATAAGAAATCTAATATAAGTCCATTTGTAACTGAAACCTGTAGCTAATGACTAATGTGGAGCAAGCCACTATTTCCCCAGATAGACCTTTACTGGATGCCCCATATGCCTCTTATATTTACTAAATGTTTTAGCATGTCCAAAAGGTATTAGCTCCAGATAAAAAAGACAATATTTCCTCTGATTTGTAAAAATTAATTGGTTTGTCTACAAAAACCTTTTGATATGCTAAAATCTTTAGTAGAAGGGTCATTCTGTTACAGGAGTGAAAGACTGTATAAACCTACATCAGGGCTTTTTGTTAGTTTTAAGAAATATTGTAGCCCTCATTGAGTCAAGAAAATAGTAGCTTGAAGACAATTTTTTTTTTCAATTGGACCAGTGGGATCCGAAATGAGAGAATTTGAAATCTTGATCTGAAAACTAAAAAACCAAAAACTCAAAAAATGCCTCAAAATTTATCAATAAAATCTGATGTCAAACAATCAAATATCAGTTTTGATTTTGAGGTGCAGAATCCAATGATCATCTTGTTTTTAATGTGATTTCAAAGGAAATACCAAAAGTTCCAGTTAGATTTTTTTTGCAAGGAAGTTCACAATGTGAGGTCTGTTAAAAATGATCTGTACAAAGGTTTCATCAAACATTTCATTTCTATCCATCATGTCATTTTGGACATAAAAGCATTGCATATCTAACCCAGATTTGTAACTTTTGTAATCTACATCTCAGTGGTTTAGACATATGAGGTAATCACTGCATTAGCTTTTAGCTACCAAATGTCAATGAAGTGAAAACATTTCATTTGATTTTATATTAAAAACAATTTACAGTGGATTCTACACCTCAGAATTTACAGGAATCAATATACTTTGATCTTTATATTAATTCTGCAACATTTTTGGCCTTTGGTTTCTTTAAAGATGCAGAGCGCCCTCACGAGGCCAGTATTCTAATGCTCATATATCAAGAGCTCTGGTCCAATAGAATTTTTTGTTTGTGCTGTTTTCTTGACTCACTGAGATCCACAATATGCCTTGAATCTAGCAAAATCCCTGATGCAGGGTTAAAAAGGTTTCCAGATTTTCATTCCCACAACAGAATGCTCCAAATTGTCCCATTTTGCTCTAATAAGGTTCAACACAGCCATTATGTTGACTTCTGTTGATGAGAGGAATGTGGTAGCCATTACTCAGGGTAGTGGTGCTCTTGGGAATTGCTGCCGTGTGCATTTGCTTGTCACCAACACTCAGCATGCTCCTTTGCATCTTGTACTCGAGCTGCATGTGGCTTTGAGGAGGAAGACCAAGACAAGCCCTGAAAGATAAAGATGATAGTTGTACCATTTCCACTGAGTGCCAGTTGCTTTTTTTTTGCTCTATTACTATTAAAAAACAGTGGTGGCTAATATTATTTACATTTTCAAGGTATACTAAACAAAGAATGAGAACCTAAGAAACTACACTTGGAGGAAGTGACTAATTCACTTCACATTATATGTGATGTGCTAATAATCAGCAATGAAAAATGCAGTTGCTGGTCAGCTTCCTGCCACCAGATCACAATCAAATGGAGAGCGGTGCCTGAATTACACAGAAAGCTAGCCCGTGCTGGCCTGGGTTACTGACCTCATGACGTTCTCAATGCAGGCACGCTGGCGGAAGAAGGCATTGACTACAGGGGCACCCTGGGGCATAAGTGGGGCCTTGCAGAGATAGCTGAGCAGGGAGAGTACACTGTGGAAGGTCTGGAAAGTTGTGTCACCCTCTGTGCAGAATGTGATTCTCTGGCACAACTCTGTCAGGATTACCAGGTCCAGGATGATGGGGCTGGCCAACAGGGAGTCCTAGACAAAGAGAAAAGTGCAGTGTACGGATAAGAGACTTGGCTTACTGGTTTAATTTCCAGGTGTGGCACTGCCATTGTAGTCGCTCAAAATCCAGCTGTATAAATGAATTGTATGTTAAAAACTAATCCATGTAAGATGCGATAGATAAGCACATCTACTGCATTCCTTAGGGGAGATGTAAATTTAGACTAGTGATGAGAGAATCATGTGTCAAAAAACTTAAAACGGGCAGAGATACTATAAGCTTTCCAAAACACAATGATTTGATACAACCATTCTATGTTTTGGTGGAGAAAGCAGTTTTTAGGTTGGTTCAAACAGCTAAGTGATTGACAACTCATTGCAGCTACCCCCACTAAGGGGATCTTGAAATCTTTTCTACCATCATTAGCAGAGGAGCACTGCTCATTAATAGATGTAGGCTGCCACTACCATGGGTGTACGTTTAATTCAATTGTACTTGTACCCTTAATTCCATTAGCATCATGCTGCCTTAGGTCTTCATTAGCCAGCTTGATACATATGATCCTATCCATTATATCAGTATGCCAAAATGTAGTGGAGATAAAACAGATACTCCAAGCATTGCAGTCATGTCTCCTTTTTTTCCAGGTTTATGTGCATTTTATGGTACTTTTTTCATGATCAGGTGTGCAGACTCAAAGCAAACGTGAAAGTCAACGTGTAAATGAAGCTTTTTTGAGGAGAATGGATGAAAATAACACCATAGATGTTGTGTCAGGCGGTGAGCCAAACTGGAGGTCTAACCTTACCTCACCTTTTGTGAAATACTAAAGCGGCAATGCGACCAAAAAAAGGCAGCGTCTGATTTATCTTCAATTCAACACCTGCAGGAAGATGCTCACTTCTCATGGTTTTTGGCCACTCAGACTCACCTCACAGGTGTTGTGCAGGGCAATGGTGTTGGTGCCACCCATCATGATCTCAGAGGTGTACTCGTCCATTGCTCGCTTGCTGTCGCCCACGTACGGCACGTACTTGATCACCACCTGGAACACAAACACCAGAGTTACCCCCACGAACAATGAGATGCCCCAAAATACAGGACACACAACTGATGCACCCTGGTACACTAGAGTCTGCCCTACAAAGACACCATCTGGGACAACAAGAATTACCCCAACCACTACTACTGCACATTCAGACACCCAGAATACAAAACACTAAAAAAAAACCACCAGAAGGAAGAAATTCAGTTTTAGCATCCTGCTCTAGAGTACAGCAGTGCTACCCCACCTGAGAATGAAACCTGTAACCTCAAGTTGAATTCTTAACCAATACATTACTCTTCCACACAGCAGAAAGACTATAAACACAGGTACACACACACTCTGGAGAACATCACCTGGAGCAGAAGCAAATAGCCCTCACCCATTCCATGCCCCAGTACTCACACAATGGTCAGGCTTTTCTCCAAGTGCATATAACAGCGGGTTAGACTGCACCATGTCATCCACCACGTTACTTTTGGAGATCTCTTTGGAGCGAAACTGCTGTGGTGCAGATAAGTTCATGCCATCGTTGTTTCCTAGGTGGTTGTAGCTGACAATGGAGGTGGGCTGCACTCGTCACAGATTGGAACATGAGAAAATCAATTGTGAGCATAAGTATAATTATTTCTATTCTTGCTTCCTTTGTAAAATACTTTCGGAAATTTTTCCAAATTGTGATAAAAACATTCAACATTCAGTGATAAATATATGCAGTAAGTAGGATACACTTGGACATTCAAGAGGCTGGATAATTAATGAAACCAAGTTTTAGAGTGGCCTACATTTCTAAATTAGGACATTGATTTGTAGTAATGTGTCTAAAATATTTTTCCTGAGCTCAATCCAGCCATACAAGATGCATGTTAGAGGGTTGCCTCTTATTGGCCATTTTGGATGAAACATAAGGAGGATGACTGTAAATCTTAAGCCTTGCTATAAACATGTCAGGATCCTCATTTGCCCGTGTGGGGTGTTGTGGTGCCTGTGTACTGAGTGAGAGGGGGAGCAGAGGAGCGAGCTGTGAGCAGAACACTGAGAGCGGGTAGATGGAATAGTGCCACAGTGAACTCACTGACTCTCCCCAAGCTCCTGGAACCGAGGCCAACCCCTGTGGACTGCAGCCAAGGAGACGGCGCTGTGAGGCCGACTGGAACGCAGCACCCGTCCTTCCCCAAGATCCATCACACAGTGCGTCAGCCTGCCACCCCCCCACCTCCTCCCTGCCTGTCCTGTCCTCTACTGTCCTTCAGTACCCCTCCTCCACTTGCTTGCCATGGTTTCCACCCAAATCAGCTTTATATTTTCACATCTTTTCAATAGCATTTTAAGGTTTCATTTTTGAGCATTTGTTGTTTTTGGTGCTTCATTACACAATGTTTACATGCTGTGCTATTTGTTTACTGCATGTTTTTTAATTTTTTTTTAGAATTATTGTTTAAGTTCTTAACGTTTTTGATACTGCTGCAGATTCAGTTTCTTGGTGCTGGGACAACAGTATTACTGAACTTAAATGTGCTGAACTGCATTTGAGAGGTGGAACTACATTTTGAGGCACATTAGCTTCAAAATGTTTGGGTTTACAAATGTATACACTTCACTTTGTGTGACTGCTGATTTTTTCTGTTGATCTACCAGTGAGCTCTCCAGTCAGCTCTCTTTAAGCAGGGAGCTCTCAAATGAGCATCATCCCACATGGCAAGTTTTGAGACATCGAGGTAGTGAGTTATCTGCTTTTGGTACTCAGCCTTTTCCCCCTCAGAAACAGTCTCCCCAGATGGCCATCTCAAGAGACCAAGACACTGTTAGCTTAGCTCTGGAGAGATCAGTTGCTCTAACAGCAATTGATAGGCCATTAGTCAGATTCTAAGAGGCAGTTTGGTGAAGTTTGATGTATTCTATCAGAAACCACTGTTTCAAACTGCTTAATTGTGTTGCATATTGTATGTTTGAATCCTGACCTCTATTTCAAACTTGATGCACTACCACAAAGTTAATGTAATTTATTAGAAATATATTGGTTGCTCCCTGAAAAATGGGTGGGCATTATTGCTGTGGCCTGCACAGCTTTCACCAGGAGTATAGAAAGATGTATAAGCTAGGCATACAAGGCTGTTTTAAAATGACTATGGTTGTTTGCTACAGTTACAATTATGGGCAAAATACCTCTTTCACTCACTTGTTTCTGTCATTAGTGAGGGCCACATGTCATAGGTTCAGAGGCAAAGACTATGAGAGGTTATGTTGGGATGCTAAACCATCTTATGAATGTGATACCTTTACCAATATGGTTCTACTGCACATATTGAAATAAATAAACAGTCACTAGGACCAGGAATGAACAGTACCCTTATCTATATTTGCCCAGTTATTAATATGACCCGACATTTACCTTCTTTTGTAATTAGGCTGATGATTGGCTACAAATTTCTCTGTATGAAACAATTTACTCTAATGTAAAAGACAAAATGCTTTACATTAAGGAACAAAGTTAACTAATTATCTAGTTTACAAATAATCCAGTTGAGTCAGGGTAATTGATAGAAACAAAAAGTTTTTGTTTCCTTTCTCACCTTGATCCCAGCACTGACCAGGAAGTCCACCAACACAGACTTGATCTTGGTTTGTCCAGACTTGAAGTCATCTCCTCCGATGAAGACTCCATTCCACACAGCCAGCTCCACGGCCCCAGGGACAAAGGTGTTTTGGGGGGAGCCATTAAGGTACGCACAGCCCTCCTGGATGCTAGCCACTGCAAAGAGTGTGGAGGGGGATACCTCCGCTCCTGACTGCAGGCAGACAAAAGGCTGCAAAGTCAGAATCTCACCAGTGCTGACAAACTCATTGCCACAGGGGGCATGCGTATCCTAGTACTCATTCCAACCGACTAATGCTTTGTTAATTGGCTTGATCACTCATTTCACCATATGCGTGTCATATAGCTTGTTTAACTATCATGTCATGTACGGTCACAGTTTTTATTCAATCAGCAAAAATAGCAGATTTCAGTTTTTATGCATCATACACAAGGTCTTAGCTGGAGGCGGAAATAAAAACCTGCACTCACTCCTCTGTGGCAATGAGTTGATGCCACTGATCTGCTATGACCTTTGGGTCCCAGTGAGGTTTCCCTGCCCAACAGTCTCAAATTGGAATTTGAAAATGAGAGCACTGATTGCTAAACCCATGTTGGACCACCTTTAACCATAAGGGAAGTCAGAAATTACAATGAAATTTGAGGAAGCAAGTCTGAAATTAATCTCAGCATTAATCTGACAGAAGCACAAAACTCACTTCTCTTCTGAAATCAACAGCTTCCCAAATGCATTCTAGCTCTGTTGTCTAATTATTGCTGCCCTCTAGTGGAATCTAATGCACAAGACACAACTAATACCTTTTATTGACTGCACTTCTATGAACCAAAATGCTTAGGCAAATACATTAATCTGGCCTGTCTGCAATAGACAGAAATATTAATAATGGCCCGCTTAAGGCCATTTTTATGTTCAATTTTTTAACAGTGATGCCATTAACAGCAATAGCAAGCCGATTTGATTGTACAATTTAATTTCTTATGGGAATGAATATTTAGGGATTTATATTACTAACCCAGCTGTGTTGATTTCAATGGTATTTTAGAAAAATGACTTTCTAAAAATAATTTTCCCAAAGACATTTTAAAAAAGGTGTGTGTGTGAGTGTGTGTGTGTGTGTGTGTGTGTGTGTGTGTGTGTGTGTGTGTTTGTGTGTGTGATAGATACACATGAACATACCTGGATGGCAGCCAGCAGGTTGTCAGCAGTATCATTGACTCCAGGGGTAATGTCACAGAAGCGCTCAGTGTTGGCGGTCCACAGCACGATGACTTTGTCCACACTACTCTTCTCCTTGAAGTCCCGGATGTCCTTGCGGATCTGCTCCACCTGCAGCAGAGGAAGCGTATGAACAGGCACAGCTAAGGCTTCCAGCTCTCTCACTTTAGATCACATTCGCTGATGGCCAACTGTCCATAGACAAGGGGTGCAAACTGCCCGAGACCACATAATAAAATATTATCACAGCACCCCAACCACAACATGATAATACTGCTTCACCGAGTACTGTCATTAAACACTGCAATATATAGGTGTTAAATATTCTAAGAAAACACGAACATTGAAAACAGTACAGTCATTCATCTTAAGACCAAAATAAAGACTAAATACAAAAACATGTCAAATGCATTTACATAAAGGGTAAGTCAGACAGTGTCACACAACTACAATAAAAAAATCAAAGTATAATGTGTAATGCTCAACTGTATCACTTATCCCCCAACCCACGACACATTCCCTGCTTAGTATGTCTAAAAGGACCAGTGGAAAACCAAACAATGAGTATATACAATATTCTTATTCACTTTCATTTAGTAGGGGTTTAATGTTTACTGATATTATGCGCTGTTTGTGGATGATATTATTTTGGAATACACACCCTTTCTGTAATCAGGAAGCCCTCGTGAGATAAAACAGTTAAAAATACATATTGCAACAGGACCACAATTAATTAAAAGCTGTGATTTCTCCTTCTTATCTCAGCCAGGACAAATTCTGCCCTGTGAAGGAGAACAAACATTTCTGGTCATTTTTGCTTGATTTCTGGTACAATTACACTACTACTGACTGACAATTATGTGCATTTTTCAGAGCAGAAAAGGTCCTTCAATTCTGCTAGCACTAGCTATGGCAAGCCAGAGGCTGTAGTAAGCAGCTAAATATCAAGGTGAACTGCTGATCACAAAAAAAAAAAGTCCCAAAAGTGAGCTTCTTTAAATAACCGTTCTGTGCCCTACCTGCTCTGCTTTTGTTCCCATGATGAGGTTATCAGCTCTCTCTTCCTGATTGGCGGCAATGAACTCTGGGATGTATACAGAGGGCCTGGGTTTCAGCTTGGCCATGTAAGGGCGAAGCTGTTCCTGGAGAGGCCAGTCCAGTACCTGGGCTCTCTCCATTGCCTGGCCCAGGTCCATGGAGGAAATGTCCCAGCCTGGGTTATGGAAAATGCGGAAATACACATATTTACTACTGATGACAGATTTTCTGCCCTTTACTTTTCTTTTTCATTTTTCCACCTTTTTTGTCTATACTGCCTATCTTGTCACTTGTCATTTCAACATTGCAGAATGATGTGAAGCAGGGCCTTAAAACACAAATTGTGGAGGGTTGGTGGAGCCTGCTGGTTTTCAGTGCATTTCAGTACTCAAGTGCTTAGTATGAGTCACAGAGAGTGTACTTGACTCGGTTCCTTGGACTGAAGGGAAATCTGCTGAATGAAGGGAAAACAAAAAATAATCATCCAGACATTGTGGCCCTCCAGGACTGAAGTTTGAGATCTTTGGTTTAGAGGGAGCAAATACAGGATTTGATTTGACTGTGCAACAAGTTCTACAAAGTAGCCCTCTTACCATCAAAGACAATGTCATTTGGGTGCACCATGGGTAGGAGATCCCGGAAAGGCACATAGACCTCTCCATCTCCACCCGACCCCAGGCATACAGTTGAGGCCTGAAGCAGAGAGCCATAGTAATTGGCTTTCTGTGGGAGAAAAGTACACAAATGAAATATGAGAACCACACATACAATTTGAAAACCTACAGCTCTTAAACATTTCCAAAGAAGGACAATGAACAGCAGGTCATGAGTGTCACATAAACATCATGCATGGCTTAACCTCTCTCTCTCTTGGCCACTGCTCCAATCCGATTGTGATATTTCTATAACCATGTCTGTTCCTCTAGGCAAAAAACAGACCTAGAAATAACCTATGCAAACCCTTCATAGCAGCAAGGCATCCTGGGAAACGAATATACTTGAAAATAGGGCAAGACCTGTATCTTGGAAAGTGTCTGCGCAAAGTGGTGGAAGTAGAAAAGGAAGCTACCTGGGACTCCGTGACATCTTAAATAACTTGTTTATGCTACTATCTGATACAAGCTCTCAAAGAAATTTACAGGGCTAGCACAGCAAGATGTGAAATACATGATTGTGAAAAAGAGACCCGCAGTCATAGTGGAGCAGAGCAAGAATAGCAACAGATAACAGTTAGCAGGCTTTAATGTATTGGGCCATTACAATTTTATTACAATATTACAGAATAATAAATAATAATACCTAAAATTATAATAACAAAAGCATTTATTCTTAGAGGTAATTGAGCTCTCAGGTTCAATTCACAGGTGGGGCCCTGCTGAAGAGGGAACAACCTGGATCTCCTCAGGAAAAAAACAATCCAGCAGTGTAAATGGACAAGATGTACAAACAGAATCTGTCCAATTTGTTGTGGACGGCATTTACAAAGCAAAGAGAAATAAATGCAATATAGTGTTCATCAGTCAGATTGTTATGCAATATATAGCCTGCAAACACCACACTTTACCTTCATGCCGGTCTTTGTTTTCCAGGACAGCCCCAGTTTGTTTGCCAGGACTGCAGCAGTAACGGTGGTGCCATTGTTTCCCCCCCAGCCTACAAGCATCACTCCTACACTTGGAACAGTGCGTTCCGTGCGGAACGTGAAATGGGTGGTGCTCGGTGTAACCTGGAGGAAAGGGTAAGAGTCAGGAGGAGACAGCTAACAGATGTTTAAAAAAAAAACTGAAGTGAGTATAATTTACCTATCAATTAAAATGTACTACTGTGAGATACTATTACAGTAGCTTACATCCAATTTATGTCATAGCACTGCCAATCTCTCGCTATCACAATTTAGTCAGTGGTTACTGGCCATTCTGAGTATTCTGTGGGTCTCACACAGTCTCACACCATCTTTGGACCATGATGCAGTTTGGCAATTCAGACATCAAATTTGCTCAATATTCTTCTTGAGATTCATAACTTGCTTGTATTGAAATAGAAAAAAATTGTAATTATATTTCAGTGAGCTGATATTGCTCCTGACACACAAATGAAATGCGGAAACGAATGGTGGCACAATAAAAGTAGAAAATAATTGCTGAGAGCTGCACTTGAACCTGCTGAGACACAGCACCACGCATCAACTGACCTAATTTCTCCAGCAGTGAAACTGGTACCTGTCAGAGCCGTTAATAAACTGCCCAGTGTCAGCAGGCATCCACTGCTGGCCCTCTCAGGGGCATACCCCACATACCCACACACATACACATCACATAAAAGATGCATTATTATATCACAATGATTCAAGTTTGCTACTTTGTCTAAAATTCACAAAAGGGATATTGAAGAATGCAGAGTACAAACCATGTTTTAAAAAAGGTCAAATTGTTGGTGCACAAACAACAGGTATGTAAGTCACAGAAAAGGCTTATCAATCTAATGCACCACTAGGAACCCTATTAGGAAAATCATTGTGAATATGGCAAAAAAGGAAAATTGTTTTAAAACAAATGGCCTAAAATGTAGTCAGAGATAAATACTCACCTCTGTGATCCAGTCCACAAAAACAAAGGTCATGAGCTTCACAAAAGCTGATATTTATGGTGGGTCTTCCACTCAAAAATGACTTGTTATCAAGGTCTTGTATGGTCTCATTGGAAGTTTTAGCTTTTAACTGGTGCTTGACTGAATTTCTGGGAATACCCCCATTTACATAATTGCTAACCGCAATCCTATGAATTAAGAGGATTTCTCCAAAATGAACAAACTGAAATAAAAACAATACCCATGGGCTTCTCCACTCATGGTGAGTAATTGAAAAACAGCAGTTATCTTTGTTAAAGAGACAGGCTACTTCCAAATGTTGAAGTAGCCTATCCCTTTAATAAAGATCACTGCGATTATCTGGAAGGGTTAGCTTAAGAGGATAGACAGTTGGAGATTTCCACTGTGGCAAGACACTGCACCAAAGCGGACTGCTGAAGCCCCTTTCAGCACTCACACATTATGAAACAGGCACTCTCTGGTACAAAGATGTAATGCAACTACATGAATTTGTCTGTAAACTACCAAACCCATTCTTACCCCATGTGCAATTACATATACAGTACATCCAAAATAAATTACAAAACACTTTGGGTGAACTGTACTTGAGGTTTTCATCCATGTATCACTTTCAAATGCATTATAACATGCTTGACAATGAGACACTGACATAAATATTGCACCACATACCATTCACAAAAGATTGCAGTTACACTGGATTTACACCTTTCTTTCGCCCAACTACTTTAAGCCATTTTACAATAATCTGACATTACCATGTACTTGTCATTGTCACGGGACACAGCAGTGGTGTGGTAGGAATACTGGGACTCAATGTGCTTCTCTGTGTACTTCACAGCAGGGCTATTTATTTGGATGGGCTCTGCCATTTCGGATGCCTGCAAAAGAAGGGTTTCAGAGGGATCTACAGCATGCTGGGAATGAATCCCTTTCACCATTACCTGTAACTCTCACTTGGTCACTAAAACAGTTTATGCAAATAACATATCTCTTAAATTGCAGAGAATGCTCTCCCTGTTGACAGTTAAGCCATTGGATAATTAAGTGTCAAGGACAAGAGAACTAAATTGAAATTGTATACACATATCCTAAGGCAGAGTATAAAAGGGTCAGGCACTTCACGGCTAAAGAGCCGAAAGCCCCAGTTTGCATCTCATCCAAAAGATGGCATCTCCTATAGCATAATATCCTCATCACTAAACCATGCCTTTGGTATGTAGTACTACATCCAAAGCACTCTTCCAAGAATTTAATTTTCATAGAGGTTTCCCCAGAGAAAAGTAATTAAACAGTCTCAACTGCATGACATAGTATTACATGAAACATGGTGGCTGACTTTGATAGAATGGCATCATTTACCATGAGTATTCCCCTGTTAACACATATTCATAACTGCATGTTTTGTTTTATTATTTTTCTTCAAAGAAATTACATATCATCAGAAGACACTTATCTGGTCATACTTCTTACTTTAAGTTCAATTAAGACTGACCATAAACATTCCAAAATGATATGTGAATCAGCATACAGAGCATAGATAGGTTTACTAGATAATAAAGGTGAAGGACGTTACCCAATGTATTGATCCCCTTATCTTGTATGCGTTTAAATATGGTCAGCACAATCCAATCGCTCACACTGCTGCATGTGGACAGTAACATGGTTGGATTTACAAAGGAAACGAATTGTTTCTGAAAAACGTTCCCGATGTACGACGGAAATGGTAAAATTACTAAGGAATACGCTGGTCCGTGTTAATAACAAATGTTTTCTTAAAACTTCTTCTAAAATCTCCTCATGTCTCATAACACAGTGTTTCAAATAAGAATGTTCAGCCTTGTCTCGTGGAGGCTGCGCTTTCGATCCTCCTCCTCAGATAAGGTTGACCATTTTGTTGCATACCATTCTTCTAAAATGATATCTTAGCCCTACAACATGTCACGAAGTAACACTTCCATCTATCGACGGGCGAAATGTTTTACCTCGCGTTATTTATAGTGGGTGTAGGATATGTACCAACTGTCTAGTTGCACAATTATCCAACTTAAGAGGATGTGAAGAAAGAAACCGATTCAAGACCTTACCTTTCCTGGGATTGTGATCGCGCTTTGTTTGGTAATTACGTCAAGCTATCTTCAGGTTTAGGTTACTTAGATGTCCTTCCTTCTATCTGTCTTCCGTACAACACATGCATGAGTGAGGAAGCCGGCGGCTGTAAAGGCACGATTGGCTACAACGCCCAACTCATTAAAAGAGGTGTGTCTATGCAAAACACGTAAAGTATCGGGAGAATAGTCAAAAGCTGCGATAACTCGCTGCTTGGTATGTTCTGGAAAGTCTGCCTCCCCCGTGGTTTTAGTTCACCCAGTCAAAAATTTACCTCCAGAACCTGGATGAAATATAACGACTTTCGAACAAACTGGAAAATAAGAAGATTCATATTTCATTAAGCGGTTATAACTATTTAGGCAAATGTTGCAGTTATGTTGATATATGTGAGTTATTTAAGAAAAAATCTATGCATTCAACCAACTCACTGAAAAATATAAAATTAAATTTAATTGGGCAAATCTAGGGATTAACTTGTCGTCATAAATAACAACAAAAATAAACTGAATATTAATTACAGGACAAAAGCTGGACAAAAGTTGCAAATTTGTTTACACTGTAAACCTTGTTCAGGTTGTATTTTAGTCAATACAAAAATGGATATGGACATGATGAACTAATACTGGTTTCCAATATGCCTACTATGAAGGGCATATGTAATCATGTGCATTCTTTCAAATCTGCCATGTGGTAGTTTGCATTTAGGATATGCTCAAAGCTTAGTTTATTTTTCCAAGTCAAAATCATGTGTGAGATTTTAGAGCCTGTTAACATCAATCTCATTTTCATTCCATATTTTCCATAAGGTGTTCAGCTCAGAGAATAAACCAGTTACTTTGCATATATAAGCTCCTTGAAAACCAGAGAGAGAAAAACCACACTTTTCCATACCATAGATGATTGTACTTATCATGCCTCTCTCTGGGTTGTCTTTGATCAACAGCTATAAGAGAGCTTTTCAATGTTTGTTAAAAGACTCCCTCATCTTGGCCTACAGATTCTTCCTGAACCTGAGATTTGTTCCCCTGCATGAGAGGTCAATGGGGAAAGGACCACCAGTATTGTTGGAACCACAGAAGAATACTGGACACTATATGGCACATTTTCATAACATTTGTAAAATTAGATTACATGATAAAAGTAATTTTACTGTGGATAGAGTCTGCTTCCATGACACAGAAAGCCTTTTTCATCATTGTCAGTGTATTACAGTTAAGAACACAAAAAGCTTGCATCTCTCCAGTTTAGCATGGTGAGCTGTTAGAGAAAAACAACTAAAATCTGCCTGTGCTTTTCAGTGAAAGCTATAGTAGAATATAACATGAAGATCTGTACAATAAAACATTATGAATCATATGTTTTTTTACCTGGACATTACTTTAGTTCTGAAATGTTATTTGTAGAGATTCCACTTGTCATAGTATTATTATTAGCATTGTTTTGTGCCACATCCATGTTAGTTATAACATGTTGTAATTGCAGGTGTGTAGTCTGTTGTACTGAGTAGACTGAAGAATGAAAAAAAAATTTGTTTCAAGGCTTTAAAAAAATTCAGAGCTTTCAATTGTTTCTCCTCTCTCATATCTCTATGAAAGTTTTTGGTCCAAACCTTTGCACACTAAATCCACACTCAGTGGGTATGAATCAGCTTAAAGGATGAAGGCGGGTGCTCTAATTGATCCACAAGGTCTTCATCTGCTGCCCCATTTCAAGCACAATATTAAACCCAAGCCTCAATCAAGAGCTTACCTGTTATTTTAGTAGAAATCCACTGTCACACAGAAAATCAAGACCTCTTCTCTCTCCAGTTATTTACATTCTGTCATCATAATTCAGTCAGAAACAGAACATTTCTCAAATGTTCACTCCAAGGGCTCATGTACATCTTACAGATAAACCAAAACAAATGGTCTTGATATTCCTATTTTCACATACACATTTGTGGGCCCCACAAATAAATTTATATTTCACTCCATAAATTATTTAAAAGCCCCTAAAGGCAAAAATACATTTTGTGATAGACATTTTTGTGTGGTACATATTTAGGTATCAAATAAGTACAGTTACAGTGTGAAGTCTGAGATCAGTGCTGCTTAGCAAGCATCAACAGCTACCTTATTTCATGATAGCTGATGCTTACAAACTGACCTATCAAGTGTATTTTTACTCTGTTAAGTCATGTTTGGTTCTTTTAGAACCATAGTGTTCCACTACACAATAAAATATTATGCTTACTATATATAGGTTAGTAATATTAATGAAAAGGACAATAAGAGAACTAACCTCAGATGACTGTTTTAAGAATCACTACTGAATGCATGATTAAATCCCATTCTGTAAAACATGAATTAGCTTAGCTTACAACAGAAACTGTGGTCATCATTAGAGTCCTCTTTAACATATATGAAACATATTACATCCTGATAGATCAACAGTACGTATAATGAAAATGATTCAATACATAAAATATCCCTCGCAATGGAATAGCACCTTGCTCTTCCATATTTAAGGGAAATTCAGCTACAAGGTAGGAGTGCAGCTAATTTCACAGGAATTGAGTTCTTCCATGCGCTGCGCTTTTCCACAGAAACTGCAGTACCTTTGTTAATCTCCTGACATTCTCTCATAAAGATTTAAATACTTGTATTAGAAACTGAGATGTGAAACTAATATCCAGCATCCCCTGCTCAAGCTTCCCATCTTCCCATACCAAAGGTACATCAGCTTACAGTTCAATTGTCAGTGCAGTTTCCTGATGAGCTTTGATTGGTTTACAGCAGGGATTCTCAAGGCTCATGTTGGGTGAGTTGGGGGTCCCAGGAAACTATGTACCTCTCAGGGACTAGAAATGAAGGCCCTTAGTTTACACTGTACTGGAGTATTGGACAGGTTTGTTAGGAAGCACAAGTCCCAAGTTTATCAACCCAAAATACTCATTATGTGAGAATGAGGCATCATAAAACCAAAAACGAGCTTAGCTAGACCCAGCAATGAAGTGACACTGATTTTATCAATTCATTGAGTTTTTATGTAGCTCATACAATTTCTTTAACTGGTTCAGACAAGTGAGTGATTGCTCCTGTTCCTACTCCAACCATTAGTGGGTTGGAAGCCTCATTCTCCAATCACTACAAATTGCCAACTCCCCACAAAACAAGGGTAGGCAAGGAGGTTTGTATAAGTTACTTTTGGATTACATTTCAGCTTACATTCTTATTTAACTAGTCTATTTTGGTAACATTTATGGCATGTTCACAGTTGACAACTTAACCCTGTTATTGTGATCCTATAGAAAATACTTCATTTATTGGAGTCTAATCGAAGAATAAATTGGTCTTGGCCTTGTTAAGTGGCTAACGTAGGCAGGGGTTAGTTAACTGCAAAGTAATTGTTCAGTGTCTACTTGTTAGAGGAACTTCTAAATACAGAAGTGATAAAATCATAGATTAATTGAAGAGTCCACCCCTTATTTCCAGGGTCCAAATTGGCTGCCTACTGGAGGGAAGCCCCACCATGACCCTCCAGAAGTTTTACATCACTGATGTAAATTATGGTGCTAATTTAAGGAGTACTAGTTAGCATGAAAAATTGAAAATATGGTTAGACAAAAACATGGTTTCCTATCCCTTTGCTAACACACTGCACATATGAAACTCTTCAGACATACAGAAAATCCTTTAAAATTATACTGCAGTCTTGGGTGAGTATTTATTGGAAGCCCTTAACGAAAATTCCAAAAAATAAATCTTCAGAAAGATTTAAAGCTTTGAGGTGGCTCTATTCTCTAGATAATATACCACATATACTTAACATGCTTGCATGTATTAATTCATCCAGACATTGTTAACACATGAATTTACAGCATTTATGAGCCTATGATTTTGAGACTAAATGAAGGTGACAGTTACTCATGGAAGTAAAATTTTATTGAAATATCAAGATCATTTCCAACCCCCGGTCCCTTCTTGTTTTATAAAGCCTACTTTGGATTTTTAGCATCAATACCAGCACCCCCCACCCCATTTCCTCAACAACCCACTCCTCCATCACCGGCCCTGCCCTTCCCCTCCCCTCCATCTTCCTCTGCCAAGCAGCAGCTCTGTCAGTCAAACAAACCTGGAGGACAGGCCAATTGGCACATTCAGCTCATGGTGTCTGCACCATGCCATCCTTAAGACAGAGAATGACGAAATCACTTGAGCACGGCAGGAGCTTTGGGTTAATTTTCTTGCACTCTGGCATGTAGCGGATTGATACTCTGATTGTAGTTGTCCTATCACCATCACTGAACAAAAAAATACTATTAAAAAGTAGTCTGCTCACAGTGATATTTGAGAATAAGATTCCTTTCCCAAGCAAACAATGCTGGCCAGAGCCCATATATCTCTTAAATTAGTGTGGAGGGGAGAGGCCAATTAAAATCCCTCCATTTATAGGCATTGACTACAGAGTCTATCACAAAAGTAACTCAAGCCAGAGTGCAAAATGACAGACTTGATGACCCACCTGTGTATGAAGGAAAGCAGCAACATCTCTATGTGTAGCCCATAGCCTTCCACAAACTTAACCAACCCCTTGGGATTACGGAGACAGCAGAGAGATCAGAAGGGGTGGAGAAGAGCTGGGATCTGGAGCAATGGCCTCATGACAAAATCAATGCAAAGTTTCAGTGAAATCAGACATCACTGAGGTGATGTTTTCATCCAAAGCTTCAGCTGCTGACATTTAGGAATTCCATGTACAACAACAAAACAACCTTTTTTTTTTTTTTTTTTTTGCATACAAGCTCTGTTCAGATGAACACAAGACAGCTGGTAAAATGTTTACACATCGGTGGAAATTATTTTTTAACCCTGTTTCATGTCACTTTTTGTGATCAGACTTGACACAGAATTTAAAAAAAAAAAAAAAAAAAAAAAGGAGGTTCTGATTTTTTTTTTTTATATTCACATGAAACCACATTAAGGCTGAACAGAAAACTGAGCTTGTAGACAGAAGAGCCTATGGATCACTGTGAAGCAGGAATACCAGACCAGAAGGTGATAACCATCATTTCAGGAGAGCTTATGGACCCCAGATCAGTCAGCCTCGTACGGACTTGCAAACTAAAGTAAACAGCATAACAACTGGGATTCCAATGAAAACACTCAGAAGGGTAATTCCTAGCAGTTTGACAATGGTGCTTGTGAACTCCAGATGAAATGATAGATAACAGAAAACAAATCAGACCCTGTCCAGGAGAAAATTCTCAGCATCTCTGAATTAAGAAAGCAGCAGTCTTCAGTGCCCCAAATTACATGAGAACTTCAGCATAATGCCCCTCTTTTAAGATGAACCCCAAGATTGTTTTTTTTTTTTTTTTTTTTGGTGGGGTGGGGGGGTGAACAGTCTCTGTGTTAAGGTCAATTTCACTTCACATGTTTTGACGAGAGAGGATGGACAGCAAGGAAAAGCAAAAGCCATTTTAAGGTGCATTATGACTGAAAAGGCTGTCCAAAAAGTGCTAGCAATGCTCCAGACTGCTTCTGAACACTGAGCATCAACACAGCTGTCTTAACAGAACCCTTTCATGACAATTGGCAGGCATTTTAAGTTAAACACAGACACATTTCAGCCAAATGTAAATATTCAATTTAAGCAATAGGGTCTACTGAAGCAGGTTGGTGTTATGCTGAAAAGAACCTGGGCTCCCATGTTTTCTGATGAGAAGCACTGGGGTAGACCACTGAATATGTAGATTTAAACTGCGTTTTTCTGTCTACCTTTTTTTCTCTGAACAGTCCACAGATAACACTGTAGAGCACCATTACATGAAAGTGAATTCCACTTTTCTGAACAGTCATTGATACTGCCATGTACCCTGGGAGGAGAAATGTGAAGAACAGAACACCATGCCCTTCTATTTATCAGTAGAATCTAGTATCATTGCCATCTTTAAGAGGCACAAGCCTCAGGCTACCACCTGATGTTAAAACCATAGACAGTCATTTTAAAGGGTAACCACAGTGCCAGCTCAGGACAGCTGAACATTCCCATTCAATATTCTGTGGTGTGTAACAACCAGAGCCAAGGGCCTTGTTTCCTAATAAATCCAGAGAACTGAAAGCTTGAGAACAAGAAAAAAAAAACTTCTGTAAGACCAGTCAAACTCAGGCATCTGTGTCTGTCTGTGACTTTACAGTGCTGTCTTTATTAATAGGGAAAATCATATCTCAAAATCATGAATCGCAGCAGATGAGTAATGTGACGGCCAAGGCAGCTTTTTTTTGCATAAAATACTGGCTGACATTCAGGGTGAGAAGACAAAAAAAAGAAAATTCTGTAGTATTGATATCAAGGAGTGTAAAATTATAACAGAACTTATTATTCCTATGGAAGTCCACAAATAACAGAATAAATTAAAAAAAAAAATTTGAATAAAATACATATTCACAATGAGTTCCACATCAGAACCTTCCATTTCAATAAATGGGGAGGGTGGGGAGGAAAAGAAATTTGATCATGTCATATTTCACCTGTTTACATTTTTTTTCCTGTTTTTAAACAAACTATCATTTGGCATACATTCCGCCCACTCCTTTTCAGTGTTTTCCACCATTCCCCCACTTCACAGACTTGCACAAAGTTTTGAAAGATCTTCAAAGAATATGTATTTTCCTTTCACACTCTAAAAGACCTCTGTGTGCAGTAATGGGGGGGCGTTGGGTGTAAACACCACACAAGGTTTATCCAGATGCAATGTGGCTACTCGGAGAGCAGGCCAAGCCACATTTTCAAAATAAAATTGGGGAGGAGGGGAAGGGTGGGGATGGGATGAGGTTGAGGAGATACGGTCTGCTTTGTCCTCACTAGTGCTTTTGGCCCCAATGAGGGGGGAAATCAACTCTCCCTTGGTGCCTTGGTTCTTTGATGAGAACATTTGGAGCAAGCAGAATCCAGACCAGATCTTTTTTTTTTTTTTTTTTTTTTTTTTTTTCCTTGTGGGGTTCCCAAACAACACAAAAAAAATGAGGGAACAATCGCACTAGTGCCAGCTTTGTAGTTGCTGTTGATCATATTCTGCTATAAGTTTCTTTATATGCGCCAGTTTATTGTGCAGATATTCACAGCGGTTCTTCTCTTGGCTATAGTTTGGATTCGTCTGCAAGGCAAGGGAAGAAGAACAGTATGAGTACATGGCAAACATTAATTTTGGTTTACTGAGACACAAGGACAGAAAGCTGATGTTTGGAAAGCATACCTTTTTTATTTTGCGATACTCTTGTAGTATCTGATTGTGGATTGTCTGTGAAAAGAAAATGACAACATGAACAAGAATACTCAAGAGACATCTAAAGAGAACACAGAATAATACTCTTCCAAATCCTTGCCCAAGATAGGACCAGCATCAACATGGTCCAGTACAGCTGTAGTTAAGTGGTAGGAGAGGAATGCCTCTATATCAGTGCTTAAGGGGACAATTCAATTTCAGTGCAGTCAAACTGCAATTGATTAATGGGGAAAATGCCCAAATTTTACAATGCACCACAATGCACAGCTGGAGGACGTCCAAAGCAGGGGCTGCTGGGAAAGTCATGTGGGTGAGACACAGGAGTTTGCGGGTACCTTGTACTTGTCGGTGCCTTGCTGGAGCTGCTTGAGCTCAGAGTCCAGCACAGTGAACTGCCGGGTGATGCCCTCTATTCGGGCGTGCAGGCCCCGGTACTCGCTGTACTCAGCATTGAAGTCATTCTTATAGCTCTGCCGCTGCTCCTGGGAGCAGATCTCCGTGTACTTTCTGCATGGACACAGACAGGGGAAGGTGACATCTGAAAGTGCACTACATAATAGAGCAGAAACCACCCAAATCAGAAAGAGTAATGTTAAAGGGCTAGCAGTAGTTGTGTACGATTAAGTACCAAGTAAAGGGAAAGAAGAAAAAGTGTCACTGAACATGTTGATTTAATTCCAAATGCAACACTGAAAACACTGCAGAAAATGTTATTGGTGCATAAATCTGGTTTAAGACAGTTTTTATCACTAGGGTTGCCTGAGTATTACGTACAACCAAATGGTTTCCAAATTCAAGTCAATACCGCTAAGGTCATTACCTTGGTTCAATACACAATGCAACTGGGTTTAAAAATGCCTTTCAAAAATGTAATTACATCATGTAATGATGTCAATACTTTTTGTATTTATTTTTGTATAAGCACAGAACGGAATTCTAAACATACAGGTGTACAAACCAGTATAGAAAGGGTATGGGTGGAGGAGGAGTCAGAACATTAATGGAAGAACCACATTTTAGAACAACTGTACTATTTCAGTCATGCAAAGTGATATTTTTTTCCAGCTGTCACATCCCATCCTGGATTAACCTATTCTCTGTATTGTTTCATAATGACACCATTTTAGTGTCCTAGTTTATTGGTGGCAATGTAGCTCTGGGGAAAAAGCAGGTCAGACACTACAGTCCATAATGCGCATGAACATATAATGAGATGTTCATAGAGCTAAATTAGTCTACTTGCACTAGCATCTGAACTGAACTACAAGCAGAGAGAGTATTTGACACAGACGGGAGATGCTGCCGTGGTTCAGTATTTACAGGTGTGAACGATCAATAGTGGGAGATTCTTTTAAAGTGCAGACCGAAAACACTTTACTTCATTATAAAAAATTGCTGGAAAGTTTGCAAGTGTAACTGCAGCAGTAGTAGGCTGCTGTAAAGAGATCTAATCCTGTATGCAGTGGCATCTGACATCATTATCTGTATTATTTACTTTGATATGGACGTAGGGAACAAAATAGTTACAGTTGCAATATAATGTACAGAGGTCAAGGAAACAGTTCAGATTCAGCTAAGGTGATACAGGAAGATCCTAACAGAATCCAGAAGAGGGAGGAAAACTGGAAAATGATATTGGATATAGCTAAATGTAAAGTCTTGTGTGTCAGAAATTCAGGAGAAGAACAAAATTAGAATGTGTCCAGTGTGAAAACGACTTCAGAATAGCTAAATTAGTTGGCTGGATTTTATCAGGATGTAGACATTGTGCTGCTGTAGTAAAAAACCTTTACATGACACTGAGTATTGATTATAAATCAAAGGTTACATACAAAAGATTCTTCAGAGTGAGTTCAGTCAGCAGACCAAAGGGGTATACATGGAAATCAGTTAAAGTTGCATATGTTGCATATCACCAAGTTCTACTTTACACAAATTTTGTCACTGCTTAGAACAGCTTGACAGATTAGGTAGGAAAGGCAGAGACCCTTGGAGTGATCAAGGTCATACTCTAAAAGATTTTATTTAATAAAACAGTGAGCCTAGTTTGTTTGAACAGCTTGTTCTTGCAATTTTATGTTCCTATTTTCCTCTTAAGTCACTTGTAGGGTTTTTGGAATTCAGTAATGAGGGCCTAAAGAAAATTAATATCAAGAAAACATAGAGAGACTTTAAAGGCTGTAATTTTTGATGTTCTCCGACCATATCAAGACAACCTGAAAATCTGGCCAAACCACTGCCAAACAATATAACTAATCTGATTCTATGCAATTACTAATTGAAAGCCAACATTATCAAATAAATATATGACACCAAATTTGAAACTAAGACTCATTTACAGAGAATGGATTAAGCTCATCTGGGTGTACAGGGTGGATGATATTTTACCAAGAGTGGAAAATCAGCAATTTAATAAATCAAAAATGGTATAAACACAAATCTGCTTAAGGCTAAAAAATGCTGAAGGTGAAAATTTATTTCAACTGCAAACATACTAAAGGGTCTTACATTAAATACTCTGCCACCTCCGAAGATGACGTCAGAATACTAGAATTGTTGCACATTCCATTCAGATCTGTAAGAAAATAAAGGCCACTTATTAGCAGAGCAGAGCATGGTAGCGTAATCCAGCCTTTTCCACACAGCATTCAAATGGCCATCACACTGGTTAGGACACAAAGTAAAATATCCTGTCATATAGATAACTGATTTGAACATTTGATGGCTTCCATCATGTTCTAAATAGTTAACACAGCAAAATGCTAACCACTAGAGGTCACTACTTCACTGCTGTAACCACATTACTGAAATCATTGAAGCAAGTCTTCAATGGGATTTGAAGCCAACTTTCCAAAATTCTGACAATTATTTGTGAAAATGAAGCATGTAACTCTTCAGGAGCATGCATATGCACATGGAATTCATATACTTTGTCTGCTACCTGCCAAAAGGCAACAGATATAAATACTGCTAATTACTACACCATGCATCACAGTAAATGTTTTAATATCAAATAGTGTAAGTTGTTTCTCTGAAACTTACAAAAAGGCAGGTAAAATACAGTAAGAAATATTGCCAATCATTTTTTAAAGCACAGTGCATGAGTCAGTTGGAGATGGTGCTGGACAAGGACTGCAGTGAGCAAGCCTTACCTGTGCTTCCCTGTGGAATACTGCTGTTCAGGCTGCTGGAGCTGGACGTAAGCTCACAGGCCTTTTTCGGCTCTGCTGCACGCTCCTCCCCTACCTTCCTCTCCCTCTCTCTCTCCCTCTCCTTCTCCCTGGGCTTCTCCTTGTCTTTGTGCTTTTTGGACTTCTTCTTAGACTTTCCATGCAGGGAGGTGGAGCTAGGGGCAGAGCTGGGGGCAGGGCCAGAGCCAGAGTCTCCCAAAGCTCTGCTGCTGAGGCTGGGCTGAGGGGGTGGGGAGGAGGAAGAGGAGGCAGAGCCTAGGCTTGAGAGGGGGTTGCTGGGGGCAGAGCCCGACATTGCAGAAGGCTGGCTCAGTCTCTCGGCTACGGCGGCCTCCTGGCGGTCTTCACAGTCCCGGCCGTTGTGGCTTGAGTCATTGCTGACATCCGACAGTGGGTCGAAGGGCCGTGAGATCTCGAGCACGGGGAGTTGAGAGGAGCCAGACATTATGCTGTCTCCTGCAGCACCTGAAACCTGAACCACACCCGACGGCTTCCCATTGGAGGAGTTCAGCTTTCCATTGATAGGTCCAGATGCCTTGCTGGCCAGATGAGATATCCTAGGTTTTTTGTTTGCTAGTGGGTCGATAAACTCCGGGGCCGGCCGTTTCTGGAGGACAGACACCCAGGGACAGACACAGGGATTGAATGGCCAGGAAGACAGGCACAAACATACAAATTTAAACACTTGCAAATGCTGCTGCAAAAACAAAACATTCAAGGAAAAAATACAATTGGTGTCATTTCAAGGCAGAAAGATCAGCATAAAAGGGCAAAAGAAATATCCAAATTACAACGTCAATCCCCCTGTGCAAATGCTGCTGTGTCTACTGATGCAGGCTACCTTCCATAAAACCATGCACCCAAAAAGGCCAAAATGACATTGGACACATCATTTAAGGTGCAGTTCCACTACAATACTAAAACCTTCCATTCACAAGTGCTGCAGCAAGCATGCTTCATTGGGAGTTGACATTGTTTCATAAATTTCAAGACAATGCTTCATCTTTGTGCTAAAATATTTCTTACAAAAAATTGTTTTCTATTCTTTTTTGCTTACTACCAAGGAACATGCGCTAAAAGCTGTGACTCATGGAGATCAGAGCTGATGAGTGCACATAAAAACACCAAAGCAAAACCAAAATGAAAGTGGCTCAAACAAACAGTGCAACTTAACCCATAAACTGCAATAAAATACAAAATAGTGAATAGACTTCAATTTCCCATGGGGAAATTATCCTGAGCAACAGATTTTGAAAACAATATAAAAAAAAAACTTGAGATGAGATAATGTTTACTTGTGTGCCTCTCTATTGGGAGGGTGGGGTGCAGTGCTACCCAACTCTTCAAATTAGAATGATAAGTGTAAAACAGCAAGCTGACAAAAAAAGACCTTCCCTATACTGATACACTACTGGCAAACACTGTCTCATATTAGGACCACTGCGTTCCTCTTAAGCTCAGGGAGTTCTTTAAAAAGAGCACAAAGGCCAGGTCTGCCCAGCTCCTCATGACGATTCACCCCTGCTGTGTGGCTACACTGCTGTCTGAAGCCAACAAACACCAGACCTGTTTGGTTTGGCAGGAGCTCCTGAATTTCCCCTCCGGCCCAGGCTGTCTGGATCCGCCGCCACTATTCCGCTGCGGTTATTTGTTTAGAATAAATAAAGCCCTCATTTAAATGGGCAGCTGAGACTCTGGGGCCACATGTGGTGTGTGTAAGGGGTGGCAGCCAGGAAGTCGTGGAGGGAGGGGTTGACTGTTTGGGGGTTGGTGGGTGAACAACCTTGACCTGGTCACAATGTCACTGGCTGGACTGGAGGCTCACCTGCGGCGGGGAGGAGCTGGCCAGCTCTTTCGGGGGGCTGGCAGGGTTCTCCGCTGGGGCAGGGAGGGCATTCTGAGACTGGCACAGCTTCCTGAACGAGCACAAAGGGACACAGGGTCAAACATGCTCCCTCAATCCACAGCCATAGCACCAAGTGGTTTTTGCTAAATCCTACATTCAATTCAGACCCATGAAACCTGGTGAGGTGAGTTAAATGTGTATTCCACATAATTCTACAGTAACAACAAAAAACAGGCAGACAGGCAAACAGGCAGCTGTCCAGGACCAGAGAGGAGGCTCGGCTGGTGCCTGCATCAAAATCATAAAATCCAATGCATGAAAACAAGGCTAACTTCCATTTCAAATGGTTGTTCATAGATTTGTTTCATTACGACATCTAGAAATGGGTCAAACGGTTTTTCTGGAAACACCTGCCTATATGTCAGGCCATTTTTTTTTTTTATTGGATCTGTACATGTAGAATGTGTCAGGAAGAGTATTAAGATGCAAGTCTGTACTGAAGTAAACCTGTAGGATTTCCTCTATAAAGCTAGCAGCAGTGTTCATATTTCTGCCCGGGTAGCTGCAAATAATCAGTAGCCTTCCCTCACTACTTCTAACATGGACATTCTGGCAGCACGGGCTTTAAATATGGAAAAGCTAGGTGGCTCAATATTAAAACAAGGAGAGTATTATTCATATGTATACTAATGCAGAGTAGGAGGGATGATTCTAGGGGAGGTTATGGGATTTAGCCCTTACATTCATTGCTCAGTAGTTGGCTGTGTGTAAGACACTTCAGGGCCCAGCCAACTCAGTGTTCTTTATTTCATTTGAAACTTATTAAAACATCACAGCCCTCACTCCTCCCATCCTAGTGAAATCAGGCATGTGGCGATTCTTGTTTTTTCTGGATTATATCAGAATGTATTGGTTTTCACATCAATAAATGACGGTGGAGCTACTAGAAATTGCATTTTCGTTTAACATTCCCTCTGTCAAGCCTGCAAATGTTTAAAATGAGTACTTATGGCAAACCCAACTGCCTCTTAGATATTTTAGGTGTGAAAAAAATCTGTTGTTCCTCCTTAAAGAGAAAAACACTCTTGCCTGATAAACACTTATTATGGATTATGTCATGAAACATTGGAATGCGTTTATTTGCTACCAGGATTAGACATGATTATTTGCTGCCTTCTAGATTTTCTGCGAAAGCCAGTTTACTAGAGATGTTTGTTTAATATGCATTTTACTGTGATATTCTTAACTCTCAGACGGATATTGTGGGAAACAGAAGAATCAGCTTAATTGATCCCAATTTAAGCTTCATGTCAGGCTTGATATTTTTTGTACGCTATGACACAAGTCTTGCTAACAAATCAACCATTTTAAAGCACCTCAAATGAACACTCTCATAGGCTCACTCTCATGCACCTGAATTCTTGCCAGGCCTTGCCAGGCAAGGTAAACTGAATTTGTTGGGTATGTTTGGCCAGTTGGGGGCAGTGTGGCACAGTGCTGGGTGAGCTGGGACCCACCCCAGAGGAGTTGGGGGAGGGGGAGATCATGAGCCAGCAGACGCCTGGTCTGTCTCAGGCTGGATGGAGCATGGATGGACCTCGAACCAGGGCTGCCTCCACACATGGATCAACATGTGCTGGGGAGAGTGTTGCATCACAGTGCCTCCAATTGTGTTGCTGCATTACAATTGTGTGACCGCTGGTGCACAGCTTGCGGGTGTTCTCTGATAAGCCAGCCAGGGCTCAAAGTGCAGCACAGATATATATATCTCTCACACACACACACACACACACACACACACACACACACACACACACACACACACACACACACACACACACACACACACACACACACACACACACACACACACACACACACACATTCTTACATTCACACAAAGAGACAAAGCGCTTGGAGACATGCAAAACAATCTGCAGATTGTACAAAGCAAGTATCTTGAGAAAAGGCTGAAATATTGGGATCTTTCAGCCTGTCCTGCTGAGTGCTCTGCCAAGCTTCTCTAAATTTAGGCAACAGCCTGGCTTCACTGACCAAGTTCATAAGAAAAGAGATTTTTCCACTGGGCATAACACAGACCAGAGCCAGCTAGGACTTGCTAACACAAGGGAGGAAGGGGGAAAATATGCGGGCTGAAACACTCTGAAAAGGGGCAATGATTTGAAAGCTAGAACAAAGAGTAAGTTCAGGAAGAAGATCAAGTTCAGAAATCTCACCACTAAGGCACATATATTATTTTAACAGTCCAGGGGCCACAAGACTGTCACACAAGAGTGCTAGCAGAACATCTCATTTAAAGGGAATAATTTCAAAATGTCACTTAAATTCATTTTATGCACAGGTTCCACTTAAAAAAAGTAAAAGACAAATCTGTAAAGAGATGTAGCCAACAACGTATTTTCTGTTGATGCTGTATATAGTGCGTCGACAAGTAGTAAATCAGTCTGCTCAGTACTTACCGAACTAGGATCCTCTTCAGAAGTTGCTGGTCACCTTCGGTGTATCCTGGCCAATCCTTCTGTATGTCCTTATACATACAGTCCTTCAGTGTAAAGGTATTGTCCCTTCCATTCAGGTTAGCCACCTGCAATCACAAGTATTAAAATGCATATCTACATTAAAAGGTAGTTATTTAAATGAACGATTCAATGAACTTATCCTGCACGAATGCAGTTTGAAAACAATTTTCCAACAATAAGGCTGGTTCAGATGGGAAGTAATGTTACTTTTTGCCAGTTTAATACAGTTAGTGTTTGTACAAAAAAAAAAAAAAAAAAGACAATAAAGGAAGCACAATATTTAACACCCTATGAAATGCAGCCTTGTGAGCATTGCATTTCTACTGGTAGCTTCATTACTGCTAATGTTTCAAACTCCCAACCAACTGAGGTAAATCAAACAATGACCACACAAAAAAGGCTAAACTTAAAGACTAAAAGAATAACCAACTCATTTAACGATTTAAAAAACTAGGGTCAAAGTTTATGCACTGTTGTATGCAAATGATTTTCTATGGGAATTAATGCAGGTAACAAAATAAAAGACCTACCAGAAGAAAATTACAATAATGTATGTAAAATTAAAACCAATACAGAATTTCTGCATTGGATATACATTCCTATCCTTTTATTTCATTTTATTTGAAGGGAAGAAAAGGAATTTATAGAAATGCATTTAAAATACCTATGTAGCCATGATATTTAGGCAATGTCTGAATCTTCTACTATTTTTGTTAAATTATTACAAACTGTTTCGTGCCATGTGCTTGGTAGGTTAGGACTTCCACAGTAATTCTCTATCACGGAGAATGAGACCACTGCAGACTTTAACAATTTGTATAATAATTTTGTAAATGTATTTGTATTTACATATACAAGTATGTCATTCTTTTGTTCATCCAGCTTTTGTTATTACGGTATAAATGTTTACCAGTCAGTTGCTGTACACATGATTAAAAACTGGTTTGGGGAAGAAGGTTGTGTGCTGCTGTTGCGACTATGAACCGCCATTGCATCTGAAAATTTTATCCCCCCATTTCACAGGCTCTGTAACTGCTGATGTAAAGCATCTCTTCAGCCAAATCAAGAAGGTTTACATAAACACATCTGTGGATCGGCTGAATGTTGTGTATGATAAACAAATAGCACTTGTGTGGGTGCCGTAGATACAGGCATGGTGAAAAGAGCATTTAAGCAAAAGCCTGGTTCTATGATTGTGTAAGCCCGTAATGTGAAACAGGTATACTGCTGAATCATGCAGATCAATCGGGGGATATGAATGTGTCTGTCTGGTTGTTTTATCTTCTCTGGTATGCATTTCGTATTAGAAGGATTGAAAGTAACTGAAGCCATTCAGAGTAACAAGAATGTCTTTATCCTTGGTGGCTCATTCATATGTACGCTATCCCTGATTATTCTGTAACTGTGTTGTATACCATTTTAGGTTATTTGACCACTAGTTTTTGGGGAGAGCAAATGATCATGTACATTTGTACATGTATAATGTGGCCTATACAGGAAGCTCACACTAAAAATTCGTAAGCCAAGGTTCTCCACTGTTTTGAACCATGGGATGTTCTTTAGACAAGACAACTGTTTAATGGGAGGCAATCAGAAATCTTCCAGTTGAGTCTCCACCTGAATAACAAAGTAAATTTGTTGATAATTTCTGACAACTGTGGCAGAGCTTTTTTGGAGTGTTTAATAAATAGGGGGATATCATCAGCATGTAGTCAAAACATCTGAGTGAGGGGTAAATTTTGTCCAACATATCAAAAATCTGAGTAGGCAAAAACTTTAACCTTTAAGACTTAGTGCCACAGTCTACAACTAAGTCATATCTGGGACGGATGGTACAAAATAAAACCGAGGCTACAGATTTTACACCTGCTAAATCTGCTCTGAGTTAATTACAATAAACAATGCGTCTACATAGAGTGCAGTTGTTATAAATATTGCTTCCCACCACTTCTCAAAGAATAAGTTATTGATTTGTGCAAATTCAAAATATTAATCATAAAATTATGATTATTTAACCTTGTAGAATGAATATTATGAAAAAAATGACAACTTGGGGAACTGTGTTATTTAGATGAAAACTACTTCCATTCATAACAAATTATCTTGCTTAGTAAAAGTGCATAAATGTTTTTTGTAATGCTTGAATTTCTAGAGAATGGGTAATCAACAATTGCACGATTTACATATATGGATAGGTGCAAATAAACTGAAAGTGGTTCTGAATAGTTTAACTGAAACTGCTCCATTTGGTGCAAGGCTACTCTTCTCATTTTGATTGTGCCTTTTTCTAATTTGTTCGATTACACAGGCTTCAAAGTAGGAGAATGATGAATATGTTCAAGACACATGCTTCCAGCAATGGAAAACACAAATGCTTCACGGTCAACACAGACAAATATTCTCATTCAGTTGCAGTGCTCCCCTGTCCTCCCTATTGAGGAACACAAAAAGGTGGTCATGGCCCAGGCCTGACTGCAGTGAGAGCTGCTGCACGGCGGCAGGGACTGGCCTGCTGCAGGAGGCTGTCCAGGCTGTCCTTGTCCTGGGGCGAGAGGCCATCTTTCTGCAGGCGCAGGATGAGCTCGGGTTTCCTGTAGGGTTTAAGGGCTAGAAGGTGTGTCAGACGCTCTCGCAGGGGCCTCTGAAGTGCCACGCTTGCACTCTTCTTCATACTGCTGGAGATGATGACTGGCCGCGAGGTCCGCCGCGAGGGCGCGATGTCAGAGAGGCCTGGTGCTGGTTTCCGGATCTGCACCTTCTTACCTGCAGAAAACAACCACAAGTCAGCCCCGCCTTACTGAGGTCCGCAGTAGCAGTGGGAAAATGAGGCATCATAAATACAAAAACAGGTAAGTTACCATAGGCTATCACTGACACTGACTTGAATCAATCATTGAGTTTAGGGAGAACACCAACATTTTATTTGGTGAATGAACCAGTACATGCTGATAGGTCATTGATGTGTCACCTGTTGTAAGGTTAATAAAGCCTCACTCTCCCACTTGCCCAAAGCAAACAGCAGAGACTGGACCCTTGGGCTAGACACAAGAGCAGCAGTACAGAGGCACAAGCCTTGCATATGAGGCCAGGCCTGCCATGTTGTGCAGGTTAGACACACAAAACTTTTAGCATGCCACCAATTCTGTCCACCCAATCGCTTGCACTCAATAAGGTGGGTCTATGGCAATTATTCACACTTTAGAGAAGCCATTTGTCAAATATTTTACACTTCAGCAAACCACCTTGTGAGACTAACCAATACCTAACCTGCCACATCCTGGGCAAGGCAAACACTGCTATAGCAAGTGCTGTCACCAAACAGTACAACAAGGGTGTATCAGATCTTTCTAGATCTGAATATCCGGGTGCAAAGATTAGGCACGAGAGAACTCAAATAACAATCCACTGTATCTGTGCACACCATCTAAAAATGACTTGAAATGGTGCATGTCATTTTTTCTAGCAGTGTACTGGTGATGGCAAGACTGCATTTACCACATAATGGGTGGTAATATGATGCACAATCATGCAATAATTTATTTGGAAAATTCCAAAATATTTTGCAGGACACTGCTAAATGATGATCACCCTAGTTCATTCCAGGTTCTGGTAGGTCCGTGGTAGATCTCTCACTCTCCAATTAGTTTGTGTCACTACTCTACACTCAGACTTTCAAGAAACCATCTACCAAAGGAGTAGAGACTTCAAAATATACATTTCTGGAAACGCACCTGCTGAAACATACCCCAGTGACTCATGCCAAGATGCAAATGATCAGTTGGACAGGGCAATGAACTACACAGAACTGATCACAACAGTAGGAACTATTGTTTTTCACTGATTGCTTTATTCTCAAGATGGCACACCCTGACCGTTATTACAGTACATTTAAGCTTAGGCAGATCCAAAACCTGTTTCGGCAGGTTCATGTTATTCGCTCAGAAATAATGTTTACACTGGCACCAGGTCTTAGGCAAGATAAAAGAAGGAGGTCCCAGTCTTGTAAAAGAGTGATGTGCGCATACAATATTAGCATCACGCCAAGGCCGAACTAGCAATGTTTCCACTGTTGCAACAATCTGAAATCTCCAGGTGACTGCTTCATGAGGGCGGAAGCAGGGCCGTTTCCATGGTGACAGGCTGACACAGATGCTGCTGAGTCATGAACTTCTAAGTTGTGGGGGTGTCACCGCAGACTTCCCCTTTCTTGCGATCACATGACCTCCACACAGGGAAGCCACAAGCCCTACAATTATGTTCATCTGCAGACTTCCTGAGCTTGCTTGAGGTTGAATTAGCAGCAGGGCCAAGATGACCCAGAGCAATGAAACCCAGTCTGCTTGGACTGCATGTGTTTTTCTAGAAAATTGAGAACACAGCACTGCTGTGTCCTTCCACACTTCACTCTTTCAGAGTAAGATGCAGTGGCTCATCTAAAATGCTATAAATAAACAATGCTGAAAATGCATAATGGCTTTGCAATACAGACATCAGCTGTTTGTTTACTTCCACCAAACCACCACAGTCCAGAGATGGACAACCAAAAGCAGAGTGGCAAATCCAGGAACATTGGAGTAAGTAATGAATGCACATTCAGAAAAATGGGATTCTCTTCTAAAAATGAAAAGAAAAAATCTGTGGAATGCACTTTTTGCCAAAACTATATTGCACAACTGATTTTTTATACTTTAAAGATGGCCTTACACTTTCAGGCTTAAGTCTAAATACAGGAGTCCATTCTCATGAGACAAAACAGACTTGGCACAATTCATTTTTTGATCTGCACACTGCAGCAGACATATATAATTGTGTAAAATGCATACTACAGGCAGACAGTGAACAGGCACTTGGTGAATAAGGACAGAGATTCGAGAGGCAGATGGCAAGGAGTGTGAGGCTGCAGGTACAGATCCAAAACGTGTAATTATGTGTTTAGTAGGTTTCTGTGCATCTACCTGCTTCTGTGGACAGCCTATGTAGTAACAATAAATCCTACCTCAGTGCAAAAAATAGAGTACAGTGACTGGGTTAGTTTGTATACAAGGGTAAGGTGGCGGAGACAATCCAAATTGTGATTAAAATTCCCCATGTATACATAGTGGAAAAATTCTTCAGTCATGGCTCCTTTAAGTGATAATTCACTCAAAATAAAATAAAGTATAAATCTTACCTTTCAGTCTGATGTACTATACTCCTAAAGAAGAGTGCATTTTGGGGTGAATTACCACTTACAGAGCATTCCCCATATTGGCACCAAGCAGGTAGATGATGTAGGAAGTGGGGGTTCCTTACCCACATATCGGCCACCAGGTTTGATGACAATGGCCCCCCTGCTGCGGGTCTCCTCTTCAGCCTGGGCCATGCTTTGCCTGGCCTTCTGGTAGGAGTCGTCCGTGGCGCACACGGTGATCTTGTCCTGGATCCCACCCAGGCAGTCAAGTTGGATGTTCCCTTCACTGAGACAAGAGAGGAGATGCCAGTAAAATCAGTGATCTCAGACTCATGATGCAGGAGATCCACTGTGTTTGCAGTTTTCATGCATTTTTCACTTCCCTTAACTGAAGTGACTTAACTGGTTACAGACCCTAATTAATTTGTTCTGTAGGTTTAAACTGGTTTCCAATTGAAAGGAGACCATAAAAGCCTAAAGTCACTGCAGCCCTGTGAGACTGCAGTCTGACATGCCCGAGTTAAAGCTCATTAATGTCAACATAGCTGTGCAAATGGATCAAGTTTGTCATACGAAAAAGGATGACGACAGAGTGAGGCTTCATGAAACCCATATTGGGCAGTGTTATTTAATATGACATTAATGGCATGCTCCTTTGAACTAATAGTTGTAGTTTACATTGGAGTTTGACTGGGTCAAACAAATCTGGAACTGTCAACTAATTTTCAACTCCAGCCACTACTACTGTTCATCAACCCATTGGTTCATGAACTTTCACTGTCCTACCACTATTAAAAGGCTCTCTGACATGATCGGCAGACCAAGTTTCCAAACATGCCCTGCAAGAATTGTTCAACCCAACCTTCCCCCCTTAACTTCATATGTAACCTCATATGCAGGGAGTTTTTTTGGTTTACTCATAGGGTAATATAATCTGCCAACTCCACACAATTCATTTAAACTTAACTGCAGCTGGTGGCCACATATCAATTCATTTGCTAGAGATAAACATGCCTGGCATCAACACAAAAGGATTTACAAATGGACACATGTCCCTTATGCTCCATTAAAGAAGCTCTCTTTGTCTGTTTGAATTACTAAAATCACCCTGAAATATTCCCATGCAACAGAAATAAGTCCATGACTCTTAAATGCAGGCCATGAAATATGATTTATTAAAAATATCTTGCATAAAATATTCCCTCTATTCAACTGTAGATTATAAAAGAAATCAGTGAACTGATTATTTAACTATCAACAGTCCACAGAAAATCCCTATTATTTCCCTTAATTTCAATGTGTTGACATTTCAAATGAAACGTGGCAGAACAAACAATTCACTTTGGCCACCTAAATATATGTGAAATATGTTAAGCTTGGAGGAAAGGGAGGGTCAGCTTGGGTTAATCTTACCAGCACTGGAGGTGGACCCCATAAGCACATTTTCACCATAGGCTAAGCCAACTTAGAATTATGATAACTAGGGGAGAAAAAAAAACAAAAAAAAACAAATCCCAACAACCCTTAACTATTTGTGCCTCTTCTCATTTTCTCCCCCTCCACCAGGCTTAGCCAAACAGCAAAACTATTGAGCTTATTTCACAAAATGGTGGACGATGGAGTAGAGTCTAAAAATAACTCTTTTAGAAAAACTGTTCAACTGAATTTTACATTTATCTTTCATGTCTCCTGAGCTTAGCCAACTAGTGTATCTGCTCCTAACGTGGTCCTAAGGGTGTGTTAAAACATTGATATAATAATTAATCTCCATGCACTTCCTGACAACATAGAATACCATGATGCCCCTATGAAGAATTCATATGCTTGTTGATATCAAAATGCTATGTCAGCAAACTCAACTATAGGCATACTGCACTGTGAAATTGATGAATCAAAATGGATCAAAAGTGGTGGAGCAAGGCGCACTCCGGTAGCTCATCCGGTAGAGTGCATGCCACACAAGGCCGAGGCCTTACCGCAGCGGCCCGGTTTTGAATCCAGCCAGGGCCCTCTGATGCATGCCCTCCCCCCTCTCTCTCCCCTGCATTTCCTGTCTGCCTCTCTACTGTAACTGTCAAAGTGGAAAAATCCCAAAAAAATAATAAAAAAAAAAAAAGTGGTGGAGCAAACACAACAGGTGTTCCATCAGATCATGGCTCCCAGTGGATCTGCATCTGCATGTCACATGTAAACTGCATGAGAACATTACACCTGCTATACCATGCATACTCTCGGAATTAGTCAGTGAAAAATGGGTGATTGTACAGCAGAAATATATCTGACATCATCTGATTTGGTGTTCTGCTAAGCTTAGCCAGTCAGCAGGGCTTGTTTATCTGTCATCCTGGGCAGACTCCTAATTACCATTATTGCTACCAAGAGGACGTCACTCACTTTCAGAAGGATGAAAAAGCAAAAATCAAGGGTTAAACTAAATATAAGGTTTCTCTTCCACCTGACACATCTGACTCACAATCTGCAGATCCACAGACCTCAATGGAACCACTGAATTGTGTGTACAAGTGAGGCACACCCTGTGGCTCTCCAAAACCAGGGACTGAGGGTCACTGCTCTACATAGTCACCACTATGTCACATTGCTTCATGTGTTAAGTTTTTTTTTTTTTTTTTTTTTTTTAAAGCTAGCTTCAAGAAGTTGAGGGGCAAGACACAGGAGTGAAGTTCTAGAGCTAGAGTGTGTGGATGAACATGAAGAGGTCTGTTTTCTCACCTGGTGATGTACTGTTGGATGCAGTCGAAGCTGCCCTGAGGGTTGTCCCGCCCCACATTGGACAGGTAGAAGGTAAACGTTCGCAAATCATTGGGATTTTCTGACCGTGGTATTGAGATTTTCTGTTAACAGGAAGGGGGGGACAGAGGTGGTTGTCAGTCACCTGAAGATCAATTCTTCAACCTACGTTCAATGAAAAGTGAATATGCAAGATTTGGACACTGGACATGATCAAACATGTTTCTCAAACTTATGACTTCAATTTGCCTCTTTGAAACTACACAAACTTTCAGTGTTTAACAATGGTTCCAGCAATTTGACAATGACCTGTTACTGAGGTTTCTGCAGGTATCACATCTTTACCAAAAGACTATTTCAGGTAAGAATCTTATGATGTTTACAGTCTGTGCTTTACTGTGCATGAAAAGTACAGCAGAGGAACAGTATCATCAATGCTAATAAATACTGGACTGAATCTACAGTTGCCATCCTTCAGTGTCCTACTATGGTGGTTCTCTTATCAGTGAGCCCCTGTCATGGTTAACAGACCAGACAGGCCAGCTTCACACCAGCATGTCCCCAGGAAGCAACCATAATTTGTTCTTCAGCAGTCTAGACAGATACAGTATTGCCACATAGAGAGCCAGTGAACTCTAATTACACAAGCCCAATAAGGGACAGGGATAACCCTGCCTAACTTGCATTACATTTACATTTGTGCATTTAGCAGGGCTAATTATACGCAGCTTACTTTTTGAAATGTGCAATGCCTAAACAACCTAATATTTACTGAAGCAAGGCAGGTTAAGTACCTTGCTAAAGCTCCCTGGCTAGGAATCAAACCTATAACCTAGGAGTTCTACTCCTAGTTGCCTAGGTACTACACAACTGCTACCTTCATAAAAGCAGTGTGAAAACAGAAGGCAGTATGGTGAAGATGCCTGAAACTCCCCCAACACCCCCCTCCACCCTACCCCAACTGCTCCCAGATGTCAGGGTCAAAAGGGGTGGGGTCTCAGCGCAGGAACACCAGCTAAGCTTTTAACAAACAAACCCTGGAATTAACACCCCCGGCACCCCATCATTTAAAGTGCACTGCATTCAATAATAAAGGGTTGTTCAGCGTTAACAACCAGCTGTGAATGCATATTTGCACATTCCCTTTCTTGAGGGGGGAAAAAACCTTAAGAGTATTTTCATACAGCGGGTGAGAACACGGGTTTTCATTTCAAACATTAGTCAAACTGAATTAAAGAGTCATGAGACTGGCTGCCAATAGCCATGAGAACATGGGGACTACCATGGGGCTATACAGAGAAAGTGCTGTAAGACTCATTAGACTGCACTGAGACAACGACTACTCTTCTCTAACTGCTGCCGCTGCCACCGCCACCTGCGTCTGCCTTCTCTTTAAGTGACAGAGAGGCATGTAGAAGCCTCCTACCACGTAAACGCATATACTGTCAGTGATACACACAAGCAAAGGTGACTCAGGAATGTATGCACGCACGTACACGCAAATACTGCCCTTTAGATCACCCTACATATCCCCCGGTTGCATTGCATTACCAGCCTTTTTATCCTTGTATACTCAGCACACGCATGCATGGATGCACACACTCCAAGTCTCTCACACACCCTCAGTCTCATGTGGACATACACCCCCCCTTGAAGTCAAGAGTCCTGAAATACCCAACCCTGTCACTGCAGGTGTTAGACTGAAACCTGAAAATGAGCATGAGGAAAATAACTACTCACCACTGTGCCTTGAGAGCCAAATTATACTGATCACAAAGGCAGCAGCTGGTGGACATACAAATCAGTGGATATTTGGATTTTAACTTTTTACAGCAACTCCCTCAAACTCAAACACTGGATGGCTTTAAAGTGAGCTGGCTGGGTGGTTCAATTGTTACACTTCCTTGTAAAGATGTCCACTATTTTAAAAGCAGGGACCAGAAAATTCAATTATTCAACAATATCAAGCTTTCTCTAACTGGTTTCAGTGCCATATGTTTCCCGAATCAAATGGGTACAAGAGAAACAGTGTAATTATGCGGCTATCCCAAGTATAAAATTCTTAAATTTATTTGACAGTAAAGTGTGTTCGGATTTTGCCTGTCACTATACTTGAGGGAAAACTTACCACAGGTTTTGGACCATTGTTGCACATCAACCACTAGCTTATGCAACAAAATCAAATGGGTTTCCTGGCACTAACACCTTTTGCACAGGGTAACAGTCAATCTGGCCTTCAGTAGGGAAAATGAACTTCTTACTGTCCCGTTTGTTCAGTCTCTCAGATCCCGATTAGCTATCGCTTTAGCGACTACTATAAGCATTATTTAAGGTACATCAATGTAATAAGAAACGGATGACAGGTAAAAGAAAACACAAAACCACTTTTTTTGAGCATGGCTGAGCAGACGTTGAGGAGCAGCGGGTTAGAGAATAATGAGGTGGAGCAATGAAATGCTTGCTGGAGCAGGACCAGCCTTGGCCTGACCCTGCCTAGAGCAGAGGCTTTGCAGCCCTCTCCTGCTCTACCCTGAGTGGAGCTCACTGTCCGGCTTCTGTTTACTCATGGGTCGCACACGTGTGAAGCTTGCAGGTGGCCAACTATAAATAAACAGAGTCCTTCCCTGTCTACCTGCCTTACTGGAAGTCTGGGGCTTTCTGTTACTTAGAAAAAGGCACTGAGAACTAGCACATACCTACTTGACAAAAAAACAGACATTTGGGAGCATTTTCAAAATCTAAATTCATGTACACTCTTGCAAGTCACTCTATGTCAGCTAAACAAGCCATGGCACCCACCATCTCAGATTGTGCTGAAATAGTCCTTCAATTAGAAACAGAATTCCTGCATATAGCTAAAGGAAAAAATTATATTATTTCAGAGAAATCAAGCTATAGGACATTTTAATTTAGTCGGATTCATATAATATACATTCAATATTGTATCTGACATCTGATTTGGACATTGCTGTAAAAGGTCATTTTGAAGTCCTCGCTGATAATAATTAAGCCTATCATGATTAGGAATCCAAATATATGTTCAAAATCTACTTACAGATCTCAAAAAATTAAGCTGAATAACATCAATGGACACAATGTCATGTTTGGAAAGTAGTACAAAGCTGCAGGTTTAAGTATTGTTTCTTCATACTATGTAATCTGCTCACAATGGATACACTGATGGTTACTTTATCCTGCACAGAATGAGTCACTGAATACACTATGTGCATGCACCTCTGTTGTTTCAAGCCAGCTTGCCAACTTCCTGTGGCAATGTTCCATCCCCAGTGGTAGCGGCATAGTGAAAGCAAACATGCTGCTTTTATAAGCAAGAAAAAGCTTTACACCTGAATAAACTAGTAGTTGAGGAAGGCTGAGGGCTACTCAGAACACCTTAGTATGATGCCATACCATGCAACATAATTTGAACACACAAATAGGCCTATACATTGACATAACCACCAATGTGGTGATACACGCAAAGGGTTCCACAAACTGTAGTAACCAGGCTAGCAGGAGCACAACCCTTAGTAAACACATCCCTTGCATAGCTAAATCCAAGGCAAACACTAATATATCATTCCATTATACATGTTTTCTCCAAGATATTCCCATATTAACTGTGATGTCTATTTGCACATTTCACATTACACTGACAACTATGAGGGTCAGTAGCAAGTAACATTAGGTGGTAATGCTATCTAGCTAGTGTTACGTGCAGATCTTGATAACATCTCATTCACTTTTTTTCTAGACTAAAGCTACAGCTAGCTGTAAAACATTTATTACTATCTACTTGTAATTATTTTACTATGTATTTATAACTAGCCAACTCACTTTCTCAAGCTAACTGCACATATGACTTGAATTTACCTCGAATACTGAACTCAAGTGCCCATGCTTCACTCAAAGTCTATTGCTTAAAAGTACACACACAAGCATAGGTGTAGAAGACACGCACAAATATGTACGCATACATGAGCACACAGACAAACGTATGCATGCAGAAGTATGCACACAAGTATGCATGCAGACAAAGATAGACAAACAAAAGCACGGAGAGAGAGGGACAACTTTACTAGACAGCTTTACACTTAAGAAACTTTTAGTGGTGAGGTGGCTTCACATTAACATGGACAGACAGAATGCACAAGGAACCCATTGGTATGAAACAGAGGACACAGAAGTCAAAGAAAGCAGCACAGGCAAGCCAGTGACTCAGCTCGGCCCCAGGAGGAATATGAGGCTGGAGCCAGTGGCTCTCTGCTCACTCAGCAAAGGGCCATCTGGGCTGCAGTCTCAGGCTCAGACCGAAGGTGTGGCTTGGGTTTGGGTCATAGGTCTCCAACAAATTTTTCAGTCAGGGCATTCAGGATCTCTCTATCTCCCTCTGGCCTCAACTCCTAATCTCCACAGTCCCTCCTCCCAGAAGCTGCCTAATCAGTGCTTCAGCTCCACCAGCACAGCCCCCACCTTAGAATCCATCACCTCTGTCCAGAGGCAAACACCACTCAACATACACTCAGTAAACCAGAAACACCTATTTGCAAACACACAGATGCACAAACACACACTGAATAAATCAGGTGTATATGCACACACACAGCGGACCAGGCACGCACACATTCTGACTTTACAACAAGTGCAAATACTGGGCCATGGTAAAGCTTGGAGACTTCCATTTCTAAACCCTGAGACTAAATTCTCCAAAGGAAAGCGTTTTCACTCATGTAACACTGCTTTTACATAATCCAAAAACAGGAAATTCAGGGTAAGAGATTATATATGTTTTTTTTTTATTTTATTAATGGAAAAGTTCTATCCCTGGGTAACTATATTATCTCTGTCCTAGTTAGACGGAATAACAATGATGTAATGTCTCAGGAGCTCAGACACGCATGCACTGTCAGTGTGTAAATCAGGAGTTAACAGCACTTCTGAGTGTTCTTATGTTCTTATCATGCTGAGAAACCTGGGACACTTGTGTGCCACACCTGATGTCTAGAGGTGCAACCAGAAGTGTTTCATCCATTCCTCACCCTCCCTGGCCCTATTTGAAAAGCAAACAGCCTTCAGTTACCATGCCCTCTGCTCTGTGCAGTGACAAGAAACAAAGCAGCTTTTCATGCCAGGCCACTCAAAACGCTTTCCCTTCTTCAAAAAGCATCTCCTCCGTCCTTTCCCTCTGAGCTGGCATTAATGCAGCAGCTGACCCAGGCAGGCTTCTGTTCCTTCACACCACGGGCCTCCCTCTGTGGGCCCAGTCAAGGAGCAAGGGTCAAGGGTCAGGCATGAAAGGTCAGCAGCAAATTGTGCATGCTGTCTGGAGCAGCACAGCCATAACCCCCGGCCCACCTTTAAACTGGTTAACCGAATGCCACAGGTGCTCTCACACACTGTAATTCAACAAATGTCATCGTGTAAACCATCTGATGTAATCCCTCAACTTGTGCTTAGTAAGAAAAATGACAAACTGCCTCCCACACACACAAAGCGCCCAATCGGTTAAGGATGAGATGAAGTGCAAGACATCAGCTAATGGAAAATTCCAGGTAGAATCTGATGTCTCCTGCCACCTCTCTTTGCTGGATCAGCTACTAACTACAGGGATGTATATGTCAATTCAGACTTCTGATTCGATGGCTGTTATCTATAGCAACCTGAGCCAACTCGGAGGCAGTGGACATTTTCTGTGAAAATCTAATTTTGTATCTGATCCGAAACCTAATATACAAAGAGAGGTCCATTTTATGTGAGCTGATATACAGAACAGAAATAGAGTGAGAGAGGCTCTCAAGTCATATCCACAGCAAGAGTGGGATGACACACAGCACTCCAAACAGAGATCCACCGCAGAGAAAGATGCACAGAAAGATGCATGACACTGCCCTCTGGATGACCATCCTTGCATGCCTGTCTTTATTTCACAACAGGAACCCTGGACTTTCAGGTACACGCAATGGCTGAGCATTCAAGCTTCACACATTCACGATTAAAGTGATAAAATATAGGGGATAATCAGGTCAATCTTTATCAATGTCTAACAAAAAATACATTAACAGCTGACTGCATGATATGCAAAGTAAAACTGCAAATGATACAAATGCAGGAGATAGAGCAAGTGTAGATCATAAATCTACGGTGCAAAGGCAACAAAGTGAAAGCCTGAGGTGATCTTTCAGGCAGAGTTCTGGTACATATTTTTGCGTGTGTGTAAGCGCATGCGCTGTATCAGCAGTAAATAGCTGGAATGCACAAAGCACTTGTGCTAAGAATGACAAAGCTCGTCACAGACAAAAACCATGCTCTAATGCCACTACAGTGCTTAAAAGACAATTTGTGTACAGAGCATGTGACAAATTGTCTGAGGGACAGAAACTGCCGCTCCAGCAGCAGCACACAGACCTCTGGGCCTTCCCACCCTTCTCAGCATCCATGTTAACTCATGAAGGTGAGCCTGCAGGCCAGAGCAGAAAAGGACAGGACAGACAATCCCTGTTCTGCTTGTCTGTCAACAGCTTTCTGTCCTGTAGTTCCAGTGTTGCGCCTGGTCTACACTTTAACCTGTCACAAGTAGTCATAAGCTAACATGTCTACACTCATATTTAAGAGCCACGGGGTAAGTTTGCATTTGCTTTTGGTGGTTTCCAGATTCCTACTGATGAAACACCTGGAGGCCTCCGAGAGAGAGGTCTTCTCTTTGAATAGTGACACTATATCCTTATTTACCTGTACACTTCCACTTTCTTCCTGCATTTTTCCTGCATAAGGGGAATTATTTTTTATTTATATGAAATTAGCTGGCCAATCGCTTTCAGTTATTTTGCCAGGTTAGTAAAACACAACCATGACAGTATGTATTTGCTAGTAGCTAACCAAAAGAAAATTACTTAATCCACACTGGCAAAAATAAGTAACAGGCACATCATGGTCTCATATCACCCTGTTTAAATGGCCATGTTTAAATGATCTGTTCGCACAAATTTCCAAATGTTTATCAATGTATAAAATTGTATAACCATTTTTTTAAAAAACCTTGTTGAAACAGAGGCATGAAAAATTCCTTGCTTTCCTGTATTACGGATAAAGTACAGTACAAGAGCAACACAGCACATTATAGGTCTGAAAATATCTATGTTGAATTTAGTCATCGGTGTCGACAATATGTCCAAATGTAGCTATGCCTTTAAGAAATTCATACTCAAATTTATGCAACAGATGATCACACATTTAAGGGCATAAGAATACATAGTGAGCAGAGCAAGCCACTCAGCCCAGTTATGCTTGCTAGTTAACTACTGGCTAGAGCGTATTAAGGACCTTTACATTTCCTACCAGGAACCAATTTAGTTGCCCTTCTTTGAACTTTTACTCAGAATCTCTAAAGCTTCTTAAAATGCTGCCCAGAACAGTACACAATACCGTGCTGACTAAGCATGGTCTGACTAAGGCATTGTATAACAATACATCCTCCTTTGACTGGAATGTACACAAATGTAAAACATTTAATATATAATTTCAGAATAGCAACTCTTGTTATACTTTCATACACATTAATGAGAATGTTTTTCTTCAGTCTGTTGGGAACTTTGTCAAACCAAGATTTATAAAAGGTTTGATATTTTCTTTAAAAAATCTTGGCAATCCCACACTCATTCCAGCTGCTAAAATATACAGCTTTAAGCAGTCTAGGGAACAAGATCCCATACTTGCATTCCACTGTGTCACTTTTAAAGCATATGCATACAATGCACTTAAAATATAGCTTAATGCCCACTAGAGACATATTAAAGTAATGCATGAATATGGAGTCCTGACCAGTACCCATTACTCAGGACTAAAAAGTATGAGAATACACACATTTCACAAACATTTGATTTAGAAAATGTTCCTTTTTATGAATTGTAGTGAATCCAGGCCAAAATTTTTCAGCACAGACCAATTTGTCATATTACCACTTCTCATCAAATACTTGCATCTTACGGTCTGAAACATTAATGCCCACCATCTAAAAATGAATAAGTCATGAGGATGTATAAGCATGCATAATATTACTAAGCTACTGTCACAGAAACTGAATTCATATATAGCTGTTCGATTTATCATAGATGGTTTTGATATTTCAAATGGTAGAGAGGTATGCTTTAAGACTATATAGTGTGGGTTTCTGCAGACAGCAGTTAAAACTACTACTTGTGTTGTTCTGCACTTGGCACATGGAACAGCATGCATCCCACAGTGAGGTCACAGACAGTAAATGATAAGTGAACACTTCAAAAAGAGTAAGAAGTAAAAAGAAAATAAGGGGCAAAGTCTTTCCTGTACTTACCCCTTGGTTTCCAGTGAAGCGGATTGATGGCTGTGAAGACAGTCCCTGTAAAATAAAGACAGAGAGAGAGCAATGAGCAACATTGGTAGTAATAACAGCATCCAGCTCAGCTCAGCCACTGTCTGTCCAGTTCTGAGAAACATTCAGCACTAAAACACTTGTGTGCATTCATTTGTCACTACCCCCATTGAAGACAGATCTATTGGACAGGTGAGATCTTTAATGTTTTTACATAAGCACTGATGACTCAGTGGCAGTTGAATGCAATGAATTCACCTTACAATTTTTTATTTTTTTAACCATGCACACAAACCCACTGACACTGGGAGGCCAAGGTACATAGCAGCATGACATATTACACTCTGAACAGTTTTAGTCTCTGCTCTTGCTCAGTTGCACTCAGGAATGTGAGTTGCTGAGCTTCACAGTGATGCCCTCCTGTAGGGTTACAACAGGTCCACGCTAATTGGATCTGTACTGCCCCTCACCAACACCTAGTGCACACTGATTGGCACTTTCCCAGCCCTCACCTCTCCAAACTGGCTCTGATTGGACCTTGTTGCCCTGAAGCGGTGTGGGCAGCATCATTTGCATGGGGCCACTGCAATCACAGTGGATGTGCAGTGACCTGTGGCAGGAAATGTGGAACAGCACATGGACACACATAGAAATGTTGCTCTTCAGATCAACCTCCATCCCCTTCCGTTCACTGTATTAATAGCCTTTTTGTCCTAACACCAGAGGTAACCTCTACGCTGTTCTTATGTGGACTTACAATCTTAAAAAAAGTTACAAAGAGTTAAGTTTCATGAGAAATTAAGCTAATAAGTTGAAAGTGCACAGCAAAAATCAGAATACAAGACCTAATTTGAACAATTACAGGAGTTACAACTTCATGTAAACAGTGTGACTATTTGTGAAAATGTGTCCAACTGCAACAAATTCCAAGGTCAGACGTCAGAGAGAGTATTAATGAAAAAATGTGAACAGTGCCACTCCATCACTGAGGGGTGATGGCCAGTTTTACGATTCTTCATCACTCACAGTTCAAATGAAGTGCTATGCCCAATTCAGTAATAATTTCCCTGCATCACTGACCACACAGACAATGTGTGTGACGTGCACGCACATGTGACCAAGTGCATGTATTTATGCATGGCTTTGTACATGTGTGTTATCCTCTGGCAAAGAGCTGCCAGTTGATGTAGCACCCAAAGCTGTGCCCTCCAGGGTGCTACTCGGTGTTGTTCAACCAGCCTTCCTCTACACACACGACATGAGAGAGACACAGACACAGACACAGACACAGACACACACACACACACACACACACACACAGTAAATGGATAAAGAGAGGGCCTCCAACACTGTTCAGGGTTTTCCCAAATGTCACCACTGGGCCCATGGCACGTGGGGCTGCTTCAGTGCACCTCAGACGCACAGTTTGCTCTGGCCCCTCTCCAAGCCCTGATGTAACTGCCTGGCTATGCCGCTCCCTGCTGCTTTTTCGCATGTACAATCCCTGCTGCCATCAGCTGCACAACCCATTACATAATCTTTTCTGGGAAAAGCCACAGGGATTGGGAATGTGAAATGCGACAGAAGACAGTTTCTTCTACTCAGCTGCCATCGCAAGGTTTAATATTCGTATATACATCAACATGGCATTGGCACAGCCAGCAGCCATTCCTGTAGGCAGTAAAAGTTCCCCAGCCCTGGGTTGTGGGGTGGTTAAAATTTCATCCTGGCATGCGCTCACTTCTCTCTCTCTCATGCAGTTTGGTGCAACAGCCAGCAGCTGGAGCTTAGCCAGCCAATTATATTGCTTTGTTCTAGCCAAACTGCACTATGACCCCTCCTCTTCAACCTCGGCGGTGATTTCCCTAACACTGGAGGACAAAAATCAATCAACAAATCACTAAATCCTGACAGACCCTGTGCTGTTCAATTAAAAGTCATATTGCCAGTGAGAGCAAATAGATTTGTGGAAATTCCACAGAACACTGGGTACAGGACATTAAAAAATGAATCCAAACAACAAATAAGCAACACAACTCAATTGGGTTCAAGTTTGAAACCAAGTCTTGTTTTCAAGATGTATTTCAAATGTCATGGTTTGGACAACCACCCAGCTATATGGCCTGTTGGCTCATGCTCTTTGCGCTGGTTGTGTGGACTGAATATGCTTTCTCTCTCCCCTTTTAAGAGAGCTTCACAGCTACATTGCTGCAGTATAACATTACAGCCTACCAAGTTAACCATCTTTGAATGTGCAGCCATGAATAGCATCAAAATTAACCAAATACTGCTTCAATGATTTTAAATTTGTCTCAAACAGCCCTTTGGAAATGTAATTTTCTGATCAATTACATTGGCTCCAGTCACACTGTATTATGTACAGGACTGAGACTTTAACAGTTCTGATTTGAAAAGAGAAAAAATGAGTGCAGGTGGTCAATTGATCAGCCATGCCCTTATACCACTGTAAATCTACTGGGAGAATATGCAATGTAAAGGCATGCAATATAAAGAGATTTCCCTGCAGATTTCTCTCGTGCAGAGCAGAATTCATGGTTCCTTCAAAGATGACATGACATCCAGGTCCTTATGCAGCAAAGCATTCCCAAACTACACTATCATCAGCACCATGTTTGAACATTGGCTTCTTACAATGGAATGCAGTACGTTTCTTGACCTACAAAACAGGGCCCAAAAAGTTCCACTTTGACCATTCCATGCAGAGAACACAGTTTCAAATGTCCAGATGATCACCAACGTGTTTTTTTGCAAACATTAGACAAGCATTCAATTCATGTTTTCAGTAGGGCTGTGCAATACAATGATATATTGTGTGACAACAGAAAAACTTATATCATTTCTATCATAAATTATGCTCTATTGTTTATTTCGTTGTGTTGCAATCATACTCTTTACGGCAATATTCTTCACCATTTGGACGATGCTTGCGTTCTTCCACACGGTGCGGATGCAGGCAGGAAATTTGCATGAATTCAACACAAACAAACATGGAGGAGAGTGAACAGAACAGTGATTCTTTTGCTGAGGCTCATAGTTGAGGTGTATAAGCCTGAAACGAAGTGGTACAAAAACAGGAACATCCCAATGCCCAGAACTCATGTGGCTAGTCGGCCCCAGGCCTACAGTCTGTGGGCAGACAAGGCCGGACCTGTTTGTGTCTGCTTGGGAACCTGGCTGCACTCATTCAATATTTAAGTGTAACCTAAATTATTTTTGAGGAATTCACAAGCAAGTGCACAAAGGGATGGCTTTGTATCCACTTCCTGTTCCTTCCTAGATACCCAGACACCAGGTTTCAATTTTGCACCACAAAACCACCAGCCAATCAACCATCCCTTGGCTGACTGTTGATTCTGTAACACAGTTAATGCAGCTTCTTTTAAATCCAGATTGGATGAAAAGTGAAAAAGTGCACAAGACAACTGGGGAGTTTTACAAAAAAAAGTTAAAACAGGTTTCCATAACAACAGGTTCTGAGCTGACTGAGCTGGATGAATTGTTCCTTTAAATTTGGACTCAAAACTTGAAGTACTCAATCTGAGACTGCATCAGCAAACAAGACACTATCCAGAACTTAGTGGTTTGGCCAAAACTTTTTTTTCCGAAAATGTTAATGTCTTTAAAAACAGCCATGAAAGGCACTCTCTGCAGGGCTGTTTCATTAATATTGCTGAATGAGGTAAAGAGGAGATTCAGAGGGAAACATTGTCTCTGGACTTCCACAACTCTGGTCCATACAAAGAGAATGAATGCCTACATAGGCCAGGATCATATGTAACCTCAACCCAACCTCCTAGATCTGCTACACAATTTCTTCCTCCCACCCCCAGGGGGGGTCTAAAAGTATGATGGCAAGAATAAGCCTGCTTGGCTCTGTGACAGAACACAGCTATGTGCCACAGAGGCGAGAGCTTAACAGCTCAAAGAAAGCAGAGAGAGAGAAAAGAGGAAGTAAGTTTGATTTCCTTTAGTGACTATTTCAGGTTATCAGAGGAAATCTGCTCACTCACAGGTCAGCTATGGAACAGCAGCTCTAAATAAGCCGCACGAGACCACTGCAAATTACTGCTTATCTGACACGCCATCTAATTATGCAAGTCTATTTACAGTGATGTACTATTTTATTTGGTTATTCTTTTTTTCCCCCTGTGAGGCAACAGATATTGTCAGTAAGCGTAGCTGGATATTTTCTGAACTGAACCAAATGAGTCAAGACTACTTTTGAAATCTTAATCTTTCAATAAATGAAAGGCACTAATAAACTCTTGCTTTGCCACTGCATTATGCCCATATTTCTTAACATGAGTGAATGACTATGAAGACTGAATACATAAAGGAGATGATCCTTCCATCACAGCATTTCATGAAATTGCTCAACTCCAAACCCCCTTAAAAAAAGAAAACACTCACAGTGGACCACATTATTATACACCATGAATAAATGTGGAAAAAAAAATATTCCATAAATTGCTCAATCATGTTGCCACAAAATATTGCTGATATTGCAATTTTCAGACAAAAATGATAACGCAGATGTTCTCAAATATGTAACAAGCATTTCAAATATGGAATTCGACATTTGTCAAATTGAAGTATATGTGTTGAGATTACAAAATTTGGATATCAGCAGAGTATTAATCTGTAATGCCATCCACAAATTCCAGACCAAGAGTCAACAAGCCCATGGTTATGAGAACCAAAAACCAGCCCTCTGACCAAACACAAGCTTTCTGCACTGTCATGTAAAACAGGGCACCGAGTTTAACCCCCCCGGCAAGTTCCCCATTCCCTCCCCCTTCTCCCCCCACTGACAAGAGTGCAACACTCAGCCTGTTCATTTGAAAGGGCTGCTGACATATCATTATTCTCTGGGACTGGAGCCCAGAACGTTCCACAGAGCTAACCTAAGGACGCTCCATTGCTCCATGACATAGCCATGGAGGGTCACACACGCTGCACACACACTGCACACACACTGCACGCACGCACGCACACACACAGACACAGACTGAACACTCATGCAGTGTGGCATTTCCCAATCCACAGTTCAGGACCAATAGGTGTATCAAGAGTGGGGTTAAAGGATGATACTGGTGTTTTCTTTTTGGCTCATGTTTGCAATAAGGCTGAATACTATACATGTATCAAATGTGACTTTGTATTAATAATGTTCACACATTCTCTGGGTGACTGCTTGCACAATTTTTTTTCCACTACTTCTCTCCTTTTTATGGCTGACAGAAAAGTTAACAGTGGAAAACAGTTGAAAGAATTGCTTTGAGCAGATATTAACCAAACCCCACCTGCCTCATACAATGACATTTTTTGGAAGCCTTTATTTTTGAGGTGTCCGACTCAGATCGAACAGAACTACTTTCCATTCGATTAAAACGATCAGGTTGTCATAGCCTCATCGCAACACTGTTTACCATGACCTAAAAAACATTTTTAAAAAAATTCCACCTGTATTATGCTTTTAGCTGGATTGAGAAATATGTGGACAAGATTCGCTGCTATATTTTATACTTTCCATTCATGTACTAATTGCATTTTAATGAGTGTCAGGTCACACTTCTGAGGTGGGCCTTTAGATCAGAAAGCTTTAAGAAATACTGCTTCTATGCCGCCCTGATGACGCCACAAAATACAAATATACCCAAAAATAATGGGTATATTTCCTTTCTGTTCTATTAATTACTTATGCATGTAGCAACTATAACTTGATTTATGCCAGACTAAAAATATGGCATTGATGCAGGTGATTAAATACACAGAGTTTAATCAGGGTTGCAGTGTAAGAACTACTTTTCTCCTCAGGTCATCCCTACTCTTGTACACTGAAACTCACTGTGCGCACTCTTCACATAAACAAAATTACAGCACAGCAAAATGAAGTTACTCCTTTCCTGACAACGCACAAAGCCATGGCCTTAACCAGAAACCTTGATCACACCCTCAGGCTTCCATACCAATGTTACATTTCTGCTTGGATTTACAGTCCTGCAACAGAATGGACAGGAATAGCCATGCTATCCAATAAGCCATCCAATCTGCAGCCAGTAGAACCTGCCTCTGAGGCATTTGTGTATCAGTGTCACTGAGCCACAGAGATGTTTAACGCCAAATCAGAGTTTCCAATGCCAAGAGTGGCATCCTACTGATACCTAGCTTTACATGCCCGGATTTTACCTCTTCCACACAAGAGTGGAGAAATCAGTGTAGTTCACAGCAATAAACTAATGCACATTTTAGATATCTTCCAAAATTTTCTTTACCATTCACTTAAACTCACTTAAACTTGATGCAACTGGAAGATGCAATTTATAGTTCGAAATTCTGTTTAAATTCAATATTTAAATGAACATCTCCACTACAGAAAAGACAGTGACTGAAAACGCTGGCACCTGGGTTTTTTTCTGTTTTTTTTTTTCTCCCAAAATGTGCATTTGATCAACAAACAGAAAAGTTTCTTCTACGCATGGAGAAATAAACTTATTGAAAGGAAATTAATTGCATTCAAAAATACCCTCCATCACAAAAAAAAACCTCAAGGTCGTGTCTTCCATCTTCCAAGGGAGCATAAATCAAAACCCCAAAGATTCCAACCATTATAAATCATGGAAATATTACAGCACTTGGAGGAACAAAAATTGTCATAACAAATCTTGACAGCATTCAAACTCAAAGCGGAACACAGCAAGGCTGGTATTTGGTATCCAAATTGGAAATAAATAATACATGTACAGTTCAAGCCCCTGAAAACCATGGTGTAAACACAAAATATGGTGCCATCACAAATGGTAAGGTGTGCTTACATTCAGAGTTAAAAATGGCTTTGCTGGTCAGAGAAGAAATACAAAGTTTCAGGCCAAGGGACATGCACTCACCTGATAATTGCTGTGAAGCACCACACAATGTCTGCTCCACTAGTGGAATTATGTAAGATAATTGCAGCTGGGTGACTGCATTATGATACAACACACTAGTGTATTAGAGCAAGAGAAAAGTAAAACAATGTGCAATGCATTTGTCTGCATGCACTGAGTAGGGGGAAGGATTGCAAAACTATATGAATTTGCTCAGCCTTCTTCACAACTGCAGTGTGGCCCAGCATTTGTCGAATGCAGTCTAAAAGTCTAGAGTAGTATTCCAGAGGAAGAGAATGGACATGCTTAACTTCATTTTGAAGGGTTTACCCAGTATTTTCTGAGAAACTTCTAAGACTGTAGATGCAATGTGTTTCATGAAGCTCACTTACACAACAACAAGCTTGACTGTTTTCTCACTCAGAAGCAGTGCAACTTCCCCATGTAAGGGGGTGCTGTCTTCAGATATAGGCTACTCCTTCTGACAAGTCACCCAGAAAGTGGAAATAGAGTTTCAGGTTTGGTTGTGTGAAATGATAAACCATCCAAGCCAAACAAATTCACCATTAGAAATGCAGACACCAAACTTATTGCAGAAAATCAAGGCCAGAAAAATATATGGACACTTTAGAGACCAATCGATAGTCAAGAGTAATTCTGCCATAAAAATAGCTATGGTGCTGCAGAGATGCAGGACATGTTGAGGGTGGGTCAATTGGCTCAGCGGCTTCTGAGTCTCCAGGGGCCAGTTTGGTCCCTCACCACATTAGGATGGGGAGTCCTCTCACCCTGAGGTGACCTGCCATAGCAGGACACATGAGAAGTCACTGGAATGCGGGCCAGGCCTGTTACGCGAGGGTACAGAGTGCCTGGCTGAACCCCCTCAGTTGAAGGACAACAAGACGACATTCTTCAGTCATACTTTGGAAATCATCTACAAGTGCAGTATTTTGTTGTCGGCAGAAAGACAAATCTTTCATATCCAAAATTACACACACACTTCTTTTTCCAAAAATTAAAATTACATGTTTTAGTTATACGGGGGTTTGAATATTTTTTATTATTTAGCCATGAAATAGTGATGGTACACGAATGATGACCAAAGCTACCTATCAAATTTCAATACTAAATTTCACATATGACAGTGACAATGTTTGTTAAGAAATCCTGAATTCAGCACTATCCAAGGCTACCTAGCACTCAGCACCAAGATTTTCTATGACAATCTTGGAGCATGCCAAAATGTTAGCGAATATCCAATTCTTTCCAGATTATGCTGGATGTTATGAACATTTTTTAGATAAGAACTGGTGAATGAAAACAGGAAATTAAGTTCTTAACATTGGCATAGAACTAGCACAACAGAAACATTGGCTTCTTATTTTTGCACAGACACAGACTCAAAAGTTATTTCTGCAGATGCTACTGAATACCTAAGAAGAGTTTTGAGGAAATATGTTCCAAATATAGCAAATGCCTCAATATAACAGACCAAGTCAACCGTTCTTTCAGGCACACTGAGCAAATGCAGGGACTTTTCGTTCAGATGCCAGAAGGGACTTGTGCTTTCGTTAAATGTTTACTTAAAATGACATTGAGAAAAAAAAAATGTGCCTGGTGCTGGTGGTTACCACACCAGCCAGTATCTCCAGAATGAAAGCATACCCAGGTTTGTTCTACTCTGGACTTACAACCTTCACAGACCACTTAACCCAAACGTAATCAACAAAATACATTCAAAATGTATTTGTCATGTTAAACATTGTAAAATGGAGGAAAAAAGGCTTTGATGGATGTTTACAATCACTGTCAAGAATGCAAGACCAGTAAAGAAGCAACAGTCAATGAGGAGGTAGCTTCTGGTGCATTTGACAGCTCATATTTGTTGTCACAGTTCAGCTCAATATTTAATACAGCAAGAAAAAAAAATGCTGTCCCCCCGCCCCCACCCCAAAAAAAAATAAAAATAAAATACTTCAGGGGAATGGCATGGCAGCAGATGAGCATCAGAGCCATTCTTCTATGTGGTGATTAAACAGATGATATCCACACAAGATAGCAATAACAGTTAGTGACTAAATGATTCAATGTTGGCATACCAATAAACAATAATTAGTCACTGTAATTAGTGTTTTTCTGCAATGAGAATATGAGCAAAATGGGTTCTGGGGAAATATGCCCAGTGTTGTTGTTAAAAGAGAAAGCCAACGATTAAAGTGTGCAGTTACATTGTGTAATGTGCTCAATGTACTTATTCTGGTACACTGGCAACACATCCAAGCTATTCTTTTTATTGCCAAGGTAAATATAAATATACTATTCTAATAAATTTTGCCCCTTTAAAATTCATTTATATCTCTACACACAGGCGAAATTTTGAATTATATTAATGTCAAAATACATTCTGTTTGAATACAGAAGTTGGCGAGCTGTAGGTAATAAGGCTTTGTTTGAAGCCCTGAAGTTTTGCTCTGAAGTGGTAAAGAATGTCAATTTAGTCTTTTCTGGGACCCTTTTTTGAACTATCTTAATGATGTAGCAGAAGGCATGCAATCGTATGTGAAATTGAGTGCCTTGAGCATTTCTTGGAAAACCAAACTGTACAAATTCTACAGGTGACAGTTAGTCATGCTTCACTGTGTTGAAATCATGAAAATTCCCATATCTCCAAATACCTCACAATCAACATTCAGTAGTTCAACCAATAATGCTACATGAAAATTATACTCAAATGCTTCACCAGATACAAGACTATGTCATTAAAGGTGATTAAAGAAATTTGACCAAAACACATTGCTTTAGGCTTACATGCTTTTAGTCTCAACTCACACTGGATTACTGTTCACCAAGAACAAGCCCAAATCCACCCCACATTTGTGCAAGGTCTGAAGTACTGCTGAATTTAGATGTAAAAATTCATTATTCACATCACCACCAAAATAGACTTAACTGCCCAGGGCGGGGTTTCTGCTGTTGTGTTATTTGTATTCTGAACTAGACATTTTAAAAGGGCAGTTTAAAAGAATAAAAATGCTTTGCATTGCAACCATGTGCATAATGTTGAACAGGAATGATTGTCTGGTTTTGACCAAGAAATTAAATGACCAAAAAAAAATGGCCAGGAATCTAAAAACTGACTGACCAGCATCCTAACAGGAAGTGGCAAACCAACAAGCCATCTCTGGAGCTACAGTTTAGTTTAAACTGCACAAAATCTGACAGTTACTACCTTATAAACCTACTATTTACATTTATAAATGTTGTGCAATACTTTGAATTTATACAATTTATCAATTATCTCTGTCTAAATTTCTTATATTTCACTCATGCTTTGAGTGTTATACAAAATATCAGCCCACTTTCAGCACCCTATAGAACAGTAAAGGTTTTCACTTGGACGGGGGAAAAAAAAGATACCACTAATGTTTTTCTATGATATTGTACTGTCGATACTACACTCCAACTTCATAATTTTCTTACAATTTACTACTTTCTGTATTGTGTTATTTATGAAAAGATTTTTTTTCCTCAAAACTGGAAGATTCCGAACGCTTTACCTATTATGTCCTTATTTTGAATGCAAATTTACAGACATCCTTGCTGACTGAATCCTTCCATTCCTTATGAATGACATGGCTGAGCTGTTGATCACAACTGGCATGAGCATAGGCTAGATTCCATATCAGACCTTGGGGCTGGTACATACAGTGGAACAGAGCCTAAACAGGAGGAAAGCCTATAATTCTACGACTTTATATAAATAAAAAGCATTAATAAGCAATAATAATAAGCAATTATTGAAAAAACCATTAATACATCTAATAATCCATTAATAATTGTGGAATGAAACTGGCCTTTATGTAAAAACAGAAAATGAGCCAGCACACAAAACAGAAATACCTAACCACTTCTTTTTCAAATACAACACAGGAAATGTACCAGTACAATAAGCACACATGCAACATGTACTTTTAACATGATATAAAAGCTAGCCAGTATTTCTTCTCACCATCCTCTGCAGGGCTTCACATCTGGCAACAGAACTTTCAGAACTAGGCACATGCCGTCTAGTGCAGTCTGTCATATTGGGTTTGGAATGTAATATTAAAACTTGTACGTCCTGCAGAGAATCCAAGAATAACCAATCCATTACAGCAGCCACCGATACTAGAACACATTGTACCAGAACATCTGTGACCACAACAATGGTGAGGAATATTACCAAATTAATTTTACATTTACCTTTGCACTGAGGTTTTGGTAAGTTCCCTTGCTAAAAAAAAAAAACACACACTTTAATGTTATGAAACATTACCAACATCACTAAAACACAGTGTAGGCCTTCACTGGAATATTTTTATGCCAGCTAAGAAATGATAATAAGGAACTGTCTTGCTCATAAAACCATCAAATCCCATGCAGACTGTAGACTGATATGAAACTCATATCACTATTCTATTCATTTACATATAAAAACACATTTTCAAAGCAGCAATGCAAACAATGCTTTTAATACACCATATGGAAATTCCAATGGCTGGTTATGCAGCAAATAGGCAACACACTGATGTCCATATTTGATAAACTAATCTTAATGAAAGATTATTTTGTGTAACCTCTTCATGAAGATAAAAGGAAAGTAATGCCAATGACATGGATTCATGTTTCAAGAACTGTTAAGAGCTGTTACAATTGAAGGGCTTTAAAACCCTAAGCAAAATGTATAGACAGAGCAGAAAATCATTAGAGGCTGTGAAAAGGCTATTTCAGCCTTGCAGCGCTGCTCAGTCAGAGCCTGTCCAAATTCACTCAAAATGTCTAATATCTGCAGGTCATAAACTGGAGCTAGAGCTTTGTCTGTTTTTTTTTTCTATCTCCATTTAGACAGACACAAGCTGCAGAATGACAGGCATTGGAGCAAGACGTCCACTCCACTCTGGACTGAACATGCATACGGGGAAACCAATACTCATCATGAGTGGTGAACTAGTCTGCAAGTTTACCACACCTAAAAGTTTACTTTATTTGAACAACACACACTGTACATAGGATTCCTTCATGTGTTGACAATACAATGTATTTAATTCAGATTAAGATTGTCTCTTAGTTGTTTTCTTGGCTCAGATTTCAAAACCCATTACTGATCAAGAGCTTTTGGTATCTTTTATAGCTATAAATATAGCTATATCTATAATTCAGGCCAATATGCCAAATTGTATCATTGTGGAAATCTGTATTTTATTGTTTAAAACAAGGGTCTAACTGAAGTTCTACTCTACCCCTTTTCAATAAATTAAACATTCTGTCTGAAGTGAAACCAAATGTCAACAAGTGATTTTTTAAATAACATAAAATTCTATGCAAATTTTTTTTTTTAAATTCACTCTATAATTGAGTGCCATGACCCATTAATCTTGAATCTTACTGCTTCAGGGCAAGCAAATTTAATCTTGCAAAATCGACTAGTCTAAATGCTGTTTTGAAGCCATCGCGCTTTCATGAACACAGCAGTTTACATACAGACTAGGAAGGTTGGTCCAATTCAACCACCACATTGTGACATTTCAAATATGGAAAAGGGATGGTCTACCTAACTGACTGAGTAACAGTCCCAGAGAGGAGTAAGCTCTCTGCCACTGCTCTTTTAGAGGCAGGTAAAGTATGCGCTTGTGCAGGAAGTAGAGATATGGGTTCTGTGTCCCCAGTGACCAAGACAGAAAGGCTAATCCCCAGAGTTCACCAATAATAGAGAGGATGTGCTATTAACGTTTGCAGCCCTAATCTACGTCAGCGTGTTAGCTGGATTGGAAAGGGGAGGAAATTGCTGCCTTAGAAAAGGTCTACTGCACCAAACCAGTTTCCGTTGGTGTAGCTCCAGCCAAAATTTAGAATATTAACTCATTTGAAAAACCATTCGTCTCATTAACAAGGCTACATAGCCACAAACCTGCCAGCTCATTTGAAACAAAAACCTACCACCCCCAAATCCATATTTCATACACTTATTGGATATGGAGTTTACCAACTTATTGGTTCCTCAAAGGCTTTTGTGCATTGTGACACCCTGCCAGAGGTCACAAGGAGGATATATGTCTTTGGCTACAAACTTTTTTCCTTGGGGGAGAGGGGGGGTGGGTTTCAACCCAAAAAGATTTAAAAATCAATTTGTGGCCAATTGCACAGCAAGGGACCTGAATGTAAAAGCACTCTCTGTAACTTCACTGTTACAACTGCACAATGCACTTCCGAAGCACAGTCATGGTCAAACAAGATAATGCTTGATTAATTCTCAGCATACACTGCCAAAAAAAGCCAGCTACAAATTAAACAATTCCTTCCAATGTAGTTTTCAAGTATAGGCTTTTAATTCACTATCTTAGTATCCCCAGCTCTGAACTAATTGAAGTCACAGTTAATTCACCAAAGCTGTTCCATCTGGAACAGACAGTTCTATCCATATGCAGAACATGTCTCCTAAAATATGCTATTTTGGTTTGACAAACAGTCTTAAGCCCCTTCAAACACTGTGGATCTTTTAGACAAACACTACTTCTTGATACGGCCATGGAACAACACAAAAAACACAGTGGGCAATAACCAAGTCCAATACCAATAATGACCAATGAATTTTGAACAACATTGCACAGTGTTGTCTCTCATCGGTAAAATTAAACACATGGATGATGGGATGAGTAGGACAAGGAAATAAAACAGCAGCACTTTGTTCAGGCTGGTCGCATGAGGGAAAGCAATCTGGTTTTCATTTAAGAGGAGGAAGGCAGACTCTGGGAATAGTGCAGCTTCGTCCATTCGACACACGTAGCAGGTATGACTAACTTGTTTCAGTTTCCTCTCAGTTTTCCCACCCAGATCACCACTTCTGTTGCCACTTGATGTTTTACCTTCAAATCCAAATGAAATCATGGATGGGGGTGTGGGGGAAACTAGGACAGAGTAAGTTGTGCTTTTTTGTGCCCCCCTGGAGTTAGACTCAAAATATTGGCAAGAACAGGGAAGATCATGACAGGGCTCCCACCCCCCACCCGGTGTTCTTCCCTCTGCTATTTCTGTTACCATTTTTCCAGAGGATCAAACTCTGATACAGGTTCAAGCCACAATGGTTGTCAATTCAGTTTCCTCTCCCTCATCTTTGTGAAAATGCTATTTTTGGGGGGGGTTGGGGTAGGGGGACATCTAACCTTGGTAATGCTGTCGTCTGATTGGCAGACATAGACCTCTGACCAACCAGCCTTCCTGCACTGTGTGAAAGTGACTTCCGACCCCTCAGTCCCCTACATGGGGCCCCCCCCGTGAGACTTGGAGCAGGCATTCGCTGGTTTCTGCCATCTCCGTGGCGCAGAAAAAAACAACAGCCAGGACACTGCACACCAGACCCATATCTGATACATATTCCAGAGACATGACCAGTGTCTCATTTTGTCATCCACAGTAAAGCCATCATTTACATACCAGTCCAAGATGATAAAGTATCGGTGTCCCTTGTGCTATGTGGTCCTCTATAGTTAGTTTTAGCCAGTAATTCTAACACAATAGTTATACAAAATCACTTGTGAGCTATCATTCATTTTTCCTGTGTATGTCTATTCAAAGGCAGTATGTGTTGAAATACATGTCATTATGTAAACCAAAGCAGCAGGAAGGGACACGGACACAGACACACACACTCTCTGAGCTTTGGCTGTGCAGGCAGATCAGTGAGCTTCGGGATGCCCTGCCTTACAAAGGAGGACCGCAATTCATCAATGACACAGATCACCAAATGTCTGAATCCTCTAGTATCAGTGCCAAACTGGAGGGGGTGAAGCAGAGAGAGAGAGAAAGAAAGCAGCCCAACATCACCCCAGATGACAGCAGTCCAATCCCTCCCCACACTGCCCTGCTGTGCAACAGCACGTTTCATGCTTCATTCAACAGAATCGCACCTTCTTTTCTGCTGACGTTCAGCAGCGTGCAGCAGCACATGCCCATTTGTCATCCGCGAGCGACGAGCAGCCACGCGAGGGGGACCTTGTGATGTCCATTCCATTTCTCCATTACTCGCCACCTGCTATTTATGCTTTTTTTTGTCTCTGCACAACAAGTTGTATGAAAACTTTATTGAGCAGGTAGTGACAGGCAGCATGCTCTGGTGTCGCTTTAACCTTTTTCCCCCTACAGTGTCATACTTAGTAAAACCATGTAGTGACAGTCTAAACAACTTGGTTTTAGACTTGAATCTTAAATAAAAATGAACAGAATAAACTTGGTTGAAAAATAAAATCCGTAATCAAAGTAACATTATTTTCAATTCTTTAAAAATCCATACTTCACACAATCAAATAATACATTCCTCAAATGCATATATTTCCAATATGCTCCCCTTGTTCATTGCAGTTACAAATTTAAAGGGTGCGGACCATTCTTTCTTTTTTTTTATAAAATCTGCAATGTTACATTAGCTTTAATAATATAATTTAATATAATGAAATGAATTTTCAGGTGAACAGCAGAACTGATCAGATGTGGATGTTTTGATTGACAGCTCAAAGAATGCAGGTGAGCTTAAAATTCTCACTATAAACTAAGCATCCCAAAATGACTTGGAACATCCTAGATATCACAGGTGGGGAAAAAAATAATAATGGGACAAGTCAGACAACAACAAAGAAAAATCATGTCAAGACAACAAGCAGATTGGGAATGGTTCACTATACATGTTTGAACCAAATGCTACTGCCATTGCCCAGATACACCAGAGCTGGTTAACTATGGGAATCAGCCAGCATCAGAGTTGCACACACATAATATTTACCACTCATTATGTTGAGCAGCTAGCAAGCATCTCCTCAATGGTTTTTCCATCCAGCATTCAAACCATTAAAATGTTAAGAACTCCATTTAAGTTTGTAGCGATAATTAACAAGCTATGAACACTTATTTTTCTGAAGGGTAAGTTTTATCATAGTTTACTTTGTTACAATGCTGCTGAATTTGCCATCAAATTCATTGCAAAATGATCTAAATGACCCTCTGGTGAGGTATGCTTTGTATATCCACATCTTTTGTTCCATATTGAGAAGTCACTTGCTTTTGAAGTGAAGCGCTACAGATGCACAAAAAGTTCGGAATTTCCTGCAACCCATTCTTATAGTCAATGGCACATTTCTCCCAAACCTGCTCTGCATTTTCGGGTGAGCATGGAGAAATGCTGTCTCCATGCCAACACAATCTTTTATAACAAGTATTTTTTTTTTTAGCTTGAGGCAATACTGCTGACAGAGACAAAGTCTGCTGCTGACCACTCATTGCTAGGACACAATCAGTGCACAGACAGTGACAGGTGGATGGGGCAAAGGGGTGTGAGTTTGAATCAACGTATTTGTGTGATCTTGCAATGTATTAATATATTATCCATTTTAAAATTATTTTCATTGGACTGCCACTAAGGATGGCATATGGTAATGGAAATGCTTGAAATAGGTCTGCTTATTTGGCCATTTCTATTGGTGCATACAGACTCACAACCAAAAGACAAATAAAATTAGATTGGATAGGACTACATACCATAATCCCATATGAATACTGAACATCAACAGTTTTACTGGCAACATGAAATTTGGATTTGTGCAGTGAAATTTTGCACTTTTATTCACTCCTTTTTTATTTTATTCCCTCTTATCATCAAATAATAAACACAACTTAAATAAAAATAAAACTAAACTCACTGGCCATTTACATCTTTGCCTGGTTTTCCACAGTATTTTTCCTAAGCTATTGAAGAAATAGCTGATAATATCTTACCCCAAAATATATTTAGATCTGGTTGGTTAAAAGCAGGTCCTGGATGGGGTTGCACTGTAACTGTGTTGCCTCGTTCAGCACAACAGCTTTCAGAAAATATTTGAGGTTTGATTTTTGTCAATAGCGTATGAAAAATAGCTTGCATTTGATTATATCTGAATCAAATTGTTCCCAAATCTTTCCTCTTCTACCCCACCCAAACCAACCTGATGTTATGCCACAAGCAACCCTCTCCCACTAATGTCAGGAGAAGGAGGAGGAGGAAAAAGCAGCATGTGACTCCTACAGCTGACGCAATGACAATCCTGGCTTCTTTCCACACTATACAAGCTATACCAATTACACCCTGCCTATGTTGTCGGAGGATGACAATGTCAGTGAGATTTTGGTTAGTGCATCTCCAGGCACCTGACTAACCAGGAGTGGACACTGAAGAGCAATGAGACTAACAACCTTAACAGGCTTAGTTCTCATCATTCCCTGGTAAGGCTGGGATTCCAACACCCACCTATGGGGCTCACAGACACACATTCTGAGTACGCCACATAGAGGCTAAGTTAGCATTTAGGTTTCAGTGTAATGACATCAAAATTACCAGATTATATTTTGTCCTGATAAGACGTTAATTACACCATCAAACAATATAATTTGACAGGCTCAGCAATTGATAACAACACTAACTTAACATTTATCACCTGACGCTTTGTAGCTATACATTTATAAAAGTAACAACAATAAACAAAGTCTGGCAAATGATACTAATTTGTCTCATGAACAATTAAAAATAAAATCTTGAGAATTACATTTATTCAAACTTTTTGAGTCCCGATGAGGAACTACTCCAATTCATTTGAAAGATGAAAGAAAACAATGCATAAGAGGAGTCCATTCAGTGCAGCCATGCTCATCACAAACCTGACATGGTTGAGTATCCAACACTATGTCAAGCCTTGGCTCGAACACCACAGGAGTCTCTGCCTCTAAACTAGACAGCTGTGCCATGCACTAACTCATGCATGGAACAGGTTTAAAAAACAGCTGCAAAACATCCTGATATCACCTTTAATTTAAACCTATTCCTGCTTGGGCTGCTTCTGATCTGAAAAAATGTCCTTACTATTTAATCATACGTTTCCTCAAAACTTTTACATGTCAGACAAGGAACCCATTTACTTTCCCTTCATTTTAGTTTTTCCAAGAGTCTCTACTGCTTTCTTATAACAGTTTCCCCACATGTGGTGGCATGTTCATTACCCCCAGACACTGCAATGGAAAACAAAGCAACACTCTGGTTGCTGGGTCTGGCCAGGTGTCAACACCATTCTGCTTTGCCTGGTCCCATCAGGGGAAAAGGGGGATTAGAAAACAAAACTCATAACGAATAGCATTTCATGCATTCAACTCAAACATAATAAAAAATTCTCTATACACTATGAGTGAGGTATCAAGCACACCATGTGTCAGTACAGACAACCACAATTCAGATTGTATTGTATGGTGTTTGTCCTATTAAAGGGGCATTTCAATTTGGTGAAACTTGAAGCCGTGCAGTTTCTTTACCTCTGGCTTAGTTTCATGAACAAGGTAGAATTTTTATAACTGTTCTCACTGTAACCATACCATTACTGCTTATTTTTTCAGAAAGATATCCATGTATAAACAAATGCTTCCAGGTACTGCTCCAACAATGTAACATTACGTTATTCCTGGTAGCTTGGTCTGTGGAGCAAAAGATCTTTCATATTCCATATATGGTTTGTTGTCAACAACATATACCAAGAAACCGATGAGCCACGAATGAATTCTTTACGCAAGCTAAGTTTTGATTCAAACAGAGGTAATCTGCAGAAATATCCAGTGTCCAGAGAAAGACATTGCATTGTGCCGTAAAGCTTTTTCAGGCCAGCTCATTTCAAGTCACCCCGAAAAACATATCACCTTTAAAGACGTCAGGGGAGAGAGAGCCAATGTGATACAAGAGAAATGTGTACGGTTATTACGTGCTTTCGTTTGGAACCGTTAGCTGTAATTATAAACAAAAAAAGACTAAATCCATATGGATCTATTTGAGTGCCGCTTTAAATGTGTCCTCCAGAAATAAGTGTTGAACAGTTTGTATCACACACAGCATGAGAGAGATACAGAGCGAAAGATGCCATGCACTCTCACACGGTTATGAATTTTCTTCGTGCTTTGCACAAATTCAGCAAGTTTGTGATACATTTCTGGCTTGACACTTCAACAGAGCAGCCAATTCCTGTGCTGCTTCGAATTCCCCATTGCGTTCTTGGATTTTTAAAAGACTGGTAATGTATCCTAAATCCATACACAAAGCCACCACTCAAATGCACACCGTAGCCACTTATTACAATACACAATCAAATAACATTCCCTAGGTTCTGTTTTACAGTAATTCTAACAATACCAAAAAGCAGAGCACCTACCTCAGCATCACCAAATTATTCAAAGGCTGTAAATGAAGAGAACTACTGGCTGGCTAAAAACCGAATTTATAATGAATGGACGAGACCAGTGAAGGCAAAGGCAACTGGCGACTACACGTAGCTTGCCAGTAAAAAAAAAAAAAAAAAAGAGCAAAATATTGCTAAAGAAACGCCGACTGCAAAGTTTTGTCTCACACGAAACATTTCCCTGGATCGATGAAACTTTACAAGAATGTTTCGCAATGGTTAGACATGTACCAATCCAACACTTGAGAGTTGTACAGCGTTATCTAGCTACAGTACATATTTTGTCACTTCTGGGGCCTAAATAGTGAACCGAACACGTCTGAACTTAACTGCAGTACTTCAGTGTAACAGTTAACATGACTGGGTTCTACAGCTAGCGATATATTACGTAGTCATAGGTTTTTCCTCAATCAGCTTAAACCTTTACGGACCTTTCGTATTTTCGTATTTTTACTGCAATACCAATCCACCCACCTGGCTAAGGGCCAAATGCTTAAGATTAAACAGTTTGGATATATTTCCAACTTGTTGCTTCTTTCTACTTAAAGGCGTGGGAAACAGAGCAGCTAGCAAGCTAGTTAGCCTGTTAGCCAGTTATGGCTTTTAGAACTAGCTAGCATTAGCAAGCAAACATTCTCTTGAATTTTTTTAATCTAACGACAGCATGTTACCTACAACAACTAGTCGTAGTAATTAGCCGGTTAAAGACCCTGAAGACTACCAAAGAAAAGAATGGCTGACTCACTAGCGGTGCAGCACGATACTACCATTAGCGAGTCAGCTAAAAAAGTTAACCAGGTAATGTAGTGAGAGCCGGCTATCCACAAAATGGGAAACGTTGGCTTGTTAGCAATAACCATACAGCGTCAGTTAGAATGGCCGATTTGTATCGCTATTATGACGTTGGTGATTTCCAAGCTAATCTGGACGTGTCGTTTCTCCTTCATTGGTACCTTACTATGGCGAATTACTAATATTTCACTGCTCGAGTGTGCATCTGTTAATGGTTTGGTAGCTTACTTGATAAATCATCTTCGAGTGTCCCTTCTAACTCACTAGCCTGCTAATTCTTTGTGATTTGGAACCAGATGGATAAGTAGCTATCACTAGGACAGTGGCAACCAAAAGGTCAACTAGATAACATTTTCCAGAATATACATATCACTAGTCAACTGGCAACTTAATTATAAATTCATAACTACACATACTTAGCTGGATAAGAACTAGCTAACTAATATCTATTGATAGCTAACTTCGCCATTTCTAAGTTTGAAAAGTGGTCTGTCGTGTGGACTCGGAGCTCATGATTTAGCCAGCGTTAGCTATTCACCCACTGTTAAGTCGCCGAACTAGCCAGTTCCAGCTATGGAGAAGACTGACGGAGAAAAAATTGAACATAGCTACTTACTTAAGACCCCTACGTTATGGTCACCCAGTACATAGTAACTAGCTGTATTTTAAGTAATTTAGTTTTAAGTAATTTTCCATGCAAACGGACCGACTGATTTATGAGCTAGCTAATGTTAACTAGCACTAACTAGCTACTGCTTGCTACGTCAGTTATCTACTAACAAGCACAAAATATCTCGCTTAGTAGATAGCCAGCTGGCAAATTGTAGACGATACTGAGCAACTTAACAGTCCTAGCGTTAACTGGTCAGTATGCCAAAGAGTAGACACAGCAGAACCCACTGGCTAACTAACCACGGACAGAACCCACTCACAATCAGCTGGCTAGCTCACCTAGCTATATAACGTTACTGCAGTACACAACAGCAATATCTCTAAGTGCAGAAGCAACGTTTATTAGGTAAGCCTGATCACATGTCTACCTTACCTTGCTATTTTGATAGCCTTCAAAAGCTCTTAAGGCGCTGTCAGTAAGTTTAACGTGAAAGACAGAGACGTTGCTGCCATTGCTCACTCTTCCACAGGACAGTCCGTAGCACTGCTCCTCCTTCAGCGCCGCCATCTTGCTACCATTTCCACCACGCACACGCGCCCCCTCCGTAAACGCAACAAAACTCCCTTTGGTCATAAATGAATATTCATGAGGCACGAGCAGCGTGTGGGTCGAAGTAGGTGTGGTAAAACGGCGAAGGAAAGTCTGTACATTCATTAATCATAAGATACAGCCACATCTCCGCCTCAAATTATGCATATGTATTAGTGCGTTGCGTACGTCTTATCTTGTCGGCTAGGCATCGGATGCTTCGCATACTCATGAGCCTTCTCTCAGTGGCTAGGAGAAGCATTACGTATCTTTGCGCTTGTGGACATGTTTTCCTCAGGACAATTCCGGTTTCATTAATTATTAATAACCTGGAACGAAATATGAGGAGACTCCCCGTCAGTCTTTTCACCCCCGGTCTTTTGGGAAAGTGCGTAGGAAGGGGAAAAAACACGAGGCCAACGAATTGCGTCAGAAGACGTCAATTCGTGACACAGTCCATAATACAGGAAGGTCCCGCTATAACGGATATTGCCACACCATCTGCGCAAGCGTTTCATTAGCTATTAAAGAACACTGATTCACTCAACACACTTTACCCTGTTATTATGGTCTGTTACTTAAAAGGGCTAGCGCGTTAACAGCACATCCTACCATAAGCAATCCTCATAATTGAATTAGCATCTTATCAGCATATTCTGGTATTCATGTAGCTTAATGTTCTTACATATAGTGATCATAACTGTCATATCTTACATATTCATGAACATTTTTTTCCAAACAGTACACAGAGAAACTAGATAAAACTAGGTAAAAGTGTAAGAACTAGATAAATATTAATAGTTAACTTGTAAAGCAGAATTATGCCCATTTTCATGGGTATGGGTCATTGAGAAATACTACAAAAAACTGTTAAAATGAAAGAAAACAGTTTGCTGGCATTGTGCCAAAAGAGAAAACACTCGTTTCTTCAGCTGGCAGTATCTGCAGGAAGGCTGTGGTCAACTCCTCTCAAGTTTCACCCACTAGCCGTAGGAAATATCACGGCTCACACAGGTCATCTCTCCAGTTTTCTCTCTCACTGCAGACTAAGAATTCTACTGTTTGTCTGAATGAAAGTCACCAGAGAGCCTTCACCAAAATAAAATTCCATTTTTAAACAGGAAGTATTACAGCCCAGTGACAAATGTAGAACCAACAGGCAGCAATGATGACTCATGTAAGATGGAATGACACTGGAAAAAAACCATGTAAAAGATTATCACCCTGTACAATTAGTATACAGAATGCATAATAATCTACAGCTTCAAGACTGGGCATGTGACAGAGGAAAATATCAAATGCAAAGTTTAAAATGCATGAATGGTCTGCTTTCTGCCACCAATTCAAAATTATTCCATAAAATATACAGGCTCATGAGGTGCCATGCAGTGTCTTGAGGTGCATGATAGGGGGACCTGTTTTCCTACTGACTGGAAAATATTTCAATTCATATGCAAAGTTGAACACATAAAGACAAAAAAACAAGCATATAAACATTGCTACAACACTAGCTTTTGTAGGGAAATTTGAAGATATTTCATGAGACTGAGTACAATTTAGCTGCAGATTGGAATGTTGCTTGATATGCTACCTCAGAAACCTTTAAGCAGGTGATTGTTTTTACTTTTATTCAACATAGGGACTCAAAAAATCTCATGTTCGACTCACAGTTTTTTTTATATTTATATTTTTTCAGTACCCAACAAATTGTTAAAGTCGGGGCAATTTTAATTTTGCTCACTAACTTCAACAGTACAGCACAGCAACCCCACATTGTGAGCCTAAATACTTAGTATCCCTCCTGATCCAGTCTTTTACCACCAGAGTGTGTTTCATGAGAGGATGATCTTAAGTATGGTGACACCAGAATAACAACCACTCTGCCTGTCAGGAAGGGATCAACTCAGCTTATAAGAGTTCCACCTGTCTGAGTTGATGAAAAACATACAATCCCTATTACTCCATTGCTAATTCCCTTCCTTATACTGATGTTAATAGCATCATAGCCTCACTTGCTGCACTGCATGACCAGTTGGTAGGCAGGGTTGACTCTGAATCAAGTTCTTAGCAGACAATCTCAGTGTAAATTCAGACAACACCTCCTGTTCTGGGAGAATTGAAATCTTAATAAAAAATGATGACTTTAAAGTGCTACCTATGCTGTCATGTAACCTCTCATGTTAAAAAAGTTTAAAAAGTTAAAAAAATGAGGAAACTAACAGACACATATCTAAAGACACCTCTATATGAAAACAACTCCACTCCAGTTTTCGTCTGAACTGTTGTCAAAGTTACAGATTCTCTTGTTCCCCTTACTGATCCCAGAGCAAAGCCAGGCAATGATTTAAACAGCTTTACAAATCCTGGTGATTTAAAAGGACCTTTGGCTCTCTGAGGCTGAAGTTGAACAAACCTCATGCCCGGTGTGCAGGCTGTTGTTCATATAACAGATGGTTCAAATTCAATCTCACCACTGATTGTAGCCTACTGACATCACCAGAACCCAGGTTAATGCAGCATTGACAGAATGTAAATATTTTTGAAGGGAATTGCTTACAAATATCTGACGATACCATAATGTTCCACCCTGCATGTTATAAAGCATCTATAAGAGCTAATTATGTATGGAGTTTTACATACAGTGGAAGATATGTGGAAAGCCAGCATATCTTTCATCATTGATTCACTTCTTGATTGATTCACTTCTAATTAATAAATACGACAACATATAATAAATTCTTTAATTTAGAATACATGACTGTTTCGACACAATAAAAACCCAAAAAATAAACAAACTAAATAATAAAAAGATTTTGGAAGGATTCATTTGGTCATGTGTATATAAAGAAGGGAGGGACAATAAGCCCCTTCACACAATGACCTAATGGGCAAAATTCATAAATCTATCTGCAAAACTCGTATCAAATGTAAAAAAAAAAAAAAAAAAAGAAATGAATTGTGCGGCACTTCTCAGAACATCTCATCTGCTACCGTTTACTACCAAAGTTAATAGTGGCCAGATAGGTCCTTCCTCATTCTACAGAATAGGAACATTATGCTTGCTGTTGAGGTCTTGGAAATTTGAAGGTTCACAGGACGTTTTCAGAAACACAGGTCAGATCTAATTTTGCTTGATTGAAAAGAGAGAACAAAAACACACTGTGCTACTATCAACAAAAACTTTGTCTCTTCTATTAGAAACATTGCTCACTTGGAACCAGTGACGTGCGGTCAGGGGAGGCAGGTGAGGCAGTGCCTCACCAGCCATCATGGAAAGAAAGAAAATATATAATAATAAAATAATTTAAATTGTTATATTCATCCGGTGGTTTGTACTAAAAAATATTTATTTTTCATTTAGCTTCACCAATTTCGATTATTCTTTCTTCAAAATCGCTGAATTTTCTTAATTTCCCATTCAAATGCTTGGAAGCGATGCCGGTGAGGCAGAAGCGAGCTCAGCCTCACCTTGGATTGTGCAACCCCTGGCTAACTGCACTGGCTGCTAAGCGGAGAGAGCATGTTGCTGTACGGCGTCAATAAAATGGTTTAAACACATTTAATATGTAAACTGATTTTCAATAATTTAGCTTATGTATATAATGTACAGTGCTTTTGTCACCAACTGTGTTTGTGTAACGTGTTTCGTGTGCTGAGCGATTATAAACGGCAGAGAACAGGTTGGAGGTGAGGCAGGCAGTTCTCTTGCCTCATGGCAGGGGGCGCTCAAGATCCCAGACATTCGTCTTGTCACTCCACAACTGCAGAGTAAGTGACAGCGAGCTAGGCTAAACGATACGGTAAGCAAGTCAAGTGCAGCGATAGATTATTAGAGATAGAGATTATTTTTTTCCTCTCGCCTATCCCGACTTTCAACATGGATGACTACATTTCGACACTAAAACAGTTTTCTCAAGTGGACTTTCAATCGAAGCAGGAGATAATAACTAAAGGAAGACCAACGCCGGAGCTGAAAGGATTGCTTGTATGTGTAAAGGATGCAGAAGTGAAACATAACCTGTAAACTGCTGTCAATCTATGCACCTATTTGCAAATCTGATTCTGATGACGTCAGTGCCTCACCAGCTATGAACCTCACCGCACGTCACTGCTTGGAACACATTTAATATTAGCCAGTTGGGATATCTTAACCACTCAATTCATATGTTCAGTTATTTTAAAAATATAAAACAGCCTCAAATAAACATTGGTAGCCATGAATACTACAGTACATTATCATTTAAAAATGCTAGTCACTGTTTGTATATAAATATTACAACAAATTGTATATCTAATCTTCCAGTTTTCCTTCATTCTTGATCGAGATTATGGGATATGAGAACTGAACTTATGTACCAAACCAGGACTGAGGTACCACCAGAAACTACACAGCAGCAGCCTTACTACCTATTCAGGGTACAGATAGTTGTCATCTGCTCTCTGTGGGCCTCACATTTTGGAGTAGGTAGGAGTCCACCATCATCCAGGGGTCCATTTTAGTTTCTGGCAGCTATGGCCACAGATAAAGCAACTCCACCAATAGCAACTGCAGTGGCACCAAAGAGCCATTTCCAACGGAGACTCTAGAAAATGGGAAACAATCATGGAGATGAGTTTGGTGAAGGGTCACAGTATAGTATACTGAATGTGTAAGTCACTTTGGATAATGGTGTGTTTTAAATTGGAATGTAAATGTAAATATTTCTTAGTCTTTGGGCCTTATGAGCAGGTGCATAACAGTCATGTTTTGAAATGCTCAAATTCTCTGATCTGGAGTTCCAATGTCAGACTGCACCTGCAAGGTTACAAAGGGCTTTACAGGTTATCAGGCATCCTGGCGGTTGGAAAGTCACACTTAACTAGCAAGCAACTGGAGTGCATGCACATGTTCAAGCCAGCGTTGTCCTTTAAAATCCATCTCTGTGTCAACAAATTTCACAATGAGAGGCCATTTCCTTTTCTCTTCTGACTAAGTCATTGGATAACATGTCACTGTCATATCAGTTTTGGAACCAGTGATGCCAGGGACGCAGCAGCTTAGACGTTGGTCAGATTCTCAGAGGATAGCTTGCAGAAGAATGATATGTTTGGCACACGCTCCCTCTTGGTACGGTTCTTGTTTGAATCCCCGGTTTGAGTTGATGCATTTGGTTAGAAAAGTTGTTACATTCTGCAAGGTTGGCAGGTGTATCACTAAACTCTCCTTGTATTTGTCAGGCTTATAGAGGAGAGGTAAAGACCTGGAGCATGAGGCTAGCTGAGAAGGGTCTATGGGGACAGATTCAATTCAATTAAATTCTAATGTGACAAACCGCCGATAACTGTGTGCTGCCCTCACAAGCAAAGAACGTTCAAGATTAAAATAAAGTTTTGCCAATTCTGGTCTGCATGAGCACATTTGCAGTTTCACAAAATGTCTCACCCATGATGACTTGGCCTGGGGTTTCTGCACTGGCCCAGTGGAGGGGTTGCCCAGCATCTTCTTGTACAAGGCCTGCTCCAAGCCCTTCTGCTCCAACGCCTCTTCACCATCTTGGAGAGCTCCGCATGGATGGTCTATACAGGGGACAGAGGTACAAAATGCATCACACTTGGATTAAAAAAAACCTGAAAACTGAACAATAGGATATGTCTTGGTACAATTGCTAAACAGCAACTTGGGGAAACCAACAGTGTCTGATATGATAAAAGGCTAGACCAAAATCTAACAGTCTGCAAATGAAGCCAAAGTCTAAATTGTTTGAAAAGACAGAATATAAAAAACATATTGTTGCAAGTCCCAATTTCAGCAGGTTTGATTGTTGGCCATTTATTAAACTATGGCTAATAAAAAAAAAATAGCATAGCCGATTTTAACAATAAGGTGAAAACAATACAAATAACTGCTGGAACTACTGCAGGATTCAATATCTTCAACATGAAGGATTTTGATGTTGCATTCAAAATAATGAACATTTATTTATTTATTTATTTATTATTTTCAGAGTGACTTCCAGTCCAGATGCATTGCTATTTCAGAGATATCACTGTATTTCCCCTGTTCTCCTTTCTACTCTGTACAACCACTCCTTTACTCACACTTGCAAACAGAAACCCCTTTTACACAGAATGTATAAACAGGGTTCCTGTTTGCACATTCCACTTAATAAATTCCACTTAACTGACTCATGGTAGTGCTCTTATCTAATTACATTTCTAACTGGGTTGCTACTTTACCCTTAGCTCTGTGTTTACTGGTTCACAGGAACTGATACAATATGACAGATAAAGTGGTTTCCCCTTTCTAAGGAAGTGGGACTGAGTGTGCTAGAATAATATAATGTACTGGCGTATTTTCCCAAATCAAAAGTGACAGTAAGTCACGCTGCCATGGTTTTATAGTACCCTAGCACATTTTCAAACCACTTGCAGACTGTGTGTATTCCCGTTACCAGTCTATCCTAAACTCTGATGCAGCTGCTATTAAACTCTAATACACACTCCACAACAGCACAACCAATACTTTAATGTGCACCCAAGAACAGCCAACCCTAAACTGTTGAACACACCCAGGTACAGAAGATAATAATCTCTAATACACCCCAGTGTATGAGACTCAAGCCTCCCAGACAGGGCCCAGCCGTAAAGATTGCAGCAGAGAGGTTATGTAACCTGCCCCCAGCCATAATATGTGAGCTCTGCAGCTCTGTCCTCAGAATGATACTTTAATGAATACTGAGCAGAAATAAACAGAGTCACCACACTGATGGCCATTACACAGACCGCAATTCATAGCCAAAGATGTGTTCATATTGCTCAGGATGAGGAATAGCTATTGTTGGAAAATAAAAACATAATCACACAGGATATGAGCATTTTACACTCAACACAATGAAGAACAAGCACAGGCATGGCCATAAGAGGATGGTAGAGGCACAGGCAAGGGGCTGCTGTGTGACTGGGCTATAAAACCCCTCTCCCAGGCAGGCCTGGCTCTGTCACACAGGGAACCTCATCCCCCTGCCTGCGTAAGCAGTGCAATGGCAATGCTTTTCATATGGCAAGAATGCTGGGGGGGACATCCTATTTTCAGCAACAACGAGAAATAAGATCTACCAAACTGATGAGTGTGCAGTATGCCTGGCTTCTTCCAAGCCTACTGCTGTGCATCTTTGCACCACCTGCTGGGCAGGACATGGAACTGCAGCCCAATCTCTCAGCTGAGGCCATCTACACCTGGTGTACCAATGTCAACATTGCACAATTACTTATTCAACTTGTATTCATGACAGCAGACAAATGCAAAAGAATTATAATTATTAAGAGTTGCTGAGCAGTATATTTGCAGTTGTAACTGGGTGAAGCACTGACATTCTCCCATTTTCTCTATCGGAAAAGGTCACCAGAAATGTTGAATAAACGGTTCTATTATGTGCTGCAGCTCGATATACCAAAAAAGATGTAAGATGAATCCTCTATTCTATAGATTTAAAAAAAAAACATTTTCAAAGCTTGTAAGTAGGTAGATAAAATGTGATTTCTAGAAGATATATAATTTAAATGTTTCAAGTGTAGCAATTGTTCCCTATCTGCTCTTTTAGCCTTCTTTGCTCCACAATGTGGCTGCAGTACATTAAAGAGGTTAGGAAATGTTTATTTGCTGTTCAATTCTGTATCGATCATTTAAGTCACTGATGGATTGCCATTTTCTGTTCTGCAGCTTAAGTATAGTGCTTCATTTTTAACATCTAGGTAGAAGAAAAACACTCTGGAGACTTATGATTAAATTTCCAACAAAAGTCCTGAAAACGTGAAAAGATCATCCTTTCTCTCACAGACACATTTGTGATTGCGCAAAGAGTCAAATATTTTAATGATCTTAATTCAGAGCATGCTGACATTTTCCTGAGGGGGTAGTGGATTAAGCAGCCATTTACCCTCACTGCTCATAGAAATTTGTATTTCCAGTGAGCTCCCATAGTGCTGTGCCCTCACATTTTTAAGGAACTTTATATAAAGTTAAGAGGGATTAAAATGGTAAATACAAAGGAAAAGCTATTTGACACAATTGCTCTACAACATATGTAAGGTCATTATGTACAGGCTAATATTGACTGCAGACATCTAGAATGGCAAGTTATCTTGTGAGACTATCTTTCCTGCAATTTTATTTTGGTTAAAACCACATACCATGCAGAGTTACACGACTGGCCATTGGTTGAACAGGTTGGAGAAACAGCCTCTAACTGGAGACTCACATAAACAAGATTCCACAAAGAAGTACCTGGATGTTGGTTTGTTGGATTTGCTAAGAACATTCCTGGATGTTGTGCAAATTTAACTGATGTCAAAGCATAGGCCTGACAATCTGGTCAGGCCTATGCTACTGTAAATTTCTAAGCCTGGGACATGAAGATACAAGCAAATACAAGTCAGTCTGATTGGTGAAAGTAAACAGTAAGTTTAAGTAATATACCTTTATACTAATGAAAGCACATACTCAAACTGCTCTTTCACTATAATTCAAAGAGGACAGAGTTTTCACAGGGCTCAGTGCAAAGTTACAGAAAACAACCTTAGCATTCCATCAGGATGCATTGCTCTGACAGGTTCTTGCCCTTGCCTGCTTATGATTGAGCAAGTGCTGCGCAATACCTTATTCGTGGGTTCCAGTTTCAGAGCTCCTTTCAAAATCCTGATGGCTTCAACATACTCTCTTTGCAAAGCCAAGACCTATGGAGACATACGTTAACTCAGCAGGCAGGGAGACAGTACACACACACGCACACACACAAACACACACGTAATCCTTAACCAATTCACAATTCTATACATTTTTATGGGTGATTGAAATGGCAACCACGCTAAAGATATCTGGCTGTAACCATACTTGTTGTAATAGACATACATTATAATATGTAGTACCTTTCAAACCATCAATCACAGTCAAATATTATTTTAAATCAAATTCAAATGATATTTGAACATACACATATTTACATCACACTTAAATGTGATTATTGAATGTTGAAGTTCTTTCTTGGATGTTGAAGAGCTTTCAACAAAAATTCAAGTATGATTTGAAATAAATAAATAATGAAAAGCTATTAATGGTATATGAACAAGCGGTTTCATTCATGCAAGGAAATGTTTAGTTGGAACTATTGTTATATTGATCTGTTGCCCTTCCTGCTCTGGCCATCTCCATCAAATCAGGCATATGCTCTGGTCTTGTCTGAGTCAAATCTATCAATGTTCCCTCTGCCTCAAGGCTTTTTTCCCTCCCCTAACTTATCCTCATCACCAAAACTGTTGCCAAGTGGGTCTCACTGGAGAGTCATTTCACAGGCCTATTTTTGGAATCAGCGGAGTCCTGGTGCATGGTACACTGCTCGCAGGTTTGTCATTCTAAATTGTGACACAGATAGATTAGCAGAAATATCCTTCCAACTGTAAGAAAGGGTATTCATTGTATCACAAGTGGGTGATACAAGTAATTTTCAACATTACCAGCTAGCAATAGTAATTATGCAGAAATGTCAGCAGGCTCCAAATTAATACATCCATAAAGCTAGAAAGGTACAGAGACCAAGATGAACTTTTCAGCAAAAATGAATAATTTTGTAAAGGTTTACACAAGTGATTTCATTTATTTCCACCTGTTAAGAATGTGAGCTTTAATAAACACGTCCTGCTAATGCTAAAATTTTGTTCTGAGGCAATTCTTTGTGCATTAGTGGATACATTGGTGTTTGTATAACTAAATATCATATCCATTTCAGTGAAATTGATCAAATATTATATGAATGTCCACTTAATTAATGTACATGTAATAATGCACAGAAAAATGGAAGCTGAAAGTAAGGTAACCAGAAAACAAGCCGAGAGTGAGTGAACCGGTACCAGCCTAAGATGAGGTACAGCTTTAACAGGGGTCACACACACTTTGGAGTTCCATACACAAGAGATATCATGTGTATGGAAGATATGTTAAATACATGTTAAATACATTTTTAAAAATTCTTTGGATTAAATTTTTCACAAATCTTTTTTAGGCCAGGTAAATACCATTTTCAAATTCTACAGCTTTTCCAGAATTTTTATGATGGTACAAAATCTGCCTCTAAGCAGTGTAAACTTAGCAAAGTTGGACAGAATTTGCAAGCATAGCTGAATCCAGGGTAGTGAGGTGCTATCCATGAAATGCTTCAGACATTAAAATGTTTGCAGGTAAACATGGTCTTGAAGCAGAAGCTCAGCACACTCAACTTTTTTTCTTGCGTATCAGGAATTCCGTTGTCTTTCAAATTTTGAGCAGACATATTCACAGGAGCACACACAGACAGCCACACAGGTGGGGAGAAGCAGATCTACCTTGCCCTTGCGGAAGAGGGCCTTAATGTTGTCCGGCTGATGAGCCAGGACAGCGATACAGGAGCGCAGAGCGGCCTCGTGGTGCTCCAGCTTCAGCTGACTGGCAGCCATGTTGTTCAGACACTTCACCTTCATGTCAAGCAGCTCCTCTTCTTCTTGTGGGCTGATGTCCACTGACAAACAGAGGGTTGTATTCAGGCATCAGAGCACAGAAACAAACACTACACATACGTGGACAACACAACCACATACAAATACGAAGAGGAAACTCCATCTCACATCAGTGCACAGAGAGACAAATACAAGAAATGAAACACACATGTGGATATACACACACATACAGTGCAGTCCATTAGGCATTAGTAGTCTAACACACACATGCATGTGTGCACATGCAGAAACAAAATCCAGGTATAACAAGCACATTGTGAAATGGTATCTACAGCAATGTCAGTGTGGACACCAGACTGAAGCACAAGGTGTGAATGCATATGCAGACAGATACACAATCAAACCACAGAATATAAAAGCACTCTCATGCAGTATAACCCTAGCTCATGTACACACACAGGCAAAGTGTGAAGCTGAAGAGCAGGGTGAAGTACCAAAAGCTTGGCATTTTTGCTGCAGAATCTATCAGTGCAAACAGATCAGATTTCTGCACCAATGCATTTCTATACATCACAATGCTGGGTCCACAAACTGCTACTTCCACATAGTGTGCAAATGAAGCTAACAGGATGCGGCCAATTGAACTCTAAAATTCAAAGTTCTAATAGTGACTTCACTTCTGAAGGCCACAATGAAAACGCTTTCATCCTGTTGATGCACAGTGACATGGTAGGGTGTCGAGACGAAAGAGATTTTTTTTGTAGTGAACAAGAGGCCAAGAGCAGCATGTATGAAAAAGTAGCAAAGCAGCCTCCTACACTGTGATATACTGCACACTGGCACATGTATGAACAGAGATTCCAGTGATGTGGAGAATGGGTTACATGGACTTTCATCACAGATTACTAAAACACAATGTCTGAAATAGAAACAAAAATTGAAACAGTTATTATTGATTATAGTATCAACAAAATATAAATACTAAGTAAGGCTGACAAAATTAAAACAAACTTAGAGAGTCATTGTATATTATATTTAGCCATCTTTGAAACTTTGCAGCACTTATTTAGGAAAAGGATATAAAATTTCAGTAAAGACCTTATGCACATAACGACACCATAAACCACTGCTGTGGCTGAATGTGTCATTCTCTCTCCTGAATAGGTTCCCTAATTTAAACCTTGGCAGGGTTCCTACTCTAAATCAGATTTATATTTTCCATGACCTTTCAATGACATTTTAAGGATGAGCCTAAGAATTATCAGTATTAATTTTACCACAATAGTAAAATTCCCATGAAATTGGGCTGCATTGAGGATTCAAACTATAAGAGGAAACTTGAGATGCATTTGCTTCAAAATATTTTCTGTCATAATGGACACATGCTTGCATTTTTTCTTATATGTGAATTCTGGTCACCTCTTACACTTCTGAACAAGCCAGTCAGATCGTCAATTTGTTAACAATATTGGGACACTGATATTACTAGACTCTACACAAATGATAAAGAAGGTACAGATTTAACAAGGAAGATCAGCATATGTAAAACAGTCAAAGAGGAAAAAATAAATGGCAGTAGAATGTTTAATCACCTCATCCCTTTTTCAAGAGAGATGTTATAGAAAAATTGTATAGTATTTTTAGTAACTGTTAAAGCCACTGCTCAATACTGCTTTCCTTGACATACATTACAACCTCACTTTTCTTGTTAAGGTAATTAGTTTCAAGCATTAACGCACCTTACATACAAAACTGGCATAGGGAGTCTGGCCATCTGGCTCCTCACTCACCTCTGGAGCTGGCCTCGGAAACCTCCAAGACAATGTTGTAAGAATTGACTGCAAATGCGTAGTCACCACACTGGTAGTGATAGTCGCCTCGTTCCCTTTTCTGACCAGCCAGGGTGATTCTCTTTGCGGGAGTCAGTAGCCCAAGGTCTGAGGCGTCTGTAGCCTCCAGCAGCTGAAGCTCCAGGGTGAGATCAGCTACAGGTGGTACAGCAGGAGTGGTGCTGCCCAGGACAGAGGGAATTTCACCGTTGGGCAATGTGGCATTAATACATAGTGCTACAAACCTCACTTTCCAGGTTCATAACTATTAGCCTGATTAATTTGTCACTGCAATGTCACATGGGTATGCCCGATGTCTAGGTGTTTTCCATGTAAACATACAGGTTAGTTACTACTTCTGATGAATTCCACAATAGAGTGGGAGAGCAAGGTGAAAAACCTCAAGCAAGCCCAATCAGAAACCTGTAAACACCAATTAGATGGCAGGAAGCCTTGGCAAGAGACTCAGCATTTGTAGTCAAGACTACACTGCAAGTAATGAAACTAAACCATCGATGGCTGAAACATCTCCACCTTGACCCACTCTCACATCTGCTGCACTAATTAAATGCATAAAGTAAAAGCTTTTTGTCTCTTAAGTCTTTTTTTGTGGTGCAGAGTAATGACACTTGGAAACCTGCAGCAGAAAAGGTTAAATGACCTCATTGAGAAAACAGAACTGAATATTAAGCGTTAGCTGTACATGGAGCTGGTGGACAATGGAATGAAAAGAACGTAGTGGATGGCAGCATGTGCTTCGGAGGATATACACAGTAGCCTTCCCTCTCTTGGTTTGACAAAGGAGATCACAGCAGTGGGGTAGGGCCACAAGCCCAATTGGGAATTCAAAATTGGAATGTATAATGTACAAATGAAAGGTTGCAACTGGTTAAAACAGAGAGAGAGACAGAAGCATAGCTAAAAGAAGCAATATATTTACTGCCTGAAATCTAAACAAAGACCAGCCAAGTGAAGGAAAATATGACATGAGGTAAAGAATATAACATGAAATGGTAAAGAATATGTATAATGCTTTATTTTTTTCCTACCTCCCCAGGTCTCCATAGGCATACTTTGCATTGGTTTGGACCAGAGCTTTTTCATTCATCCCCATTAGCTGTACCGTGAGATCCAGCGCCTGAGAATACAGAGAACAATCACCATCTTCAATGTGTAGGCTGAAGGCTGTCAAAGACTAAGAAATAACTGGAACACTAACTGATATATTCAACCAAAATGAAAGACAGTCCGACAGCATATCTTTGGAATTGTTTAAAAAAAAACAACAACATTGTTTTCCTTTGGCATCTCAAATAAGACAACTTTTCAGGAAATCTAAAAAAAAAATTGTTTCACTTTTACATTACATTAGACAAGATTTAGTCACATGGTGTTCTGAACTATTTTTACTTGTCACAGAGCCATTAAATGTCAAGACTACACAAATGATGATTCAAAGCTTTCTATGAGTTGATAAAAATTCAAATGGCAACACTGGATATATCTCTTTATGTGCATAAAAAATAAGACATAAATATATGTCCTCATTTGAAGGAAGGTATTACACCATTTTTAAATAATGTAGACCTGCACCTCCTTAGGGCAATGAATAGTAGTCTGTACCTGAATGACATCACCATCTCCAAGTGTGAAAGAGAGGCTCGGCTCCTCTGTTACAGTGGTACCATCAGACAATGAGACTTTCAGGTAAATTCAAACATACTGCCCTTTTTGTGGCCGGCTGTCTGGCCCGTTACCAGCTTCCAGAACCTTCTTCTTTAACTGCCCATTCCCTGCACACAAATATGCTGCATTAGGTTTGCTTTAGCACAGCAGTCTAATTTCTTTCTCATATCTAAACTTTTTTCATCCCTTTTTAATACATTTTCCTTTTTCAACCAGCAAACTTGAACTATTCTAGGAGTCTCACCCACCGCAAATCTCCATCACAGACTCTGGAGAAAACATCCATGATTCCCGTGATTCACGACAGCCAGTCGTTTTTTCGCACTTCAGATGTGCCACCGATCACATATTGCTAATGTCACCAGCGGATCACATGTGGAAGTCAATGCAGTTCATGAGCCTGTAGGTGCCAGGGTTGACCATGAAAAACAACTATAGAGGGATGAACCCGATGTGTTTAATGGTCTTACCCCATATTTTTCCCTACAAAGCTGAGCCAGTTCTTCCCTTCTCTAAGAGGACCTCTGACCAAACCTGGTAATTGCAAGGTTCTACACCCTGAGGCCCCAGGATTTACTTTTTAATGTACCCTTGATTTGACCCATACCCAACAAATCCAGCCATTCATCAGCTGAGGAAGGGATGGTGACAGGCTCCTCAACTCCTCTGTCCTCCCTCTGCTCCCCACCACCAGCATCTTCCAGACCAGGGGGGTCTTCATCAGTGTCCACTCCAAGACTCTGTAAAACCTCAGTCTCTTCCCGAATGTCCATCGGTAAGGCTTGTCCTTTATCTGCTGTTGCAGGTGATGGACAATCCACAGTACTGTGGACTGGACCATTACCTATGTCCACAACGTCACATTCATCGTAAGAGGGCAGCGCCTTTTTCTCAGCCATTTCACTCAGATCAAAAAGACCTAATAAAGAAAAAGATTATTTAATTATCCGGTTGTTTGTTGTCTAGGTAACGTCATGCTGCTTCCAAGGTATTGACTACTGACCCCAACACAATTCATAAGAGCATTTATTCGTTAAACTAAGTAACCAAGACACGATCAAAATTAATCGATGTCAGGCTCTACTGATTGAATGTAACAATTCATTGTAACCAACTGTATAGCTAAATTATTAAATGGTACGACGTTAACTATGAACACGCCAATGACAGGATTTAATTAGAGGTAATTCTGGGATCTTTTTTTTTCCTTCCACCTTTGAGTCGGACAAAAAGGCGTTTCAACATGCGACGTCGCACATGGTCACTTGAGGTTGCCTACTTGGCAACCTCAGCATCGCTGGTAGCTGAATTTCAAACGCGAATGTATTTCAACTATCAGTTCCATTCCATTAGAGCTGAAACAGGTACAGTTACAGCTAGTTTGGACTCCATTTTTCCCAGCTACGTTAATTGATCGTTGTTAGGTGCCTAGACGTGCAAGTTGCTTGTTTTAGCTAAATTATCCAATGGTAGGTTGCCTGATACAGTAATAATTAAAGACGTCATTATGTTAGCAAACATGTAAAAGCTAAAGCGATTTTCAGCGATTTGCAAGATAAAAGTTTCGAGAACTTTCTAGAGTTTGCTTTCGCAACATGCTAACTGGGGTAACATACACTCTCTCCACTGGTTACGAACACAAAAATAATACAAACAAAAATATTACTTTGGTGGGTGCTATTTTTAGCTGGGTAACGCAGTAGCCGTTTATTCATCCACAGTCAACAGTGCTACTCAGTCATCGCATTTAAAAGCAACGTTCAAACGCTTACACATTTACCTGACTAGCTACCATCCGCTTTTTATGGGAATGTCCGAAAATCGAATTTCACTCTTCCCGCCCATTTGTAAATGGGATTGGCTGATCTTTTCCACAACAAATCTGTTTATTGGATGGTCATGTTGACCCCCTCCTTTGGGACTTGGGTGACCCAATTGCCAGCTTCGTTCCGCCTGCAGCGTGAACAGGACCGGAAAACACTTATCCTGTGAAGCTCTTCAAAATAAACGCTTCAGACGAACTTGGTATTCGTTACATACAAAATTCTAACAACACTGATATGAAGACATATACGTTTATAATACATTGGCCAGTACTGTATAATGACATAATTTTGATTAGTGGGTATGTTATTTTATTATGTTTTCATTGCATTGGTTGTTTTTAATGTTACTTGAGGTAAACCATATAATTAGACAGATAAATTAAAATTAACATAAATATCATGACATGAAAAAATGGTCACAGTGAATGGTGATTTATTATGAATGTGACTTTATGTAAATATATTAATTATAGGAAACTGATTTCCCCAATATTACAAATATATTTTAATGGTAACATTTTAAAATATAACAATGGATATTAGAATTTGCAACTAAATATTACATAATTATGAATTCAGGTTTATGTTCATTTGTCCAATTACTTTTGGGCCCCTAAAAGTAAGGGGCTTTGTGCAAAAACACTCAATTCTTACATAGTTCATCTAATATGGATCTTAATACTCCCAAATTAAAGCTGAAAGTCAGGACTTTTACATCCTAGTTATATTTCAAATCCCATGTCCTGGAGTACAGAAGCAAAAAAAAAAAAAACAAACAAACATATGTGTCACTGCTCAAATATTTATGGACTGCACTGCACGTTATAGTGTCTCACATTGTTCTGTTGCTGTCATTTGGAACAGGGACCTTAGTGAAAGAATGGGTGAAATGAAGGCAGCAACAGATGGTGCTCAGCGGTAGATCTGGAAATGGTCTATGATCAACAACACCTCCCCAATCATCCCTGCATCAGGAAAGAATTTATGGCATGCAAAAAAACAACACAAATCTACATTCATCGTTCAGTAAATATTTACATGTGAAATGGTTAGATGGTTTGGGACAAAAGATTTCGTATTTATATGGAACAGAGCAGATTCTGGAAGGTCTGACTTTGAAGGCTGTTGAATTTGGCTATGAAGATTTTATAGGGTAAGGCAGGTTGATGGCATTTAAGTGCAGCCCACATCTGTTTTTGTGCATTCATATATTTGCATAACTAGTACGTAAGAGAATGTTGTCCATGGTATGCAAAACATGCTTGAACATACCCAAAATTTTAAATCAAAACCAGATGCATTTTATCAGTGTCTGGGTTATACTTGCATTTCTTGTAATACTGGTATATAACATTTGAACCCACAGACCGGCATGTCAAACCTAATGAACATTGGGTTGGGCTATCATCTGTATAGATTTTTTAAATTATTTTGACATATTCACACCATTCTCACTAGTGAGCTCAAGATAAGAGGCTCCACCACCTGGCTTTGCTTTGAATGTGCTTTGCGTGTCAATAGCAGCCTGGAATTTGCTGACTCCTGCTGTGCAGATGCTGCTGAGGTGAAACTGACTCCCCAAAGCACTGTTCTCAAAGGCCTGATTTCAAAAACCTACCATGATCCACCAGGATCTTGTCACTTAGCCTCAGACACTCGCCCAGCCCCCAGGACGAGCCCGCTCATTCAGCTGCCCTCTCTGTCCGTAAATAACCCCAGCACCCCCCCAGCCATGGGGAGGGGTGGCTTTTATTTTAAACCCTTATATGGTTAAGAAGTTGTATTACCATACATATTTAAATTAGGACATGAGGTTTATGAAGCCAATGTAGATGTGGAAATTTCATTGTGAAACACAAAAGGACAATGTTTCAGTACAGTCATTTAAGTACAATATTAAGCATGTTAAGATTATTATGTACATGACATCCATGTGTTCGTAATTCATCACTGTAATCTCACAGTAAACTGTACCTTCAACAGATGCACACAGACCAGAAAACACATTTTCATGAATATCTTTGACTTTCAAAAGCCATGATTAGTTAATTGCTGAAGGGTCAGACTTTCACTACATTAATATTCATACTTCCCTTGGAGGAAAAGTAGGGGGAGTTCACCGTCTCTTAGTCTACTCAAGGCTCAAGGACACGCTTCTCTCACACAGAACTCTGCACATAAGAGAAAGGGCACTACCAGCTACCAGTGTGATTGATGTTTGTGCGGTAAACCAATCCCAGGGGTGAAAGGTGGTTGAAACTGGAGCCCTCTCGTGCTTTTTTGTTCTGACCATGGCAAGTTGCATGAACATGCACAAGCTTACATGTGTTAATACTCCCTCCTCTGGACTACAGCACAATTATTAAAAAATCATTGCATCTTCATGTACACTCTCCTAAATCTCAGTGATACTTAATGATTATGATCAAATAATCTCATACAATTGAGGGAAAATGTGTTTCTTTCCGATTTAAAAGAAAGAATTTCAATTGATAGTAAGACACCAAGGCTAAATATGGATGATATATGCAGTAACGCCCTCCTCCTGGCCCCCAGCTTTTGGACATCACCTCAGGCATGTCTTATTGAAGGCTGTTCAGCTTGACCAATACACAACATACCCACTTAATGCTACATTGGGACTAAAAGGACAAATCATTCTGGCACCCTCATAAAAGGAGTCATCTGTTTTATTTGACTTTAAACATATATTTACAACAAATGAACTTTTAAGTGACAGGCAAAAAGTAGTGACGACTCAAACAATGGAAAAAATCAAATTACATTTATTATTGATGCAGTTTTTTCATCTTTCTTAATAAGCAACATTTTGTTTTTCTTTCAGTCTAAAGAAACTTTACAATATAAAGAAACATACAAAGGACATCTTTATCACCTACACAAGACACCTAAGTCCCTAAGACAAAGATCTGAACTACCCTACCATGAGATACAAAGCAAACCCAAGAGACAGACTGCTTCATATTGAATACTGCCGTGTCGTCAGAAAGGACAATGAACGGTACAGGAGAATCCTTTGACACCCCCCTCCCTCCCCACCCCCTACCCATCAAAAATTCTTCCTAATGTTACAGTATTATACATTAGCACAATAGAAATACAGAAATGGCCAACATTGCAATTGTTATACATAGAGGACTGGGAGAGGTTTCAGTGAGCATCAATCTATACAACGCTATTTCAGGAGAGAATAGCAAGGAAACACACATTTTCCCCATATTACATTTGATCTATTACTTTATTTAAAATGAGGTTTCTTTAAGTTTTTTTTTATTTTTAAAGTTTTATTTTAAATAGATAAAAATCCTTCATATTAAAGACTGCAATATGTGGTCCCTTGTTGTTTTAAAGAGACGATGTTCTTCATTTTACAATGTGATGTCATGAATATAATTACTGCCAATTTTATCATTATCATTATTAGGGCATGTAAAAAAAAATGCAAAGTGAGGCTAATGCAGAGGACTTACAGCAGCTCATTCATCGTTTCCTTTGGATAGCTCTTATGCACCTCGAGTCTCCAGCTGACTCACAGTCATGCACATCTTACCACCGACTCGGCTTGAACTTTTTTGCCCTTTTAAAATCTAATATTCCCCTCACTCTATGTATTTATATTATCTTTTTATTTATATCTGAGACAATACTGTATACATTTTAACCATCAGTCAAGAAAGGAAGTTCTAAAGGCAGCTATTAGTCTGAATTCTATTTTAGTAAATGTAATTTTCCTTTCATTTAAGTTCCTATGTTTCAATTCCAAATCACAAGAACTTATGCAAAATATAAGCAAAAGAATCAAAGCACACCGTCTCTTTAAATGAAAACACGGTCAGGTTTTTTTCGTTATCTTTTTTTTTTTTTTTTTTTTTTAAGTTGAAGTCATTGGTAGTTACTGACATATCAAAACATGTCAATGATATCAAAATGCATTATACAGTATTTACAAAAAATAAAAGGAGAAGAGATAACAGACAGCTGGGATGGGAGGGGTTTGAGAAAGGGGGGGTGAGGGGGAATGGGGACAGAGAGCTGTTTGTGTGGGCCTGGCAAAGGGACACTTGAGGAACTGTGACATCATTACCATCTAAATCTGACCCAGGAAGGTAAGCCTGTTTCTTCCAGATTAAAAGACAAAAAAAGGTGAGGACAAGAAAGGGTTGACCACACTGTTAGCAGCACTGTTATATTCATATTTCCATTTAAGTTTCTCTTTTTTTTACCCAAATAGTATGTGCTGGATGCCAACTGTCATTACACTGGGATGAGATATTAGCTCTGAAACATCAAGTCAGGAAGCGGTACAGGACTCCTCACTTTACAAGGCAGCTGTTCAGACTCATAGCCCCCTTGGAATTGCTTAGCCGAAAGAAAATACATGTATAAATCAGTAGCTATGAGGTTTCCATCAAGACCATGAAGCTGCACAGCAAAGTGAAAGCACTGGTACTGTGCCTCTTCTGTTGTGTAACTGTCTGGAGCTAGGAGGGCAAAATGTTCTCGACTGAGACTCTGCCCTACTGGGCGGAAACAACTGTTTCCACGTGAGTTTCAGAGGGATGACAGCCTTAGGTCAAGTCATTCCATTAGTGTGCAGATTCAGTGGGCCTTTTCCCCCTCCTTTTTTAACCCCGCAAAAAGACATGAAAAAACTCATTGCAAAAAATGATACTAAATAGTACACAAATCAGTCCAAGCAGGCTGAAGTCTTAGCCTTCTGTGAATAAAAAAAGGACTGATGCTGAGTGAGGTTCTCTAAGCGTCTCATGAAGCATCTCTTTGAGCAAAGCATAGCAATACCAGTACTAACAATCATCATCACTCTCTTTTCACAGGCACTGCTGCGGCTACCCAAAACCTAAGACCGGGCAGCTCACCTATGTACAGGCACTGCTGTGGCTGCTCTCTACCAAAGGTCTGGCCGCCAGCCGGTACACAGCCATGTGCAAGAGGAGAGAAACATGATGTTCATCACTAAGTTCTGTGCAGTACCATAATCCTAGGCTATGAAGGGACAGACAAGCAGGGTTGCCCTTCCGCCACAACAGCGAGGTATGTGGCAGGAGTCTATGACTCACAATCCATAAACATTGCCACGCACGGCCTTAGGGAAAGGTCTGGATAGAGTGAGCATTGAAAACTAAAATAAAACCTCATCATTTTGTAGCAGTTTTTGAGTTGTCATAAATGATCAAACAGCTTGCATCATCAGTTGTATAATGTCAATTAATGTCATGTTTCATGAGACAAAAAGTATTCAAGACAAAATGTGACTAAAAAGTGTTGAAAGCAATGTAATTTAAACAATTCAGAAAATCTGTCTTTTGGAGATGAGACGTTTTTTGTTTTACGACCCCTTAACAAGTGGCTTTACAAGTGAGAGGGTACTCACAGAAGCTCTTGTGTACTCTTTTAAATAAGTATTGGAGCTCGACAAAAAAAGTTAAATATGCATTTACAGGCGGGAGACACAAACAGAGGCTGGCCACAACAGAGTATTACAGTTTTATAATGGAAGATCTTGCAATCTCTGTACAAACAAGAGAAAGAGGGCACATATCACTGTTAGAAGAATCATTCACCTCAGCCAGTCTTCCCAACAGCACTAAGGGAAAAATGTGTGAAAGGAGGGCCTGTTCAGACACTCAGAACAGTACCTTTAAATGTGAAGAGATGCAAGGAGTTGCCACAAACTAAATTAAAAGCATACCATATTTAAGGGAGTAATCTTACTATCTCTGGCTGGACACAGGCCCTCTCCCTGCTCATTCAATGGCCACTGGTCCTTGAGAGACCCCTCGTGCGTGCCCAGGTGTTTTGCGAAGCTGTGCTAATGAATGTTAGCTGGTTGCATTGCTTCAATAATGGCCAGTTCCCTAGCAATGAGTGTGTCTGGGAATAGATTCAGTCATCTGAATCCTACACAGCAGGCTGGGTGTTGGATGACTGACACAATAAACAGCAGATGTTAACCCCTTGAAAAACACTGTGGGCAGAAGTGGGATTCTCAAAGGAGGTATATAGGTATATTTACATGTTCTATTGCCCTACAGAGCTACAAGCTTCAAGACAGATGCATAACGTTGATCAGAACATAAATAAAAATGTACACGGCTGTGATGCACTGAAGCAGAAAAAAAAAGCAGTTGTCGAAGTTACATTCAGTCAGTCCAATGCCAGAAGATATGGCAACAACCAAACAACACAAAATGATCTATATTTACATCAGCCTTTTTGGGAGGGGGTGGGGTTAAGAATTTGTGAGATTTGGTGATGGTTGGGCTAAAAGTAGAGGTCAGGAATTTTTTTTTGGTGGTGGTGGGGGGAAATGCCAACTATTGAGGATGACTCTGACAAGTACAAAACATCTCAATATGAATGACAATGTCATTTTATTTTCCTGTGTTATTCTGTACTTTCTGCTGGTTTCTGGATTTTTGGAGGCATGTAAAGGCCACGGGCAGGTAGTGATGTCTTTGCACCAAGGTCTACTACTCATCTGGACCTGGATCTGAAATCTTCACATGGGTACTCTCCAGATGGATAGCTCCAGTTTATAACAATTCGGTACACTGAAGTGCATGCCAAATTCTAATACAAGAAACAATATGACTGGCTGTAACAGTGAAGGGAAAAAAGCTGCTATGAGGGTCATTTTTCTCCATGCTGCAGGTGTTTGTGTCATATGGTACAGAGAACCTAGCTTACATTTTCCGTTTGGTGTCTGAGAAGGGCTAAGAGAGACATTTAACAAAACTAAAAAACATCAACAAATACCTAAAATCATGTAAACTGAAGTGTCTTTGTGCATTTAGAGAGTGTGCTTTTTCTGTTGTCCATGTTGTTCAGATACAATGTGCCCTTTTACAGAAAACAAGAGATTTAAAACTAAATAATTTGTCATAACAATATCAATGATAAAACTTATAACAATATTATTACCAATAACATACACAGATTAATGAAAACTGTCCTTGCCCAACACAAGAGTTCTGTCTGTTATTAAACAAAAAATTAAAAAGTGGACAGTAATTGAAAGAGGTGGGTATGAACCTCATAACAACAACTGTACATGAGCAGTTTAAAAAAAATATTAAAATGAGGGGAAAATGAAGAGCACCAGCCTGATGCTGATGAGTGAGCAGTCATTCCTGGCCCGTTCCTTACTGTCCAGGGCCTGTGAGGAAGCCAGGGAGGCAGGGGGAGTCAGTAAGGAGGGACTTCCTGTGGCTCTGTGACTGTTTTCTGTTGCCACCCACTTTGCACACCCTGCTGGGATGGGCGGTCTTGATGTGAGTCCTACGCTCCAGGGACATCCCAGGGGGCTGTGCAACACGGCACGCCGTCCAAGAGGGTGGGGGAAGAGTGGGGGGAGTTGCAACGCAAAGCGGAGCAGGATTGAGGTAGGGTGGGGGTCAGAAGTTTTGAAGTGGAAGGGGGTTGGTTTGGGGTTAGAGGTGGGAAGGGGTTGGAAGGGAAGGGTGGGATAAAAAAAAAGAAAATAAAATAAAAGATAAAATAAAAAAGAAATCACACACTCATCGTCATGTTGGGTGAATACTGCAAAGAGAGAAGAAGGGTAGGGGGGAAGACAGATGAGAGTGGATACGCTTTATTAAATTTATCAACTGAAAAAAGCTACACAAATGCAAGATGCACTTCATTTCCGCGCTCTTTCCCTTGGCTGAATTAGAAGGACTGCAGCCAAAATGTAGGACACAAATATATGCCAAATGTATGTGCAGACTGGGAAGTCCCTTTAGTTGTAAAATAGCATGACAGAATGGGAAAAATGGCTCAAATGAAGGCTGGACTAAACTGAAGAGCAACTTTTACAGCGCAGACTGTGTCTGAGCATTGGGCCTGGCTGTGGGCTGAACATAAGGAGTAAGGGAATATTTGAGTTGCTCCATCATTGTCAGTCAGCTGCGCCTCAGAATACATTATGGACTCTATTTTAATGGTCCAGATTCGTGGCACCACTGTAAAAATAGTTGCAGCCCTGTTTATTTAAAAACTACTTCACATCAATGTTGAAAAACTGGAATGCAACGATTATGTAGCTGTAACAGTTACATTGGAAATGGGAGCAAAAGAAATTTGGTGCTGAAAGAGATACCACAGAAATCTGTGAAAATAAATGATGCCTCAATTGTTTTGACTGTAAATATATTTTATACACACATACAGTTGAAAAAGGAGGTGCTACACTTTCTAAATGTGGAATATTACGAAACGGTTGTTTTGATAAAAAAAAAAGGTTTGCTCGGAAACTAATGACCAGAAGAATGCTCCACGTATATCTGTCTTATTTGTACTGCCTGAAAGCTTAATTTCAGATTTCACAAGTGTATGCTTAGATACACCTATTTTTAACCACAGAGTCATTAGCACCTTTTTTAACTTCTGTTAAACTAGTTTAACTACAGATGACTCTGAATTAAGGGATATATAACTAACCTACAGTTTAATGCTTATACAAGTGTGCTAAGATATTGATTTAGGGATATTTTCAAATCCAAAGCACTAAGCAAATGACTGATTATGATGGAGCATATCACATACTATTAGTGATGGCACAGCAAGGCTGTGTGAAACCTTAATTGCAAAGTAACTCCACCTATTATTGGTTTCATGACACTTCACTGTCACATCAATACAATACAACCCCCTGAGCAACTTCTTTTATAACTGTACTTCTCAGGAAGCAAAAAGGAAAGTTTAGTGTTGGACAGTAAATGAGGATTTGGCTGAGGGCATGGCAAAGTATCTACAGAGGAAGATGCTCTTCAGCCATGAGAGTGCAGAGAGTTGTGGAGGAGCATACCCTCCAGGGGTTGCTGGGGATGAGTTATGTGACTGTGGGGGTTCGAGCAGGGGAGGAGGGGGGGACCACCCAGGGTTGAGAACTCACACTTTCACTTTGGAATGGGTTTAGGAAGTTTCCTGCCATCTCCCCGTCGTCACGTGGAGTCCCTGGTGGGTTGTTCATGCCCGCCATGTTGTTGGGAGAGTTCTGCAAGGTAATGGCACATGCAGAGTTAAACACCTGGGAAACACCACGATTACTGAAACCACTAGGCCTGCACTATTAGGCCCAGGTAAAACAGAATTCGCTCAACTCAAGGGCAACCATGGAAGACCTGAGCACAACAGAACAAAGGAGGTTAAGGACAGGTCAGAAATATGTGACACATTGACAAGACTGTTTCACAACATTTAGAAGAGAAGTTTTGTGTGAACTCAGTGTGAACTACCTTGGTTTTTGGAAGGGTTACATGGAGTCTCTGAGATTCAACATGTTAAATCTCTGATCCAACTCATAGCTCACTCTTAAAGAAACACATTTAATTATTAACTTTCTTTTTGCCTCATTTACTCATTGACATTTAAAGATTTTGGAGAAAAGTTGTTAGTCTTGACTAGCTGCTCTCACAGTTTCAACATGAACTAGATGTATCAGAAACTGCTGTGGTACAACCTCATGAGAAAATGATAAAATGACCACCAGAGATATCTGGCTTTAAGAGAGAATACAAAAAAAGAACAGCGCAAAGGAGTGCCATGCTGTGTCCATGGCTGATTTGAGACTGATTCAGTTAATACAGAACAAAGTAAGAGGTCTTATTAAACTTACCTTTGGCAACCCATCCATGTCACCAGAGCCTGCAATCAAGATAATGCAGAGATGAAATCAAATCTCAAACCAACAATAGACAATGCATATAATTTCTCTGAGTCAAACACTGAGGCTGAATGTGTGCTTTAACTAAGTGCCATTTGTTTTTGACACAGGTTGAGAATCTTTGTCAGTGTTTAGCAAGGCTCACCCATCTACCCCAGCACTGGCACTAGTGAATGTTTAAATATATAGTATCTGCCTGATCAACACAATGGGAGGAGGTTCCCTCCTGCCTCCATCAGAGGGCACTGTCTCCCCATCTGAAGTAAACCTGCATTTTTCTAAGGGTGTACACCAAAGCAATATAATAACATTTGATTTCAGACAGAATTCATACTTATAGAGCAATGCTAATCCTAACTGACTCAAGAGTAGCTCTGTAACCTGACCACTGTCTTAACAGAACATCTAGGGAGTACAAATTCAACCGTTAAAATGCCTTTATTTTTCTGTTACATTAATTAAGAGTGTGTGTGAAAAAGACCATACAAACTGGAATCTGAGACAGGTGCAGTTCCTTTTGCAAAGAGCTTTGACTTCTTAAATTCAACCACCAGAGGCAGGAGTATGAGGTGCAGATTGAGGTGCTATATTTGTGTCGATGTGCCTGGATGTATACGTGTGTGTCAGAGGACTAGCAGCAAAGCCCATGCCATGGTCAGGTGGCACAGCTGGGATAACTCACCTAGCGATCCGTTCATATGGTGAGGCTCCATGGCACCCATCCCACCCATTGGACCATCAGGCCCTGGACCCATTGGGAACTGCAAAATAGAAGAGGTGTTGTATATATTTTATTGGACACCTTATTATGAAAGAGAAAAGAACAGCTGATTGGCTGCTGTATGCAGCAAACTTCACACGTCATAGTTGATGATGCATACAATATGAATGTTACAAAATGTGCATAGTGCATATATTAAGCACTGAGAGTAATGACTCACATTGGGTCTGTTGCCTCCAGGGCCGATAGGGTTCATCATTGTGTATATATTTTCACTGGAATTTGTGGAGTCTAAGGAGAGACAGAAAAGGAATGGTTTAAGAAGAACAGAAAATTACTATACTACACTATATTGATATATAAATAGAGAAAAAAATATTCTGTAAGTAACACGAACACAAGCCCCACTTATGATGTCCTAAAGCATAACCTTTGAATAATGCCAATATCCCTTGTATATCAATGTTCACTTTACCCACCTTCAGACTGCTGCCACACAAGACACATTTAATGGTTTTTTCGATCACCTTCATCAGACCTCTAATGTATGGACACAAATGGCACCCTCAATGAACCCATTTGTTCAGATCTAATTTTACTTTGTTCAAAAGCAAGAACCTCAGCTGTAATGGTGTGAATGTAAACAACTCAAATTGATTGTGTGGGGTATTCATGGGGGTTTGAGGTTAAAATGCTGATAGAACTCATGAGTGAACAGAAGGTTAATGAGAAGGTGGGGAAGGGGAGGAGGACAGGAGAAGGTCGGTCATATTTTTAAACATATTGCTGCTTTTCTGTTGTTGTCCCCTATGAAGCACAAAGAGGGTTGAGGTGACCTTGTCCTGACATTGCAGGGAGAGGAAAAGAGAGGAAGTAGGGGGTGGGGTGGGGGTATGGGGACTGTTTGTTTCTATGCCCCTTTGCCTCTGCCTTTGGTGCTGTATCTGGCTACAGCTAAAGTCTTGACGGGCTGAAGTGGAAAAATAAAGTGTGTTCCCATTTTAAGTGAAGAGTGCTACACTCAGATTACCCAGGCAACGAATCACAAAACGGAGAGCATTAAAAAGAGAGACCTATACATATATAAATAATAAATTATGGACAATGAGATTTCCTCTTCACAACCCCACAAATACACCACACAACCTTACTTCAACCTATGCTGTCTTGATGATAACTTGATGCTCTGCCACTTCACAGAATCCCAGCCTCTCACTGATACGTGAGCTCAATTCTCACAAGAAGAACAGCCCAAACAAATCCAAGGTCTTTTTGTCATCTTACTTCTTACTACTTACATCTCCACTTTGTTGAAATTCAGCCAAGGATGAATGTGCACTAACAGACACATATTAATATCCCAAACTTCCACAATGTAGTCACATTTACAGAAAATCTTTTACTCACAGAAAACACAAGAGGTTTGACTTGAAAGCACACTAAAATACACAGTTACCAGATAAAACAACACACTCCAAAAGAGGGAAAAAAGTCATAATTCCAACAAACTTGAGATACTCAAAATGTATTACCTTGGTTTCGGTAAGGGATACAAGGTATATGCACACTACTCAAGGCTATATACACTCATTAAATAGAGCAGCCACAAATTGAGGATTCATAATCAATGCAGGAATTAAGATGGCAAAAAATAACCTGAAGACTAATGTATCAATTCGAATGAGAACATCAGTGCATTTCTCAGGCTGCCTCCCCTGGGGTGAAAGCCACCTCCTCTCAGACTGCCAATTAAAAAGTAATGGCAACACTTATCATCATAATTATCACCAGCATAAAGAGTTCCATGTATGAAATTTAGAGTTGCATGGGGGACAGATTAGAGTGACACACCTCCTGGGCTAGGCATGATCGGAGTTCCTGGAGGGCCACCTCCCCCTGGGGGACCCTGACAAAAAGAGGGATATAATGACAGTCAGCTGTATGATGGGAGATCTCTTGCACATGTCTCAACACTGAAATTAATCTTTTTCTTCATTTTAGTACCATTGTTTTTGCAGTTTTATTTAATTTACTCTTGTACATCAGATTCTTAGTTTCGTTTCCCCCTTTAAATTCTTTGTACCAAAAACAGAAACCAGTGAGAAACTAGAATGTACAGTTCAAAACTGCACTGAATGTCGTTCTGATGCCGTCTGCCACAAATTAAGTTTAATGGAAAATGCAGCTATTTGATTTAATAATTAACTCATTCACATTCCAAGTAGTTGCATAAACCATACAGCACATATACAAGAGTTGACAAAATACTGAGAAACACCAAACAATATAAAAACATTTATTACTTATTAATAAGCACTTTTGCCGCCATTTTCTATCCTTCGTGGAATGTTTGAAATCATTTTTTATTGTTTCTACCCCTGCATATCTGACCAGGCTCATCTGCATTTATTCTCAAATGCATCTGAAATACTTTAAAAAAAAAAAAAAAAACACTTAGTCTGCAGCTAATCATTACTGAAAAATCATGCCTAACAAGATGCTCAATTACGTGACAGAAAAAGTCCTTGATATCAGGGAAAATATTTAAACTTGTAAAAGCTGCTGAAATATTAACAATAGCTGTAAAATATGCTAGCTGGGAATTGTATTTTCACCCAATGCTTCACATCTTAAATTGTCTGAAGTCAGTCAGTCAGACACTCACCACATAGTTGCCGGGAGATGAGGAAGAGTATGCTATCTGTGTGGAAATGGGCAGAGAGATCGACAGGGTCAGTATCTTCAGGACTGACTAATGAAGTCTCAAACCTGAGCCCACACGTCTTGACCTAGCATATGTCAAAATGAGATCTGGGGTCCTGTACTTTTATTATGAAGTCACAGGGTCACAAGGTACAAGCCCAAGTGGGATCTGGCAGCTGATGTTAAGATCTGAATGAGACTGTGGACTTACTGAGTTAGCGTTAGGGTTGGGCCATGGACCTCGACCTCCAGGGCCCCTGGGCGCATAAGAGAGAAAGGTAGAGGAAGAATAAAGAAGTGAGAAGGTAGAAGAGAGACAGGGAGAGGCAAAAATAAGAGAGCATGAGGGACGAAAGGCGGCACTGTCTGACACACAGTGCCCACACTGTGCAGGGTCATTTCCATTTCCATTTGATCCACAGGCAAGAGTATTTCCAGTGGGCCCACCAACCCCTCTGCCTGCTGATTCTCATATGCAGGAACCTTCCAATCCCTGTACTAACCATGGCCACACCTGTGTTGCTTTAGAAATATAACATTAGAGGGGTTCTAGTTGGTATGGCTGGAAACTACTATTAATATTAATGTGTGTTTATGTGTGTAAACCTACCACAGTACAGTTTAGTTAGTATCTGTGACTGTTTTTATGCACAAACTCACAGATTTGTGCAGGCATTTCTCTTCATGTCAACCTCTGTCTCCTTGGTTCCTGTATGTTTATTTGTGATGAGTTGCTCCTGTCTGAAATATCACTCTATGTGAACTTTCATTCACATATTTATGTGGCTCATGTAATTACTGTAAAAAAGGAAAGGTTCTTACAATGGAAGGAAATATTACAGATATTATGTGTCATTATTATTATTTTACTCAGATTTCTGTACTCACATGTTCATCCCAGGCATGCCGGGCCCACCAAGGGAGTTAGGAGGAGGCCTCATACCACCGCCATAATTCTGTTAAGACAGGGAGAAAACACCCGCACAGGCACGCACACACGTGTGCACACATGCGCGCACGCACACACACACACACGCGCGCACGCACACACACACACGCACACACACACACGCGCACACACACACACACACACACGCACGCACGCACGCACACACGCGCGCACGCACACACACACACACACATGCGCGCACGCACGCGCACACACACACGCACGCACGCACGCACGCACGCACGCACGCACGCACACACACACACACACGCGCACGCACGCACACGCACACACACACACACACACACACACACACACACACACACACACACACACACACAAAATTATTACTACACAAGCTACTGCCAGACCAGGGGCTGAATTTAAAATGTGCGGAGCAACCTCCGTCAGCCAAGCTCCACTGACTGCTGGCTAACAAGCATGGCTATAAGGACTGTTCTGCCTCCTGGATATAACAACACTTTTTCTTTTTTTTTTTTTTTTTTTTTTACCTTAGTGAAGTGCACATGTAAGAATTAAGTGTGAATATTTATGTGTTTGTGCATGCGCATGCATGTGTTTGTGTGGGGTCTGTGACAGCAAGGCTAGCTGGCAGTAAGAGCAGGGGGGCTGCACAGGGCAGGCGGTGGAGCAGCTCTGCTCACAGGAAGAGTTTTGTTCAGGAGACGATTACACTTGTCTAGCAGATGCTGCACCAGCTGCTGATTTGTAAGCTGCCAAACTCACAGAGTGAGCTAGAGAGGGGGCCGCAGAGGGGCTGAGGAGGGGCAGTGGCTGGTATCACTCAGGGCAGCATAACTCAATTCATCTTCTAAATGATGGGCAGTACTAAAAGCAGGGTTCTTACACATAGAAAATATATCAAAGTCATTGAAGAGCACAGACGTGCAATCCTATTTTTTTTCTAAATTAAGAACTATTTAGTTCTTAATTACTATTTAGTAATTTATTTAGTTACTGCACAAGGGCTCTGGCAAAGATGCAGTTTTTGGTCAATGAATGAGGAGGGATAAACACCTCTAAGCTATGTACTTAAGGGCTGTGCTGTATTTAATACCACCATGTGTAAAAGAAGGAGGCTGTAATTAAAGATGAGAGATTGAAATTTTATTGGTGAAGCTGCCATATATTACCAGCAGTTCAAGGATTCAAACCAATCATTATGTTTTCCTGAAAAGCACAATCCTTTTAATTGGCTGAAAAAAGTCAGTGATTGGCAGCTGATTGCAGCCCCACTGATTTTTTGATGCCATACCCCATTAACCACAAAAACAAGATAGGGGTGGACCTTACCTGTGGACCCATCCCCCCCATTCCCCTGGGAGGGTTCATTCGCATCGGTCCGCCCATATTTGGGTGCCCTGGAAGAACACACAAGGAAAATCATTGGCACAGAACAACCTGACACAGCATTAATTTCCCACTTTGACTTCCCAGGATGTCACTGCAAAAACAGGGCAGAGTTTTCGTAATGGATCTGCCTGGTTAAATAAAGGTCCAAATAAATCTAAATAGCAGCGATAGCAATTGTACACATGAATTAGTTCTGGACGAACAGAGACAAGCTTCAAAACACCAAGGATTAAACACAATGGCCCATGGGGTTGGCGACTAGGAAAACTGAGGGAGTAAAACAAAAATTAGGATGACAGATTAATAAGCTAATAAACACAGTCAAACTACCCCAAATCTCCTACAAAACCTGACTTTAACTCATTCAGCATTAGGCCCCCCTCTGTTTTCTGAGCCTCTCTGAGCAGTGCTGAAACCCAGCTGAACCCCTGGCTGGGTGCCCAGCAGGTGTCTCTGGGAGCGGTGCCCTACCTTGCGGTCTGGTTGGGTCCAGGCTGTTTGGCAGGAGTGGCTGTGACCCTGGGACTCCCACAGGAGGCTGAGAGACACAGGCAGAGGACTGTTAGCTGGGGGAATGCATTTCCACTATACAGCATGGAACACACGCACACGCAATCGTTCACATACACACGCAAACGTACAGGCAGTACGGTCCACAGCGGCTCAAAATATGCTGTAGTCAGTGATGGTTCCCTCATACTGCTTCATCACAGCTTCACCTGGCTTCTGCTCTATTTCAGCCAGGTATTACTTAATTGAAGAGTTTTCTTTCATTTATTTTGTTTTAACTAATATTAAACCAAATTAGTGAATACATACATCTAATAATTGGCCACACATCTTATTCCAAAGGCCTAAATTTGTCACCAACTGAAATCAAACAACAAAAAAAAAAAAACCAACATACACAGTGGCCTTCTAGGACATGAAATGGACACCCCTGCTCGAGGAGTCCACAATGCACACAAAATACATGCCAATGTGTCTTGTGGGCCAGGAACTGAGACCTCTCTACTGAGACAGAGGAGTTCTGATAAGAAAGGTGAGAATTGCAATGGGGGTTCAGCAGATGTACCTGATTTGGCATGCGGAGTGAGGGGCGGGGTCCGCCTGGGTACCGTGGAGACATGAATGGCTGGTGGAGAGAGATACAGACAGAGAGAGAGATATTACTCAGCTGGCAGCTGGTGATCTGAGGAGTCACTGTTCCCATGACATTGGACTTGAGACAAACAAAAACAAAAATAAAACAAAACAACAGCTACTGATGTTGAGCAGCACAGGCTGTTCCTGTATGGGCAAAAATAAGGCAGTGTCACCACTGTGGTTATGCAGGTTGCGTAGGAGCCACATCTACCAGAAGGGGGAGCCAGAGGGCTGGAAAGAAAGTTTTTTTTTTTTAGGCATCATTCTCTGTCCCTGCTGTCGTTCACATTGAACACAGGTGCAGATATTATGTATATAATTAACACTAGTACAGGAAGTCCTGAAACATCATAAATCCAACACTGAGCAGAGCCTCCTGGGATGGAAAGAGAGAGAATGGAGTGGAGGAAGCGGATGACCTCAGTGTGTGGAGTTTGACAGCAACCGAGGGGGAATGAGAGGGGAATGTGAACAGAGGTATGGAGGGGAGTGAGTGGGTAACAGCAGGTTGGCTGGCACCGAGCTCACACCTCCCCCTGTCCATCTGCAGACACATTGGTCTCTAGGCACTGATTGGTCATGTGACTCACCCATACCCAGCATTCACCAACTGCCACAATTAGAAAGTAGCATTTTTCTGAATTTCTAAGGCATCATAAGAAAAACACATTTACCAGAAGACAAAGTAAGGCCCCAAATGAGGGTGATCATGGTGGTTAAAACATACAGATGAAAGTAGTCTAAAGGGAAATGGGATTCCCTGTTAGTGTTTAGCAACAAAAAGGACTGTATCAAGTCCGCTTTAAAATGGCTACAGTACTGCAAAATAATTGGTCAAAATATCAAATCTCAGCTACCAGTGTTAAGTACTGTTAAGTTACTACCCTTGGAAAGTGTAAGGGAAAGATTCTACAACTGTGGAATGTGCTATTACTCAAGAACCAAGATGTATGCCCTTGCCTTAAAAAGCTCATTGACAAACCTTTCACTAAAAAAGAGGGCTTAGCTGAAGGCTTCCAAAACCAACCAGTAAATCGTTTCTGTACAGTCACACATGTGCTCAAGGAAGATGTGTACAAAGCCAGGGAAACGTGAACCTGCAAATAGCCAACAGAACAAATTTCACAGCTAATTAGGGGAATGGCTATCAGGGTGAGGAAAATGGCAGCGAAAAACAAAAACAGTTATTTATAATGACCGAGTCCTCACAGGGGAGGAGGTAGCTGCCGCTGTTGTTGTTTTCTCCATCCCCTTGGTTCTTTGTCTTCTACAAGTTGTGGTGAGTTTGTGTGGGAGCGTTCCACAGTGTCAGCCCCTGCAATATTAATGGGATATTGATGGGATATGGGACATGAGTGCTGGTTTTAGGGAACTGAGGAAGGCTGTGCGAGAGAGGCGTCCAGATGCAACCAGGCTGAGAGACTGAATTATTTATCCACCATCAAGGCTGATGTCCGCTGTGAAGGGAGCAGGGCTGAGCATGTGTGTGTGTGTGTGTGTGTGTGTGTACATTTGTATGTGTGTGTTCATACTTGTTTGTATGTGTGTGTACTTGTGTGTGCGCATGCTCAAGTGTGCATGGTCTTGTGTGTAACCGTGAGTGTGTCTGTGTGCGGAGACCCCGCACATGCTGCTCCTCCTGCAACGGGCCTCCTCATCAAAAGAGAGGGGGAAAGCGAACAAAGGTTTCAGTCCTGTGTGGGAGCATAGTCCAGCAAATCACTAGGGTAGTTCACTCTCAGTGACCAAGAAGAGCTCTAATGTTGGCCTATGAGACGCCCAAACTGCTACTGTATTACCACTGGGTCAGTGTGCTTGTTTGAAAAGTGAATGAATGTTAAAGGCAGCAGTAAATACACCTCATTAGAAGATCACCATTACTACACTGAATCTCGGAGCAGGAGTTTGCAAAAATTCAAGTCTACAATTACATGGTATTTATGCACAACTGGTTTAAAAATTGTCGGCCTCAAGTTTTTTTGGTATATAAACACAGAAAATGTTTGTTACTGTGGGTTTTCATTGACTACAGTGTTATTTTGTGCATGATTCATTGATATGACTATTAACAATACATAAATAATGTGCCTGACTTTTTGCACCTTTCTGGACCCTTTCATGGCTATATCAAATACAATTATATGCTTTTTTGGATTGCAGTTATATTGTGATATGTTGTGTCATTGTATGCTGAAGCCCCGCATGGTAAGTGTGGCTGCTGTTGTTGTTGTTGTAGTGGTGTGTCTACAGGCTAAGCTGGTCTTACCTGGCCATGAGGTCCCATCATGGGGTTGCTGGGGTTGTGTGGGGGTGGCTGTGCGTGAGGTGACGGCTGGGAGCCGGGGGGTCCCTTTAAGAGAGAAGAGGGAGATGAGAGATACAGCGCAGCTCCGAGCCATGTCTGAACGCACCTGGGCAGGTTAAACATGGAATACCACTGACACAGCTGGACAAGGTGACAGCCCTCTCACACCAGCATGGCCTCAGCATCTCCCCTGCTCCTCCAACTCCACCTCCAGTCATTAGCCTGACTAAGCAAGGGCTGCCACTGACAACCCATTTATGACTCACGACTATTTAAATACATTTCTTCATAAGAAAACAAACACACATAGGTATTTGATTGGACAAACTAATCAGTCTTGAACTGAAAGGGAGATGTATGCATTCATTCTCAAATTATTACTGTAGCCAGTTGCTTTTTTTGGCTTGGATTCGCCATACGAAACAATGGTTTCTTTCTGTTGAACTGCTTGCAGTCATGCCAAGCTCTATCTAAATGTATATTTTCCAGATATTTTTTTCAAACACTACATAATGTTTGATTATATTTGAAGTCTTTGCTTCCCTCTAAACCTCAGTTAATGTGTTGACACCTTTGGTCAGAAATGGATGCCATGCATTAAGGTTTTATTATGAGCTAATAATGCATTACTAATCCAACCAATAATGTGATTACGCTATACCAGTACTAGTAATAACACAGACACTACTTACTCCTAATACTACTACTCATGATAATAATATGATTAACTATCTTCATCATAATCATCCTGTGACTGTGTCTCCTGCCCTGAGATCAACGCTGTCAAATGACAGGTCTTCAATGTAATGGAAGAATCCTTTCACTTCAAACACAAAGACTTTGTATTGGCTGTTTGTCCCTCCAGGCTTCTGCAGCACACACAGTGATGTTTCCCATTGGTCCCACTGGGATGAACAGAATCCTGGGCTTTCTGAGAGTCAGGATATCACTCACTGACCCACACACCTACTCAGGTTATGAGTCACACACACCTGTCTTATGTCCTTTTACTCTACACACCTGTGCTCGCCTCCATCTGGTCGAAGCTTACACTCCACAAACCCTTCTCAGGTGAATTCACCAATGCCGAATGGATCATAAAAAGTTCAATAAGTAAAAGGCCCCTGCCTTCTTTCATTTCTGGCATTTTGATACCTTATTAAAACATCCTTCATGCAGAAAATCTATTATACTAGTTCAGTGCTGGAACGCAACATAAACAAGCAGATAATGTGGCCAGGAGTCTGATGCCCTTGCTAGACAGTGGTTAATGGAAGGACAGGCAGACATTGTTGTGGACACACACCTTGTTTATATGAAGACACTACATTGCACAATTACCCAATGTGCTTAACAGGACCTCAGCCATGTACTGTGGCTTGTGTAACTGTCCATGTGAAGCACTGCAGCCCATCATGAATGCTGGCAGAAATTAATGGTGCAGAACCTGTGGTCCTCCATCCTCGTCCTGGACAGCTGCAGGGTCCCCTGATCTTTGTCACTACTCAACATTTCATTGATCAATTAAAGCTGTGCATTATGCATTTAACTCACTGATTTGAAAACAAAAGGCTGCAGAGCCTGCGGCTCTCCAGGATCAGGACTACGGACTAATGGTGTGGTGCAGGGGTATCAAAACTCCTGTCATGGAGGAAAGCAGCACCTGTGGCACCTCCCAAGATTCCTGTTCCAATAGGCAGCAATTTTAATAACACTACAGGTAATACTACCCACACTGTCAATGACAGGCCCGGAGTCCAACACCACAGCTGTATAGAGCTGTATGGTAGCTGTGCTGGAGAGTGAGTGGGGAGGGCTCTGTCTACAGTGGCACTGGCCACTGGCCGGTCGGGCCGTGTCAGCCTTGAGCTGGGACTAAAGCACTGCGGCAGCGGATGCAGAGTGTCAGTCCCATGTGTTGTTGTATGGCAGCCTGTGCAGCAGTATGTCTAACAAGCCTCCCCTGCAGAGCCTCTCATCACCGGACCAGCTGCCATTGCAGCCCTCCCGCTCCTCCAACGTTTTTACAACATTTAACGATGGCCGGCTACTACTCTGGCCTCCCTCTGGCTGAGGCGTATCATGACTGAATGGGGAAGCATATGGCGTTTATAGGTTTCGCTGTTTCACCAGTGGGGGGAGGCTTGGCCAATCGCTTCTGGAGAACAACACGGCTGGGCGTGCACATATGTGCATGTGTGTGAGAGTGTGTGGTGGGGGGTGAGCAAGAGTCGGGGGCGAAGGGGCGGGGTGGGTGGGGAGTTAAATGAAGCAATTAATAAAATCATTTTCTACCCAACTAAGGAGATAACGGCTTGGCACTACACCACAAACTCATCAACAACAACCCCCTCCACCATCCCCCAACGCACCCCCCCCCAACCCCACTCCTGATCACAGCATTGCAAAGGAACAATGCTAAATATTTCTGATAGAACAGCAAAAGGAGCGGAGGGTAAAGAACAAGTCACATGCACTGTAGTGATGCTCCTTGACCACAGGAGGGCAGTGTGTCACTGCTGATGGACTGCCACAGCACAAAGCAACATAAAACATAATACCACTGTGGTACCAAACATCATAATGCATATTCATTGTAAATCCTACCGTAAAACACCAACAATGGCAACAACTGTAAAACTCACAGTATGAAATGGTCACAGTGTGTAATCTGCAACAAAAAAAGGTTTACGACTTAGTCTTTCTTTTGATGAAAAAATATGAAAAATACATAAAACCCAAAGCTGGTATGTCTTCGTAAGTATAAAGAATCTGTTAGCAGTGTTGCTATGACTATAAACCCTTTATTATGATTTGATATGTATCAGTCTGTGCATCTAACTGAAAGCCATACATATTAGTTCCTTCAATTCTGCAATATTAGTCTGTAAAAACTAAACAAAAATAATCATAAAACGGCACATACCACTGTCTGCCTGAATGGAAAGGAATCAATAGTTCAGAAGACTCCTCACAATTTCACAATTCGGCTGCAGAAAACAGCTCAACACATTTTTTTTTTTTTTTTTTTTTTTACAAAAAGCAGAAAACCTGTCATAATAAGTAGCATAAAATATGAGTGAAATAAAGGGGGCAATACATGGTAGTCCGAGGTGGGGAGAATGTGGGAAACAGACACAATCAGGACATGAAGGGTAAAAGCGGCCTGTATGTGGGCTTCTTCTATCTCTCAGGTGGCAGGGGGTTACTCTGTGTAAACTCTTCAGTTTAACCTGGGGCACGACTCTCACGGACTGGGTCACTGGATTGTTTTGCGACCGCTGGCGTTGGCAGGCTGTAAAGCTGCCCGTGCCACCGCCAAGCAGCCTCTGGGAGTGAGAAAAGCAGCAGGACGCCAAATGCACCTCTGTGCCCCCCATCACCCCCCACCTGCATCTGTATCTGGACAGCCCTGATCTTGGCCAATCTATTGGGCTGTGGGAGGCCGCTAACACCACCCTGTTAGCCTGTTTGTCCACAGCACTGGGGTTGTTGATCGATGTGCTTTTCTGCCTTGGCTCTTCAGTGGTTCAGATGCAGCAGCCGCTGGTTCTCCTGTAGTGCAGTTGCAGTTGCGCTCAGACTATGCGGCCATTCTCTTCGGCATCCTCTACAAAACAGCTCTAGCTTTGTCAGTGAGAGTCTATCCATGGACCTGTGTCTCTGTCTCTCCTGGTCTCTCCACTCAGTAGAGATGTGAACAGCTGCTGGTGCCCTCTGACCAGTCACAAGCAGCTTAAGCTGGATGGCTCTTTCTCCTTTCTTTTCTCCATCCCTTTATTACTCTGTCTCCCTCACTCTCCACACTCTCTGTCCGTCTCTCAATCACACTGTCTCACACCGTTTCTCTCTCATTCATTCTGTTTTTCTCTCTCCTGCCCACTCTTCCTTTCCCTCTCCCCATCTCTCCTGCTTCTCCCCATCTATCTCCCCCTCCCCCTGCTCTCTCTCCCTGCTCTCCCCAGAGGGCCTGGTGCAGTGGGTTTTTGGTGTGAGGATTATTAAGCAGGCCATTCCCCGCTGCTCTACCAGAGAGAATTGCAGATCCGGGCCAGACGCCAGCACACCGGCTTTATGGGCCCCTTTCCCCGTCTCTCCCTTCTTTTCTTTCTCTCGCTCTCCCGCGCTGCAGGAGTCCGATGTGAGCCCTGGCCTGTGAGGTAAAGATTAGGGGAGTCTGGGGATGCAAGCGCTCTCTCTTTCTCTCCCCCCCGTCTCTTTCTCTCGCTCTTTCTCCCTCTCTCCTCTCTGGGCTGCAGTCCTCATACAGCAGCACTGGGGTCACTGCTGTTAATTACAGCTCCTGCATCTGTGAACCCTGCTGGAGCACACACTGCCCCATTACTCATGAAGCACAACACACACACACACACAGTGCTAGGCATAAGCATGCAGGCGCACGCACAAGCATGTACACACACACACACACACACACACACACACACACACGTATATATGTGCACACTGAAATGCACTCAAACAAACATGCACAGAGACAGTAACACACAAAAGAGGGTTCCAGGAGGAACTTACACACACCAGTTCACAATGACACAGTCACATCCTCACACACAGTCAGCAGCGAGAGACAGAGAGAGACAGACCGACAGACACACACACACACACACACACACACACACAACACACACACACGCTCAAAAATTCCTTCGCTCATTCACTAATAGCTAATTTTCATGCTACTGGCACATACAAATTGCAAAAATACACACACAGTATTCGGAGGCACGCAGTCATGTCTGCACACATGCTCACACATGCACACGCTCCAAACACTGTTATAAATAGCATCCATGCACACTGCACAAAACTGTCCTCTTTCTGATGGAGAGCACTGGGACTCCTGGCCCACAGCAAGAACATACGCATACACTCCAATGCCCTGTGTCAGGGTCATATGATCACCTTTGCTCCTTCTTCCCTCCCCCCGTGTTCCATGTTCCTGCTCACTGGTCCCACGATTAGCGTCATGTGGATCAATGGCAAAGTGGCAGAAAAGGCTCCCTCCTGTTAGCGTGGCACAATGCATTGTGGGACTGATGAAACAGAGTCACACTGACACAGGGCAGCCTGACGGTCTCAGTGAGATGTGACAGTTAAGAGATTCAGGGGTATGGGGCAGGTGGTGCAGGTTGGTGTGCACATATGTATCATCGGTGTGTGTATGCGAGCGTTGATGCACAATGGTGTGCAGATGTGTGTGTCTGTGCTCCTGGCCCACTGAAAATTTCTGGCCAAACCGAAGTAGTGTTGAAGAGACAACCATCAACTAACAACCATTTATGTTCAGGACACTTAAACACTCTGATAAGTTGACCTTCTTGAAAAATACTCAGAGGTGATACAGTAGTTCACAGAGGCAGTTAGGAAAGTAACGCTCCCTTGTTTGGTCACTTTACAGAACAGCAGTGTCTTATCTGTAAAACATACATGAACACGCTTCATGGACGGAGGGTTTAGGAGGCAATCACAAAACTGAATTTGACAGCCAGAACATTCAAGCTCTCACAGATATGCCAATTTTCAGACTTGGATCATGGACCACTGTCAAACTACAACAGGATGTGCCAGCTGAAAATATAAAAATGAGTCAAATGCGCCTTTGTGGACATTGATTTCAGTTGATAAGATGAAAATGATTGTTTAAAAATAATTTAAAAATTGCAGATTAACACAACTAAATTGGTATGTTGGAAACTAGAGGAAAAAAAGCAGAAGTAGCAGAAGCTTGCTAATTGCAAACCTAAGAGGTCAGCTCAAACATATGATATGTGCCAGAGTTCCTGATGGCCAGTGAATAAGGCATGGCTCATTTACTGGATGTCCAGGATTCAACAGGCAAATCATGCCATATTTTATGTAGTGAAGAGGAGAGACTGTGAAGGAGAAACATGGGGTATGACATGTGACTGTAAAAGGGGGCTTCTTGAGGGACAGGAGGAGAAAGGAGAAAGATGCTAAAGGAAAAAGAGAAGGAGCAGAACAGAAGGGAGCACCAGGCACAGAGCAGAATGAAGAGGGAGAGAGAGGGGAGATGAGGAGAAGGGGGAGGGGAGGAAAAGGTTGTTAGTGGAAGGAATACGGTGCCTGTCCGGAACAGAGGAGGGTTAATACGCTTTCTGACAGATTCCAGTACAGAGCTCAGTGCCTGTTAAAGGGACTCCAGTCTCCGCTACCGGCCTATGCAGAAGAACAGAAGGAATGGACTGGCAGTAACAGCCAGTTGTTCTTTTCCTCCTGAAAATCCAGCAACATCAAGACTGCACTGAGAAACCAAGAAGTGAGGGAGGGGCTGCCCATTAGGAGGGAGAGGAAAGAATAAGGAAAGGGTAGAGATGGAGAGAGAAAGAGAGGAGAGAGAGAGCGAGAGTAGGTGATAGAGAAAGAGGAGATTGTCTGTGTCTGCGTGTGCATGTGTGTGTAAGACAGAGAAAGAGAAAGTGGAAAAAATGAGAGAGAGTGTGTATGTAATTCTAGACTTTCCACAGTAAAACTAGGCCATGTACACTGGTGTTATCTAAGCTTGGTACATCTGACCATACGCACACTAACATGAGGAGGTGAGGTACACGACTGGTGTTATGTCAGTAGGTCTGAGTATACAAACACATGCAAGCACATATAAACACAATGGCCTGTCAAAGCTGCATGGCTGCATTTCATTCATTTTAATTGACTCCTGAAGCCATCGTTACACTGTCAAGCTTACAAATTCACACAGAGCACTGTCAGAGCCAGTGCAATGAAGTACACACAGACATACACCACTGTGAATGTGCGCACAAACACACATACATACAGAAGTAAAGACTCAGGCTTATACAGATATGCATATAATCACGTGCCCACACACACTTGAATTCTTAATTCACATAATTCACATAGTACACATTTTGCACAAGCAAAAAGACACAAATGTCTTAGTTGCATTAATGTTAAGACTGGTACATATCATGTGTTAGTATATCAACAAGCATTTTAAATAACATTTGCACCTGTGTACAAATGTTATACACCTGTGCACAGACAAGAACACATACATGTACACACAAGTGCACAAACACACACATGTAAGCACAAACACAGAGGGTGACTCTGATTTCACACTTCTTCCATGTACTCTTGCCCTGCTGGTGACTGAGCATGAGGGATTTACTGCAGTAGAGAACACCAGAACAAGATTTTCCCTCCCTTCTTCTCCATCTCTCTCTCTCCCTTTCCCCCCTCTCTCCCATGCACATCGGCTCTATTTATGGAACGCAATGTCACTCACACAACACTGTCAGATAGAGCTCCCTGCACTGATCACAGCTCATCCATCATTAACATTCTCTGCGACCCCAACACACTGCAACTCGGCTTGCGCAGAGATCCAGGAGAGCAGCACGACTGTGTACACATTACTGTGTATTAAAGCACAATCATAATACACACCCCTGTGAAAATATCAGCCGTGTGTCCTGTGTCTGTGGGACCAAGTGACTGAACAATCCTGCCACTTCGCTGAACTACCACCGTATAGACAAGAGGTAGCAGCAGACATGTGAACAGAAATCCAAGCCACTTTTGAGCTGGACGGCAGAAATGAATCACTTATTATTATTAACAATATCAGATGATCGCATTCTATCTTTGAACTGAATTGAGAAGTGCAGAACTTTTACTGTCACTGAGACTGACTGATTGACAGATGCACGTAACAAGCTGTGAGGGATGTGAACAGGAACCCCCCACCCCCACTCCCATAGCCAGAGCAACCAAAAAACGAAAGGCAGGGAAAGTGACGTCATCTGGTTAGCCTGCCTGGTGACACTTGAGACTGCCTTTCCCTCATCTAATGACCAAACTCCCCCATTGTGACAGTGTGGACTCTGATCAGCTCTGGAACCAACACTACCAAAGAGAGGAAAACAAAGAGGCCTGAGTGAGAGAGATTAAGGAAACTACTGTAGAAAGACAGAGAGATTGAGAAAGGAGGAGCAGAGTTCAGTATGATGAGGAAGAGAAAGAGGGAGGAAGGTGCCAGGATGCGTGAGGAGGCGAATGTGGAGGAGAAGCTTCGGGTCTCAATTGAAAAATGAAATTTGTTCTCTGACATTGAAGAGTAGAGTATGGGGAGGGTGAGGAAGAGGAAGACAAAGCGCAGAAGTAGGAGGAGGCAGAAAACGAGAGAGGTAGGGTCCAGGTTGGCTCATGAGGTAGAGCAGGTGACGCTGCAGGTCTTACTTGAAAGAAGCCGGGGGGCATGGGTCCTCCGGGCATGCCGTCATTAGGAGGCATGTTTCCCATGACTGGACTGGGGGCGGCTGCCGCACTCTGGAAAACAGGAAAAAAAAAAAAAAAAAAGATAAGCAATGACACCAATGCATATGCTACGACACCCTTACATCTGTGTGCCAGAGTATGAGCTTGGCAAAAGCAGTGCAGTACATAGAAGAAAGCCTGCTCATTTTCCAGCTTGTAACTAATACTTCGGGACCCCTTGCCCTGGACTACCTTATTTCCATGACTGGGAAATGCTAGGGGCTTCACAATGCCATACTGTCACAATGCATGGGATGTGATTTGCTTTGAGAGTCCCCTGATTCTACATGTGCTATGATTATCTAAGTATTGTCACTCGGTAATGAAATGTTTGCTGGTAAATACAAGTGAAAAGGGTTTCATTTTCATTTGACTACTAAAAACAGTTAAGTCTTTTGACTTGAGACCACAATTCTGTCAAAATCCATTAAAAATTGTGTCAATTACATTTACATAGAAAGGTATTTTTAACTGTAGGAAAATGTAAGTGTATCAAAAAAAAATTAAAATGGAATTCTGAATGACAAAATGATATGTTTAAAAAAAAAAATCATGGTATGTCACAAAAATATGCGATACTCCAAACCATATCAATTTTTCACCCACACAACATGTTTTACATGAAGAAAACAAGGAACGGAGGTGCTCTGTTGGCCTGTGAGAAGGATGGCCAATCTAAGCACTGGGGCTGGGGCTGCTTCTGGTGCAGCTCTGAACTGGGGACAGGCAGGTTGGCTTTTTTTTTTTTTTTTTTTTTTTTTTAAGAGGTGTATTTTCTCACAGAATTTGAAGGGGTGAGGAGGGAGGAGAGTGAGAGAGGGAGACAACAGACATGGTTTTCCCTCCCACCTGGGTGCCTTATTTCACAGACACAAAACACTGAGTGAACGCTCATTCTGTGTTCATGTGTTGCTTGTGATGATGATCATTCCTGCTTGTTTGCATAAATTAAAGAAGAAAAATGAATGTTTTTTTCAGAACTTCTCAGAAACATTCTTAAACAGTAAAATGGTTGTAAGTTGTGGGGCCCCTCCATCCTGTTGTGTGTTTCTCAGGACGTCTATTCGCTAGCACCCTCGGAAGGGGATTACCAAGCTGCCCCTGGTCTCCCCTCCTCTGTAACCCAATCCTTTCTACAGCTACCATGCAAACAGTTCCACCACCCCTGCCCTATACGCCCAGTGGCCAAGAGACCTACACACATGCATGCACGTACGCACCCACCCACCCAGAAGTCCACGTGCACACACAACAAACGGGAACACACACACTCACGCAAACACATGAGCACACAGACGCATCAGACACACACGCAGGAAGGTGGGCCTTTTGTCCAGTTCACAGCTGCTGCCTCTCGTGTGAGGACAAGTGAGTGCAAGAGCCAGAGAGAATGAGAGAGAGTGAGGGAGAGAGGGAAGGAGGGAGAAGTTATCCATTGGATCTCATTGATGTGGCTGGCAAAAGCACCTCCAACACATTCACTCACTGACACCCACTCTCCACAAGTACACTGAGATCCGCTCTACATGATCACCACCGTGTGGAACTCTGCAAGATCACCACTGACACAGAGGGCCCAGGCTGACCGCTGTGTTTATAAATTAAAAGTTATTGAGTCTGATTATAAAGAGCAGGAAGACCAAAGAGTCCAAATCTGACCAGTCCACAGATGGTAGCAGCATCACAGTACACCCATATGGATGTTACCCAAAGGCATGCAATGGCAGAGACTTGTTGCTGTGTGCACTCTGATCCGGGCCATTCACATTAATGTGGCCACATTACCTCTGGCTGGTGACAGCCTCTTAGCTTTAAATCATGGCTGACTAAGGCCTCCTAGTTTTGTATTAGTATATAACTGGCTACAGCCTCTTAGTGCGTTACTGGTTATAACCTCTTAACTAATCCTTTAGGCATTATTGGCTGCAGCTTTTTAGCTTGGAATGCTGTGTGACTGGCTACAGCCTCTTGGATTAGCCTTAGATTATGACTGTCTACTATCTCTTATCTTACCCTTAGTTAATGACTGGCCATAAGCCTCTTTGCGTTAGCCAGGTACCAGTTCTTTAGCCTATGTGTCTGGTCCTAGCCTCTTAGCATTGTACGTTAACAGCTACAATTTCTAAGCTTAGCGTCAGTCTGGGACTGGGCCACAGCCTCTTAGTTTGCTGTGTTACTGGCATACAGCCAACAAAAAAAAACACATTCATTGGAGCTTGGCTTTGCTATTAACATGAAACAAATCAATAACCAAAAGAAAGGAGGATATAGACATGCTGTAAGGCAATAAGAGATGGGAGCCAGGGTGAGTAATTCTGCCAGGATTTTTATTGGCCATAACACCACTCCTACATGAAAGTGGCGAGCACACAATATTAACAAATTCTAATACTCACCTTTATAACCCCTAGAAGTCTACAATTAGTCTGCTGTTTGTATTATTCACTGAAAAAAGAAATTTAAAAATAAAAATAAAATAAAAAATATCCAGTGAATAAATTACTCTTATTCAGGGAGAATATGCCAACAGCAGCGAGCCATTTTCTTCATGACAGCTTTTCATATCCATGTTCACGGAGGACTGGGTGAGCGACTGTTTGGTCAGGGAGAGGGTAAGTGAGCAGGGTGGTAAATGGGGTTTGTCAGCACTTATTTACTCAATGGCTGCTGCTGTTAGCTCAGCCCGGCAGAGCGATCTCACACAGTCTGGTCTGCTGTTTCACTGCCATTGTATTTAGGTTATTGAGTCATTAAAAATGCAAAAGTGCACTGGGCTTGAGGAACTGGGGGCTGGGACAAGAGGAGCTGGGCTAGACTGTGCTGAAATGGGCTTGGCTAATCTAAGCTACATTACGCTGACATGGGCTACGCTTAGCTGAGGTATGCTAGGCTATGCTAAATTATTCTGAAACTGGCATGGATAGGCAAGGATACATCAAATTGAAATGGGCTAGGATAAGTCAAGATATGCTAGGCTAGAGAAGGCTGAATTGGATTAGGTTACACCAAGCCCAGAGGCAGGAAGAAAGGAGTAGACTCTGTTTGGTGGCCAAATACGTCCAATTTGGCCTGACTATGACCATAAGTGAACTTACCCATAAGTCCATGAGGAAGCTGAGCTGAGAGACTTTAGGCTGTCTACAAAGTACGACAAAGACGAGTGGAATTAAAAATGAAATGCCACGTACAGAGGGACAGTTGGGTGGGTAGGCAGACACAGACGAGTGTGGGCCATTTTCAGCCTGGCCTCAACAGCGCTAGCTGAGGGTGATGGGATGCCCGCTGGGTGGTGATCATTGTGGCCAAAGACTGGGTCAGTAAAAATCTGGTGGTTTGGATGGCAGGCACTGCTGATGGGGGGGGTGGGGGGGAGTTGAGGGTGCAGTCAGCCAGCCTGTGAGACTCTCCACTCCACTCAGGTAGAGCTGCGAAAGGCCCCGTTCTCCTTGTTGCCATGACAACCCCGACCCCGGCTCTCCCTCTCCAGTGCCCATTAAAACCCTCAGGCCGTCAATCATCCGATGGCCGGGGAGAGGGAGAGGGAGGGAGAAACAGCATGCGAGGGAAAGGGAGGGAGAGAGAGGGACGGAGGGAGACTTTAAAGAAGCTTGTGGCTTTTGATAGCATGCCTGTTTGCTCTCTCTCCATCTCTCTCTTTCTCTCTCTCTCTCTGTCTCTCAAACATTCACTTGTTCACAGGGCCCAAAGCCTTTAACTGTTTAAACACCAGCACACGTTCCTTCTTTAATTCTCTAGTCTCTTTCTCTTCTACAGCAGTTATTAAACATCTTCCCAGTCTATGCCACATCGATAACCTTATACTTAAACAAGGAGACGATTGCGCTCCCCAAGCCCTCAATGAGCCTCTACTATTCATATCTTCTCTGAAGCACTTGTAGACCTTAGGATTGCAGTGTCCACACTTCAAAGTAATTACTGTTGTGATAATTGTCAGTATCAATCCTGCTGCCCAGGTTGACATGAGACAGTGAGTAAGCACCTTTAATCAGCTCATTGATCTGAAGCTGGGTTCCACAGGGTAATGGATCCAGCCTTATCTGCACCACGACAAGCGACGGCAACACAACACTGCTGGCTACAGCACCTGCCGGCAACAGTGGCAAACAGATGCAAGCACGTGCTCAGTGTACATCAGTACATATAGATGTAGTCAGGCAGACCTACAGACTGGGCCAGGTGTTTTAAAATGTATGAGCCTGTATGACATGCTTGCTCTAACTGAAGACATACGTCACATACATCACACAATCACATCACAAATACATCACAAACTGTACTGAATTATAAAATTCATAGTACACAACTAAGGATGCCTACTCAAGCTCATCAATGACAAAATTTTGAGACAAAAAAATAATCAATGATGTGGACAGTATTCACAAACCATTCCTCTGTATGAGAGTGAAAGAATGGCGCTGGGTCATCCCTACTGGAACTGCATGGTCTATATGCTGTATACACCTGTCCCTCAGGTGATTGGGTTTGGAGACGTCTCTGGGTTGGCAAAGTGTTTTACAGCACAGAACCCAGATCTGTGGTTCATTCCCCTGCCATCGTGTGGTCAAGCTCCTCAGCTGGACTCTTCCCCCAGATCCACATGGTGGGTGTGTCAGGAGTTATAGAATGGTATGGTTTAAAACTGAAAACCATTAGAAAAATAATTACAGCAATGGCGGTGTTATATTCTTTTCATAACTGGGCTTGATTAGTAGGCACATTTCTGTTAACCCACACACATACACAAACACACATGGGTGCACACAGTACTGAAGCTGTGATTCTGCAGTGCACAGTTTATCCAGGTCAGGATGCAGTGAGTAAGGGCAGCGGTGGAGACACAGGCCCTGTGTGGAGTGGTGCTGGCACGCAGGCTGCTTGGCTGCGCGTCCGGTTGGGACTGGAATGCCTCAGTCCATCTCCGTGACCGACGACTGCATTCCCAGCCACGCGACTGCTGCCTGTCAGTACCCCCTCCCTCGCCCACTCCCACTTCTCCCCTCCCCTCCCTTCTACTCCCTCTCCCCTCTTGTCTCAGTCTCCTGAAAAGCCTCCGCTCCAACTGCTCCAATAATTCTGTCACTGAAGTCGACTCTATAAAGATTAGCTTGGAGAGCTCCGAATGCATAATCAGGCCTGCTGGCTGACAGATGTGCCTTTTAATCAATGGGAGAGTGGCGTGGCGCAGGAACTTGACTCCAAACATGGCAACACGAGGAAAGCCCTCCACGACAAGAGTGTTTTGGGCAGGGCCTATTTTTCTCCCCCCCTTCAGTCCTCCCGACTTTGTGCTCCAGCAGCTGTTGTGTCAATCAGGTAAATTAATTACTAGTAAACAAATCTGCTGATAGCACTTCCAGCAACATGCCCCCTCGCACCTCAGAGCCACCTCAAAGCCCCCCCCTCTATCCTACACATCCTAGCATCCTTATTTTGTACCATAAGGACAATGTGTAATATTTAGCAAAACAATTTTGAAAATAAACTTTACACTTTAGCCAAGTTACAAGTTAATCTCTCTATCATGCATTCACTTGCTCTCAGGCCTGACAGTATAACTGTTTTAAGACCAGCACACATTCTTTTTTAAACTCTCCAGTCTCTTTCTCTTCCAGAGCAATTACTTAAGACCCAATCTCAGAAACCCAGGCGGGAGGGCATGTGGGTCTTGAGATCTCAAGAGATCTAACCTGGACCTGGGCTGCAGGAACTACAGCGAGCTGGGGAGCTGTGAGCAGGGGGCTGGGGCCAGCTTGCACAAGTGTTAGACTGAGGCTTCCAGCACACAGTGGACTGATCCCTTTTCCCCTTGCTCCCAGCTGGACTGGCTGTGATGAAACAGATTAGCGTCGCCCGCTGGGTTTAAACTTTGTGTGTTCAGGGGGAAATGGTACCAGAGTCGGGTTACACAGCAAGGCTCTGCTTTCTCTGCTCTCTTTAAGCAGTCCATCCAGCTGCTGCAGAAGCTTGGGCCACATACTGCCATTTAAAATGGAGGCTGCTCAGAAGGGTCACCAATGAAATGACAACTGTGTTAAAACATGCTAGTAAAGATGGACCAATGTTCATGTCCTCCAGCAAAGCAGAGACTGAAACCTCACCATGCCTCAGAATCCACCTCTTCATCCAGCTCTCTCTAAAACTGACTTCTACTCCTCTATCTCTTCAAACACTTCACTCACCTCTTCATTATAGACATGAATGCAGAAGGAGAGTGAGATTTTTGAAACAAAGCAGGAAGAAATTCCATGTGCTTTCAGCTACTCACTGACTGGAGTCAATCATTGGCAATACCTGATTGACAGCTCACTGTAGCTCCACCTATGATAGACTTGGATGAAACTTCAATCCTTCTATTTACTTTACCTCAAACCCATTACCCACCATCCATCTTTTCATTTTTCCTGTATACTGACCTACACTCATCCATCTATCTCTTCACTTCTTCCCCAGGAGCTCCACCCATTAGAAGGCACGAAAAGATACCTGGGATGGCAGGATACCAGCCTGTCAGTCTATAACGTGGGAGCACATAAAGACATAATGCGCACCCAAGGGATAAAACAAAGCCCTACACTTACATTGAGACAGACAGTCACCTTTGTTGGAGTGATTAAGGAGTGACAGTTTTTTACAAGTGTACCTCAGGTACAAGTGTCCCTGTTTCACACACAGAACATCACAGTGAGAGGAAGGGGGGGAGGGGGTTAACCAGCTCCAGGTCTTATCAGTGGACATTATCTGCACAGACCAGGGAACAATTACCACCAAAAAAAAAAAAAAAAAAAGAACACCCAGGCACTGGTGCCAGAGAGTACACTTTAGTGAGACTGACATAAACAAGCCAGAGCAAGATGTTACAAACATCCTGAGAGGTAATTCTGCTCCTGGCCTCTCGAAACCCACAGCTGTCTTTACTGGCCGTGTCAGCTGTTAATGACCGCCAGGCGGGATCCCTGGCCACTACTGACAGCACGCTAATTTAACTCACACACACACACACACACACACACACACACACACACACACACACACACACACACACACACACACACACACACACACACACACACACACACACCACACACCCCCCTCATCACCCCCCTGCCACAGGTGCCTCTATATTCCCTGCTCTTTAATTATGGAGGCAGGGGCCAGTAGCCCCTGTGCATGGAGCAGAGACAGACATACCTGTGCACACACATACAGATGCAAGCCCATGCACACACACAAACACAAAAAAACCACGCAAACACACACACACACAGTCTTGCTCACATGTCCGAGGCCCGCTGCTCCACCTCATTAGGGTAGTGACAGCCACACGGGGAGAGTGCCGTGTTGGAGCCCTCAACACGACATGAGGACGAAGGGGAACAGGCGGCACTGCCACAGCCGCTCAGCTAATTGAACCTAATTAATGCTGTTAATTAGCTAAAAGGAGCAGCGGAGGTGGGAGAGAAGTTTAGAGCACTGCGCCTAGTTGAGTCGACAGCGGGACAGCAGCTGCACTGATCAACACTAACTCACTGATCCACACTAAGGTTGGGAATTCTCACTGCACACCCGTGTCTCCCACTCCCAGTGAGCCGAAAATGAGCCGCCATCCTGAAATTCAGTGCAAAACCCATGCTCGGCGGGCAGGTATGAAACCTGCCTGCGCATTTAAAAAAGATCTGCCTTTTTTGGTCCCTGTTAGAGCTGGTTTCACAGCCCGCCCACTCGACACCCTCCTTAACACCACCTCCTTCACACTGCTCTCCATCTCCTAAACCCTTGGCATGGTCTCCATGTCCATGAATCCATCACACACCAAAGATAATAAACAGGGTAAGACAGTGCTAATATCCCCTGGAGCATGGGAAACAAACATCTAGGTAAGAAACTGAAGTACCATGTCAACAGTGGGCTATTCTTCCAGGCTCCTTATGGGCATCCAAGAAGTAGTGCCCACCATTCTCCATCATTGCTATTCAATTAGTTGTTGCTAAAACTACAAGTGCACTGGCTACCTTTAAACAGAACCCAATTGTTTCATTCTGACTAAGCACTTAAGTTTTTATCACAATAACCTTCTGGCTTAGTCAACACAAGAGGCTAGGCACCCCACTGTTCAGACACCAGTCAATATTACACTTTGATGAATCCAGAAGTGCCTGATATTGAACGGCAATGTTCAAGTAGTTTTTTTTATGAAATGACAGGTGTTCCAAAATCGATGCAAGTCTATCATTCCAGTATGTAATACCGCAAACCCAAAGAGCAGCATTTAGCAAATTCCCTGCCTACATGTACAGTCATAGTCAAAAATGCCTAGCATTATTAGCGTGAAAAAAAAATTACATAAATATAAAAAAACATATATATATGCGCCTCTCTTATGGGTGAACTACACAACTACTCTAAAAATGTTTCTTGAATAATACACTGAATAAATTCTCTCTCCACTGCATTTGCTGATAACCGAATTACAAAAGAATCCAAATATCAATAATTGATTTGTCTGTTTAATGTATACAGATCAAGTTTCAAATTTGAAAATGAGTTAACATCAGTAGCAAAAATGCATACTCTTGATTACAAATAGTACATTACTGTAATTGCAAAATGGGTACTTATGCACTTTGTAATATTGCATAGCATGTGGATGGTCCTATTCTAAAATGCATGGTTTCCTTCCACAGCATGCTCTGGTGAAATGCATATTGTACACAATCATAATTTTGGAACATAAATATATTGCCTCAGCCAGTTTTACATTACAAATTATATTCAATAATTGAGCAATTGAGTCTCCTATTTCTGATAATTCTATATATGCACCTCTACTTACACACATCAATTGCAGGAGTGTTATATGCATACACTAAAAACCACAGATTTAATAACAAATTAGTAGCTATATAAAAAAAATCAGCTACGGATATATACTCCATCCCTCTCTCAATACAATCTGTGCGAACTGTGCAGCCACTGTCTATATAAATGGGCAGACTTGATACATTATAACAGAAATAATTATGCTGTATGCTGTATTAGTTCTTGAGAAACGATGAAGCATCCAGAGGATAAATGATAAAACAGTTAATTTAGAGGCCTGGCTACTTTTGCCTCCGTGAGAGTAAAAGGGCACAGCTGCTGAGACTTTGGTTCCCTGCTCCCCAAACTTGGCCAGGAGGTTTATATAATATAAAACACTTTATGGGTAAGACCACCTGCGGGATTTATTAAAAATGAAAAGAGTTTTCTGGCAAGCTTGTTACCAATATCTCCGCCTTTTTCTGCCCCTTCTCTCACTTTTCCTTTTCTCCTCTCTCCCCTGCTTGGTCTCTGTTTTCCACAACTGGATTTTATCTTTGAAGAAAAGAGGAAGGGGGAGGGAGTGAGAGAGAGAGTGCAAGAGAGAAAGATAGAAAGTGAGGGAGAGAGTGAGAGAGAATACAAAAACAAGGAGGCGAAAAGGACAGAGCAGCCATGGTTTCTAAAAGGGCTAATTTTGGGGAGGATCAGTATCCTCTTGCATGTGGAGTTTATCTTCTGAAACCTGCGTACATGTTGTGGGCATTTTAGAGCAAAACTGGTCCATTCACTCAGATAATCTGAGAAATAATACTGTCATAGCAAGTACCGTATGGGTAGCTACACAATGAATGCTGAGCATTGGCTCCACAAACAGGGATAAATAAAGAAAGGTCATCTTTGGGACCAGATGATACTGCCAGTGTCACACACAACCACCTTAGGCCATCCCTTTTATATTCTCACATTTCAGGTTTATGCTTCTTTGCTATAGACCTGTAAAGGACAGAATGATACCACTTCTCAGGATGTAACAAATATTTCCTTACCAATCATATCAAGGTAGCACTTTTTGTAAGAGGCGAAGTTATAAGTCCTAAGGAGTGACCCTCTTTCCTGCTGTGACTCCACCAATTCATGCACTGACTGACATGCGGCTCCCCCCACCCCCAAACACAAAGCAAGCATACACATGGCTCAAGCCCTTGCAGGGGTCCAACTAGCCAGACCTGGCCGCTAGAGAGCACTGGCATGGATGACTTTAACAAGCTTAACCCATATCTTTCCCTGATGAGGCTGAAACAGTTATCACCTCGCCAAAGTGGATATATGACAGCACTTCTGCTCGTGTATACATTTACATGTCTATGCTGCTAAACCCTGTCTGTGTGTGTGTATCTATGCTGTATAACAGTGTGGGTGTGCACATACATAAGTTGATGAATGTCATAATGAAGAAACACAGGGTCCTCTGCCTTGTTTCCCATCTCTCAGCTAGACTGGAGTGTGCATAGTACTGGGGGGAGAGACAGAGAGCTGAAGAAGAGAGGGAGCTGGAGGAAGGAAGAAAGAAGGGGGGAGTGCAAGGCAGTAAAAGTGAGAGGAAGATATGAAAAAAGGGACAGAGTGCAGGGAGACAGAGAAAATGAAAGAATTAGAGGGAAGAAACAAAGAAGGATGATATTATATAAGTCAACACATTGGGGATACACAAATACCAACTGAGACATGGACACACCTATACTTAAGTAATCTGACTGTCCTTTTTCCCAATACACCTTCCAAAATCAGGCTTCTGACCTCTGTCCCTCAATCTTTCACAGGTTGGCAGAAGTAACCAGGTGGGCCAGCAGGACCCAGTAAACACACCCACTTCTGCCAAAGAGATGGGGAGGGAGGAGAAGGGAGGGAGAGAAGGAGAGGGGGAGTCAAGGAGTGAGGCCTCAACCACATTTCCCAAGACAATGGAGAGTCTGTGATGTTACATGAACTCTGAGGGCCTAGGGCAGACAGAAAGGGAGAGAGGGAGGAAGAAAAAGACAGAACAGAGCAGCAAAGATGAGGAGGAAACTGGGTAAAGGTGCAGATAAATATGTGGATTTATCTCATGTTTTTCACAGCTATAAACCCCATAAATCTCCACTGACAGCAATACAAAAAAGCAAATGCCAAAATATGCTTACAGTTTAGAAGTATACAACAGCAATGAACTACAAATGATTCACCATTTTCTGACACATTTGGACACTGACATCCATTTAGGTAGTAAGCACATGCCCTTATCACAAAGAATTTTAACATCTTACATTTTTAAACACTATCCTGGATATTTAATGAAGCAATTTATGTTAGGTGCCTTGATCAGTGGTATAAGGGCAGTGCCCTACCTGGGAATCCAACTTGCCACCTCTTATTTACAAGTTTAGCTTCCTAACCATAATACTACTTGCCAGACCCAACAAACCAAAACATGAAACTTTCATTGTTTTTAAGTGGAAAAACACCTTTCATTTCAACTTTATCATTCTTGTTCCCCAGCAAGATGGATTTTTAAGAATGACACTGGGATAAAGGCACAGGAAGTATGTGACAGGAAGCACAACATGATCCTAGATCATGTTCTTGTTTGAAATGCTTTGTGAATACAACCCCAAGGCATGGCAGATGGCAATCTCTGAAAACCAAGATGTTTGCCGAAACGATCCTTTATACACACAAAAATGGGCAACTTGATTTGACAATGACAGGAGATCTCTGATATCATATTCAGTTCCCCAATGAATTCACTCATCCGTAATGTTACATATGCAATCTGGGTGTATAACACCACAACGGCCTAAAGGAATTCTGATAAAAACAATGAATTAGCTGAATCAAGGAAAAAAAACTAATTTCATGATTAAGATTGATTAGAGGGTTAGAATGGCAAATATATAAGCAGTATTCTGTGAGCAGGAGGCATAAATTGTAAGAAAACTATGAAAGTTCAACTTTTAAAAAATCTCCCAGGTCAGCAGCAGTTGAGTAGCAGGGGTGAAATTCTGGAAGTTGAAATGCAAATTGTCATATTGAGTCACGCTGGAATGGGACATACATGGCTTTGTTGGGTCAGTGGAAATGCAGGATACAGAGCAAGACCCCAACAGATATCTCCACATAGCTCACCCAGCAAATTTAACCATGCAAGATAAAAAAAAAAGAATACCAACCTACAAATTAGCATTCACAATGGATTCTAGTATCAATGGGTGAGAGAGACTTGGAGAAATATCTCCAGGAAACAACAAAAAAAAAATTACATGTGTATCACATGTGGGTGACATTTGCCTATGTGGTTTCTCATTCCTTTTTTTTTTATTTTTATCTCTTGTTTTTATTTAAGGCTTCTCCTTTTTGTTAAAACTCCCCCCCTGTCTCTCCCACTCCAAACACCCCCAACCCCTCTACCCCAGCCCCCTCTCTGTGCCTCCTCCACCACCACTCCTTGTTTTTAACTTCTGGTTTTGATTTAGGATCTCAACCGCCCCTTCTGTCCCCCCCCATGCTCCACCTCTCTCCATTCTGCCTCTGACAGTGTCCATGGTCTCCTACTGCGCAACACACAACACAAAATAGCATATATTACACATAAAACTCAAACACATGCATATGGACAGACATTTACACAGGGAATGAAGGAGCATGTTCAAAAATACAGGCACATCCACTCTATGTAACTGTACTCATTGTAGTTAAATATCACTCCTAAAAAATATCAACCACATAAAAAACCCTTTTTAACATAATATAGACAAATGTGCACACACACACACACACACACACAAACAAAAACACAAACACACACACTCTCTACTGGATAGAGAGACATGGCCTTTATCTACTCTTGTTCAGTGAGTGCTACATCACTCAGACCTTTCAGCCTGAATCAAAGGAAAATGACCCAATAATTTGACTGACAGACACTGTGTAACCACACCAAACAGCAGGAGTGTCAATAATGACAGACCTGTCTGGCTCTTTCATGCCTCCACTGGACCTGAATCAAGCACTACTGGTTTATAATACAAAGACTCTGCGTGCACGCGCACACGCACACACACACACACACACACACACACACACACACACACACACACACACACACACACACACACACGTGTGCATATGGATCATCCCACACACAGGCTCACACACAAGTGAATGTACACACAAACACACACATGTGCGCACGCACACACCCACGTACGCACACACAAAACACAGAGCCTACACTTTTTTTTTTTGAAACATTCTTTCCCAGAAGCCTCTCCAAATAAGCACAGCTGACACAGTGGGCTTGGAGGGCAGCATTGGGATTTCCCCCATTCACAAACAGCCACTGCGCTGCACTGCAGTTAATGCTTTGCTCTCCCCTGGCCTGCTGCGGTCTGCAGGGGTCAGTTTGTACACAGACTCTGGGCTGGGAGCCCGGTCATTCTGTCACACACAAATGGACCAGGCCCTGCAGAGAGCCATGTGCTCAGTGCTCTGCTCTGTGCTGTGCAAATGGCACGTTTCCTTCATTGTTCAGCACACAGAGAGTGACCGTGTGAAAGGGTTTTCTACTGTTCGCAGATCGAGACACGATCACCATGCTAATGCTAATCAAGAGCCATCAATTAGGAAATTAAAAATATCAGACGCCAGACAATAATGACACTGCAGACCTTCAGGCAATGGGCTGACCTAAAACAGGGAGATGCAGTGACCCAGGGGAGATGGCAGACACTCCCCCCGACACCCCCTACACAAACAAACACGCACAGATCCGTGCTCGCAGACACACATAGCACGCACAAACACATGTGTGCATACATATAAACAGATACATGCCACACAAACACACACAGCTTTGCACATGCAGGTACAACCCCACCCCCTTCCCCCCACCCCACACACACACACACACACAGACACATGCTTGCACTGACACATGCATGCACACACACACACACACACACGCCACAACCCCCCCCAACACACACACACACACACACACACACACACACACACACACACACACACACACACACCCTATCCTCTCCTCCTCTCCCCCTCTTTATGCTAATTTTGCAAGTGAACACGAACAGGCCACAGAGTCCCTGGAGGAGAAATGGGGTCGTCTGCCTCCACTCTTCTTTTTCTCTCTCTGACTACCCCCTCCCTCCCTCCACACCCTCAGCCAATAGAGACCAGGCATCAGGCAGCTCGCAGAAGCCGTTGTCATGGTGACAGGTCCTGTCTGTGCTCTGTCCCTCAGGCATCCCAGATCGAGAAGGCATAGTGTTTACGAAAGAGAGACCAAGGCACAGAGCGAAGGAGAGAGGGGGCGAAAGACAGACAGAGAAAGAGACTGAGATAGAGGAGAGAGAAGACAGAGACAGACTGGGAGACACCCAGAAGGAGAGAGAGAGAGAGAGGGCAAGAGATAGAGAGAAAGATGCTGAGAAAGACCAGGAGACAGAAAGGCAGAGAGGGGAGAGGTGCCCTACTTTGACCAGCCATTGTTGGAATGCCACGAAGGCAGAACCGGGGAGTGGGGTCTTCACAGGGGTGGGTTTGGGGGTCTCGCATGCAGGGCCTAGACACACAGGCATCTCACACCCCTATTTCGGGCACTTCAGCCCCATCTCTGACCTTTCTAGCACTGTGACAGACACTCCAAACTCAGGGAAGGGAGCGTCCCGTTTGGAGTTATTCCAGTGCCTGCACGTGGCTCCCTGCCCATTCGCACAAGATCACGTAACACACAGTCCCAAACACTCTGCACCTGGTGCTGGTTAAAATAAGAACTTCCTCTGCTCATCAAACGGACTGTGAGACAGACTAGGGAACACTGGTGAACTGGCCTTTTGCACTGTCAACTCCTGTGCAGTAGGGAAATGTCCCATAAAACACCCAAGCAAAAAAACACACATAAGGAAGACTCTTGTAGATCACACACACTTACACTCAATTTCTGCAGGGTTTGACTGCTGGCCGCCTACAGCAACGTCTCATGTGAACTGCATCAATACCAACTGGCACAATGATAACCGTTCATAAAATAAAATCAGTTAAAAAACCCTACCCCTCCTTCTACTCTCCACCCCGATTAAGAATGACGATGGAACAAAGCTTCTGAGCTTCACTGTGTTAGCCATGATAGTGTTGAAAATATGTATGCGGGTGTCTCCAGCTGTAACTGCCTGTTGTATGTGTTTTTCAAAGGATCAAATTCAACTCATCACACTCAATTCAAATACAGGTTGACAACAACACATTCATTTAAAATATGTTTAATTTCCTCATTTGAGGAAATCAAGTGTTTCACATAGGGTAATTAGCTAGTTACATCAATATAACTCTGGAATAACATTTAACACAATGAAACAAGCACTACAAAGTATGTGTGAAAGCCAAAATCCTGTAGCCACACTGAGATGTAGTAGAGTGTGGATGCATGCGATAGCCCCAACAGTGATCAATGCCTAGAGCACTTGACTGCAGGCCCACATGGCATATGTCAACATTTGCCATTGAATCCTAATTCTAAATCTCTGATAAGCATGTCAGGATAACTTTGTTAACTTTTCTGGCATAGACTTCTTACAATCTAATTGCCACCAGCTGATTTCTGATGGTAGGATGTGATTGGCTTAGGCAGTTTTGTTATTTTACTCACACACACCCCTGAGACTCATGATTCAGCTGTACTGACCATTCCAAGGTTCTCCCTAAAGAATGCTACAGTGGCGCTGACCTACTCTGTTCTCTTTCCAGCACAATGTAAAATTTGCCATGTTGACCATGTTTTGGTTAAATTAGCTGGTTTTAATGTACAATTCACGCAATTCAACAGGCTGGAGTAATACATGCCCTGTACTGCAAATCTATTCCCATGTTTGAAGGATGTGATGGGTCACTCTGAAAAACACTGGGCAGAGCTCTACGCTGGAGCCTCAAACACTCAAAAGAGCCTGAAAAGTGGTACCAAGAGGGTCAGCATTCCACAGACCCTCACACAACTCTCACTGCTGACAAAGAGAAATCAGTGACTTGTACAGAGATACCCTTCCTCCCAGTGCTCCAATTTGAACTGAACTATAGCTCAACTATAGACAACAGCATGGCATCATGCCCTTACTTGCAATGATCGAGCTATTGTCAGGTGAGGTGTGGGGCTGCAGTCCTGAGAAGAGCAACAACATACATATTTCTGCAACATGGTGATTAGGCTGGAAGCCTGAGAAAGGAGGCTGGAAGTCTAAAAGAGGACAGAGGCCCGCAAGCTTAGGCTGTAAACCAGAGAGTCTAAGCTGGGAAATGTACAGACTAGGCTGGAAGCCCGAGAAAGGAGCCTGGAAGCCTGAGAGACTTGGCTGGGAGCATAAGAGCCAAGTCTAAAAGCCTACGAGTCAAGGCTGAAAGCACTGATGTGCAGTTGCTCCTGGGTTAATGGAAAATCCTGCACATCAAGCTTCGGCCAATACCACATGAAAACACGGTGCGAGGCACATGTGCTTACTACCATGTGTGAGGCATGCCTGAAGAGAAAATCATGCTTTTCATTCATACATGATAACTACTTGCTCCTCAGTATACTGGAGACTTGGGCGAGGAGAGCTTTCTGGACAGTATTGCTATGACCCTTCTATCAGTGTGAGGCAAAAATTTATAGGAAATTCAGTTTATTCATCATTTGTTCAACCTGAAAAACAAAGTCCAGTTCAAGTTGATAGTCAGAATTATTCCAGCTTTTTGGGCAGCAGTCAAAAGCCAATGAGCCAATATTCCAAAATACTGAGTGACTGAAATTGAATGCTTGTTATAGTGAGCTAATATTCCCAATAGTTCTTGACTGAATTGGCAGGGCCGTTATTACGTTTACAGTGCTAAGCTCAAGAGCATTGACATTGCTTAGTAAAGGCTGAGCTCCGACTGGTTGATTGCTGTCCACTCATGGTGCGGCTGGCATTAACCTGCGGGGGGACCAGGTTCATTCTGTGGCCACGGCTCTAGAGGACATCACAATGGTTGAAATCGCTGCGCTGACAGTCAGTGGCCGTTACCATTTGCTCAATGCCCGTCCGTACAGGGCACTAATTGTGTGGCTTAATAATGCAGCCAACATTCTCGTTTCCTCCTAAAAACATGTTGTTTGGCTTTTTAGTTTGGTCGATATTTCTTTTGACATTCTGACCAGACATACTGGTACTGGAGGGTACCTGAGTATGTGGAGTCTGGAGAGCAGGAGAGTACGGGTGAAGGGTCCCTTCTGGCTCAACAAACCTCCACCCATTAAGCTGAACAGAATCATTCACTACAACCTAAACAATATGCACACGCCCAACAGGACTAAAGAACCGCAGCCTCAATTAGATACATCTAATTGTGTGAGTGCATTTGTGAGTTATGCTGTATATATAATGTTATTTTGTGTAGGAGTGTTTGTGAATCTTTGATTAGTTGAGGAGGTGTTGAGCACTTTTTTACCCTGTATGGATAGGCAGTAAAATGAACTACTACAAAGTATTTCAAAGAATAGTAGCTTTATCATCGTTCCAAATCAACATGCATTCAGCAAGTTTCTTAACTACAGTAATAAAGTAACAAGTTAACAATAACACAGTGCTATCATTATTAGGTTTAACTGTGTTTGAATGTTGAATTATATCTTTTGAAAATATCTGTGGGATATTAGTGGAATAAATCACTCAGGGATGTACATTTGTACTAAAATAAGCCACTTCCAGGCAGCTGATGGCCCCTGGCCTTGAATCAGACCTACACCACACCATCCAATCAAGGTTCACCTGCATACAAGTGCACAGGATACTGTGGTTTATTCCTTACAGCTGCTTCTAAATTCCCTCTGCAACTGTGCATTTGTGCATGAATGTGTGTTTCAGATATGATATCTTATTTTGTGAGATTGTGTGAGTGGTTGTGTCTGTATGCATATTTGTGAGATTAATATACAACATCTGTTATGTTGTGTGATCATGTGTGAGTATACATGTGCATATTGTCTTCATCAGTATATTCTATAAGGGTTCATCGCTGCTGAATTTTCTATTTTGACAGCAGTCAGATGAATTATTGAAATTCAATACATTGAAAAATTTATACATATACAAATAAATGTATATACATATATCTTTATGGCATGTTCTCTCTGAAAGTGCATGTTTAGCGCCTTTGAGTGGTTGTCTGCCAATTCCATTTAATCAAATGAAATAAGCCTGTCTAAAACCCAGAGAAGTTGCTATCATGGGTGCAAGACATCCATAGCCCTAGCTGATGCAAATAAATTAAAACAGAGGAAATATTAAGTGTCCCCAAAGATGTGCCGCAACCCAAACCCAACCATTCTCCTCCCCCCCACCCACTAACACCCCACCCTCGTCACCCCCAAAAATGATCCAGTCTTGCCTGCATCTGGACCAAACATGACTGATTCTCCAAATACACCCCCTCCCCCATTGCCGCGGCGGCCTTGCAGGAAAGTGGAGAGAAATCCCTTGGTGGGTCGGCCAGATTAAACTGCCTCTGTAATCCGCTTGGCTTTCACCTCCTCGTCCTCAACAGGGAGGGAGGGGGTTCAGAGAGAGAGAGAGAGAGAGAGAGAGAAAAGAAAGAAAGAGAGAAGCAACAAGGGCAGAAGGAATGTAGGGGAGAAAAATAAAAAAATAGGACAAAAACAACAGGAAGTGGGGATAAAGACAGAAATAGAGCAATGGTATATATTGAAATAGGGGGAGGGGGGCGAGCGATGAAACAGGGTGGGAAGGCAATGCATTCCAGATGAGTAGGGTGTGTGTGTTTGTGGGGGGTGAAATCAGGGGACAGAAAAATTGAGGAAGAGAAGAGGGGCAATGCAGATAGCAAAGGAGAAAAGGACAACACGCACAAACAAAGTGGAAGGAAGCAAGACAGAAAAGAGATGGAAACGCAGTACCTGCCCAGACACGCAACACTCTGCTAAAAGATTTGGTTTCTGAGTTAAAAACTAAACTAAGGATGGGGGAAAAGCCACTAAAATTCATTCATTTATGCAATGGAAAAATAAACAGTATGTTTTCTCCATACTGCCATCACTCCCTTCTGACTGTATAACTAGGGTTAAATCACCTCACAAAAACACTCTTCACTTGCAGTTAAGTGTGTCCTCATTGGATAATAACACGTCAAAGGCCATAACATGTCCACATGGCCTGGGGAATACTTGTACAACATGAAGAATAACCTTTCAACAGCACAGACAGCGTTGTCAGCTATGTACAGAAAGAGAGGAACACCTTTGTACTGGTGGTACTGGCCATGAGTGGCTCTTATTATGCCTGACATACACAGGCTTACAACAGTGGGCTGTTAGGTTTCAGGTAGGTATGGCAAGGAAGTATGTCAAAGTCATGGCTGTGGAGATGAATCAGTTTTACGCTAAACCACGGTAAAATTCCTGATGGCTAGCATTACCGTTTCAAATTTTGATTATCATTAAAACCGAGTTTGATTACCACGCTTTGAAAAACTCATGGTAAAGAGTTTGTTTATAATGGTTGTGTTGCTTTTATATGCACATTTTGATTTTCTTACTTAAGGTTGTGCTCATTTAAACCTGCACTAGGGAAACTTTCCATGAAAAAAAATCGCTTCTTTAGCAAGCTAAATCAACAAGTTGGGCTGAACAACAGAAAACCCTCCCAACAGTGATACATGAACCAGTGAAATTGCCCTTTCAAGCTCTTCTGCTCAGGAACAACCAGTGCTGTGAAATCTGTAATAGACTAGATCTCATTACCTGAGCATAGAATGTGAAAAAATGTCTTTTTGGTTACTGTTTTCTTATCTGCAGTGTGCACAAAGTGCAGTTACCTCTCATGGCCACATGGTGCCATCTGATGTTAATGCGCATTTGATATGGTTTTCATGATTACATAAGGTATTGGCTATGTTATTGTTATGTTTATGCAAACAAAAAGTGCATACTGTTTTTATTTGTGGTTTTCAATATAAAACTTGGTGAAATGATTTCAGTATGTGTATCAGTACTTTTTGAACATTTTCAGCACATTTTAACAATACCGTGATAATATTGATAACCGTGATAATTTTGGTCACTATAATTGTGATGTGAAATTTTCATAACGTTTCATCTCTGCATGGCTGTGTGGGAAAATCTATGCAACATTGGAGACACCAGTCCACGAGGCTCACAGCTAATGAGCTAGACTCACTAAATCAAGCAGCTCTGAAGCTATGCAGTGAAGACCGCTATGGCAAAAAAAATTTATGAAAGGAAACAATAATTCCTTACTGTTGCTCTTTGATTGACAGCAAATGTATTAATAACCACTTTCGCTTTGTACACTTGACCGCCGTTCCCTTTATTTTCATATATTTGTTAACATCCATTTTCAGAGAAGGGCACCTCATACCACACTGTACAGGAATGATCAGTGGGGGTGCTGCAGCATCTGGAAGCGTGAGAGACGAAGCCAGCAGACACACAGTTAACAGGTGGCCCCAAAACCCTCCAGCCGCCTCACCCTCCCCCAACCACCCTGTTAGCCCGCCCTCCTTGGAGAAAGGGCCCTTGGTACTATAGACAGGAAGTGGGAGGATATCCTGTGAGAGAATGCTGTGATATATGAGCAGGCAACTTTAGAAAAAAAAAAAAAATGAAGGTAGGGGGAGGGGAATGAACCCCAAAGCCAATAAAACTGCGGGTGGAGGTGGAGTGGGGTGGGGGGGGTAGTATAAGGGAATAAAAGTTTTAATGGCTTTGGGATTTGGGAGGGGTTCAATCCCATGACCAGGCCTCTTGTATTCGCCTTTTCTATTGACTACAACTCTGAAGTCATTTTTTGAAATACAGACGGGCAAATAAGTTCATTCAACAAGGTGAAGATTTAGCTACATAAGTTTTTTCAAATACATGTTGTTTTTGTAGGGATAGATCTACATCACAACTGTATGAGCTGTACAGTCTTAATTCCAAGGAAGCCACTTGACCAGGTCATTACTATGGATGAGTACTGGTTCTCAATTGACCTTACCTGGTACAATGAAGATTGAAATAAAAAATTTTAATAAACTAAAAACTGAGGACCATCCCCATAATATGGACATGTTATACAGTAAAATATGACAACAACTTAATTTACAAAGAAACATGGAGGATGGTGGCATAGGCCTTTTTCAGAATTGCCTCTTAAACAAGGCTTATCACAAGGTAACAAACGCAGCTGTGTCTGGCAGCTCAATTGGAAACAAGGAGAACACGGGTACTCATGCAAACGCCTGGTATTGCTGCCCTTCTCACTCCAACATGCACCAGCTCCGTTGAGCTTCCAGGGATGTGTTTTGTTAATAAACCAGTGGTCACTTTCTACTTCTGACAAATCCCACAACAAAAGTATGTATGCAAAATAAAAAAAAACTATTAGAAAGCAGCAGGAACCAATCACAGATGAAACCTTGACCAGAAAAGTGAACAAGGTTTCCCTAGACACTGAGATTGAGTGCCTGGAGATGAGATGACAATACCCGAGTGAAAGACGTTGAAGGTTGTGTCTTTGAGAGGGCTCTGTAAAAAAAGCCCTCCTCCATGCAACAGATGAATGAAAGGAACAGGTAGCTCTTCTACTCAGGAAATGGCCAGTCTGGATTATTCAAAGTCCACAGAGGTTATAATTTAGTTAAGATCAAAAACAAGCACTGCACCTACAAGAAGGTTTTAACACCCTCAAACTAATGGTTTACCCAGAACTGATGAAAAATTATCACTCTCATAAACTTGGACTGAAAGCAATTATACTGAAATAATTTTAGATTAAATATCATTTTAAAGACAAACAGCCCATTTAGCAAAACAACAGAAGGACCCTGACATCTATTGTCTTGTGATACTCTACTGACCATCTCTCCTTACGCATCATCCAATTATAAAACAACTGAACACATGAAATGCATTATGAAATACATGAAAACACAAAGAGTATCAATACACTTAAGCATGTACCTTTATCTCCACGGCTTTGAGTACAGAAGATAAGAGAGCACTGATATGGTCATAAGTTACTGGCCTATGGTAAGCCTAAGGATAACAGACCACTATTTGCATGCACACACACATACCCACACATGAGCAAGCATACACCACTGCCTACACCATCTCGCTGCTGCACGTGGTGTGGGTCTCCCAGGTTAGCAGGTATCGGGCAGACCCTGTGGGTCGATAGTGCTCGGCAAGGCAGCCGAGACGATACGGTAGGAGGAAGGGGAGGGGAGAGGAGGAGCGAATAGCCTCTGCACGCGCCCTGTCTGCACCAGAGCCTTGCACAGTCCGGCAAGGTAAAGCTGCCGGTGTGAACCGCTCTGACGGAGGCCATTGCAATGAATAATTGAATGCCAAATGAAGACAAATGATATGATTGCGCAGCACGCGCAGCAGTCAATGCCCTATCTTGGTGGTTCCCATTCAATAGCATTGATCAGCTTTACAACCTAAGTAGCCAGCCAGGAAACTAAATGGTTTCGATCAATGCTACTTAACGGATTATTGACCGTTGACTGGTTCCTCCCAAGAACGAAAATAAAATGGAATACAAAAATAAATAAAATAATGGAGGGAAAACAAATGACGCTGTCCAAATCCGTTCATTTGATTCACTGCAGGATAAATTGGAAAGAAAAAGAATATGGGGAGGTAGGGTGATAGGGGAGGGCTGCTGAACGTTTTATGTAATATAAAAGTTGGGGCCTGATACACAGTTTAATCCACTGCAGACACTGAGGCCTGTGGGCATAGGGACACAAACAAACACCCACTGCTATGTATTCTAGGCAGGAGGCTGGAGAGCAGAGGCATTTTTAGACTAGTGAGCTGCACTGCACGTAGACAGCTTGTAGGTAGGCAGTGATTTGTTTGGACCCAGGCCCTTCAGGCGGTGAAACATCAATAGGTTCAAGAACCAGTTCACCCTACATCCTGAGTACTGCACCTAGATAGATAAATACATCTGTTCAAGTTTACACAAATTTAATCAAGTTGTTCAACTGAAAAATCAATTATTTTTTTGCAGTGAGTCAAATAATAGTAACAATAGGCCATCAAGCCTATCTAGGCTTGTCATTTCTTAGAGTCTGAAGAGTATCCATCACTGTGTCAAGCCTGGACTTGAACACTCTGCTACATGACCTGCCAGGCCATTTCACGCTCTGTACAAATAAACATATCAGTGTGGAATTTACCTTTTAATGAATTTCTAACTATCCATTGCCTGCATTGGATGGGCTGGAGAAATGTTCTTTTTGCTAAAACCTCAAAACAGATGTTAAAACACATTTGGGCTCAGACAGACGGGAGACTGTGGCATCAAGTTCTTCCCTCTGCTCACCAGGACACGAAGACTCAATCTGGAGTATAACATTGTATATTGTATATATATGGTGCTGATAGGAGACTGAACTCAATGACTGGTTTAAGTTAGTGGTGGCAGAATGAGAATTCATGATCCCCATAATGGGTGGAACGACAATGAGTTGCCAATCACTGGCTTCCTTGAAACAAACAAAAGCCTTTGCTATAAATAGTCCAATCATTGTTTTGCTCAATGATTGGACTATTTCACTCAGGTACCAGTACCATATAGTAGCTCTACCATTCTGTGGTGTCACGGCACCTCACTCATACAAATCAGTGAGCGACTGATCCCATTTATTAACTCTGCTTGTTTTTAGGTTTTATGAGACCACATTCTCCTGTCAGTAACCTACAGTTAAACCTGCATGTGTGTTACAGTATTTAGTATATGGACGAGGGAAAGGAGGATCTGCTCTATACATTAGCACTTTGCGGGAACAATGAAGGATTAACAAGGGATGAGGAGGGGACAAGAAGAGTGAGGAGAGTAAAAGGGGGGGATGAGCAAGGGGGTGTGGATGTGGGGGTTGGGGATGGGAGTAGGGGGTAAGGGGCACACACAACCCTCCAATGGTCCCAAAGGTCCCCAACCACATTGGTGTTTTACATATACAGCAAAGTGTTACCATGGTGACTGGGCCTAATTCTGAGGGCTGACCCAAGAGGCAGACTGCGTGAGAGCGAGTGCAAGTGTGTGTTATACCTCCCGTCATTCGTAGACATATGAATGGTAAAATTACCACGTGTTTGTGTAAAGGTTTGCTCTGCTCTTGATTCATAAGACATACACTGTTTTATTCACATAAGTTTCGTATTGACTTGAATATAAGTGCATGTTTCAGTCTCTAGAGACAGACGATAGGATTAATTGTTCTGGTACATACACAAGTAAAGTATGTGCTTCATCTGTGTGCGACAGTACCTCTCTGTGTATGTGTGCGTACATAAACAAGTATAAAAATTTTGTTGAAATAGCATTGATATGGAGGTGGCTGAATTTCAGCGCAATGATTGTGTGCGTGAGTGTGTGTGTGTTTGCGTGTTTCAGTCTGAGGGAGTGAGTCAGTGGGTATGTGTGTTTGTCAGTCTGTGTGGGTCTGAGTATGCTTGCTTCTCAATTCAGCAGAACCTCATTAATTCAGAAATGGAAATCATTTATGCATGGAGCGCACAAGAGAAAGAGAGAGAGGGAGAGACGGTAGCAGAAGGAAAGAGTGGAATTTTCTATTTTTCTTATTTTGCTTGGTGAAAATGGTCTCCAGCGATTTTTGCAGTTTCATCCCTGGATGGAAAAAAAACACTATTCAATACATTTTTAAAAGTATAATTCTCTAGTTAACCCTTTGCTTTAAGAGAAGTACATCAGTTCTTCCATTTTGCACAGCTATTTGAAGCCCAGGTTTGGGCATCAGACAGGGTTTGTTGAGGGTGAATAAATGTGTTGCTGTGGAAAGGTCTCTCCAAATTAGATGGTAAATGATGCGGGTTTATATGCTTTTGTTCTACCTGCCTTTAAACTGATTAAGGCTATACGGTTCAACTTCAGATTTTTGGGACAACTTGGGTCATTTAAATAATGGCACTGCGTTTTTTTCAGCATAAACACTTAATGAGCCTTACACTGGTAATGGTGTACAGCAAAAAAAAAAAAAAAAAAAAAAAAAAAAAAAAAAAAAAAAAATTAGCAACTTCCAGCAAAATAAGTCTTAATTTCCATTTTGTTCTGTTACCTTACCCCATAAATACTTGGAAAATATACAGACACTGCCATATCGTACAATTATGAACTACCATAATAAAACAAAACAGACTGTTTGAGTATTTTGGAATATTCAGAAACATACATGGGAACCAATTTAAAATCCCCATTGCTGAAACAACTAGGGATCTCGAAATGTATTTCAAGATCAAATATGATGATATTTTTATTTGACATTGTCTATAAGCTTCAGGGGAAAAATAATCCTTGTAACATTTTCATTATTGATTTTTACAGTTAAGGGCATACATATGACATGAAAATAGACACTCGTAAACCAAGCCAGCAGTGATGCTGTGTAGACCCACCACTGGCAAATACTGTGAAAAACCCATAGGCATGGGGCTTTCATAAAGTGCACCTCCTGCGAATTCAGTTCAGTCTCCAACAAGTCCTGAAATAACAACATCTGCTGCTTATCTGACAAAGTCGCAACCAAATTTTGCTCTAAACACGAGTGAACTCTCATGACATGCAAGAAAGTAAGAAAGATAGTTGGGATAATCCAGTTGCATCAATATTGATAACCAATTTCTCCAGGAGTAAGAAAACAGTAGAATAAGTGCATGATTAAATTCATCCAAAATTGCTTTTTGAAAAATGAAACAAAAAATATCCCATACATTTTTCTAAACAACTTTTTTCACCCCCCACTCTAAACTTAATATTTGCCGGTGTGGTCTCCAAGGTTGCTGAACCCTGGTCTTTAAGGGAAGCGGTCAATAAGGTTTCTGCTCTCCAAGTAACATGACCTCCATACAAGGAGTGTTTAAATTGGTTTAATTAAGACTGTACTAAGTGGACTTAAGTGATTAACTACTTGGATGACTAGAAATCCTTCTTGAATGAAACCCAATAGAAGCACAACTGGAAAACCCCTAAAATGTTAAGCGCAAACAGAATGAAACAGCGGTTTAGGTGCATGATTCCTGGTGAATGTTTAATTTGAGCACTCAGATTGAGGGCAGCATACCACACTGTTTCTAGTTCTACTCTCTCATGTCTGCTTAGTTTAAATCTGTGTTACTTTCTGTTAAATAACAAGATATAAATTTATATTTTATGAAAAAAAAAAAAAAACTATTTTTACATAGGTTTTTTTCACTCAGTTTTATGGGGCACATTTTTTAAATTCCTTTGAAGGCCTAGGGCTGATGAAATACTATACACAATGGTCGATTTGTTAAAAAAAAAAAAAAAAAAAAAAAAAAAAACAATCAAGGGGGATGGTCAACCTCGGAGTGGGATGGTAGTATATGCCCACATTTATATTCATGCATAATCATGAATATAGAAAAATCAGGAAAAAAATCAAGATTCAAGAATCAAGAAAAAAAGACAGAAAATGTACTTGTAACTCATTTTTATGAATATAAACACTGTCCAATTATTTATTATACTATTTTATCTACATAATAAATACGACAAATAGGTCAAGTTATTTCAAGCAAATAAATATGTTACATAGCTTGGCAGCTAACCTGTTTACTTGCGAGCAAATAAACACATGAAAATGTTATTATCTGCGACTGTCTCATTCAAGATTTAACATTGGCTGAGCTGTTGCCAAAGTTTTGTTACATAAGAGACATATTATCTATTAATAATAATAATACATAAGTCGGGTTATCATCTCACCTGATGTTTCTTCTTCTTTACAAAAAAACCAAGGTCCTGCTGAACCAGTCCCTTAGTCATTTTAACCTGCAGCATCTGTAATCCTCGTCCAAAGCAGAACTCACATGAGAAGCATGCATTTGCAGGCTCCAAGCAAATAAGCAAATAAAAAGCCACAAAGGCACAGAGGATACAAAACAACACAACCTGGAGCGCAAAGAATGTAAGATTGACATTTAAATATCACTGATAGGTTTCGGTTTTCATGAAGGGCAATAAATAGCATGGGTTATTCTATTAAAGCAAAGGGGATGGAAAGGAAGTCGACAATTTTAAAAAGGAGATGGAGGTGGTCAAGATTTTTTCCAAGGGGGATGGCATCCTCCCGCAACTTGAGCCCTTATGATACATACATTTGCTGTTGCAGTTATAAATGTTCTTACTAAAATAAATGTTTTGGGCACTACCTCTAATCTTACAGTGATTCTGCACATCAACAACAAAAACAGTGCTCAGCATCTGTGCCAAGGTTCAACTTCTGGCATGCCCAAGAACTCTCCACCACAATTCTGTCCAGTACAAGATTTCCCAGTGTCAGGTGACCAAGGAAAACTGCTGAGAACCAAGTTATAGGGATCTTCTAGAAACCTACTGTTTATACACATGTATCCTACAAAGAAGTAGCAAAAACCATGTGGTAAGATGTACACAATGGTACCAAGATGCGAATCCAAGACAAAAAAAACCACCACTGGTCAGGGGCGCAAGATAAGAAGCTTATGCCGCAGTGTCGAGAACAGCAGTTTTTATTTGATCCTATCACCACAAAACACAGAGGCACAAAAGTTTAAAAGAGCAGAGGAAAGAAAGTCATTCAAGAGTAAAACCTTTAATCAACTTCCAAAATATGTACTTTATGATTTGTTTTTTTTAAGCACACCTTAAATAACTGACTGATCAGTTCATTTTTGATGCCAAGTGTTTATGTAGTAGAACTTCAGTGGGTTCTTGGCAACAATTGCACCAGCTGCAGAGCACTGTTTTGCTACATAGTGTCACACATAACACAATAACCAGGTAGGTCATGTTAATATTATCAGTTCAACTTCCACATTTTCAATGCTCATCCAAAAAAAAAAAAAAAACACATCCCATTTGCATGCACTCAATGTTTTTGTTTGATTTCTAATTTTATGATGAATTTGTGAAGTGTAAAAAATGTGGCGAAGGAATTATTTTTGTACATGCGAGTGAATAAGTAAATAGGTAAATAAATAAATGGATAAATAAATAAAGAGCCTTCCTCCCAGGCAGCAGCAGATCTGAGCTGAGCCTTTTAGCGCTGCCTCCCTCCCGCCCCCAGACAATATGGAACAGACAGTAATCTGCCCGCGCGCTGAAGGGATTAAAGCAACAAGCGCAGCATCTCCCAAACCAGGTCAGCCTGTCAGAAGGGCTGTGTTCCTTCCCTCTCTCTTTCTCTCTCCCTCCCTTCTCGCTTTCTCATCTCCACCTCTCTTTTCTCACTCACCCATCCCTTCCTCTCTTACTCTCTTTCCCCTATTCCATCACTTGCTATTGCCCAGCTCTCTTTCTTGTTGTCTCACTCTGTCTTCCCCCACTCTCTCCCCTTCCCTTGCATTTGCTCCATCCATGTCTTTACCACATTCCATCACTTTCCAACCACCAACCATGGACAAACATGTTTTACTCCTCTAGCTGTATAGCAGATTTCTCAAACTCTTATCCATGCTCTAACTTATTGCAAAAATCTCTGGTGTGTTACCTGGGAGGGCAAGGCATGACACAGAAAGCCTTTTGGTAAACTAATGTATTGCAGGTATGCAACCTGCCCATTTCAGTTACACATTACAGAAAGACAGTAGTAATTCAAAATTCTCCTAAAACAGGGAGAAAACATATTAGGTAAAATGGAAACAACTAACTGCAACCTTACTTCTGTGTTTGATACAATTTTGAATGGAATGTTTAAATAGTACAGAAACATATCCCTAGGATCATTTCATTCTTGGAATTGTAGAGCTTCACCAACTTTTAAAGAGTACAATCACTGCAGCAATGGAGAAATTCACAAATTATTCCACAATGTAAAATGCAGACAATTCAGAGATCAGTTCATTTCAACTAGCCCGGTCACATCGTGCAAGTAAACTACACTTAATTATGCATTTTTGAATTGATCATAATTAAGCCAACACTATTTCACAGTAAATGATACTGCGCATCCAAAGCCTTTTAATATTTAATGTTATACATGAGTGCAGTTTAGGATTTTGTAAATATGGTACTTGCAGGAAAAGGGATTCATTCTGAAAGATGAACAGTCGACTACAGCAATGATCAGCAAAATATTCCTTCATACCTAACCTCGTTTTAAAGTTTCCTTCATTTCATAGGTGATATGTATGATAATTATGCGGGGTAGATGTGTCTGTCAAAATGATGCACTGGATTACATAACCAAAATCTAAACTCAAAAATAAATAAAAATTCCTGGTTATGAGTATTTTCTTTTAATTAAAAATTTGACAAGTATGTTAACCTCTGCTGTAAACATATGTAAGACTTATAACACTGAAAAGACAGTGTTTGAATTCTATTTGCATAGTGGTAAATATACCTTTGTAATCTGTTAGATTAATTACATGTGTCCAAGCAAGCCCATGGCATATTCTTTACCAGTGGTCTCATAGCTAAAACCCACTTAACAATAAAATGCCTACTTTTAACAATTTGATAGGCAAACAGATTCATATCTCTCCAAGTATGATATCTGATAACTTGTAAACAACAAGCTGACAGAAAAAAAAACTGCACCTGAAATTTTAGCTCATATGTCTGCTGTGAAAGAATAAATTCTGTTCTACTATTGAATCTCCCCTTGAAATAAGCACAGTTAATTTCCTTCTCCAATTTCACCTTTTAGGCCAATCACTTGGTGGCTGTACACAAAGACAATATTTTCAGAGAGGACTGCGCACTAATAGCATATTTGCTTCTTTACATTTTTTATTTTAACAAAACTGATAAATGCATGGGGGGGGGGATGGAGTAAGGATACAAGTTGAGGATACAAGTTGGTGAAGATCTCATTTCCTATTCTCTCTGAAAAGGCAGAATACACACAACAGAATTCTCACTCTGCTGGAAAGCTGCAAACCTGAGCGTGTCCGTTATTTCCATTATTCGTTAGAATTCAAACGCCCATACAGTCTCTCAGCCCAGAGAGGAGGAGAAGCTGTAGGCCCACAGTGCAGTGCGGTCTCAGCACAGTCGGTGAGTCCCTCCTGCAGCCAAGCACGCCGCTGGCGAAGGTGAGCGGGGAGCCAGGTGTGTGTCGATGCCACAGAGGTAATCATTTGGTCAGAGGGGAGCCGTTTTGCTCGAGAAAAGAAAGCCCGTGGAAGTATACGGTATAAAAATAATAATTACCGTGCATTAAATTCACTGTCTGTAAATATGCCCCAGATAGCAGTAAAGAGACGCATGTGAGCCGGAGCTGCGCTCTCATCACCACTGCCTCCCTCATCGCTAAGACAGACACCGTGTGTGTACTAGACTCTGTGTGTGTGTGTGCGTGCGTACGTGCGTGCATACAGGATGGTTTAGACAGAAGAACAAGCTTCTGGGAATACAGTTTATTCTAATTTCAGACAGGAATTTGCCTTACGTTTTCAAGAAAAATGGAAACAAGGTCAAGCACTTAAAAATGACGTATGATCCACAGAAAGTAACAATGAGGAAAATGTCATTTGGATCATTCTTAAACAATTTTAGCAAATCAATGGCTACCCATGACCTCGTGGTTTGTGATACGAGGAAAGACTACAAATAGTTTTTTTTTGTTTTGCTTTGGTGAATTATTCTGCAGCTGAATTGCCAGTCATTCAGATCCTACTGGTGGTCAGAAGCAACAGATTGGGAACCTGCACCCAATCTTCACAACTGTGACTAACTGGAAGAGGAGTGATTGGGTTATTATTCCGACCTCAGCTGCTTGGATATATTCAATATCAGACAGTGTGCTGACAGTCCTAATCTTTAACAAGAAACAGAATGGAATGGTATCAAACTTCAAGGACCACTTAAATCAAACACACATCAAAATCAAAAACACTACTCTACATTTATGTACTCTACTTTAAGTAAAGTACTTTGAGTCGATTTTCTTATAGGATTACATGTCAATATGTATGATAATCACCTACTGTGATTTGCTTTGCATATTTCAAAATTATTTCGGTTACTCCACGAAAAGCCCGTGCACAATGGTTTAATGCAAGTCTGCTACGTACATGTAAAACATTTTGTGATTTTATGGTCTAAGTTGTGTAGCAACTGAAGTTATGTTTTATGAATTACCTGGGATTTAGCCCTTCAACAGACCTGTTTCATCAGGTAAATTACAAGTTAACATTATACCACCACAAATGGAAAATTAATGTATTGAAATAGCACTTAAATCAAGAGCACACTTGTGGGGAAAAAAGAAAATCTTATATTCAAAATCTTAAAAGGACACAAGTGCACAAGACATGGCATTTATTTGAAAAACAGCATATGCTTGGAGTAACTACCATATCATTTATAATTGCATTTGTGGGAGTGCTGCTATTTTAAAAAATAATTGTTAGTTCTTCAAAATTACTTAATTACATGATGCAGCCCAGCTACAATAACTTTTCCCCCCAGTAAGAGGAAGAGCTGTGGAAAGTGGAGAAATGACAGGCCTTGCACACTGAATTCTAGGACTTGCTTTGAAATAACACTGCTTTGTAGGCTTTGCTGATGGTTAAAACTTGCCCAGGGCTTGTTATCTGACACAGAGATGTTGTTTATCATTATAAAAATGATAAAAAGGATTCCTGAGTGAAACTGGGAATTTCAGAAAAGTGTATGTGTGTGTGTGTGGGGGGGCTGGAATGGCCATACAGGGGAAATGGAGAAACTGTATTCCTGAGAATTTACAAATCATTTTTACATTTTGGGTAAACACCATTTTGTTGGGTAAAAATATTGGGTAGGGTTTTTGGGATATATGTGCTCTACAAGGAGACTACATTGCAGCCAGCCACACACTGCACAAAAAGTTTACCAATACAATCCATGGGTCCCAAGATATATCTGAGAAAATATTTCAAAGTTTTGTATCGTAAGTACCAACTCTTGTCAAGAGAGATGTGGAATACAACTAATTTGACTGTTTTGGGGTACAGGCTGTACAGAAACACTTGCTTCTTTTTACCATAATACCATCTAACACCCTCAAATGCACAGCAGAGTTTCCAATAATTGCTTCACTGGAGAACACCACCATCCTTGCATTTTATCAACTTCGATTTTAAATATTTAACAAAGTAGATTAAACAGGGTTTACAGTAAAGGTACGACATATATTTATATCTATACATTTCCTTTAATATATACATGCTTTATTAAAATTTTACTTAACACAAATACCACAGTGAAAGAGAGATATAATCCCAAACTAATTCTCAGGAATTAATTTACCACTCATCCAGTGTATCAATGACAGTAGCTGGTCAGCTATGGACTCAGTAGCTAGGATACATATTGGATATCTGAACACCGGTGCTGATCAGGTGCATCCCCTGGCAGCAATGTGTCCATCTGTGAATGGGCTTTTTCAGCAGGACACTGCTCCATGCCACAAGGCTAGGCCTGATCAGGAATGGATCTGGGAACACAGCAATGAATTTAGCTAACAGCAGCAGCCTTTCCAGTCACCAGACTCTGTTGGATGTTATAGAACGTGCTAATCAGAGTAGAGATCCACAATCAGCCAATTTGCAACAACTATTATGGGAGCACTAGGGCTGACATGGGCCTGTGCCGCGCTTTCAATGTTTTTTTCAGTCCATGCACAGATGAGCTCAGGCTGATGAGGGCAAAGGGGAACCAGCTCACAATTAGGCAGGAGTGCTGAATTAAGTGACAACTTGGCATACATGACAGTACACAGGAAGGGTGTTACATGTTCAAAAAGAGCTTCAAAAAGAGCCCAAATTCTTGAATGCATAGCCATTTGACCTCTCTGTTCAAATTGGTTTCTTACAGCCAGATATCTGGAAAATTTAAAATGAGCACTTCTAACTTGCTACTGATACAACTTTAAAATAGCCCTTTGCTGTGAAAGTTTGCTTTATGTCTGAATTGTCCTCACTCCTCATCCCGGCTTTCAGCACCTTGGGATATAGTGAAGTTAAGACTGTTCCAACATCTCAGCCATTCATTTGCTGATGATGTTTGTCTCAGCATTTGATTCAATGAGATTTAATAAGCGGAATATTCAAAAAGCAAGCGCACACACACACACGCATGCGGACAGAGAGAGAGAGAGAGAGACAGAGACAGAGACAGATACTGATTTATTTTCATTGCAGGTTTGGGTACCCAGCTGGTACTTGAAACCGGTATACTGGCAGTCCTTCCCTGGTGGAGCCCAGCCAAGGCAGTACTACAGCACCAGACACGCAGAGTGCCAAGAGCACAGCCTGCCAGGACTGCCTGCCAGTAGCGCCCAGACCCGCTGCCTCCGCTACAGTGTAGGAGGGGAAAAGGAGGCTGAGAACGTGGAGGGCATGGAGGGGTAGAGCTAGAGGCCACAGCACAGAGAAAATCCTCAGAACTGAAATACCCAATACCTGAACATCACACCTGCCACCAGCCAACTGTCACCTGTGTGTGTGAACTGCCACGCGCGCGCGCGCGCGCGCACGCACACACACACACACACACACACACACACACACACACACACACACACACACACACACACACACACACACAGTCATTCTCACACCTACTGACTCACACACCTACTGACTCACACACCCACACCCACACACCCACACACACACGCATACACGCACAGACATTTCTCAGCATGCACTTCCTTGCTTTTTCTTTGCAACTCAAAAAAAGTCGTCAGCAGAGAACCTGTGATTTATTAGCCATTTATCAGGGGCTGTGATAAAGGCTCTAAATGAAGCCTTCCCCTTTCCACCTCATCCTTGACACTGTGTTTTTGTGGGTACAGTTTTGACTCTCTAAGATGAGACTTTTTCAAACAGAACAATCATGTTCAATTAAAATAAAAACAGCACATTGTCACATTTTAGCAGATGACAGGATGATATAATGAAGAGCAAGCTGGCTTCAGGAAAGAAAAGTGAGGGGACAGCTCCAGCTTTCAATTTTTCTGGGTTAGCCTGACTGAAGTTATCTGGGGAAGGACACCCATTTTCACATTTGATTGTCCTGGCCATTGAGCACTTTTAGTCCTTTTTCCGATGTCTTGAAGCGTGTGTGCTACCTCTCCTGAATGACAGTGAGGGAATGTGAGGGTGTAAGAGGGGGAGCTGGTCGGGCTGAGGGAGTGTCCTTGTCCCACAGTCTGTCAGAGGGTAAGTGCAGCCTTACCCCCACCTTGTCTGGAGCCCACACAATTACAAGCCTTCTCCTCCCAGCTTTGTTTGATCTAAATTCACGCTCTTCTTTGAAGTCTGTGGCTGGAGACATTCCAACCAACGTACAGAAGTCATTGTGGGGAGGGGAAAAATATCCTGCCTGCAGAAATTGGCATAAATTACTGCCATTACACAAGTAATGCTGCCATAGCTGCTGCTGGGAAGTCTTAACTTTCTGAAGGCATAGTGCTGTTCCGCTACTTATTACGATGTACCCCCTCCCATCCCAGACACTCTGAAAAGAATAAAACTAGTTAAAAGCATGTGGAGACTAGCTGTCACATATCCTATATAATAATCAGATACTCAGGTCATGCCAAGTCAGCCCTCTCTGCTCCTTGACCTACAGGAGCTTTCAGTTCGTATCAGGACTTTCCAGTGCAATATTACAGTATATGTGAAGCAGTTGCCATGGTGCGGTCAGTAGGTCATGCCACTAAATTAATCAACAGAGGACGCATGAAATTGGAATGTCTTGGCTGTTATGTATGATGACAGAACAAACATTCAAACTAAAGAATACAAGACCCGATTATCTGAAGGCAAATCTGAAGAATCTGAGCAGTTCTTCAGCCTGCTGCCGGTGTCTAAAGGCCAGCAAGTAAATATAAGCCATAAAGCCCTGGTTGCGCATTTCAGGTGCGTCCTCTGACTTGTTCAGTCACCTGGAACAGTAAACCATTATGAGGCTTTTGCTCATTCAGAGCAAAGCCATGATGGTAATATGGATTGCAAATTATATTAGCAGTTCAGTAGTTATTACGTGCATCATGAAACATGCATGTTTCAATCATCACCGAGGACCATGTGGGGTTTCCTTTTTTACAATTACACAGGAACAGCAACAAGTATCCCCACCTTTATGTGTGTGTGTGTGTGCATGGTGTGTGTACATACTCTTACATATATGCATGTGTGTATTCGAGTATGTGTGTGTTTCTGTTTATGTGTATGTGTGCATATATCTGCATATATATTTTTCCTCAATTGTTTTTGTAGGCTTTAATGAATGTGTGCGTGTGTGTGTTGTAAGATGTAAGAAGTAAATAGACATAAACAGTGTAAGGGTGTCTATTGACTTCTTGCATGTCTTTGTATGTGTAATGCACATACACACATTTGTGTGGACATGCACATACTTGTATGCCTGTGAATGTGTGTATATGGATGTGTGTCTGGAGGAGCAGGCGTGTGTGTGCATTTACACACATCCATGTGTATGGAGAACACAGAGGAGACACCAGGGAGGTCAGTGGTGGGACACACACACACACACACACACACACACACACACACCTGCACATCAACAACCCGGAGAGCTGCAGAGACCACTCACAACAGCACCTTTACAGCTTTTGAAAGGGCACTTTGCTTCAGGAATTTCAGGAATCTGTGTTTCTGGGGAAACACTGTGTGCCCTTGCTGGAGACCAGCCAACACAAATGTACAAACAGGCACAAGCAAAGGCTCATGCACATGCGCACAGCAAAACTCAAGAATGGCTGTAACTAACCATCCCTCCTGATGCTTCCTGCCACTCCACCACCGCGAAACCATTTCAAAACCCTTACCACTCCCTTATGCACCTTCACGAGTCAGGATTATATATTCACAATTTCAAAACTACGGAGCATGCTCACAATCAGCCTGCATGGTCACATGTAAACACAAGGCAAGCTTAAGGCTGTTATTGTCAGACCCATACATATAACTCATGTACACTGTCTGCATATTTTGTCAATTTTAGTAATGTTAAATGTCCATGCTATTGTGAGCATTAGCCTAGACATGGAGAAGGGAAGAATAAAAGGAAAGATATGATGTCTCAAACCCCTTTCTTTCTGTGGTACAAGCCTGAATTTGAAAATAATTCACCCACTGCCATGTGTGGAAACAGGAGAGGGGGACAGAGACTGAGAATAGAACAGAGAGAGTGAGAAAGATGGAGAGCGAGAGAGGGATGAGGGATAACACACAAACTAAAATAGTACACACATTGTGTATATGTGTGTTTGTGTATGCACAGGATTGCATGCGTTTGTGTGGGAAGGGGTGTCAGTTCTGTTTTTTTTTTTTGCTTTCAGAATACCCCCTATCTCTATCTCCTTTCTTTCCATCCATCCTTTTTTCTTCCTTCATTATTATTATTCCTGCATGTCGTCATCCCACCCCCGCTTCTCTCCTTCCCCCGAGCAAGCGGGCACCGCTGGCAGAGCGCCAGATTACCCAATCAATCTCTTTCTACAGAGAGGGAGGGGGAGAGAGGGAGACAGAGAGATGGGAAGGGGGAGGGGGCAGCAGGAGAGAGAACTCATGAGTGGGGGAAGAACAGAGAGGGAGGGAGAAAGGGCAGGTGCAAGAGAGACAGAGGGGAGAAAGAGCAAGATATGTAGAGACGCAGTGGGAGGAACATTCATGAAAATGTTAGAGAAATGAAGAGAGATAAAGAAAGACGGAAGGAGAGAAAGAGGTCCTGTGAAGAACAAGAAGGAGTAACTGCTGTTAAAGGGAAAAAATATGGCAGACAGAGGCAGAGGAAGGAAGACAGAGGAAGGAACACGAGGCCCGAGAATCCAAAAAAATCTCACCGTTGTAAGAATCATCATCCAGAGTAAAAAAAAAAACAAAAGCTTTCCACACTCCTCCCACCTGTTCACAGATTCTGGACACTCATTTTGTGCATAGGGACACAGTAACAGAGCTATAATGAAACAGTGTCTTGTTAGTCTGCTTTTCTTATTATTGGCTTAACAGACAACCAACTGCCAATTTGTGAAAGGGGCAGCAGCTCCTGAACACATACACTCATTGGTGACCTTACCCCAACAGTCTTCAGCAGTAATAGTGTACTGGGTACAATGTGTACACTGCCACAAACAGGCAGTGATGTCACAATGGCGAGGACTGCAGCTGTGTGGGGTCATGACCTCTGGCCTATGCAAATTAACCATGTCTGATGCAGTAAGGGGGGGATGGGCCAATGGGGGCTGCCTCTTTGTCTGCTCATTTGTCGTTCCTTTCCCGTCTTCACATTTGTGTCCTAAGCTTATGAAAAGGAGATTCCATTTAGGACTCTACATTGGTGTATTCACACGAGTCTTTCAGATTGTTCTCTCTCTGTGATATGTTTTCGCACACACAATGGCAACAGAATTGTGCCACTGCAGAATTTTCAGCATGTCTATTCAGGAATCTGCTTTAGAATATTATTTTTAGGAAATGATTAAAAGTAAAAAGTAATTAATATGAGAAATAAAACAAGGAAGTACATGAGTACACTGAAGCCAGAATGAGTAAATACATTTTTTGATTATTTTGCAATCAATTTCTTTTAATTTGTAAATATGAGGATGAAAAAGTTGTCTTATCATCAGATGCAGAGCTGATGAATGCTTTTTTTAGAGTGAAAAATGTACAGCTGGTGGTTAGTGCTGATGGTAAATAAAAAAATAAATGTTGTTTGTGACAACAGAGACGGAGGGGAGGGAGAGAGGGGAGGGGAGGGAAAGTGCGTAGGCCCCACCATCCAGAGGTGCAGAGGACTCCAGTTTCCGGGAGTCTCGCCAGGGCTGCAATCCCACAAAATCCCAGGATTAGCCCTGAACCATTCCCCAGATCTGAGGATTAACACGTTATATTCCATTATCTCCCCAAAACTAGGGGTCCTGCAGTGTCTCAGTTCAACAACGGTAAGCGGAGAGGTGGGGTGGGGGGTGTTTGCAGACAAACTCACATTCCAACAGTTTCACCAGGCACATTCATAACAGCACCCCCTCACCAACCCCCACCCCACAGCCCAGCCTCCACCTGGAGAAAGATCACTTCACGCAGATATAACACTACCGTCTGATACCGTTAACTGGAAGGGTCAGGGTGTGCTCGAGCACCTGCTGGAGACCAGGGGGACAAGCCCAACTTTCACGCTGTACTTAGAGGAGCTGCTATACCATCTCACAGGACTCCTGTTTTCTTCTGCTGGGTCGCTAAAGCAGCAGTGGAACAGGCCCTGTTATCAGAAGAAGGAGGAAACTGCCACTTGATCAGCCAGTGGGTCCAGAGGGAACCTGGGGCTGGAGCTAATCAGAGAAAGACGGGTCCGGACCAGCCCGTGGGAATCCCTCAGACTCGAGCTCCACTGCTGTGCGTCACTGCAATCCTGATCTGAGAACCTTCACACAACACCAGTCCTCCCTGTTCACAACCCAAAACAAGCCTCAATACACTTACTGCCTCCCTGCTACTCCTTGTGGGAAAGAAACTGAGAAAACCAACACATCAGAAAAGTACTGAAATGACACTGTCCGCTGACAGTGCCTGTGTATGTTGTCCCTGGTGGTCAAAAATTCCAGATTACCCAGAAAGAGCACAAGCACACAAGCCAAAAGCAAGAAACCCACACATAGCCTTCAACACTCCAGTATCTCACTGCCACTGACAAACCACTCTTTGATTCTGCTCCAGACCCCCAACTGCTTCTTCACATAAAACTCATGTGCATGTCCCACATCAGCATCTGGGGCTGAAGTGACCACTCCACAGCATATTAACTAGACATGATTTCAGCCCTGCATGCACATCAATCCAGTCCCCCCTTGACCTGGGGCTGCCGGATACACTATGACCCTTTGAACTTCATCGAGGTTAAAGGTCAAGGGAAGCAGGTCATTAATCCTTGGACTAGAACTTAAAGGGGGCGGATAACTGAACCCCCATCGTCCATCCATCCAACCCCCCACAACTTGGAAAGGGCCACAGATGAAAAGCGGACCTTTTTATGGAGCAGTGGGAGAGATCCCATCCTAGGGACCCCAGTGGCTTCTGTGCTGAGCTATAGGACCTTAAGAAAGAAAACCATGCAATGCAATCTTTCACAAAAAAAGCAAAAACATATTCGGGACATTTTGACATTTGGGTTTTTGAAAAGGTGAGGCCTTCACACATCCAAATATATTTTCTTGCAGGTGCATAAAAGTGAAAATGTCATGCAGTGAAAGAGAAAACTCCCTCACACCGCATTAACTTGCAGAAAGTGTCACGTTAAAAAACAAATACAATCACACCTCACTACAGTCAAAGTTGTCTCTTACACTGCCCTCACCTCCTGTCACCATGCTACTTTTCCCCTTCTGAACAAAAGCTCAGCTAAAGGCTGAGAATAATGGGAGAATGAGACTTTATTATATCAAAAAGTGATGGAATTACGACCTCATTATCATCATTGAACTTTTCTGTGGGGATCACATTTTTTTCCTGATTGTCTCAAACAAGTTTGTGATTGACGGCTTGTTGTAGCTCCACACATTACAGGGTTCAAGACACCTAAATTGCCAATCACTAGTGTTTCTGGCATAAAAACTCATTCAACTCTCCAACATAACCAATGGGTACATTCCAGAATATCTTTGCCTGATTGTGGTAGTTCAGGAATATACAAATTCCTGCAAGGAAACCTTGGTTCAGAAGACACTGTGCACACATCACCATTGTGAGAAAACAGCACGGACAGGTTAAGGACACTTACTTGGGAGGGGGAAAATTAATGAAACAGTCAGGTCAAATGCCAGATATCTCAGGGGATATGGAATCATTATACTTTAACAAACATTGGCAGGAATACAACAGCATTGAACAGATAAAAGAAAAAACTTCATCTGAATCAACTTCCTCATCAATTAATACTGAATTTAAAAAAATGGAATCTTAATTTTGAAACTAACTACAGTGCATCTGTCAAGCAGCATGGAACGTGGCCATTGGCAGATTCAAACTTCAATGTCTGCATCCCAAAACAAAAACATGATCTATATTGGTTCACAGTAGCCTTGTTTAAACTGCCAAGAGTCAATGTATTTGCACTAAATTAAGCCTCTGATGGAAAGTGCTGAGACACTTCAATATATTATAAAATTGTTCATGGGTTTCTTACAACATTTTAAAACTGGTTCAATTAACTATCATACGGCATTCATTGGATTGCAACAGAAGTGTGCAAATTTAATATTTTGTCATTGCAGAAAGACAAACTGACTATATTTTGCAGCCTCACTTAGGACCTGTGTTTATGAAGTGTCTCAGAGAAGGAGTGCTGATCCATCCTATTCTAATCCGACTCTTAAGTTACTTCATGAAGACCCAGAAATGGATGCAACTGAAGGCTTTTCACACAGCCACCTCTATGACATCAACAGCAGTGGACACCCTGTATTTTCTACACAAGGGGTCAGGCAGTGACCCCTGCCTATTCCCATCACCCCATTGACCCTATGCTACCCCCAATCCCCCCCACCACCATTCCTCCTCATCCAGATGCTTTAATAAGCCTAGCCTTAATGGAGGGCCATGAGGAACGCTAATGAAAAAGCCATGCTGCCCCTCTGACATTTAACCCTTGGACAGGCAGTTTAGGTACAGCCTGGGGGAGGGAGGCATGAGGGGGTCAGAGGTCACAGCAAGGAAGTGATCATGTCAACCAGTGGCGCTCTGTCTGGTGTCGGATACGTTTGGTGCTGGACAGAACCGGTTTGGACACCCTGACCCAACACCATGCCAAGGACCCACTTAGACCCAGAAATACCAACAAAAGCCATAACTTGTACACTGTGTAAAGGAAGCAACACCTCCATCCTATTTTTTATTTCTACTATTTGTACGGGCAAGCAGAGCTCTTTCAGACAGAGGACAGAACATTATGAAGTTGTGAATATAGCATCCCATTGCATTGAAAACCAAACAAAAAAAAAAAAAAAAAAAACATTTTCATACAACAATAAAATCAATAGAGGAGAGTGCAGCCAATAGAGCACCACACAAAGCAAAATCAGAATTCAGAATTTAACTAGACTGGTTTTGTGGAACAGCTCTCCATGACCACATTAGTGACATAAGCAATCAGTGAAAAGGGCTGTCACTTACATAATCATGGAAAGCCTTGGCCTCACTGGAATGTTCACAGGTCTCCCGTCTGTCTGGTGCAGCACAATAGAGATCCCAGAATACACTGCAACAGGAAGAGAGGAACAGTTAGGCACAGCATGGCCATTAAAATATAAATATCACAAGCTAAACAACATTACTTTCTGGGTCTGCTTTCTGATGTTGCTCAGTGCTGACTTTATCAAGTAAAGCAACAGATTACAATGTTAATTCACCCTAACACACACCACATCATACACTGTCCAGTACCAGGAACAGGACTGCTACACTAACAGATACAATGTCAGATCTGCATGCACAAAACTGACCTGACACTCCATAACGTCCTTAGTTCTTAAAGCTATGCTCATGGGCCTGTGGTGTTAAAAGTTCAGTGGTGCTACAATTGTAGCTAAAGCACAACCCAGAGTTTGCAGGTTTGATATCCAGAAGGGGCATGGTTATTGTAAACTCTGTGATAACGACAAACCTACTTATGACATATACAGCTGTGTACATGGACAGGGAAAGGACATCCTTTTCAACCTGGATAGGGAGATCTAGACCAGTAAGAAAAGTAATAGCATTGCTTTATTTATTCATCATTATCATCATTATTGTTAATGATTATTAACACTGTTACTGTTATTGTTGCTGTTATGACAATTTAGAGTTCAAGGACAACTTTCCATTCCTGCTACTGTTCCACTTGGCAAGACCTGCAGCCCAGTGATCAAAGTGAGAAATTTGTTCAATTAAGGCAAATCTAGTCCTCAAGGGCTGTAGGGGGCAAAAGGTTCATTCCATGGTCTCTTAATCACTTCATTGAAATCAAGTATCTGTTTAACTGGCTCAAATGAAATTGTTCCCATTCTTTAGATATTGATTTAATGGATAGCCCATAAAAGCCTCTGACTGTGGCCTGACAGAACTGGGTTGAGCCTTCAATCAGTCACATTTTGAACATTATTAGTTTGTTTCTTTGCTGATGGCACCAAGAGGGACTCTGAAGTTCTAGAACAGGGACAAACGCCTACCCTTGAGTTAAACGACAAAAAGGAATGGAATCAGTACTGATAAGCAATAAGGCTGCATTAAGTAAACACCTAACTTGTTTGAACCAAAAGTTTTTTTTTTTTTTTTTTTTCAGTGCACCGAAATGTTGGTCCAGATAACTGAGTTTCTCATTCTTCAATCACCCTCATTGTGGTTTGTTATATATTATATTTCTCACTCTGATATAGAACAACTCTGACAAACTTATGTTTGCTTTTCTAATAAACCAATTGGCGACTTTTCAACATTGATCAAACTCTTGTAAATGATCAACTGCCTAAGCCATCCACAGACACTCTCCAAAAGTTCTGAAAGCCTGGGCCACAGACATTACCAATGACATCACAGATATACTCAGAAATTAAGACGGAGAGTCTGGAGTTGAAATTAGAGTAAGGTCTGACACTATTGTGAGAGCAGTAGGGGAACACAGATGAGGGCAAATCAAGGGTTCAGGGACAGTAGAAGAACAATATAAATGGCAGAATGAGAAGAAGATGAGGAGATAGGTACATACAGTGGCTGAGCTAAAGAAGAAAACCAGCAGAAAGAGCAAGGAGGAGAAATGGCAGGGCTTGACAACCAGAGAGGGAGATGGAAATAAGAGCAGTAAGTCTGCTAGGCACGCCATCCAAGATGCTGCATAATAAAGCCAGGCTGCATTTGCATTATCATATCTATCAGCTTCTGCTAAAGAGATTGCAGCTTTGTCGCGGCTCGCACCGGAGGGAGACAGCGGGACCATCTAAAATCCAATCAGCTCACTGGAAAATGAAATGAGATGCCAAGTTGCAGTTTGTTACTGAAAAGCAACAACCAAGGCACAGATGTGGGTAGGGTGGAGTATAATATTTTACCCCAATGTCCATTTTTCCTCAACCAACAGGGTACAGCGGTGGAACTGCTTTAGCTGGTCTATTGTTTTCCAGCCCTAAAGTGTTTCATTGGCTGGTTACACAGTCACCATACCTTGTTTCCACGGCTTACGTTATGTCCTGATTGAAAAAAGAAAAAACAAAAAAAAAAAAAACTTAAAATCCACCAATGGCGTTTGCTAGTCCTGTCCAAGACACTACCAATGATACCAAGAGAGAATGCATGATGGGAAGCCTTGGAAGAACAAAGCCACCTATGAGTGACCCATGTCCACTTACACCTGGCTGACTCCAGATCATATTGGATCATCGACAACTGCTTAATTAGAGTGCTAATTATTTACTGTTTATAATAATAAAAAAGGAGTCAACACTAATTTAACACCACCCTGATATTTACCACTAGACATTTTAAAAAAACTCACACTCCACTCAAGAGTTCTCTGCACTGTTTTCTCCTGTTTCTCTGCCTTTACCCTTTTAAGGGGGGTACTAAGAAGTTCACACCCTCACAGATGCATAGACTGTACTAAGTACAGTTTCCTTAACTTGCAAATAGTTACTGTACAGTGAAAATCCTCTTCAACAGCCACCAGATCACATTCAAATGTCACTCAAACTGTTTTGTTGTGGAGTCCAGTTTGAAAAAACATTTTCATGTTTCAATGTTTTCCATGTTTCAATTAATGGAACACTTTTTTGATCTTAAATACTACATTATTTGACATATGGCGATGTGGTGGTTTAAAGTATGCATTTCAATAAAGTTAAATCTCTGAAGCGCAAATTTCAGTTTCAGGGGGAAGGATATCAGTTGAATTTTAATTTGGTTGCCTAATTTTGTGCACTGACTATAGTACATGTAATTTTCAAGAAGCAGAGAGAGCTACATAACATACATTCACTAACGTTCAGTTATTTTGTATGGTCAAAACTGTCATAACTTGATGATTTTTCTAACTACTTTTACATAACAATAACATTTCTTACCGTATTTTATTGCATATCCTTGAAAGCAATAGTATTCCATATCTGTGGTCTGGGCATGGCTCAGTTAATCCTTAATTTTCATTTCCCAGGTGAAAAGGAACAACTCTGCAAACCTGCACATCTTGTGAAATTGTGTTGTAACAACAGCAAGTTAGCAAGATGACGCTGTATTTTTGTTTATCTATAACGTCTGAGGTTAATAGGTCCTCTGTCTATTCATTTTTATTGGTAATTAGGGAACAAGGCATTGCAAAATGTATACACTATGAAGAAAGTTTACCAAAATCCATATAACACGATGTAAAACAACAGCTGAAGTGCACCATATTTTCGCATCATGAAAAGAGTTATACTTTTTCTTATTGTGGACAAATGCAAAGGCCACCATTAGCCAATAAAAGCTGGAACATTTCCAGGGTCAGCTTTAAGTTGAGAAGAAGACAATTAAACCCAAACCTACAATTTGAAAGATAGCAAGCTGACATGACAAAGTCCAAGTAAACCATACCTGAGCAAGGCAAATGAAACAAAGCTGAATTCAGCTGAGCTCAACAGGATCTCTTTACATGTGGAGGGCAATTGTATGTGTGTGTACTACATCTAAGCATGATGAGAGACAATCAAGAGGCAAAGGCAGTGGCAGAGTTTGTTAGGAGGCTAAGGGCGTGTGTGTGTGTGTGTGTGTGTGTATATATACACACACAATACACCACAATGTAGAACATACACATGCAATACACCAACATACAAACACACATGCACACACAATATATTACTATGTGTATCTTGCACACACACACACAAAAACATACACCAGCACATCATATCTATGTCCATAAAAATTCTCACAATATGTCACACATGTAAGCACCAAACAAAGTCACATGCTCCACAATGTACATACATGAAATCTTACCACAAAATAAAGACATCTGTTTTGTGGAGTATCAATTCATTGTGAATTAAAAAATATTGATAAGTGTTGCATTTTTCTTCAAAACAAAAAAGGCCAAGGTAGTAAATTTAGCATTGCAACACTACAGGCAATGTGAACATAGCCAGATGTGGAGTGGCAAGAGCTAGCTCTCTCACAGGCTGACTGCTCTGCTAGTGGAGGGAGGGAGAGGCAGAGGGGCTCTGCTGGGGGAAAACTATGCTCACCATGTTTGCCGTTCATAACAAATCAGCTTGAGCTCTTAATAGAACAAAATGCTGCAATCAAAGAATAAAAGAAGAGAAGCAAAACAGTGTGGTGATTTATCACCCCACTGAAATTTCTGTAAGCGTCCTATTCTCCAGATATTAATGCCGAATTGTAAGACATGAAGAATACGCCACTTGCAATCTCTTAAACAGCACAAAGCAAATCAGCTATTTTATAATTTCATACGAACATTCCCTTTAGGCTGAACTAATAAATTCAACATCTGACAAGGAGCACAGAAGAAAATAAAGGAAATTGAAGTTGTATGCATATTGCTAGAAGACGAAAGAGGGGGGGAGGGGATGTATTATGTATTTTCTTTTATTTGGATCATACTTATTTATATATTTAGATGTAAGTAGTGCTCTGTCCCACTTATAATCATTCAAATATTTCCATGGCAGGGACAGGATCTCCATGTGAAAAAAAAAATATTTCAGGGATTTACAACACCTAAATAGTATCAAAGTACAATCTGTCTTCCTCCCAAAACAGCCGTACTTACATTTATGCCCACTAACAATGCAAAGTCCAGTCATTTAAAAAAATGTTGTTCTGTGTGTAGTGGAGCGAAAGACATAGCCAAATTAAAACATGATAAATCACTAACATTTTCACAACATTTACTATATTTCCACACATCAAAAATGTTTTGTTTAGAAATTCAAAAGGTTTATCATACAAATAAAAAAACATGACTCAGACATGCATCATATCAGGGTGATGCTTGATGACAAAAAATGATCAATGCAATCTAGTGACTATGCAATACAACAGAGGCTGCTACTGTATGTAACATATGGAACATATCCAGCATTAGGTTTAGCCACAGAGTGAACCTTGACTGTGGAAAAGACTACAACTAGACATGTAAAGAGCATTGGTGGTGGTGGTTTTGGGAACATTCGTAACGTTTACCGAACTATTATTGTTTAACCATCTGAATGATACTTTTTATTTCTCACACACACACACACACACACACACACACACACACACACACACACACACACACACACACACACACACACACACACACACACACACACACACACACACACACACACACACGAAAGCCACAAACACACCAGTACAAGTTGGCTCAAGTTTGCTAGCCTGTCCTATACCGACTTTTACTAACAAATGACACATTTTGAGCAGAGCAGGCAGGGATAATGCCAAATTCCGGCTTTTCTTTGTAGTGTTTTTTTCCTTACAGAGGGAATTTCAGCTGGAAGTAATTTTAAAGTGGTTCTGTGTGTACATAATGTAATGGTGAGTTTTGGGCTTAATATGTGTAGACATTTAGTCAAGACTTGGTCAAACAATTTCTTTATGCAGCAAATTAAAAAGGCTAATGACACCATCAACACCTGCAACTGCCCTGTTCCTCTTCTCTCAACCCTTCTGCCCTTGATGACCGCTCTTCGTGTTCACGGACGAGTAACCACCCAACCCCCCACCCAAAACCCTGGACCCCAGCCCCCTGGCTCAGCCATTCCATTCAGCCTCCTCCCAACAGGAAACAGCCAGAGACAGAAGAGGAGAAGGAAAAAAAACTAAGGGGAGGGAAGGGGGAGATCTGGCTGTTTAACACAAAGAGAGACTGGAATGCAAGGAGTTAATCCGTATGGGGGTCTCTTTCGCAAACAAAGGACGGGACTACAGACAAAGGTTGGGGGTGGGAGGGGGGTGGGCTTTCCCTTACCATCTGGACCTTTTGTTTTGGGGGTGGGGTGGGGGGGTGAGCTTGGGGGAGGGAGGTGGGGGGGGGGGATCCTGCCCCCTTTGAGACTCTTATCCACGTGCTGCCCCCCAGACAGACACTGCTGGGTTACACAGGACCCCCCTCACCACCCAAACACCCCTCCCAACCTCCCCAAAATGCATGGCTAACTTTGCTCCAAGAAAGCATGCTATACAAAAAAAAATAAGAATGAAAAACAAAAAAATTTCATTTTGGTTACCTGTTGCCAATCAATGAACACGAGCTGAAAATACTGTTGGGGGGGTAACCACTACAACATGCACAACCATTTACTGTACATTCGATACGTGTGGACACAGTGGAAGTGCAGCTTGTGCAGCTTGACTTTGAAATCCTACTATGCTGAGCACTTAAAGTTGAGCGGGTTCGGGAGAGGAAGAGGAGCTGTGTTCGGCCCCCTTTTTCACTGCACACAAAGCCCTGCCTGTGAGAGCAAGCTTTGCCTGCTGCAGAGGGACCCAGGCATGGGCGTTTCCTTCACATCAAGTTACAGTGAAGAAGCAAAAAAAACAGTCAGGCTGTCAGTTTGGCCTCTCTTTCCAATGAGACGGCAAATATGCAGGATTTCACTGAAGCTACACTTCCATCGTTCGTAGGTCTGAGGGGTTTCAGCGTACTAAAAGAAACAGGCCCACAGCACCTCTGCATATAATACATTTCAATAATGTAAAATTCCTAAATTCCCAATTTATTTTTGGTGACAATATTTTTTCAAAAATGCATTGTGTCATTATATGTATTGTGCTTATGAATTTGCCTATGGCTGACACCACCAAAACCAAGAAAATATTAGTAACAAAAAAATGAACAGCCAGGCCAGGATACATGGGAATCAGGCTTTGGAGCAGAGAGATTTCATGGCTTTGCGAAAATGAGGAAGCAGGACGTACCACCACCAGGAGTGCAGGAATCCCGGGGGCTCCCCCAGAGTGATGTTCTTCTCCCATCGGATCTGAGAGAGAGGGAGAGAAAGGAGAACAGTCAGAGCTGCAGAACTTCACCACCACCCACACATCCGCACACACTACCAAGATTAGTCTCTATGGCTGTATGACTCTATGGCAGGTACGCATACCCTATCAAACACACACAGGCCATTAATCAGACTATACTGCTTCCTCTGGTACACAGGTGCACGCTCATGCACGCTACCACACGCTCACGCATGCTCACAGATCAGTTTCCATGGCTGCCTCAGGTATACACACACACTCAGATTGTGAATCTTTCTCTACTGTTGTCCACAGCTTGACAGGAAGTGAAGACCAAAGAGAAAATATGGAAACTGAAGCCAAAACAGTTCAGTCTGCACATAGAGGAGCAGCTCTCCAAACTGGATACACTTAATCTCTGGCCACAGATCCAACACTCATCCCATACTCATCTTTACAGCAGTCTCTCAATGCCCTTCAGTCTCACAACATTGATTTATATTAAAAAAGTGGATTAAAAAAAAAAAAGAAAAAAAAAAAAAGAAAGTTTTAATAGAACTTGCCAGTATTCCAGTCCACCTGATACAGTACATGTATTATGTTTCAGTGGATCTGTTGTAGTATAAATGGACACGCTCATTTAACAGAGCCACAGTCCAGGTGAATGGGAGGGAGCTGGCTCCCTGGGGAAGAGCTGTGGAAAGCCGTGGAATGGGACTTTAAGGTGTTAATTGAGGAGCAGAGCCAGGGGAGGCCCAGGATGACAGCTGTCTCATTAGGGGTGCAGCACAGGTGTGTTTTTCCTGCAGTGTGTACCTGTGGGGACCCAAAACCATGCAAAAACCTGAAGTGATGGGAAGAGGTGGTGGTGTTGGGGGCGGGCCGGGGGGGGTTGGAGGGATGGGACTTGGAGTCGATGTGTGCTGCTACTATGGCTGATGCTGAGTAATTGAATAGTAGCACATAGCCTGCTGGCAGAAGATGGCAGGAGAGCACTGCCAGGCTACACATGCAATACCAAGGGGGCTCTTTACATCTGCTAACAAACAAGTCAAAACACCAAACACCCTTGCTGTTGCGGTTACGAGCATTACACCAGAGTGCGAGGGTCTCCCTAAGTCAGGGGTAGGTGAGAAGGGCCATATCAATTTCAGGATTTCATTCCAACTTCCTCTTTTAATAATTTAATGAGTCAGATAATTTGTGTAACTAACATTTTATTGATTATCGAGTAATGGGAGCGACAGCTGAAAACCAATGTATCTTTACATGGAATGTTTTACTGTGGTCTAATTCTATATTTGTCCCACAGTTGGTGCACACACTTAATTAGGTAATGGAGCCAGGGTAATTGGTGGAAACAGGAAACTATATGTACACACCAGCCCTCCAGAACTGGATCTGCCAACTCCTGGCCAAAGGCGCCAATGCATATCTCAGGGCAGACAATCTCTAGTCTTGGAAGGCAGCAGTGTCTGCTGGTTTTGGTACATTTTATAACTGAAGTGATTAAGTCATTGATTGGCTTCAGAATCCACAAACCTTGTTTCCAAGGCCTAAATTGGCTGCTGATTGAAAGGAAACCACAAAAACCTGTAGGCACAGGAGCCCTCCAGAACTGTAGTTTGACACTCCTACATTATGAGTAAAATTTTTACATGTGGAAGATGGTGATTAACAATATATGTTTGCTTGTTGTCACAGTTTTTAAAAAGTCTGAGTGCTATGCTGCTCAATTTGCCAGAATTTGTTATCCTGCCAAACCAATCCACTGCACAGAATCATGGAACTGAACCAAAGCTGGCCCATACGTGAGGGCAGTGTTGCTCATTTTCAGGACCTGCTGAAAGTGTCACAGCTTATCTTGTATTTAGGATTCAGAGAGACAGAACAACTGTTGGTGAAAGTGATTATTTAATTGATGATAATGCCCAGGTCCCAGCAGCATTACACAGCTGAGGTCCTTACTATCAGTTTAGTTTGGTCAATTTTTGTTTTTAATCATTTACAACTGTATTCTTTTTAAGCGGAGTGTAGCATATGAATTATGACATTTAACAGTTCTTCCCTGACATGGAAAACTAAAGCTCAAGTTAAAAAAAAAAAAAAAAAAAAAAGTTTCTGAAACAACATCACAATCAACAAAACATATTTTGTGAATAATACTATTTGGTATTACTGTGCCTCCATAGTGTATTAAGAAAATACCAAGTTCATTCTGAGATGTCTGCCATGAGAGGTACGCTCCATTTCTCACCAAATCCAAAGAAGCCAAAGAAAATATTTCGCTATAAAAGTAGCTCTAACTTGTGTGGCTTGGGAAAAAAGCTGTTTAATGGCACACAATTTATTCAAGGCATTGAGGGCTATGGTTTCATTTTCTTAACAGTTTCCTATACCTGAAACAGCCAGTGAGGATGGGAGACTTGTAATGTACTGTTTCACCACCCGGACCCAGTAACTCTGAGCCAGGCACAGAGCAAGCACATACAGAACCACATATGTTAATTCATCTTCATGAAAATGGGTGGCAAGAGAACAAAACTGATCCATGTCATCCAGCTGAACAGAGGCAGAATTACAGGAACCTGAGCTAGGACTATTACACCATTAAAAATAATTGTGTGATGGATAGTTAGGTCAGAAAAATGTATTTGAAACAAATAATGGAAAACCCCTGAGATTCTTTCATTGCAGTTGAAAAATAATTATATGAGCAGGTCTCAAGGTTAAGAACATATTATTAACCAATTTCACCTATTCACCCTTCCAGCAAGCAGAGATTAAATCTGACTTCTCACATGTGGCAGTGTTTATGAGCGTTTATAAAGCCAGCTAACCAGCTAAAGCATCAGCACCACCACTGAGGTACTGGCTAACTTGACCATGTGGCATGGTAGTCCCAGGTCTGGGGGTACAGAATTTGTCTGTGTGATCTGCACAAGAATAAGGGAGACTCATCAATCAGGCTTGTAACTATGTCAATGACTGCTTCTCTCACTCTGATGCAGTACAACTGACCAACTTCCACTCATGTGCCTTGCTTATAAACCAATGGCCAGCGGTTACTACTTGCAACCAATCAAGAGTCTCGTGGACAGGATTTAGGAAATGTTAAACTGCCTGGACCAACCAAATCCACCCTCAGAAATCTGCAGGTACTAATTAAACTGCAGGTAGCGTAAGCGAGAAACATTAATGGAGATGGGCTGATCACCACCAGAGACAGACCACCTTGGGGCTAAGAATAACCTTAAATGTACTGTTAATTACTTTGGTTCTAGGGAACCAAAGGGTATGACAGCACATAACAGATCATTTAAAAGAGGTTGATTACAAAGTTAACTCACATTACTTTGTTCCTTGGGGTCAACATTTGTTTTGAAAATGAAGCTAGAAACATAATACCAGCAGACCCTGAAACCCTCCAGGACCAATGCTGGTCACCTCTTTCATAACGTGCAACAGAAAATCACATGTTCAGGACAGAGGGATACAGTGAATTATGGCTACAAAAATTACTACAGTTAAGGTTTAGGGCAGGTAACAAATTCATTGAGCACAGGGCAAAAATTATCTAAAGGCTGACAGGCCAGAACAGAGTCCAGTCCTTTGTATTTTCCAGACTCACCATATTTTTTCTTATAATCATAACTTTAATGAACCACTTTTCATTTGATCAATATAATCCACTAATCATGATTAGAATTTGAATCATTTGTATTTAATTTCTGCTTCATAAACTGGGTTCTCCAGCTATTCTTTGCACCCCTTACAGCATTGTGCCTAGAAAACTATATAAAAGCAATGAAACTAGGCATGCCTTCCAATTTATACTTTTCATTTTACAATCATTATAATTTCAAACATTTAAGGTGAGCAAACTTTCTTCTTTCTGTGGGTTTCTTTTTTTAGTAGTAATCACCTTATAGTGATAAAGAAAAAAAAATAACTGCAGGCCAGGTAAAAGAGTTATTTTTATGAAACAAGACAGTTCTTTCACATGCTTGGAAAATAGAAACTGAATTAAAAAAAAAAAAAAAAAACCTTTCTGATTCTTTGATAATTGTGTTTGTTAACCAATAGAACTATGAAATTCCAAAACAGCTTTCAAAACATTTGAATAAGAAATTTTATTTTCTTAAATACACAAAGGAATGTTCAAGTCTCATAAAAAATGAATGGCTTCCAGTGCATACTTTGGTTTCCATATCCGTGATATTCTGTTGTCATAATCTGCCACAAGTAAACTACGATCATAACAGGATTTTTCCCCACATGTATGATTATCTTAAACATTTCTGCTTAGTCAAAGCTACCTTGTAAGCTAATGTCTTTGACAAGCAAACTACCAACACAACATAATAAAAGGTCATTCTCAGTTGTCAAAAAAATCAAAACATGAACACAAAGCTATGCTATTCCCAGCAAACTTACCAGAAACTAAAGACCAGAGGGGATAGATACCATTAAGTGTTACATGTACAGAGCTGGCATGTACAACATCTTACATTCTGTATATGTATAAGGCCACCGAGAGTGTGAAGTTGAACTATACAAAGTTGAGAGGTATAGTGACTAGGCCTGTATTAGTGTGATATGTGCAGTACTAAGGAGTATTGAAAATTATCATTCAGTGCAATTTGTGCAGGACTAAATGGTACTGTAAATTACTTACAATACAGTGGTGTCAGACTCCAGTCATGGAAGACTGCATTACCAGCGAGACAATACCATTTACTATTTTACCATTTCATACATTTCAGTGTCTAATTGGCATTGGCTAAAGACCTAATATACCTTTTTAAGGCCTGAATTGGCTTCCAGTCGGGGGAAACAAAACATAAAAATCTGCTGTCTTGGGCACGACTTTGTCACCCTTGTTTGAAAATACGGGGGTATACCCAAGTGTAATATGTAGTACCAATGCGGATCCAGCACAAATTTCAGGCCTTAATCATTTTTTCGGATTAGAAAAGGAGAACTACAGTCCTGAAAGGGATAATTTGACATTCTGACTTCTTTCGTCTACTTTCCAAGATCAGACCTACCCAGCATTCCGGTTTTATTTGTTTGCATGAATTATGAAGATATCTGGCATTAAGACAATTGATACAAGTCTTTGGAAAGTTTCAGGAGCTCTACTTCACTGTACAGGGAGTCCTCGACTTACGAACGAGTTCCGTTCCTACGACTTGTCGTAACCCGATTTTCGACGTAAGCTGGAATTTATACCTAAATTATACCTAAGTTAACATGTTAAGTCACTCACTCTGTACACACAACACATGAAGGACATATAAAATACAGTAATTAAATGAAACAGTAATAAAAAATAAAAAAAAAAGAGAGAACAATTTTTTTATTTCTGTGTTCGTACATACGAACCAAACCGCGTAGGTCGAAACTAGGTTTTTTAAATAATTTATGGAAGTGCGTCGTAACCACGAAACGTCGTAACTCGAGACCGTCGTAACCCGAGGACTCCCTGTATTAAGATGTGTTTTTCTTTGTATCTTTGCACTTTCTTATTTCTGACAAGTAAGGCAATCTATCTACTGGGTGCATTGATTTTAGTTGTGTATAGCTTTTGACTGGGGCCAGGTAGAGTTCCGAGGACCTCCCACAAACTATCAGAGTGAGGTACGTGGCATTTGTTCTGCAGATATCTTCATGTGAGCCCAGACACTGAAACAATCGTGGTGGGTCGCTCTTGTCTTGGTACACACAAGAGTATCCCTTTAGCTGAAGCTGAAGTACTGAAAGTTTAAGAGACTCATCTGAATTTTGAGCCACACCTGGTATACACAAGATGAGGCGACCCATTCAGGTATGGTTTCCAAAATTAGGAGCTGAAGAAAGACCTCACATTCTCTGTGTCTGGGGTTACCCTGCCCTTAGGGAAATAATTCCTTAAGGAAAGCAGTGGACTTATTTCACAGCTTTTATGATGCATTGTACTCTTACCCACTTAGCTGAATCAAAGGTGTGCTTGAGAATTATTTAATATTTGAATACACACTGTCACTGAAAGAAATGTAGGCTGAATTTAAAAAATGAAGCTTGGTGAAATAGCTGCTCAGCCAAAACTGGAATACAAAAATAAATATTAAAATGATTGATGACATCATTCAGAAATTACACAACTGTACATGACCCAAAATTGACCTTGGCATAATGCAAATTCCATTCCAGTCCATACAATGGGAGCGCAATCTGATTCATCCGTTTATTTCAGGAAGTGAGTCTTTTGAGAAGTTGCTTACCTCCGACAGGAAGGTCTGTGCTGATTTCTGAGCTCCGACGTGCAGCAAGTACTCGTACACATATAAAGCTAGCCTGAAAGAGAGAGAGAAAAACAAGGCCGGAGTTAGAGCTGTTCTCCCCCACCTCTTCCCCAGGGATGCTCTCTCCCACCTTCTCTTCCCCAGAGATGCCAGGACATGAGTGAACAGTACCCCTGCCCCCCATACCCCAATGCTCCACTCCCACCCCCCACCTCACTCTGAAGAAAACGCTCCAGTGCCTTTCTTATTATAGACTGGTGTGTCAGGTGGGAGGGAGAAGGCGATGAAAGGTTAAAAAAAAAAAATAGAATAATCGTCACAACCCACCGCACATGAAAATAATGTAAAGGTAAATCTGTGGTGTATGTAAATCTGGAGTGCAGTAGTATGAGGGCCTGAAAGCCTAGCTGCAGTCTGCACTAGCTGCACCAGATAAGGCTGCAGCTACAGCTTCACATAATTCGCCAGTGGTGCCCTTCTTAAGAACCCACTGTGCCTTTTTTCCGCTCTTACGATCTGCTCTTTGAGCTTATTGAAGGGGAAAAGAGAAGAAATAAAGACAGTCAGGCATGGCCAGAGCTATCAATGTGATCACCCAGGCCATCTGAAGGAGCCACCATGTTTCTTGCATTTTTTTGTGTGTGTTTCTCGTGTTTAGTCTCCATTATATCTGTTATTCGGCCACTGCTTTGGCTGGCCCAATTACTCAGGCTCCTCTTCTCCCTCTGCAGCCTTGCTAGGCCCCTGCCTTCATTGCCAGGGAGGGAAAATATCCCCTGCTCGGCACATACCAAAATTACAAGGAGAAAAGATGGACAATTTGAGAGTACAGTATTTGACCTCAAACCCTCATGTGGTGAGTGTAATTGGGCAAACAGAGAGTGGGGTGAGGGGAATCCATAATGCTGGGCTCACCCTCAGCCCCTAAACTGAAGCCTGATACATTAGATATCACTATGTTTCTATCCAGTGGACATTTAACTCCCTCCTGAATAACAAATGACTCTCCTCACAGACAAGGGATAGTAAAATATGAATAAGACAGTGCTGTTGGCACCCTGTGCCCAGAAGACAGAGAGGAGCTTCGCCATCCATGGAGTTTACTGGTAACCAGCAGAAACACAGCACTTCTGATTAGTAGATTGTATTTGGCTATTTTTCATGGGGATACCCTGGGCCAAAAATATGAAGGCATGGAGAGGTTGGACATATTGGGAGGGGTTTCTAACTGGACCACAAAACACCAAATAAATGCAGCCCAGGACTGGATGACACATTACTGGATGTTGAAAGCACAATACAAGCTTAGACAGCGATACAAAGGCAAATTCCAAATTACATCACACACACACACAACATTGAAAAAAAATGTGTCTTTAGTCAACACATAACATTTCAATCTTCAATTTCAGTAGCTGCATTTCCTAGACAGTTTTCAGGAAATTTTTATCACACATCACAGCTGTCTAGTTATGTGTTACCCAGGCTTTGGCAGTATTTTCTTGCTGTTTTTCAGGCCAGTGAGGAAGAAAACTTCCTGTTACATCTGCATCCTGTTACATTAGGGGGCCTAAAAGAATAACCTGAGAGCATCCACCAATCACTGCTGGAAATGTTCTCCTGGACGAACATATTCCATAACTGAAGCAGCTGCTCTGATTTTATGTGCTTAAAGTGATGACAAAAACGTTTTATCCTTTTATACATTTCATGTCACAGCACAGGCAGCCAACTAATTACAGTGTCCTAACAAAGGCCCATTTCACACAGAACATGGAACATTGCTGTACTATCCTTTCAGGTACTGTAGTGGATTGTCTTGTTCACACTACGGATGACTATCCATAATACTTCCATTTGAATGTGCTCACACATGACTGTGATAGGAGAGGTGAGGGAAGGTGCACTATCGCTGATGACATTATTATTATATACACATTATTATTGAGAAACTTCTTTGATCAGATGCTGAGTTTGTCAGACTTTTACTATACAGATTAGGCTAATTATCTTGCTGTGCGACATATTTGACCTGCAAAGATGCAATGAGAAACAGTGTAAACAAGAGGTGTAAAAACACTACACACTGTAAAGCAGCGCTGTAAGGATCTGGCAATACCAACTATACATCTAAAAAGACAGATTTGTACGCACCAGGCTCTTGTTGCGTTACTAAATTTGTAGCACACTCATTTAATCCAACCAGATTCCTATTATGTATGCAGTGCAAAAGAACTGACCAGCTTTGAAAGACCTAAGACCTTCATTCAGATGACTCTGACATTCTTTGGGCAACATCTATTGATAAATATAGGGTGCGCAATACTCAAACAGGTTCTCATGCCATATAATTTGGTCGCCACCATCAGCATCCTCCCAACCACATCTTGTCAAACAGAAAAAACAATCTTTTCAGACTCCCAGCGCTTTCAGCATAAGCTGTGAGCATGTGAGATCATAGAGGAAACATCTAAAATTGCACATCATTGCTGGGAGTTGTATAATAATTTTGCATGATGAAACAGCAATTAAAAAGTCCTGTTGCATTGTTCCAACTAATATTCTTTAGAACCGCAAGGGATGCAAAGCAGTGAACATACTAAATATGTCCTTAAGAAAGTGAACGTTCAAGTTGCTGGGTCACAAATTTAAGTTCATCCCTGGGTCGCTTTGAAATATTACAGCAGTAGCAGACTCGTATCACCACACTTTAGAAAACCGGAGATAAGTATCTCTCCAAATCTCATGCACACAATCCCCTGAGCAGGGCTAGACATCTGTGACAACGTTCAAAACTTCTGCTTGCATTTTGAGAGCAAGACATTGCATCACTGTACTTATGGCTAAGCAGCATTTGTGTGTTTGTGTCCTTGTTTTTACATTGCTAATGCGTGGTGCTACAGATTATTGATATCACTATGTTCCCATGCCATCCACTGGACACACAAACAAGCATAGCCGGCAATAGAACAGGAGGTGGTAAAAAAAAAAATTAATGTAAGATACAGCAACATTATGTGCTTTTAACAACAAATCTATCTTAATTCTCTAAAACACTGGTATAATTACAAAAAGGGTAGCAAAGGAAAACAACAACAACAGTGCTATCAATAAATTCCTCAAAGTGGAACGTTTTCAAAGGGCCTTATTGTTCTTATGGGATATCTAAAGTCTTTCTGGGTGTTACATCAGAAAGGCACTAATTTCAGCATATGCTGCAAACAAATAAAGTTCTGTAACAAAGCTGCATATGTGGTCACGCTACTCTCCTTCATTCCCACCTCTACACTTGGTGTGCATCCGTATGCGTCCATATGTGTGCGTGTGTGTCTGTGTTGGTCTGTCCCTTTGTGGGTGTGTGGACATGAGGAAAACAGCCAAACCACAGATGTGGGGAATAGCAGGACTGACAAACACTGCAACCTAACAACTTAAATTCTCACCTCACCCCCTACATTGGTTTGAAAGAGTGAACATTCATGGTCCAGCTTACAGTTAAATTGCAACAGGAGAATGGCTAGACCTGGGACGATATTCCTAAAGCCTCTCAGAGTGCTGACCTATCCATTTTGTCTTTTAGCAAAGAATTTATAAGATTAGGATATGTACAGGTGAAAACTGACCTTAGATCAGCACTCCTACTCTCTGGCAGGCCCACATCTCAAGGCTTTTTGGTCTCCAGAGGACAGAACAGTAAAAATGGAAGCAGTGCTGACAATGTAGAGAGCCACTCAATGGAGGCTCTTATAAGAGCCAATACCTGTGTGAGGCTTATAATGTACAGCCACACACACAACCAGAGAGGAGATGATTGCCCCCAGTACAGGAAGAAGGAGGAAACAAAAACAAAAAAACAAAAAAAAAAAAACTCTCTTATACATCTAGGACAGGCAGAAGAATGACTGATCTGAGAATTGGAGACACTACTGAGGCTGATTTCTGCCTGGAAGTGGCTGGGGGAGAGTAGGCTTTGGCAGAAAAGAGGAAGAACAACAGCACTTAAAGCAGTGAGCATGAATACTCAGAATAATTAAAGGGGAGTGTTAAGTTTTCTTTATTAACAGGCTTTATGCTAGTTGGTAGTTCTCCCAGGGACAGTTTGAACAGTTCCTCTTTCAAACATTCAAACTGAACATTTTTCCACCACTCTCAGACCCAAAACATACTAATGGCAGCTTTCACAAGTTAAGTGATTTGTAGGCCGTTTACCAATGGCAAGGAGGGGTGGCAGTTAGTCTAAAATGTAAAAGGATAACACCCCTGGGCTGCCTGAAACCCCCGGCGGCTGGTGTCGGCTTATATAAACTGGTCCGAAGCTAAACTGGATGGAGCAGTGGATTCCCAGGAGGGGTGGTGATGAAAATTTCATCGGGAGGCGGATGTGATCTGAGGGGGCTGCTCGCCCAGGCGCTGGGTACCTGCTCCTGCCGCAATGCATTATTTAAAAACATTCATTCAATCCTGGCTTCAAGGGACACCTTTTGTCACGCTGTCAGAAGCGCTGAGCATAACTCCGCAGAGGCTGGGGCCTGCCAAATCCTGTCCTGGGCAGTCGTGTGTGTGTGTGTATGTGTGTGTGTGTTGGAAAAGTAAGAGAACCTGAGGAACAGTGAGTGAGTGGTCTCAGGTCTAGGCCGGATTTTGGACCTGGCGAGATCAAGGTGCTCTCACCTTAAAGTCTGGAAACAGCATTTTCTGCAGTGGGAAACCCCATGCCAGAGACACACCAGCATTGGTCAGCTTCTCAGAGGGCAGTTGGAGAATAAATTTTTTCTTTCCATACCCCCCAACTTGAATCGCCATCTCTATCCATACAGACCAAATTGACTTAGGCCAAACTTTACCAAGAAGTGAAAGTGTTTTAGAGAATGGTGCTTACACAATGCAGATGGGGCCCTTGACATGGAACACTGACAGGTGCAAGTAGGGCTGGTTTAGAACCACAAAAGTGAAATCCTGCACTGGTCAATGCATTACTCTATCCTGTTCACCATGTCATGGTAATGACTCCACAGGGGTCACTCTGCTCAATGACCACGTACGAGAAGAGATAAAGCTTAGTGCTTGCCTAAGCTTTTGAAGCATAAAAATGCCACAAAAACAGGTGACTCCTCCCTGTTATCCATCAACAGCAACACTCACAGTTTTCACAGCTAAAAATTTCCAGGTTGGATCCTTCCCCCTCACCCAGCACTGACTGTCACAGAGCTCAGCAGCTATGTCTTGACACTGCAATTCAGATTCTGTGGTCATGCTCCACAGACTATATCTACGACAGCTATTAAACAGCATAAGATCCACTGATGGGCTGTAAAGCATGTGTTTGTTGTGTAACGCATTTCAAACACACAAACATGAAAATATTATGATGATATGTGAAAGAGGAGATAAAGGTGAACGGAGGAAGAACAAATACTGCTACTTCTGCCACACATACAAAGGATATATCTAACTGTTCTCTTTTTGTTAAAAAAAAAAAAAAAAAAAAAAACCTGCAGAGGCATCTGAAGCTGTAGCTGAGGTCTCATTCACACACCACTGAAAATACAAGCTATGCTAACCAACAGCCAGCACTGTTAACCAGGTAATGCACTAATCAAAAACACTGTCAGTTTAGAACATAACGTTTTTTTAAAAAGTCATATTTCAGGATTCTACTCAAAGCAGTAAAATCCTGTACATTTGATGCTTAATCACCATATGCTCATATGAAATTTGTGGTCAGACTGCTCACTTCATCAAGACTAACACATGAATACAGAAAATACACCCACAGAATTTGGGTACGAAAGACTTAAAAACTACAATATGAAATAAAAAATAAAAAAAACACAGAGGAACTGGCTGCAGAAGAACAAAATGAAATAAAAGGGGGAAATAGTTTCTCAGGAGCCCTATTTGTGAGAAGCAGCAGTGCCGGCAGCTGGAGCTGGTGGCTTGTCAAGCCCACGACAAGAATCCCAGGAAGCTGATGGGCTCTTATCAGTGCTCGACTCCGCTTGCGGTCTGTCAGCCAGGCTCTCTCTCTTCTCTCCTCGCTCAAAGAGCAGCGTCTCAGCTCGCTCAGGGGATCGCCTTGGGTGGAGACACCCCTCCAACAGCCCCTCCCCTCTCATCCTCAACCTGCCACTTTTGCCAGTTTTTTGTTGTTGTTCACTCTCCCCACGTCTGATCTCACAGGAGCAGGGGTGCACAACTTGCAGTCCTGGAAGGCAAGAGTGCCTGTTGGTTTTTGGTGCGCTTCTGTACTTCAACAATTAACCAAAATCTCTGATTAGCAAAAGCATTAGCAAGAGAGGGAAATCCTGGTCCAAACGGGTCTGGTTTCTGTTCTATCCAAGTACTTGATTACATTTTCAGCATTTATTAAAGCCTCGACTTTGCCTACACCTGAATATTCAGAGAGCAGTTAAACACTCCCTCCAATTCAAGCACACCGTTACCTACATAACTAATAATAATAACTGATAAAACCAGAGACAACTGCTGCACTCCAGGAACAAGTTTTGCCTATGCTAAATAGTTAACACACCCAGAGCAGAAAACAGTTTGTGTGGCCAAAAATTGACTGTGGATTTAAAGCAAAAGCCACCATACACAATGGTCCCAGAAGTATCTTGATTCCTCAGTGGAGTCATCTGGATCCTTAATTCTCACCCTAGAGAGTCAGAGGATGTGTTGGTTTTTGTTGTTACTGACACATCTAAGTGATTAGCAGTTGATTATACAGTTAATTACTTTCACTAGATTTTCTGAAACTGAACTGGTTCCATAACTTAAGGTGAAACACCAGCAAACCTTATTACTCTCCAGGACCAGGACATGCAAGGATGCCAGTGCAAATTCTGTGATGTTTGGCATCAAATGCAATCTCAGTGTATGACACATGACCATTTTTTCCATCTGTCACCAATCCATACACGCAAACACGGAAAAGTGGCGGTACTTTGCAAATCTGTTCATAAAACAAGCAAATTGTACAGTCCCAAGGCTTGAAATTAAAGTTCGAAATAAAAGTGTAACTACTTCATTTTAGTAAAGTCTCCATTATAATTCTGGTGGTCATTGTAATTTGTCAAAGCCTCAAACAAACACAGTCCATAAAATTGTCAAAGTTTCAAGAATTCACAACAACAAGTTAAGCTGGTTCTACATACTCAGATGGTGCAGAAAAGTGAATAGCACGACAGCCTCCAAAATCAAGAGAGGGACAGGAACCACAGGGTGTAAGCATGAGATTATTTCAAACTGAGAGTGATTGTGGGAATGAATGTGGCCAGAGGAATGTTGCTCACCCTTCTCACTTCATTTATTTATTTCTTCCCCTTTTCTATGGCTTTCTCTTTCATGCTGCTGGCCTGTCTTTCACAGAATACCAGCTACAGGCAGCTGAAGAACATCTCCCTTTTTTGCCTGTCACAGTTTAGAGCCACACATTTTGAGTCCACAAATCAAGGAGCTCTACCCCCCCCCCCCACCCCCCCGCCCTCGATACACACACACACACACACACACATTATCCTGTGAGCACACCTGACATCCTGCCTCAGGCTCTGAGTCGCTGTTCTCTTTAAACATGAAAGTACTGGAGCCAAGTTTAGCTATCTAAAGCACAAGCTCTTAGCAAATTAACTTTTCTGTCTTTGAATTCAGCAACCAGGGCTAAGGTTAGGTTTGTCTGTCTGAAATTTCAGGGGGAAACAGGGGAACAGAAAGTAAAGGGGTTAGGGTATCTGGGTCAAGATTCAAGATATGTTTCAGGTAACATGTAAATGTAAATAAACAAGCTATATCCAGCATATTGGATACTGGGAACTAGGAAAAAATGAATAAACCTTTTAAAACTGGAGAAATACCATATATCAGCAAATATGAGAACACCAATAGGTTGGAAGGAGTACCATACTGACCCAGGAAATCTTTCATTTTTAACTTGCATTTAAATCATACCTCATTGGGATCAGTCACGATGGATACCATGAGATGATTCCTTAAAAATAAAAGTCTTGACCCCATCAAGCTGATTGATGAATTTTGCATCATACATAACTGTAATCTCTTTAAGAAAATTTGAGATGAGGCTTTGTTGTCACCAAGACAGTTTTCAGCTGAGGCAAATCCCACTATATGGTTTTTATTGTTCATGACAAGAACTACAAGTAAAGAGGTTTGTTCTGTAAGCAAAGCATGAACCCAGCAATCTGGCATTAGATTCCAAGTTGTGGCACTGCTGGTCATGCCGGAGGTCAGCACTTGACACTTGGCAACAATTGGCCCATCACTGCAAGAAAAACATGAGCCAGCTAAACTAGGTATGAGCCGGCTAGTTCTGCTGGTCTTGTCACTCTCTAGGGACCAAGTCTGGTCAGGAGAGGTGCATGCAGATGCATGAACCGAGAACATGTTGGCCATCCACCCAACTATATGAACAGTGATTGGTGGTGTGTCAGCAGTTTTTCGTAAAAAATAAATAAATAAATAATCAAAACAAAAAAGAAAACAAGTTCCTGGAGACCTGTTTTGTTGTCTGGAGAATTGTTGATTCACACATTTACTTGTCATCAGCAAAGTAATGTTTTTATTGCAAGTTGTCCATTACTTATTTTTTTACAGAGTATGTCCAGTGAGTGTACAACTATTAACAGAATGTTTAATTTTTGGTACATGTTGAAAAACAAAAGTTTTAGCAATGGAATGTCCAACCGAGATAGTGCTTTGATGTAGGTACCCTGAACTAATAATGTTATCATGTAATATCTGCCATGTGGAAAGAGTCCCACAGGGATTGGTGTTGGGACCTTCTCTCTTCCCTATTTATATTTATGACCTTGACATAAAGTTCATTCGCACAATGATAGAAATTTGCAGATGATGCAAATGGCCATTTAGAAAACATTTTAGAGTCTGCCAAGGTACCACTTGAGCAGACTACAGAAGGGGGCGGCATCTTAGCAAATGACACTCAGTACAACTGACTGTTGAGTGTTCAGAAGGGTCTATCTGGTTAAACAAATCCTGTATTAGGATCCCTTTTTAACCCATGTTCTATGGCTTTAAATGACTTTTCAAGCCTAGTCTTGACTCAAGATTAACAGGGGAATTTCTCACCTATGGTCTAATTTGCACATGATACCTTAAATCAGAAGTAGCAAGTGATCACTGATTTGTAAACAAAGCAAATACCTGGTAGTCATACCACATCAGAAACAGAAGCTACTAAGGCAGTTAGGAGTCAAAGTGAGATTAACATCAGACCCGAAACCAAGCTCATGTCATGCAGAACTGCTATGGATCGTTTTCTTGGTACCAGACATGGAAGCCATGGTTCGCAAATACAAAAAATAATAGAAATATCAGTCAAAATTCATAGATGGACTGAATTACATTGCCTGTTTAGCTTCTGAAGCAGGTCTATATGGTTGCACATCAAAAATGTCATCTGCTATCAAACCAAGCCTTACAATGAGCCTTTTGTTTTGAAAAGTAGTCTTAGTTAAGTAGAAAACAATTACACTCTTAACAGACTTTCAACAGAAGGAAAAGATCATTACCCATTCCGTCTGAAGGGACATGGCTACCAAAATAAGTTGAGCACTGAGCTTCCCAGCAGTGTCCATTTTTTGCCAATTGTAATTTCCAGTTTTTTTGTGTAGTTCTTCCCAACCCTACCTCATATCAACCTCCCTCACACAACCAGCTGTATTCCTGCAGCGCTGAAATGATGACACTCCACACCAGCCGGCCCTTCATGCTACAGCACTAATGCTTAAAAAAAAAAAAACACACACTCGCACTATTACAGGGGGTCGAACTCCTCATTTTGGAACGGCTTAGGGGTGGTATTGTAATGAGGCACATGCACTTGCTCACATGAACATGGTGTGACGCTCTGCCACCCTTTAAGCTGCATTCCTCTCCTAATGGAAGACAGCAGTCCTATCTCTTACAGGGCACAACAGGTACCTGTACCTGAGCTGCACATGCTCAGTACATGTCTGGCCAGTACTAGCTCTGACCAGGGTTGCACTTTATACAGATATTGGGATACTGTCATGACACCAAACGCTTACATTATCTGTACTATTTGGAGAATGGTAGTAATGTATTTAAGGACCCATTCAGTACAGTTGCGATGACATCAATGAGGAAAAAAAATGTGCATTCCGACATTCAAATTTATGTTTGTACTACTAGCCTGCTTTTGGAAATATACCTCCTCCGAACAAGTCATTTTCTATGTTCTGTGTTAATGCACAGTGGTGTATTGATACTGTTTGGATTAGCAGCATATTTTAAGGTGAGATATTGGTCTTGTGACAATCCTAGCTCTGACTGCACATGAATCTCCCTGGTCCAAACCTTCAGTCAGAGGTAGGAGAGTACACCAGAAAAGGTGACCAAGTCTGTTTTCTCTTGAAATCCAGATTTACACAAATAGAGAAGCATGTGCTTTGTTGCAACTATCATAAAATACTGTGCTTCTATCTCCCAACAGATAACAATTCACTCAGGGAATTATAAAAAGTGTTTTACCATTATATTAACATTTCGGTTACTTGATTTTTATAATGCACTATTAGATGCAGTAGACATGAAACATCAATGGCTCACAGCCTGTGCTGCCAGCTTCAAATTCAAAAATGGAAATACTAGATTTGCATTTACAATGCCAATGACATGTACATTGAGTATTTATGCACTTACAGTATTCCATGCTAACAAAAAGAAACAAATCATGGTGTGATTTAACCTGAATGAATATGCATTTCCTGTAAAGCCGCTGACAAGATGCCAGCTGACTCTTAAAAAGGCGGCTTACCTTTCATATTGGCTGTACAGGGTTCCAACAAACTTTGCAACAAAGCATTAGCCCACACAACGCAAAGACCATACACACAGCATTGTCGTACTCTTATTCCTGGAATCTGGCTGCCCAATTACCCAACAAAATCAAAAACATAAATTCCACTGGTGTAGTGCATTAACCACTGTGGTGAAATTTTTAATTATATTACTAACAACAGATCCAAATGTTTCCTTATTACATGAAACATAATTGCTACATTGGCACAAATGGCCAGACAAATAGCTTAATGGGAACAGACTAAGAAATGTAGAATAGGTAGGCAAATCCCTACCTGATGAGCAAGTGGTTTCTGACTAGATGCTAACCAAGTAGCTCCCTAGCTGTACACACTAGATACGACAAGCATACAAGCAATATACTTATGTAGTTTCGAAGACATAAGCTCCAGGGCAGTCTTTATATTATAAAGGGCCGTACCCAGTTAGTTTTTTTTTCGAAAGCTAAAATGATTGCATAGAGAGCATCAGTTTTAATATACACACCCAATAAATTAGGTATTTATCTTTTCTTAGTAACTGAGAGACAACTAACTTTGTTGACTTACAAAATTTTCCTTCATGACAAACTCAATTCATAAAATATTTGTGCATTAATACGCATGTTTTTTGCAACTACACATCAAGTCAGACTGCAACAGAAAACAATCTTAATGCCATGTAAAACATCTTTATGTCCTTACTTGACACCGTGATTCCACTAAAAATTTGTGAAATTGATTCCATTGAAATTTGTACTTTCAATGACTTTTCCATGATTCTGTAAAAAAAAAAAAAAAAAAAAAACTCCTAAAAGAACTTACGTTTTAGTGCAGTAGTCAGGACTACTTTAAGCTATAGAGCTACTACTGTGAGACATGTGTTTTGAGGTGTATTACTTTACATGACTAAGAAAGTACACACTTCATTCTCCGGTGACAGACTTTCTGTTGTGTGATTCACGTAAAAAACAGTGAGCTATCCAAATGTTACCACTATCAGCATGGTGTCATAGCACCACTTGCTTGTTAGTGATATCAAGTTAGCAAAAAAGATGGATTCTGCTCCCTGTAAAGTGTGTGTGTGTATATATATCTAAAAGGCTATTTCTATTCGTCACAGCATTGACAGATATCATACGTGTATGGCCATTAGAAAGATGGTACAATTTTTTTCTTGTTACTCAGATTTTTGGCTTTAACATCGATAACATGATACCACAACTCAAAAATTGAGACTGACAGATATCAAGATAAAATCATGCTCCTTGGAAATACAACAGCCATTACATTATTGAACTCAAACTAGGACATCCATACTCAAAAAAACACAAGAAGTCAATGCATGCTATGTGCATGCTCCATTTAGACAATAGTATTTGCTGCTAAAGATTTGTCACCCAATTGTGAGTAAAAAGTCTAGAGTTCAGATGCCTCTAACTCACTCCTCACATTCGCCCTGGTAATGTACAGTGCAAGTGGATGTGCCATTCCAGCACTGATGGTATGTGAAGGCACTCAAAGACATTGGTAGTTAAAACTCTGGACCAACTAACACCTGCATTAGTTAAAATTTACAGGGCTGAATTGTGGTTATTTTTCTTGTGAGATTATTTTTTCTCTGACACACTAACACTTTGGTCGACACTATTCCAATGAAGAAAATATTTGAAAATTGATCACAGACTCTTGGTAATTTATTCATTTTTGATAATTATACAAAACAAATGATTCCAGTAGAGAAATGCAACAGCTAGTCTTTTTGCTTTGGATGAACCAGATATTTCACACATAAATGTAACTAAAAGGAAATGAAAAAAAAAATGTTAATCTCCAAACCACTGAACATCGTTTTATCATGCAAAGAAAAGTCTGTGACTCTGTATGCGCTTTTGAAAAGGTCACAATGGATATGCTAGTCAGCTTCGGATAGAATAATTGCCACATTAGATAGTTAATGCAATAACACTACTACAGTGCCTCAATAAAGAAATAAAGAGCAAAATCGATCAACTTTCCCCTATGACAACAGCAGACATGTGCTCTTGTTTGTATGTGACTAGTAACGACCTTTCCGGGAGGAAGGGATGGAGTGGATGCCAGTCCTCTAAAGCTGTTCTTTTGAATGCACATTTCCCCTTTGCTACTACTGAGATATTTCCATAACTATACAATCCTTCAGATCATGTAGCTTGTGTGTAATTTCACGTGCATGCACGCACACTTAAGTGAGGATGTTTCAGCCTTAGTGTGTCTTAATCTTCCCCTGGTCCTGCCCACTGAAACCATGCTGGAGCATCAGCATGTGTGCTGGCTGCTGCCTCTGGATGCCTCCACAAAATGCACAAGTCCACTGCCCCTTTCCCCACAGCCAACCCTCTGCAATTTGGGAACTGGGTGAAGGGAAATGATCCTATAGGCCTGTACCATTTCTTCCAGTCATTCATTCATCTCAGTTATTTTGTGCTGAGAAACTTGGCCTTTTCTGGGATTAAAAAGAACTTTTTTATTTGACCACTTTTTTCATGAAGCCTTGACTCTCATTCTAAACCCCAGATGAAAGCACGGCCTTGCTTTTGCAAGCTGAACACTGGGATACACAAACATCAAGCTTTACCTCCTTTCTGAGAATCATGGTAGCTCCATCTTCCCTCCTCCACCTCCAATTAAAAAAAAGATCCTACCAAGGCTACACTCTATTGAGCTGCATATTCAGAATGTATGCCATCTTTTGTGAGAATGTCTACAGGCCAAACAGAACCTGTGAATGAATCCTCAGATGCTGTTCAGTATCAGACCACCATCAGCACATTATTCTAAATTGTTCTCATAAGATATTTACACTACAACCATTATATAGTGAAATGTTTGTTGTATGAGGAATCCACTTGTTTTTCAACATATCTACCTGCATCTAAATCTTTTGTGTATCAAACTAAATTCAACTCTCCTGAACTCTATGCCTATGACAATAAGTATTTGAAGAACTGAAAATTGAACAGTATTGTCAGTTACAGCAGTTCTTGTTAAATCACAGAGGACTTGTACAAATGAAAAGCAGTTACCAATGGTTATGTAAATGGTGCTTTTTCAGATAAATATTTGTTTGACATTTGCTATTGCAGAGCAAGAGTAATATATGATGATAGCCATAGCCACAGCCTTTCCCATGTCTAGTTCTCACCTGTCAGAAGCTTTACACCACAGGAAATTAATAAATAAAAGCCACAATAACATCTGAACTATGTAACAGTGAATAACCATCTTGTTTTAACTAGTATCCAGCCCTGGATTTTTATACATTTATCATGATAAATATGTTTGGGTAAAACACATTTACTCAAGAACAACACTGAGCTCCCATTAAAAGATCCCCATTGCATCGCCACTGTCCACTGTACCTGATCCTTGTAACATAGCATGTCATAACGACAAGGGTCTCTGCAGGAACTTAAAACCCCCCCTACTAACACTGTGCGGGGCAAGTCCGTTCTACCAAAGTGTTAGGATAGAACAATCACAGAAAACTTTCTGGCAAGATAGCAAACCGATTCATTACTCTCTACTTCAATGTACCGAATAATAGCATGAGTGATAGCACGACTACATTCCTTCTCGTTCAAATCAAATTACGTGCAATATAAAAATTAGATGCAATATGGGGTGGAGAACCAAAACTTGTTCACGAAAACAACCCCACATGTTTTGCAGGCAATCTGTTGCAAGCTCTCAGATGTGACTTGATGTGCATCTCTATTCTATATGAGCACCCGATCAGAAACAGTTAGTTTGAACATGCTCACTGTATATTTTCAAACTCTTTTACGTCTGCAGCATTGGTATCGTTTTAATTTTCTATGCAGCGTGCCAGGGGTATTCTTACACTTACAGAAACGCTCTGAGCAGTAATGCACCGGCAAGTGATTACATTTCTCATTCAAATAATGCATTTAAAAAATACGTGCGAGCACTAAGCAATTTTCAGTCGATAAATACTCTCCGACTGTACATAGCCACAGGAAAGTATAACTCAGTAAGCAGTATCTTGTTATTGCATTTTATTTTTCAAGACAATATATGTTTACTTAAATATCAGCTAGATGACTACAGTTTCAAAGTTAGCTCACAAATAGAGTCGACAGCAAAGCCTTGCGTCATACTTATATACAGCATAAACTGATTTACGTTCTACAGTCAACTACAGTCAATGGTCAAAGTAACTTCTGCGGCTATTAAAGCTTGTAAGTCACTACACCTGAAATAGTACTGTTTTAAAACATTTAATAGCCACTGTTCACTCGATGTTTTGCAACCAAGTTAATATGCTAGCTACTGATTATTGAAAGTTCCCATGTGTACAGCAGTGTCAAACGCAGTATCTAATTGATAGGCCTGCTCTGTTAAACGAAGGTGCCTGTTTGCGAATCACCTTCGTATCCAGAAAACTTTATCTAGCAAGCTAACTAGCTAATCTACACGGGGGAAAGTTTCGACTAATAATCACGGGGTCTGGTTGTTAGTGTCCTACAACAAAGCATGCATCGATCACGTTGTATTTTCAGTTGTCAAAAGATTTCTGAGCCTATGTTGTTATACTAACTTCACTAACTAGACACCAAGGCTACCAGCCAATCCTGTCGTTCACTGGCCATGTTTTTGTTCCGGTAGTCCAACTTTAACAAGTTTAAATGCTGTACCATGCTAATAGTGTTAAATAAAACGGTGGCTCCAACAGCATTAATCACTTTGCCGAGTGTTTGCCTTGATATTTTGTGACAGGATCTGGGCAAAGTATCCACATTCAGCTGCTAGTTCGGCTAAAACACCCTCCTACGAACTAGTTAGCTGAATGCAAGATTGAGTGAATGAAAACTTCATCATTCACATCTGCAACTGACAGCCATGCAAAACACATTTTCTGCTAAAAATCCTCATTACAATAGGGGTAGCATCTTAACTATGTAAAAAGCAAAACAGTTAGCCGAAACAGTTTCACACACTTTCAGGCTAATTTTTAAGGGTCTGGAAAGTTAGCTTGAGTGATAGCTATCATACTGCGAACATTAAAACACACCTTACCCAAACACCAGACAATTACAACTCCAAAACGTCTGAAAGACGTTGTTGCTAGCTAAACAGTGGTGTGGCATCCAAAACCACTGCCACTCTTTCACCTATCCTAAAGCCGCATGTGTAGGTAACACACTGGGAGTAAACCAAGACCGAGTCCATCCACCAAACAAGCTAACGATACCTAGCTGGCTACTTGCAAACAGGCAATATATTCGACACTTCGTGTGCAATAGGTTCGCTTCAACACAAACGAATTGTTCCCAGCGGCAACTCTAAAACTTCAGCGTGTCCTCTCAAGCGCTAACTCTTTGCCATTATTTATTGAATAAACTGTGGCAGTGCATTTTTGCCACATAACATGGATGCAGTCAAAGATTCTCATATGATTGCGAACAGAAACAGGCACAAAATCTAACCCCATGAGGAAACGATAGCGTTGAGTTAAAAAAAAAAAAAAGAATGAAAGCGTATCACACCAAAAAGTTATCATAGCTACCCGGCACAGCAGGAGAAAACTACCTAGCTTTCACAAGAAAGGAACGCGTGTACTGCACACCCCCCATTTAAATAATGGTAGCAAGCTACAGTTTTGAAAGTATTGGTGAGAGTCCGTAATATCCGGATAAGACTCGGTAACAGTACACAATTTCACTTACTTTTCTCTCGCTTGGCTATCGGAGGGGACGACAGCTCCTTTACCTTTGGCGTACATGCTGGATTCTGTTTTAAGACTTTTACCCCACTCAACACCTGTCAAAGAAAGCAGCCAGGAAAACGTTCTATCTCCATAGCTACCCCTTTACTGTTTTTTTTTCCTCCTTTTTTTTACATCTCCAACATTGGCCACAAATCAGGCACAGTTTCTATTGGGGGGACTTGAAACAGACCGCTGGTGGATTTTTTTTTTTCAACCGCTGTTCCAGGAATCTGTCCTCACTCCCTCGGCAGTGGAGACGGTGGGGGCTTCTTAAAGGGAAACGCACACAATACATGATTTCAGGCCCCTGAAACACCTAGAAATGGAGAGGTGCGATTGCCACAAGAGAAAGATTCTGCAGTGAAAGCTATAGAACTTTTTGCATAAAACTGTGAGCGAAATTTTATTAAAGTCATAAGAGCTCATAACATTGGAGTATGTTCAGTTGTCTTTATTCTGTAATTGTGTGACAGGTTAAGATGTAAAATGTTTAATTATCCATCTTTTAGGGGAAATGAACTGTTCTCCAGAAGAAATTTTGTGGTCATCAGAGTTCAGTTCACAACAATTTTTGTTTTTTATGGTGAGGAATATGAGGCCTTAGTGTTAAACATTACATTTAGTAATATTTATGTGGCGTTCAGTGCACTTGGATTATTTGATCAAAATAGGTATCTTTACTTTTGTTGATGAGATATTATTTGTCACATGCACTACTGTGCAAACTACTCTGTCTAGTTTGTATTACACTGCAACATTTTTACAAAAAGCAGTATAACACTCTAATTAAACTAAGAAGGAGGACAAATCCCTTTAGGTAACAACTCATCAAGATAAAAGCTTAGACTAAGAAACCAATGGGACTGCCTTGATATAGAAGTGTTGCTAAAAAATATATTGTTTCTCTCGGCCAATGTACAATATGCTTGATTCAAAATTGCTTATTCAATGAAGCAAGCAAGGTTTCGTTTAGGGGTCAGCAACTATCATACATGTAGTTGTTTCAGATGAGGAAAATAATCCAAATGTTTCTTGATTTAACATAGTGTATCTACAACTGTGTAACCAGCAGACTTTGGCAATTTGATGTGCTTTGGTTTTGAGGCACCGTGATCAATTCAATTTGAAGAGAGAAAGAATGCTACTGTTTTGTATGGAGTGCCGAGGGCATTTCTCAGCAGTGTCACATACTGAGGGCCTTCACTGTTTCTTCTTCTGAATACTTTACAGCATTCAGGGACAAAAATCAGCCCCTTCCCGCCAGTGACATTTCGATGAGGAAGCCATTCCCAAATTAGGGGAATTATGGGATACCCCTCTCTTTGAAAGGATTGTTTTTGGCTTGGTAGGAGGAAGGGTTGAATGTATAATGGGGTCTCCCCCTTTTGCTTAAAACAGAACAGAGTCAAACAAACATTGGGGTAAAAAGGGGATCCTCTCCCTTGAACAGAAGGGAAGGGAGTAGGGCAAAGCAAGAATTTTAAAGGATTGGGAAGGGCCCTTTGTGTCCCACTCCATCATGCAGCAATATTATGGTCTTCACATTGTTAAAAGGGTCCTTAACATAGATGGAATGTATCACTGGCAAGGTCTCCCTGATGACATCACTATCCTTTAGTGGAACCATTGCTGCACAGCCCTCACATTTATCTGATAATATTCATATGTTCCTGATTCAAATGGTGGTATCCCACTACTGACACCAGTGTGTTGGGCTGATAAGAGAGGAAGACCTGAAAAAGCGACATTACCATAACTTTCATATTCAATCAGTACTCAGTCTTGACAGAATTTCTGAGCAACTTTGTTAACTTTTTAATCCTTGGCTTCCTTAAATCTTATTTACGCCCATAGAATTATGAAGGCAGATTTGGTGGGATTTGGTTGTTAATCATTTCATACACCCATCCCTGAGACTAGTGATTAGTCAGAAGTACAACCTGACTATTGAGATGTCAAGACATCCACATACTCTGAACTTCAGCAGAGTTATACTACAAAAAATGAAAAACTAGTTGTCAGAACTCAGAAAGTGGACTCAAATGCAGATGGGAAAAATAAACCGAAGTTTATTAGCAGGTGAAGATCAGAAAAACAAAGTCAAGCCAGGCAGGGGCCAAAACCAGAGTAACACGGCAACAGTGCAAAATCACAATCCAGAAGGCGAGGTCAATAAACAGACAGGAAAATCAAAAAACCAGGATGACACGGCAAAGGTACAAACAAAATTGGCAGTCAGGTACCGAGGCAGGAGGTGGGGCAGGTGCAAAAGGCAGACAAAACAAAAGCACATGGACAGGTGAAAACGAAGAAAACCAAAAAACACAAAAACAGCTGAATAAAACTGAAACTAAAAATAACAGAAAATCACAACAGAATGCAGCAACACCGACACTACTCCGGGTCTGATAAATGAGGCTACAGTCATACTCAAGATCAGTCCTCTGATTTTACTGGAAGGTATCACTGCAGCATCAACTCTGCAATATCGTTATCTATAGTTATTTATAATTATCAGTACTTTATACATTGGTAATTACCAATACATTTTTATCCTATTTGCAAAATTCTGTTCTAAAAGGTTTTCCAATAAGTCATATTCCAGTTAAGAATATTTAATCATGAAAATGTGTAAAAACTCAAGCAATACACTAGAAAGCTTACCTAAAATTTAATTTGGGATTGTAGACGAGATTTTAATTATTTGGACATAGCTTTGAGGAGCTCTACATGGTAAAAAAAAAAAAAACAGCTACTATCCAGACACAAATACAGACTGTTTTTAAAATTAGCATTAATATGTGATTTGCTTAATTCATGGCTCTAATAATTAATAAAGTGATGCTTCAGTTAGTCACAGGGATCTAAATTTTGGGGGAACACATTCCATAGTTAAAAGAATCAAAAGTCAATGGGTATGTTTAAGAAAACTGTGCGTGTGTGTGCATACTACACATCATGTATATAGAACGCAGTATACTCAGAGGCACAGAATGATATTGTGTCCTGAGGCTCCGTTCCTCATCTGTGACTCAAAGCTAATGAATAACAAGAGGCACCAGTAGTTGTGACCTTTATGTTTTTACCTTCATTCATATATTTTGAGAAAAGGAGTGCTTAAATCAGAGTTGCAAGACATCATCTTATAAGTACAAGTACAGGTTACTTCTTAATTTCAAATGGCTAATCCCAATTGATCTGACAAGTAAGCATACATATTTCATCTCTTTTAATCTCAAATAATCATTTTTAAAAAACACTTAATACAGCTGATGAGTAAGAGTACAGTTTAGGATAATGATAAACGGTGTAAAGACCATTCTTTTCCACTGGAAAATCATAGAAGTAACAGTTGTAGGATATCACCAGAATATTCCACATTGTATGTCTTTTGATGTTAATCAAAACATGACTCAACTGTAATGTGAAGTTTTTTTTTTCATTAAGGTTTACAAACATGGTTTTGCATGCTTCCATTTAGCCTCTTGTCCTTTTATAAAGAGGGTTGGGATAGATTATGTCCTGCTGAGGTCTACCCTCAGTTGTTGCATGGGCTAATTCATCACAAATTGGATAACTGAATGTGGGGCCACTGATTGTGTTCAGCCTTTTCCAGCAAGCATAGTCAGGGAGGTCCTACATTTTTTTTGGATACCATATTGCCATGTCTTGTTGCTGGCAGAGCCCACAGGAGAGAGGGAACACATAAACCTGCAACACCCACAAATCTGCACCTCTCACCCCACGCTCTGGTGACTCAGGGCTGACTCATGTGTGCCCCCCTGGTGTTTTGCTCTTCCTCTTTGAATTTTTTATTTTTTGTAATAACACAGACTTGGATAAGAAATGCGATTTGTAGAAGGGGAGGATTCTTTTAATGTGAACCCTGTCCTGTCAACACAATATATGGAACACAGGAACACATAATGATGAGAAGAGGCCGTTTAGTCCATTCAGCGTCCTCATTTACTTACAGTCCATAGAGTGCCCAGCACTGTGCTAAGCCTGGGCTTGTACACCCCAAAGGGCCTTGCCTCTACTACATGGTAAGACCTGCTGTTGCACATGCTGTTTGTGTGGGAAGAAAATACTAAAAATTACAATTCCAACATGACTGTGTGATGGAAACCGCAGTGTGTCTTAGCAGTAGCGTTTTAGGGTGTGTCTTGCAGGCATTACAGTGTGGTGAAAGTGTAAGGCTGCAGTTCTGCATTGTGCTAGTCCCAGTGCACTCAACAGCCTGCTCACTGCCCTCACAGCAGGCACTGCCTGGCCAGGAGACAGGCCTGCATCACACAAGCACAGTTAAGTACAGACTGGACCTGGGATCATTCTTTTTCTTCTCCTCCTATTGAAACCCATTGTGAACAGCAATAAGTATATGTGTGTGTCTCAGTCGTGCTAAGAAAGCAAGAATTTGGATTTGTTCAATATGAATGGCCCAACCCCTTCTTTATTCAGAATGACTACTGATATGGCTAAGGGTCTGGGATCTGGGTCAATGAAGAGATTTTGGTATCTGACTAAATCATATTGTCCAAAGACTGAGTGAGTTTATTAGTTGTGTCTACAGTGAAACAGGACTTAAACAGAACAGATATATTCAGCACTGATTTGGGGATGAACTTGTCAGGTGATGTAGGAATGGCAGATATGCTTGGGGGGCGTTCATACCCAGGGTTGATGCTGGCAGTGTTGGATACTCTTTAAACCAGTGGTCATCAATTATGGTCCAGAAGGGTCACAGTGTGCACTGTTTTTCTTACCCAACTCTTACTAACTAATTAAAACAGTTTAATATGCAGTTAACTTACCTGGTTTCTTGAGTCTGAACTAGTTTAGAGATTTCAGGTTAAAACAACCATAAACTGCTGCCCTAAATAAATGGAATTGAACTCCACTGCTCTAGACTGTAGGTAAATGTGACTTTGATTTGCTGAATGGTCTGTTTCCATAATTACGTTTTCTTATCCCCTTATGCTTTAACGTCTTGAGGTCACTGAAGTGCAGAAAGGTTTTTGTCTTTAGGTTTAGGTGAATAAGTACCAACGAGGGCCACAGCACCAAGAATCTCACAGTGCAATAACCTGCTCTCTTGCAGTGCCTCTCTCACAAAGAAGTACCACAAAGATCATAAATCTTATTCACATTATTTCAACCAAACAAACAAGTCCATGAGCATAAGGTCACAAGTTCAGAATATAGCCCTCACTCCCGCTGCTGCCTGCTTATATAAGATTGTGCAGATGGTGAAGCCTGGAATAGATGAAACTGCTGCATGCAGGGAGGGAGTGAACATATGCCCCATGGGACCTACTGTGCTGCCTTGGATTACCATGCGGGGGTTGACTGGAGGAGCATGGTCACTTTGCCCCATTGAGACAAGTGGTCTACTGATAGGCCCAACTCCAGACGTTCACTCACGGATGGAGCATCCGAATACCTTTGTTAACTCTTCTGCGCTGTGCTGTGAGTGGACTGTTGCCAGTAGATCCCTGATGGTGGATTTGGTTGGTTAGAGCGGTTTATCACTTCAAAATTCCACTCTGGTGGGTTTCATCATGCTGTGACGTACATTATTGTCTTTGAAAAAAAGCATCCCTGGAAGTTCTATCATGCCAGGATGAGATTGTAATCAGGTGGTTAAGGCATCTGAAATATTTTTTAAAAATGAAATCTTCTGTCAAATTATTTCCAAATATAGTGTGCAGATATTTCCAGTGACGACAAATTCCATGTAACTTCACCTACACAAATGAATGTGCAACTAGGGAAAGATCTGGGACGGGCATCTGCAAAGTCTTTTCATTTATTTTATTAGATTAAAAGCGTGTCACAGTAATCCCTTGGCAAGAAATCCAAGAGATTCCTCTTGTCTAATGCTGTAATGTTCTCATCTTCTCATGGGGTTAAATAATATAAATAAAAGGCTAAACTGAGTTTAATTCCATTAAATCAGTTCAATTGTTTTAAAGTATTGGCTGCATTTAAAAGATAAATCCCACTGTTATCTGTATATTGTGCTGAAATCAAAACTAGCAGATGAATTTAAGGGGCTCTCTCATTCCATGAAAAAGATTTGAATTGATCTTTACTACCATAACATAAATGATAAATTGCAATTAATACTTGATGCAAATATCAACAAATATGGGTGACAGTTGAAATCTGTGAAACACTGTCTTATCACATGAGTAGAAGTCAGATTGCAAGATAGATCTTCTCTTACTACATATTTGGAGACCACTTGCCAAGTGTGCATTCCAGAAGAGATTTTTTTTCCATCATCTTAAGGCACCAATAGTTTTGAGCCTGGTGGTTGAGCCGAGTCCACCGTGTACCCCACCAAACCCCTCTCATAGTGGGATGGACCTTCTGAGGCCCCCCTTCCCTCCTCACTGGTGTTCCTGATTCCCTGAGAGGAAGCGATGTACAGGAAGTTATGGTCACTAGCCACTGGGTCAGAACTGAGCGCAAAGCCGTGGTCCCAGGCCTATGGTATAGAGAGCTCTGAGTACTGATTTAGCTGCCACTCTGGCAGATGTGTGCTTGTCACTTTAAGAAGCATGTAGAGAAAGGGAATGAGAAAGTGAGAGAGAGAGAGAGAACAGGGCAGGAGTGCAGCGGCTGCAGCAGTGGCAATGTTTTCATGCTGTTTTTTTTCTGTGGGAAGTGCGCAGCCCTGCCACAGCTGACTGTGCGTGCGTGTGTTTGTGTGTGTGTGCGTGTGTGTGTGTGTTTGTGAGGATTCGCCTTTCCTCCAGCCAGCGGAAAGAAATCCATGTTGATGACTTTATTCCACAGGCGTTTCCCAATGGGCTCCATGTAGAGAGGGAGGAGAGAGAAAGAAAGAGAGGAATGAGAGAGAGAGAGCGTGAGGTAGAAAATGAGAGTGAAACACTCAACGAATGGTAAAGTATCCCTTCTCAGAAAATACTGCTGTTAAACCACTGAATCCCGGCACTAAGTAATATGAAAATATGTGTTGGGGAAGAGAGGGGCAGATTTCATTGTTGGGGGCAATTACAACTCTTTGACCCTCTACAGTCCCCGTGAACTAACCCCCCACACACACCCTCCCTCCCCCCACCCCAAAAAATGAAATCCATAACCATGGACCCAATCTAGCCCACTCCTCCAAAGTCTATGACCATTTCTGTTTCAAGACAGTGTTACATTACCATCTCTACATGGTAAGCAGCCTTCAAATGCTGATACTCAGTATGAATGTCATTTCTGGTAATGTGTGTCTCCATAATAACTTGTCTTGCAGCACCATTCTACTGTTGAGGCGCAGACGAGCACAGGGGGTGGGGTTGTGGAGTGGGGCTGGGGGGGTGTGGATAAGCAGTAGAGCCTGGGGGAGGACAGTACGAGCATGAGAAGAGGCCTGATAAGGAATCGTGGGTACAGCATGTGCCGCAGCGGAGTAGGCATGGTGAATCGCATCACTGGTGTGAAGATAGACCATACCCAAATGTTATTGAGGACCCCACAAGATCCAGAAGGTGCCAAGTTCTTTCTCTTTGCTTCTGTCTACACACACACACACACACACAGTCTCACAGACTCACAACAGCAGCACTCATGCCCACACAGGCGTGTGTATATTCTCTTGCCGCGATGCCGTCTCCCCCCTGCATGTCTCCCACGCGATCAAAGTGTAGCTGCCAGCACAGCTTTCTGTGTGACCTCTTCGTGCTGGGGGGGGTGGGGTGAGGGGGGGTGTGCACTTGTTTGTGTCTGTGTTTCAGGACATATTTATTTGTATCTGTGCATGTGAATTTGTGTGTGAGTATGTTTTTGAGTATTTGTTTGTGTGTGCACAAATTTGTGTGTATGTGCGCATAAATATGTGTTTGGGGGTTGTCACACCAGGCAGTCTTAGACAGATTACAATCCATCCTGCTTGTGTACCATTTGCATCCTGTCTCTCCTTAGCAAAGTACCTCCTTGAAGAGGCTAACACCCATAGCTTACCCTTTAGAACACTCCTCCAGTTCCCTGAACATGGTGGAAATCAATCAGACCATAAAAAACTTGTTGGGAAAGGCACAACTTTGTCTATTTTTAGTAAACGCTTCTCTTAATATGCATAATCTGTTTTCATTTGACTTCTGAAACTAGCACAAAAAGCACAGAGGCTTACCCCTGGTGGCCTCAGATATCTAAGCTACCATTTGTTGTACACATTAAGTGTTCATGTTCACAGGCCACGTGCGACTGTACAGCCGCAAAGCTAAGGTCAACACAGGGACAGCGCAAAAAAAAGGCTGAGAGCGGGGGTGAAGTGAAACTTTTTTTTTTATCTCCCCCAGACCCTGAAAATGACTAATGTACTATAAAATAAACATCAGCATAATTTCCCTGTTCTTCTCAAACATTTACACCATGAGATGACAGTTGAGCAATGTGATCTTAAACACTGGTTTGGGCTGATGGAGGGATGTTTAATAAAAAAGAAAGAACTCAATTTCAGTAAAAGCTAGGATGAGGTTTGTCCACAGCATGTGGTGGGTATAATGGCATTAAGTGAGGCTGAGCAAGTTTAAGGTTTGTGGCACTGATGGCAAAATAAGTTGGAGTTCAATTTGGACTTGAGTTTGTTTATTATTTTAAATTTTATCTCAGTACCCATGGCAATGGTTAAGATATCACAGAGGAATATTGTTCTTGAATTTCAACTTAACAGAGTTCTCTCTTATTCTTTCTTGTTCTCTTGCTCTCTATTCCTTCTCTGTCTTCAGTTTTGTCTGTCAATATTGTGATGAATCAGGAAACCACATACAGTATATGTCCAGAAACAGGTGTTGCTCCCATTTGTCCAATGTGAAAATAAACTCAGCAAAAATATCAATGAAGAAAATCATAGCGATTTCAAGGCCACCGGGCCCCCTTGCCAGGTTGATACCTGTGGCAGTGAACTCTGACAGTTCTGTGTCAGGGGGTGTGTGGGTGAGGGGTTGTTTTCATGTGTATGTATTTCTGCTCCTCCAGTCACATTAGTTGGAGTTAGTAGAGGAATTCTGTGTATTGGGTCGTGCGCAGCTTAGATGGGCGTGTTGTGGGGAGAGGAGCTGTCTGTATGGGGGGTGGAAGGAGGGAGGGCGCCTTTGCTGGGGTTGGAGGGGAGAAGTGGGGTGTGTGTGTCAGGAGAGGGGTGGGGGGATTGAGGCCGTGTGGAAAATAGGTTGATCTGACCTACATATCCACATGACTGCTCATTAGCATACTCACATAATTCCATGCCAGACAATAAACAGGGACTTCTGCCACTGCAAGGGGAGAGAAGACAGAGGAGAGAGGGAAAGGAGATGGTGGGAGAGGGGGAAGGGAAAGGAAGAAAGGAGGAGAAGAAAAGAAAGGAAAGGAAGGGGAGAGGAGAAGAGTGAAGGGAGAAGGAAGAGGGGAGAGGAGAGGAACAGCGGGTGCTCACATCACAACCTGCTTTTTTCCTTCAACCGTCTCACCTCCAGGCCAGCTGGCACACACACAAATACATCTCAGATGAAATGAATCAGATTTGATTGACAAATGAAGAGCAGCCTCTGCGTAACTGCCGAATTGGAGCCACAAGACAGGAATTAAGCGGACAGGCTTCTATTGGGTGCTTTCTGGCTCAATGCAGATGCTCATTCATGTTCGCACGGGTATTTATATTTTATTTACAAATGTAATGCTGGGGTTTTTTTCCAGCATGACAGGACAGCCACCCATCAGGAATTCCCAGCTGAAATTCTGCGTATTGCTTCATACATTAAAACATCTCCTCTTCCAGCATTTGTAATTGCAATGAAATGTAAGTGTTATTTAGCAGCCTGGGAAGCCATAGTATTAAAAGAGAGACTGAAGATGGGTATTAGTGGCAATAAGGAAATTCAACTAACATAAAACTTTGTAAACTGGTCATTCCATCAGAAAAATGAACCAATGCACCCCCCCCTCCCCCATGTTACATGTTTGGTGGACCTCTGTATGCAGAATGAATCATGGCCAGATTTTGTGGCGGGTGACATGTTTTACAGCAAAAACTCTTTTTCCATTTAAGCTATTTAATGTCACCAAACAAACCATCCCAAATATGAACCTCCAAAAACAGCACAGAGGATTCATTTAGCTAACTTTTGTCATTTTTCACACACTTGGAAGTCTCATTACATGAAGAAGAATTCATGGCTGAAACTGAACCTAGGTATCAAACTGAAGATAAAGAGCAGATCTTTCATGCAGTACAATTTTTGTGGAAATATGACATATTAGGTCTGCCACTGGGGACCCAAAACAGTGTTTTCCCAGATCTCTGATGGACAGGCATGTGTTTGACAGGTTTTTTATGGTAAAATGGAACTTGGCTAGATGTGGAGTCACATATTAAAGTTCAGTGCAAAGGAAGCCCTTTAATTTGATATGCTTAACATATATATGGAACCTTGCCCTCCTGCCAATACAGACACCCAAACACAATGCAGAATTGCAGTGGTCCTGATTTCAGTTTCAGAGAGAGTGTCAGAGAAAACCACGCAGAGGACTGTTCACAATGTATGTGTGCAGTATGTGAGGTTACATCCTTTAAATATATCTCAATGTGTGAATCATTACAAACTGTATACCACTAAGACACCTTTCATGAGTGTGGCTTCACCTATTGAAAAGATGGTTGCATATTTAGGTAATTTATTTACAAAATGTAAAACTGTATGTATGGGTCATTCCCTCAGAAATCAACCTCTGTCCCTGCATAATATAGCAATATATATTCAGACTACTAAATACAATGCAAGACATTTTTATTCAGTCATTCAGTTTCATGCAAATAACTTCTGTATACTCTAACAACAAAAAATATGATTTAAATTAAACATGCTTTTAACTGTTTTCTGAAAAATGTGTCTTTTCATGAGGGAGTATGACAAAGCTTTATTTAAGTCAACTAGTGTTTGAGAGGGAGGATGGGACTCAGTAAGAACCCAAAAGGTAGTGCTAGATACTTGGCTTAAGAGGACAGGTAAAAGAGTGTCTGTGTGTGCGCGTATGTGTGTGACAAAGAGGGTGCACTACCGATGACCCTATCAGTCTTTTAAAACCATCCTTATGCACTGCTGCAGGAAATAAGCTGAGTTGTCTGAACCTGGCTTTGTGTTTTTAAAGCCCCCCCACTCTCTTGCTCAGGTATGGCTTTATTTATTTCTCTTTCAGCATTTTTGTAAGCAGCAGGCATCCTCAAGACAGCTATTAATCATGGGATAAAATGATAGATGTTCCGCAGACAAGCAATACCATCTATTTTGCCTAAGTACAAACAGTAGATGTGGTGTGAATATATATATCACTTGCTGTGGCTAGAGGAAGACACACTCACACACACACACACACACACACACACACACACACACACACACACACACACACACACACACACACACACATAGATGCAGTATTTCAGCACATCTCATGTAGCAAATTGCATCTACCTTAATGGTGCAATGCTCAGAATAAAATGCAATGACTGTTGCTTGTATGTGATGGTATAGAGTCTTTTTGATTATGGTTGCATAGAAGCACTGGTCACTCTTTGGCACAGGGCATCTGTGAATGATTTTCTATGGGCTTTTGTCACTCTGAAGCCACTGTGGAGCAACATGAATATGAATAGAGCATCGTTAACCTGGTACTTCCCTTTCCTCCAACCATGATTTATTGTGGCATCCTCAGAGCAGTAATTGTGCACATATACATACATAAATGCTTTGTAAATGTGCGACTTGCTCTGTTTAATATGCATTCATGAAGTGCCTTTGGTGGCACCTAAACTAAATCATTGGCAGACACACGGGTAATTACCGAACACTCTCACACCCTTTTCCAGGCCACTCCACGGGCTGGACTTGTATATATAGTCTGGTACATTAGAGATTTAATTGCTACTTGGGTTACTTGACTACCCCATTGGCTGACTGATGAGGAATTAGCTGGAAACAATGGAAGGCGAAAGGAAAGTCAAGGTAGCCAAGGCCAAGGCAGGGACCCATCTCCTGAGGTCTCCTGTTTTTAATTGAATGTGTTTCCCCAGTGCCCGGGACAAAAATGACACATGCTCCCCAGTGCTGACAGTGCTGCATCCAATTACCAAGTAAGGGGGGAGGAGTGAGGGACTGGAGGGATGGGGGGATGGGGGAGAGGTGCCTGGGGAGGGAGGACGAGAGCAGAGATTATGACCCATGCGGATCCGATGGCTCACAGTAGATTAGGAGTGAGAGGCTGTGAATGGGAATGGTGGCCCTATGGGATCGGTCTCTCTCACTCTCTCCCTCTCTCACTCCATCACTCATGCTCTTGCTCCCCTTCTCACTCCACTATTCTCTCTCCTTTTCCTCTAACTATAATTCCCTGTCCCTCACTCTACCATTACTCTCTCTTTTCCCCTCCTGTCATTCTGTCCCTCACTCTGTCTCACACTTACACTTTTTTCACCAGTCATTCTTCCTCTCTTTATTTCTCCTGCTCTCTCACTCTCTCCCCCTCCCTGGCTCTCTTTGTGTATCTCCCCTCCAGTAAAACTTTGATGGTGTCACAGCCCTAGTGCAGCTCAGCCCCAATTGCTGACCAGCTTTAAGTAATTACACTGCATGTGAGAGAGCTGATGTGGTGGCTGTAAATACCTTAACTGCAACTGTGCTAAAAAAAAGTTCTCTTACAAAAATGAAATACATACAAATATCTTGAGAATATACTGAACATTTACACATTTACACTAAACACCTTTTACAACAACAAATAGACAAATATTTATATTTTCAGACACTTGAATGCATTTAAAAGGCAAAAAATATACATGAAATATATCTCATATTTTGTAAAAAATCAATTTAATTTGAGTGTATTAACTTGTATTATGTTTTTACAAAGTTTTAGTTTGATTTACAGCTTTTCTCAAAGATAACCAACAAGCAGGTACAATAACAGTCTGTGCTAGCAACAGGAGCAAATACCAAACACACAACCAATGATATGAAACCACCAACTGAGAAAGCTCAATTCAAATAATGCTGGATTTTCCATCCATCTTCCATCCACCACAACAGAACAGAGACAATGCAATCAGAAATACAGGGCTTCACTTGGCACAGCAATAAAACGAAAATTGCCAGATTGTTTTTTTTTTTTTTGCATTCATCCGTTTTCAGTAATCTAATATTCATATCAGCTATCATCTTTGAATGGACAATAACGTTGCCTCAGGTTGATGAAGCTATTTTTTCTTACAGTACTCAGTAACTGTCTTGTGCCAGAGGTTTTGCTTATTTTGTCAACCTGTAACATACAAGTTGTAGAGAATGTAAACAGCAGTGTATGGCTAGACAGCCATGCACTCATATTGAACTGTGCATGGACTAAGCCAGTTTGCCATGGCAGATATCTATTTCTGTGGTGGTATCTGTGTCTACAAAGACATTGAACATCATTTTGACTCAGATTAAACCAAAACAAATAGGAATTGAAATGATCCACACGAGGACATGTGGTATATATCGAATGGAGCACAACCCTGGTGGCTCCACTCAGCTACCTTGTCATTTTGATGGAATTCAGTAAAATGGGTAAGCGTTTGGGGGGGGTGGGTGAGGGCTCGAAGGAAGGGAGGGGAAGGAAGGATATGGAAAATGTCTATAATCACGTCAATGATCTCCGGTCAGACTAAAGGTTAAAGATCCGTCTTGGCAACATCAGATTTAGAGTCCAACACACACAACACACTACAGATTTACCATTACAGAGCAATGATGGGCTCTAATAGGAGAACGTGAGGTCACTTGGATTTTTCTGCAGTGGTGCAGTTTCACTGTAGTTCCAAGTCTCCTGTTAACACAATGTGATGCTAGAATGTTGTGCCTCACTCATGCATTTTTCAGATTACTGTTGAAAAACGTGCCAGGTCTAGATATAAACCTGCTCTGTGTTTCTCTACGTCTTGTTTTTCTTTTTTTTTGCTACCTGCAGAGTGATAAATGCAGACATCTGGAAGAGAAACATGTCAATGTTAAACTTCTCATGATTGAATTCATAAATTATGTAGCAAAGTAAAGTTTTTTCCCCTGGTAAACATGATACAGGCATTGAAATGCAAACTATGCTTGTAATTGCTGTGGTCAATGTTCTGTAGTCAGTAAATCAACAAGGTTTGTCAGTATCCGTCCTTTACAAAAAAGCAACAGTTGAAGCGACTCAAAAAGCCAATTTTGCATCTTTACTGCTGTGATTTAAGCTGTAGGATATGCCGGATTGCAAAATAGTTCATTATGAGGGTCCTGGCCATTTGGAAATAATGAGGTTGCAAGGCGGACTCTGACAAGAACGCACAATAACATGCACCTCCCCGTGGAGAAACAATAACTTTGTGATGCCTGAGAAAAAGGTATTCATTGGCTGAGCTGAATGTTCAGAGAGAGTCTTTACTGAAGGCCTAGCTGACATATTATCTGGGGTGAGACGATGTGGGTCACAGATCTCCCCCGGTTCGCAGCAGATCAGATGAAAGTCCCACCAGTCGTTGTATTTTAGCTCTGTATCAAACTCTGGATTTCACTGAAGTAAAAAATAAAAGCACATAACTACTACCATGCTGTTAAAGCCTTGTGACATACAGTATACACTGGCTAAAGGGGGATTTTCTGAGCTGGTGGTGGAAAGCTGGTGATGCTGTGTGACTGTTTAAACCTTTGCTGGCACCACATAGCTGGGCCTGCAAATATTTGTCCTTATGTTTTGTTCACTGTATTCCTCATATTATACAAAATAGATGTGGATGAAAAGGGTAATTCTGCAAGTTATGTTACATACAGTACATATTTGTACATGTGAATAAATTGGATTCACAAATATGTGATGTTATCATCATTATCATTCTAATTATAATTAGTGCTGACACATATTTTTAATACAGATTGAGCTGCTAGCTTTCTGTGCTGTGCACTTCACAAATATTGATGTAACAGTCCCTACTCCTTGCCATTCAGTGATTTGAAAGTGGTTGTGCACTGACATACTTGAATCCTTGATAAACAAGTGCCCCAGTTTTGGGTGGGGCTACAATCAGCTATCAATTATTTAATTGTAAAGATCAATCAAAATGTTTTTTTTCCAAAGCAAAGCACAATTATTGGTTCAAATCAAGGAGTCATGGACTCTACACAGTAGCACATCCCATTTTTAATGTATTGGAGTCTTCTCCATCTCTACCTTAAATATTATCATATTTTATACTGAAATGGCATCAATATCTATTTACACATACCTCAATACTATTTTAGCAGTGAGTTGTAGAGTTTATCTAACAAGTTAAACAATCTTATAATTTTTATCTCAACCCTTGTGTCGTGTTCAGTTTTTGGAGCTTTTGCTTGTGTTTGCCGGGTCAAGTTACTTATGAAATTATTGAGACATTACAATGAACGTGTCATTTGGTTTGCTGTGTAAAATTCTGAAAATGTGTTCTTCTGCATGTTCTTCATAGCCAAAAAATGTTTGCCGATGAAAATTAAACATGGGTCAATTTGACGCAAACATAACAGGAGGGTTAAAATATATTCATATGCTTTCATCCATGCAACCAGCAATAAAACTATATGTACAGATGTATTATACATGTTTTGACAGGCAAGAGATATTCTTCATATTTCAGCATTCATATTTTAACTTGAAGGTGTATACCTTATTTGATTAAAGACTCTTTTATTGCATTCACACAATCTGACCAAGGAATAACATAATTACCTTATAATAATGCACAAATGAGCCACAGCTTTCAAATGAACAGACTCTTCAGACATCGGAAACGTAGCAGCACAGATAGAGATCCACAGTATAGAAATACTGTATGTATTTAGACATGAATACATCTGAAGTCAGCACTATATAATGCAAAGTATAAATGCCATACAGCAAAGTACATACAAGTAAAAAAGGATTCTGTTTATTCTGAAATTTAAATATTTTGTTTAGAATATATATTATGTAGTTTAAAGCTTTGTGGGTAAGAATAATGCTTGGTTTGTTGTGTGTGTGCCTGTTTGTGATTGTTGATGCTCTTTAGTTGTCTTTTGCTGTAAATCAAACACATTTTTGATTTGAAGCTGAAATGTGAATTATATTACTGGGTGTAAGAACCAACTGGCTATGAATATTAAAATCAATAACACAAAATAAAAAAGCTGACTAACAACAGCTACTATTGAACAGAACCGCTTTGTTAACAATAATGGAATTTTTCTGGGATATCACAACCTGTTGTTTCTGTGGTGACAATCCAAGCCAGATGCCCAGCAGATCACATGGAAACCTGCCCAAAGGCATGTGTGGACAGTCCACCAGCTCAGTTTACCTGTGTAACTGGTGGGGACTCACGGATGATAAACTGGTCTTGCATCCCAGGCGATTTATACTAACCTGAAAGTGTGGTGCCCTGCAGCTGGGAGCACCCCATCAATTGTAACTGAGGGCTTGCTACTGGGTCTGCTGTTTGATCCCACCCTGGAAGAGGATTAACCTTTCACTGCATTGTAATAGCTACCTTTTCCCTCAGTGCCATTTTACATTGCCCAATCTCAGTAGTTCCCTGATATTCATTCATCAAACTGAAACATCTTTCTTAGGAAAGCAATAACCAAAATTAGTAGAGGTGCTTAATGAAACATCTATACATGTAATAAATTAGGAGCAATGGAAAGACTATGGTGCAACAATATGGATGCAAACGAAAAGCTTTAGTCTTTGTGGATCAAGGGCTGAAGGGGTACTGAGAGGAAAATACATCTCTTAAGGTACAGAGATAACAGCTTCAATAAAGCATTTGTAAAATAGCTATTAAATATAAGGCTGGTGCTGAGAGTAAGGTTCTCTTAATATGCACACAGAACATAATCTACATGGTTAAACTATCTTCCAATTTAAATGCCAATGTTTCCAATAATTTCTATAAGAGCATATTTATATCACACTAGCAACAAGACTATTATGAGTGTGATTTGAAAATTCTCCATGGAATTAATAGTATACAACATTATTCTGAAATGCATACCATTGAAATGAAAACTTATACTTATGGCAAATGTGGGAGAGTGTATCAGGTCTCCCCATAGACATATTACTGAGGAGTATACTCCTTTCAGCCTGCTTCTGCCTGTGACAGGAGACTGCATTACCGGCGACTCGTTAGCAGCCTGTTAATTAATGCAAATCAAGGGGGGCCAGAATTTCAGGGGAGGAGCTAGGGTAATTAGGGATTAAACAGAGGTTGATATGTTGTTCCCCTTTGATGGGATTATTTACACTGCGCTGCTTTAATGACTCCAGCCCAGATGTCATTGAAAACATAACCTCTAACTACATCTGAGTGTCTGAGGACTGGTGTGTGCCTGTATCAGACCAAGCCCCTGTTAATTACCCACCATTGCACTTTTAATTTGGTAGGATTCATAGTTTCAAAGTGTCTTTTTTGGATTCCCTTGATTTTTTTCTCTCTGTTTTTAAGAGACTCATTTGCATGCTAATTTGCTTATCTATGAACTGCTCTCTAAATACTATCAAGGATCCTCAGTGGAATAGGATGGATTTTTATAGATTCATCCATTGCAAGACCTCAGACTTTTGTTAATGTGGGAGTTCCATTTTCATATTAAAGATGTCAAAATGCTCCTGGAGGGGAACGTGTCCTGTGGGGTTTTGTGGAGCCGATTTGGGCCATGGAAACAAGGTGTGTGGGTGCTATTGCCATTCTGTGACTTGAATGAATCATGTGCTAATATGCACCAAAACTCACTATGGCCCCCAGGACTGGAGCCAAACACCCCTGTTGCAGTAAAAAAAAGCCCTGATGAAAGTGCCTCTCAAAAATGCCCAGATGGGTCAGATGGATTGGAACAGCTACACTGAGGACAGCTGAAACACTGTAGGGGGTGTGTGTGGGGGGGGAGGAGGACAGAACCTCTCAATTTGGGGCAGATCATGCCTATGCAGAAGTTGGCTCAGAAACTCAGGTCCTAGAACCCCTGACTAAACTCTGGCTCCAGTTATCCATTCTTGGTTCTCAGAAAATTTCTGGCATGTTAGGAAAGTAAAGGTAAAATGTCCTATGTTTAAAAAATGGTAGATGTTACTATATTGAGTGACTTACAAAAGTCCTCCATGATGTTCTTACATGTCTAAATTATAACAAGTCAGGGAGTATTGCCAGTAATTTCATTATGCAACAATAATGGAAGGATTTATCTGTAACTTTGAAAGATTTTGTTTGGAACTGTAAAATGTTCAGGGAACATTTGGAGAACATTCTTGCCATAACATTAACTCTTAACCAAATGTGAATCTAACTGCAACTGTCCCCTGATTTTTTAAAAATTTTTTTGAGGTAAACTGGGTATGTGGCTGTCACCAAGATTTCTTTCTCACTGTACTCTCCCATCACATCCCTCCTATTCTCTTTATCATCTTCTTACATCGTCTCTTTCTGCTTTTTCTGCCTTGCCGCTTTCTCAAGGTGCACTTCACCTGCCACACTCCTGGGGTCTCGGACGCCTCTGTTTGTCAATATTTGCATTTCTGATGTTGCTGGAGTTTTTTATTTTTTCTATTCCCTCACGCTGCATGCGCCAATGAAACACTAATCCTGCCAGTCATTTTGCCCCCTTGTTTTGTTTGGGTTCTAATTTCACTGCTGTTGGAAAATTACACATAATTACAGACTGCAAATGCTAATGCTCCATTCTCCTTCCCAGCTTCTCTCTCAGCCCCCATCCCCCTCCTCCGCTCTCACCCCTTCACTCTGCTGTTTTTGTAATCTTCCGTTTAGTTGGCTTGTGTGGAAGAGAGAACACACACCCATACACCACATACACACAAACACTCACACACACACACCATGTAAAATATATCTCCAATTCCTGGGCTTGTAACTTTCACATTGGAGACGACTTTGTGTCTGATGAATTCTGTATTTCCTTCTGCAGATTTTTAAATTATGTTTTAGGTCTGTACTTCCATGTGTAGCTCAGCTTGGTCATAGTTCTAAATATCTATTCATTTCAATTAATTGACTCAGTGGTCTATTCCAACTAACTGATGAATGTAACCAGGGAGGCCTAATAAAATACCTTATAATTACGCTCATAAATGGCTCTTGAGGGGATGCTGTAGATAAGCCTTATATATAAGCCATATTTGGAAACAACCTGAAGGGGGGAAAGCAGTCCACTGCACAAAGGTTGTGTGCAGGTTGTGGCAGAAGGACTTGCTGCTCTGGGGTTACATTTCTGGTACAAACATGGTTCCATCTTGGCTGGACAAAGCTTTTGGCTATTTTCAGGTCTTATTGTGGAGCTCAGGGCTAGATCTGGTTCTTCTTGGTCAGAGGAGTCTGAGATCACTGCTGCATCACTCAAAGCTGTAAATTGGGGCTGCAATTTCACAGAACCCTGAAAAAGGCTCCCTGACTCTGTGCTTTTAATCTGTAGTGGGACTCCAGTCTCCCACAGAGAGAGAGAGAGAGAGAGAGGACAGAACCCCTGAATTTGGGGCAGAGAGCAAGAGAATGAAGTGAAGAATGGGCTTGGTTGAAAGAAAAAAAAAAAAAAGATAAGAAAAGGGTTGATGGGAGAGAGGGAGCATAGGTGGGGGAGAACACCGAGGGCAAAAATATTAAAGAATGGTACATAAAATGGGAAAAGAGGTAGGGAGAAGAAAACAAAGGGACAGACAAACAGAGGGAGGGAGAAAGAGGAAAGAGTAAAGAGGTCACCCAGTGGTTATGAAACTACCTCTGACCTAATCTGGCCTTGTTATGGCTCTGCTGCCTTCCTCTTTTTAAGCACAAAAAAAAAAACAGGCAGAAATTAGACTGAGTGACAGCTTGGGAACACAGCAGAGAGAAAACTGCCAGTGAATTCACCCTAAGACACGTTGAAAGTCATTTTCAAATGGCAGTATGACTGTAATGCGGAATGATTAAAATAAAAAACATGATGGATATGTTTTCTCATTTTTTCACCAAGAGAAAAAGAGCATCTAATTTTTTCTTGATCACAGGATTCATAACAAAGCACAGTGATTTCACTATTGTTTGAAATTGTTTATGCTTAACACTTTCCTGATGTGCTATAAAGTTGGACATAAAATTATGCAAATGGTTCACCAAAAATACCCACAGTAGAACAAGGGCGCAAAAAACATTATATTCTTTTTCATGTTGTTTTCTGCTCACATGCATGACCCCAACACATTTATTAGGTCTTAGTATAACTGGAAAGTTAGGCTAGTCATTTCCAGTCAATTAAAATTCACCATGTTATTGGTGAATAGCAATGATATTTTGCAACACAATGCTACCTTTACCCTCTGGATAATTTATGTGTTGTGATGTTAACCTTATGGCGATGCTGCAGCTGTTTACCTGCCTACCATGAGGGTAAGTGTCGAGAGGGTCATTCTGGGAAAAACAATCTGGGACACACTTGTGCTTCAGCTCTCTGACAGTGTCACTGCCTTTCACAATGGCACACAAAATAACCAGACTAGACACTGCAAAAACCAGTGCAGAAAGCACCATACATTGCTGTCAGGATTTCAGTTAGCCTGGTGAGGAAACAGAATACCTATGGGATATTAGCTGCAGTGATTCTCACCAAACTATCTACAGGAAAAGCAAAAAACCCAAAAACCATTCAGCTTTGTTTGTCCTATCAAAAATGTCTTGGTAAGGCAGCTTGAAAGACGTATGTATATCAAATATAGCTGAACACATATATGGTTCTTGGGTTTTTATTTTTCAAGCTGCCTTGCTATGATTTGGATGGATTTATATATATGGAATTATATTTAATACATAATGGTATTTGCTTTTAGTGCAAAAAGCTTAAGTGAACTCTCAGGGTTTTGTTCACTTGTTGAATCATGTTGATAATTGAAAGGTTTGGTTATAGGTTTGGAAGCAGATTTGAACAATTTATGGGCATTTTACGTCCCTCAGCTCCTTTAGGCAAGTTTAGTAAAAAAAAAAAAAAAAAAAGCTAGTTTAAAGAAAATGGTCAATTTGTGAACACCTGCAGGTCTTTATGTTACAGGCATATGAGCCAGGTGGGAAATAAGGAAAAAGTGATAGGCGCAGTAGCCCAGAACTATATAATACATTAAAACATAATACATTTATGTATTTCCTGAACCCTTTGCGCTTTTATGCAGGGAAATGCACATTGCACTTAATCTATCAAGTTAGGTTTGGAAAGTAGCTATGGAGAGGGCCAGTTGTCACTGTCAGTAGAAATTCTTGCCTGTCACAGAGCTATCAGTTGATGGATGCTCAGCACAGTTCATGTTTGTGCTGTCCAAAATATAAATTACAATAAAAACACAAATAGGACTGATTGAGGAGCCTTTCAGGCAGTCCAGTTGTGTATGGCTAATACCTTTCACATTGCTTTATAAATTGCAAATTCCACAATAGGTACAAACTCCAAACTATCGCAAACTGTGATCTACAGAATCTTGTCACATTGATCTTAAGCTAGAAGCTCCAAATGATGCTAAGGTATACACTTCAAATAAATCTGCTGCCTATCATTTGCCAACTGGAGAGGGAACTCCTTGATCGATAAAAAATGAAGTAATATAGTATATATTACTTATATAGTAAGTAGGTATATAGTAGTAAAGTATATAACAGGAATACAGAGGATGAAGCAAAATTATTGTATGCATATTGAGACCAATGATCCGCTTAAAGCAAGTCTTAAAGCAACTCTAGCCCTAGAAGATGGCAGTATTTGGTGATTTCTTTTTCATTTCCAGTGGATTAAGGCCTCGGAAACATGGTATGTGGCTTTGTTAAATCACTGGAAGTATTAAAACAGAACAAAATGAGCTGGCACTGTTACCCTTCAGTACCTGAGTCTGACACCCCTGGTTTAAATTTAAGTCACCATCCAGGAGATCACTGGAAGCGAACCCACACAGGACACCCAAACAGAAGCCCTACCATCAGAGATGAGCATTCACTGAATGAGCAATGTAATATGCAGTTTTGAAATAGAAAGGAATTTAGTATGCTGCCTTGATAGATACAAGGAAATGTTCAAAGCAGAAATAGAAAATGAAACAACTTACATTCATCTGGAAGGAAATGTAGATGGCAAAGGGCTGAAATCATTTGATAAAAATGTATTTTTAAAAAGAAGTGTTCAAAAAATAGTTGTGCACTGGAATATTTGGTCAGAATACCAGGGGACTACAAAAAGGGCCAAGGTGACCACAAGGACAGAGATGCCGATAAAGAGGTAGAGGATGCAGTTTAGTTCGTTTTGTGCATGTGAGCGGTGTACTAAACTATAATGTACCATTTTTAGGCATTAAACAGAGAAATTTACACAGATTATTTAAAATATATAAATTTTATATTAAAGTTCATGTTAAAGAGCAATTTATTAAAAATACCCAGCCTGGCAAAACAAAGGCAATCAAACCTGCAAACTCTGAGCTAGATGCGTAGTTCCCAAACCCTCATAATAAACTGCCAATCCATAAAGGGAAGCTGTGAAGACTGTTTTATGCTGATGACCTGGTCATAACGACAGCAGATGAGTGATGCAATAGAGAAGAACTCTTATGAACTAGATTTGAAGGTGAAGGCAGCAAAGACAGGGATTGTGGTTTCATAAATTCAAGTGGAGAATGAATTAACATTAAGGAGAGGTTGAGAGAGGTGAGTGGGGTCAAGCACTTTTTGTTCGCTTTTGACTGTGGGGAGCCTTTGCAAGGGTGAAGTCAAGATGAAATGTAATTAAAATAAAGACATGTTAAGAGAAGTCAGAGGAAATATGGATGACAGACAGCTGCTTACAATCTTCAGGACAGTGACAGGGTACATACAGGGGTACACAAAAGAAAGTATATATGAAAGACTTGTGTTCAGTCAAATATTGCTGGATACAGGGAAGGCCAACTATGGAAATCATTCTAGGAAAATGATGGATCACTGTAAACTAGTATGTCTATGTGCAGCTTGTGGTGTACTACTATGTTATATAGTTTTTCATAGGCTCCTATCAAATCAGAGAACCAAGTGCTAATACATTCTGATACATTTTCTATGGTTTTTATTATTTCATGTAATATTGATGAAAAAACTATCCTGTTATTATTTAATTTTTTGACTTTAAGCTCATGTATTGTCCAGAACTGATGTGAATAAGGTGTTATGATGAATACCCACAGAGAATTCTATCAAGTACATAATTTGATGTTTATGGTCTTGATTTTGGTCTACTCTTCTGCAGTAATACGTACATGGGGAAGTGTATGTTAGTCCCAACTTTTTCAGATGAGCATTCAGACTGCAGAGCTCCATCCGTGAGTGGAATATGATTGTTTGGGATCTCGGCTCCTCTGTGAGTTGAGATGTGCGTGGTATCTATTATTTAAGTGGTTTTGGTTTGATTTGAATTTGCAGTGGAGGGCTCTGTATCGACAGCACCTTTCTCCACAGTGGAATGAGACTCACTGGCACAGAGGAGTTTTTTATTCAAAGCAAGAGAAAACCAAACTGTAACACTGCTAATCATGGAGGCTGGCTTCAATTGTGGTGCTGGCCTGGTTACATATAAGCCAGCTGCAGGGCTTTCCCAGCTAACAATATTTGGTTCATACAATATTCCCAGAACTTTATTCTGAAAATGAATTTGAGAAATATCCTCCATGATGAATTCTCGTGGCCAAAGCCATTTTTACATATAGAGCACATAACACTTACATTTTTTGGCCTTTGTTGTCCACACTATTGATGATTATCCAGTAGATTTCTGCACACAGTATGTTCACACATAACTGTGTTTCAAATGCAGAGTTTGAAGATACATGTCTGTCAACATTGTTATTGTCTTTGAAAATTGGTGGGTCATGAGCTTCTGTGTTTGGGTGACAAGTTGAGTATGTCATACCTTTATTACTATATGACATTTCCTTGACAAACAATTTCATTGTATAATGTACTTTTTTAATGAGACCCCATTGGGGGGTTCAATGCACCAGACTCTCAGGTTTAACGAAACCTGATTCTTTCACAATCAGTTCGTTCACATCAATATTAGAGCACCTTACATCAGACTTACATTACATATACTTGCTCCGTTAATGTTATGGCTTTGTTCTAACTGTCATTGAAAACAAACATTTGAGGAAAACTTGCTGGTTCTTGAGAAGAGATATTGCCGGATTGGCTTTTCAACAATACTACGTCCAACTCATTCATCTATGACCTCTAAATAGTTCCATGACATTTTGGACTAAGGCTGCTTGTAAGCGAGAGCTCAATGATAACAATTGGGAGATATTGCTGGTATCTTAATGGCTGGAGTGTTTTCTCTCACATTGAATTCAGGCCTGTCCAATTTATGTGGTAGTGATAATTTTTGTATTACATTATCAGTACCTTACTGAATTGTTTTGTAACAAGCAGTTGACAAATAATTTTAGTTCTCCCCAGTTTTTCGTGGGACGATATCACATTCATCCATCTTCAGTTTATGGACATGGAGACTGGGAACAAGGTGACACTTGATTCTTCTTTGTGTAGCCAGTGTGAAGAGTTTGTGTAAAAAAATGTCCCTTCACATGGGAAGGTCAGAATTACTGGATGGATACTTTATCCCTTTCCCTTGCCAAATATTTGAAAAACAAATATAGAAAGTGTTGAGATGTGTTCCATGATGACTATCAATTGTGACATAAAAGATTAGATTAGGACAATCTACAAAACAATGTAAGCATTGCAGTGGATGATAAATACAGGATTAATAATGAGAGATGTTGAATTTCCATATAAATACAATGTAAATTCAAAATACAGTGTACTATATCCAAACAAAACAGGCACCTACTCTGCTTAGCCAAAACCAAAACCAGACATCTCCAGTGGCAAACTAATAAACACAAGTAAGAGATATCTGGTAATATAACTATGAGGTTGGATCTTTTATGAAATAAGCTCAACCACCAAGTTTATGCCAGGAGTTCTCATTTGTTGCATTGCATTGTTCTCAGACAGTCCAAGACTTACACTGAATTACACTTCATACTTATTGAGCTTGGGTGTCAAACTCTAAGCCAAGAGACATGCAATGCATGGCTATTTTTGTGTGTTTCAGCCTTTGAGTGATTACTTATCAGTGGGTCCACACACCTTCTTTACAAGTAGTGATGGCAAAATGAGGTTTCATGACCTCCAATGTACCAAATGAAATGAGGTTTCAGCACCACAAATGGATGAAGCTACTACATGCTCCCAGTAGCTGGTTGACTTAAAACAATACTTTTTTTTCTAGGGAGAGAAAAACATTTTGATTGGTCAGAACAAGTCAGTCAGTCAAGACATTTTATAGCTGCTCCACCAATTACAAAGTTCATGAAACCTCTCCCTGCCATCACTGTTGCCAAGGCCAAAGTTGGCTACTGTTGGAGAGGAAGCCACACAAACCCACAGACACGTTACCCCTGTAGGAGTGGTTTCAATGCCTGATGCTAATAGGTCTTTCCTATGGGAAAGAATGGATCATTCTGTTTGAAGAAAATCCAGTCAGACCTGGTCCCTGATACTACACCTGGATGTTGTGGCTTAGATATTTGGGATGGCAGTTTATTAGCTTGCTAAGATTCGGGGGAGGGAAGCAGGGTGTATGCAGATGCATGGTGGTAATTATAAACCTATTCTGTCATCTGAGTGGCCTGAGCAGGGCCTAGGGACATCCAGACAGGAGCCTCAAACAGTCTTCTGCTGCTCTGTGACCACTCTCTCTCTCTCGTTCTTTTATTTGGTCTCTCTCTCTTTTTTATTTTCTCTCTATTTATTTTATTTTCTCTCTAAGTATCGCACTCTCTTTGTCACCCATAGTTCTCTTTCCATCATTCACTTTTTGTTTTCTACATCTTTCTCTTTCTCTCTCGCTCCTAATTTCTTTATGTCATTTTTTGACCATTGTATCTATATCCTGTCCTCCAATTTCTTCCCTGGTGGTGGTGAGAATTTTTATACTCCCATCCTTCTTCCTTATTCCTCTGTTAATCAAATACTGTTCCCAATAACAGATTATCAGAACAACAGGATGTCATATTGCATGACCAATGCATTATATTATTGTACATATATTCCAAATGAAGTATAGTATGGAGTCCTTAAAATATTTTGGAATATTAATAAAAATCATGCCCAGCTGAATTCCCTCAACATTTCTTCCCCAATTTTTTGTTGCTTCACTGATACTTATAAGGTGGGCTCAGATAGTTTGTCTTTTATGAGTTGCTGGCACAGTCAAAGATGCTGTGCAATGTATCAAAACCTCCTTCAGATTTGCGACTGCTCTCTGCTATCTCAAAACTTCAGCCAGTGGATTTGAGTCCCCTCGTGAGCAGCTGTCTTTTGTTATTCTCAGAAAATTGGGAATCAGATTTAATACCGAATACAGTACAGTATAGAGCATGTGTGTTGTGTGTGTTTGAGTTTAGGTGAATCTTGTCTAATAAGGATAAGTGTAAACAGCAACTACATTCATATAAGGAGAAGCCTTTAATTAGTTGCATTTCTCATGATCTTGTGCCATTGAATTTGCTGAAGGTGCCAACTTTTTCTGTGCATGCATTTCAAGTGAAGTGTGATGTTTATTGGTATTTTTTAAAATATATCTTGTACCGTTGACAGCCCTGCCCAAGGCAGAGAAACTGCAGGGTCCCCTGCTCCCTTTCAGGGCCTCAACACCCCAACCCCCCTCCAACACACACATATACACGCACACACCACACACACACGCACACACACGCTTGCAAACACGCACACACACACACACACACGCTCCCCCCTCAGCAGGAGAAGCATGTGGACTAACCACAGTCAGGGAGAGGTGGGGAGGCCAGGCCTCCCCTCTGTCTGATTACTGCAGGAGAAACATCACTGCCAGCTCTGCTCAGCCCTCCAGCATATCACCCCAGCATCACTGCTGGCCTACAGCTCTCTCTCACTCAGATTCACTCAATATGATACACTTATACAGACACATTCCCATTCACACCACAATCACACATGCTCACACAAATACTCTCACACGGTCATTTCGTACATGCACAGATGCACATATGTATTCTGAAACACATTCACATACACCCTTCTACACATGTACTCTGAAACACAGTCACAAGTACTCTCAGACACATGTACACTGAAACAGTCACAGAGTTACACACACGTTTACACTGGAACACAGTCTTTCACGTTTGAAACACACACACACACACACACACACACATTCATGCTGAAACAGACACAGACACTTCCACATGTGTACACTGAAACACAAAGTCAGGCTGGTGCATACAGACAGACACTCTCACATGTATGTTCAATCGCATTCACACACCATCAGACATGAGTACACTCAAACACACTCACACACACACACACACACACACACACACACACACACACACACACACACACACACACACACACACACACACACACACACACACACACACATGTATACTCAAATTCACAGCATACACAAAAACATATACCCACACTCTCTCACATGAGTTAATTCAATCTCATTTACTCCCTCTCACATGTACTCTCAAACACAATCAAACACACCCGTATACTGACAGTCACATTCACACACATATGGAAAATCATTGACACCCACACTTTCACATATGTGTACAATCAGTTACATTCAAATATGCACACAAATGACATACATACTTTCCCATACACATACAAGTGCATCAATCTCCATATATGTGAACTTACAAAACGTCAGAGACACTGTTCTACATATGCTTGCTTATTCACATGCTCATATACTGTAGTAAAGACATTCATATGTTATATGGTCTTTCAAGCTCTTACTGTCATAAATACAAAACATCACACTCATTCATTCTGTCCACATGACAGCTGTCAGATACATGCCCACATTCCAACAAGTTGACACAGAAACACTCTTTCACTCACACTCCCTCAGAAACATAAACATACACGACACAGTTTTATATTTCTTTCCTCTGATATACAAGCAGTTATGGACACTCACATATGTGGGCATCTGGCATAAGAGAACACTGTAAAAATCTGCATGAAAGCAGCGGTTGGTGCAATGTTCCCTGTTGGCTGAAGATGTGGTGCCAGCAAAGAGAGACAGCTCTGGAACCAAGCTTCTCAGGCATAAAATGAACAGTAAAATTTCTTTCCAAGAATTTGTGTCTCCCAATAAATGCCCCTCACTGGAATCACAATCCATGTGTTTCCCAGAGTTGATCCTGGGTAAAAACACACCACAGGGCCAGATTTCTCCCCTCCAGCCCAATCTGTGGAACTGGACGACCCGCTCCCTGAGAAAAAACAACCACAACCAACCCCATCTTCCGCTTGGCAGCACCCTTCACACATGTCTTCTCTCTTTTGTCTCTCCACATTACATGTGGAGATCCTGCCAATGCGCAGACTGCATCTCTGGGTGTGCTCCAGTGAAGGTGTGTGCCAGAGCCAGGGGCCTAACATTGCTGTACAAGTCAATAAACTTTTTTAAAATCATTTTCGCCCAAACAAGCAGATACGCCAATATCCACATACCTACATACGTAGATAACACACACACAAACACAAAACAATACCATAGGCACACAGACAGACTTCGTTCTCACTGACAAACAACCTTGGCACAGCTCAGAGAAGTTTCATTACTCCTTTTTTACAAGTCAATAATCTTTCAGGCTTTTTTTCCTTTCTCGTCTTGTCTTCACTGCATGTATCTTTTATAGAATTTTCTGCGGTCCTTTTTTTGAAGTGTGAGATTGCGAGGCTGATGTGGACTGCTTTTTAAGTTTTAATAACCCATTTGCCGTTAATGAAAGCTGCCTGTCCCTGCTGCCGTGTTCCCAACGGGGTCATTCCATGCTTTTTTGTGGCCATTCATAATTTTCATAACTTAATATCTAGTTATGATCTCGACTATGTAAAAATCAAGAGCGAGGGAGGAAAGATAAACTCCAGCACCAATATAGAATGACTGTTTTTATCACAATTTCAATTTATTTCCTCAAAAGAGGGACAGAAAGGGACTTTACAAGGGAGGGATATAATTCAAGGACTTGAAGGTTATTTTGATACATTTATGCAACTTCCATTATGTACAAACATGTGCAGGTGCACTCACACCAGCCAAACACACACAAACACAAACACAAGCACACACACACACACACACACAAACACCCACACATACACACACACACCCACACATTCATGCTGAAACAGACAGAGACACTTCCACAGGCATTTATTCAGTTTGTTTTTTCAAGAAATATGTTCCCAAAAACCTATAAACCTATGGCTGGCAGGGGCTGCCATTCAGAGTAAAGTGAATTTTCTCAATGACTGAAGAGGGGCTTCCTCTCTTAATCCCTTGTCATTTCATCAGAGAGTCCATGTGTAATAGGTGGCAGGTCCAGAAGAGATCTTTTTAAAGACATGCTGGCTGCACTGATTGCCAGCTCTATATCCAGGCATAAATAATGAGCTTTAGTTCAATTAGAAACATCTTGAGGTGTAAAACAAGTGGAGAGGTGAGAGCAGGCAGCTGTAATCCACACACCTCCTGCTCTCCAGATAGTGGATTACACCCCGGGACACTGTTTATCCCTTACGTAAACCGGCCGCCTCAGCACAGACACCTCCTCACCAGATAGCATCACATTGGAGGAGGCTTGATGAACAACAGGCCTCAGTCCCTTTTCCGGAGCAGTGTCTCCGCTGCCCCTGGGGCCTGGGACCTTGGTGAAGACTGCAACTTCTCCATAAACCAACACAGCCACTTATTGCCGTACCCATAATCCCCCGACCCCCCCCCCCCACAGTCTGCCATTTTACCCCAGAATGCTGTGGCCTGAGACACAAACCCCTATGGTAAGGAGGAGCAAGATTCAATAAGCAACTATTAAAGATATCATCATGACACCACTGTTGGTAGCCCAATTTGTTTAAATGTAGACTCACCATCTAGGATTTTTCAAATATCCTTGCAGAAAAAAGCACTGTTTTGATGTTAGCCTTGGCATACTGCAGGGAGGAGCCCTTTTGATGCCCTATGTCAATAATACAATATGAGGTATCAGAATCTCTTACAGACAGGCTTGGTAAATCAACCTTTTGCGGAATCCCATTGGCCAACGAGTCATGATCCCTAAATACTGTTTTCAAATGAAATTGTTACATGCATTTAAAACCAGACTGCATTAGTACTGGTTCTCTGGGCAGCTATATATATATATATGCAATGAATTACAGTATATTGTTATCATTAATTTGGTGTGTGTGCAGATAAGAAGATTTATTTATATATATATATATATATATATATATATATATATATATATATATATATATATATATATATATATATATATATATATATATATATACACAGTATATATATTGTTGTTATCAGGCTTAGTTGTTCAGCTATTAGTTGGGGATGGATGGGTTCTGACAGAGACCTTAGCTCCCCTTACGACTGTCCAGAGTTAGCAGTGTATGTGATGATTCCAAGTTTTTACCTCTCCTCAATAATACTGATTGAGTTTAGACTGATTAACCAGTGCATATTTGGGATGTAACTCATATATACTAATTGATCAACTGAATGAAAGCAGTCTAAGGTGAAGATGGACACCCACATGTTAACCACAATACTTGGCAAGAGGGTAAACTGTAAGGGGAGGCAAGCAGAACACAGACGTTATCAAAGCAGAACTTCACAATCTCTCTTTTGTTTTGGGAGGAACATGTCTATGATCACATGTAAGCCAGAGCTGCACAATGTCTGGCTTTATATACACTCTCCAGCATGTCTTTCTCCCATCAAACAACAACTACAATACAATGGGAGGGAAAACCCAAAAGAGTGGGCTTGACTGTGGCGGCTGCCCTCGCCACAGGTATGACAAAACAGGGAGAAACCCCAACTGATGGTGAGGGGTTTGCAACCGTAGACAATGGAACGAGTCTTGGACTCCCATTTTATGGACTGTTCCTCGGCCCAGCAAAGATATGGTTTCATTCCCCTTGAGCAGCCAAGGCCCCGTTGCTGACAGCAGGTTTTATTTGATGTGGAGGTCTTGTATTGAGTTTCAGCTCAGGCTGAACATATGATCCCCATTAAGGCCTAGCAGGAACCCATGCTGGTTTGCCGAAACTGTGGGGCTTGGCTGCAGGACGGATAGGGTGATGTAAGTGTTAATAAAGACCATTCGAGAAGCTCTAGGCCCAAACTCCCTCTGTCAGATTAGTAACTACAGCAGAAAAAAAGAATGCTCCAGCCCTTAAAGGGGCAAACAGACCCTGGCTCCTGTTAGGGTCTAAGAGAGACATAAAATGGTTATCCACTGTAGTTCATGTGACCTGCCCACCCTCACTTAATGAAGACTCTGAGGTAGAAATATTGTTATTGTTTGGGGATTAAATGAATTAATTACAAGTAACTGTGCGTGTGACTAAAAAATTTCAGGTTCAATGCCCAGGTGGAGCACTACAGCTGTACCCCTGAGTAAATATCAGTATATATCCTGCTGAATGATGGACTGTATATGAACAAAAGGTAAGATGTGTCAGTTTCCCTGGATAGGAGCGTCTGCTAATCATGTGAACTGCTATTCTTGTCTTTATTTTTTGTTATCCACTGAGGAACCTTTGGCACCTCAAGTTCATGTTATATGATCTATTGGACCAAAAATATTATGAATACCTTCTCTGAATGGATGTGACATCTTATCTTCCACTATGTTTCAGTGTAATACAGCACAACCAGTACCATGCCATTGCTCCATTGCTATGCCTGATCCATGTTTGCCAGCATTGTGTGGGTATGGCAGTATCTGTTTTGTTTATCACTGTATTTCTGTTGAGCTGAGAGCGACTCTTCCGGGGTGACAGACTGTGGATAGTAGCTACAGTAGCTTAGTAACTGCAGTCATATTTGGAGGAAATATTTGGCTGATATTCTGTAAAGTGTGGATAACTAGTGTTTTTTTTCTATATAAACACGTTCAAATACCTTTCTGTTATCTGTGCTACTCAAATATTAAGTTGTGAGTCCTCTCAAAAATGTAACAAGGATGATAGCTATAGCTAGCAATAGCGATGTTTACTTTACGTTTATGTTTACCACAAAAATCATGAACAACTGAGTAACGAATACATCTTTGAACAAGCATTAAGGCATCTTGAATGGTATTAAAATAAAGTTTGGAACATTTTAGCTAGCTGACATACTGTTGGCAAAACAACAGCTCAAGAATTATATAAACATTTACAAATGTATGTTTTTTTCCCTCTGCTGTCTGTGACAGTGTGTATCTCTTTTCAAAATACATCTTCTATTCCAAATTACGTAAGGTGATGTTTAAGAGCTTGAGTCACTGAGATGTGAAACCAAGAGACCCTTTTCAGCCAGACTCAGTTGTGGTTCAGATATACAAGAATGAGACTTCATGATAGCTTAGGTGGAGCTACCATTTGATATCTGTAACTCACAGAACTCAACCAATAATTGTGTTTTGCTGTGAACAGCAGAACATTTTGATTGGTCCAGAAGAGTATGGCTTGCTTTAGCTCCACCCACAATAGAGTTCACAAAACCTCACTCTCTCCAGTTCTAACATGGGTTCAGATGGTGTGGCATGGCCTTGTATGGAAATAACCAGGACCATGGGTTTCTGTAAAAATGTTTTATATCAGCTTTTCAGACCTTGCTATACCTGGTCATTATTTCAGTCCTCCCTTTTCACTGTTGATAATATCCCTCTGATAGGGAAATTGGTGTTTATACATTAGCCTAAAAGAAATGCATAACTTTTCTCCTGAAAGACTAGAGTGTTTGAAAATAAGATGCTGCAACCTCAAGAACTGCCCAGGTTTATGACATGGACAACACATACATCTGATCAACACATATTTACCAACACCAGAGGAACAAGCCACGTGTTCTGTGTAAGAGTCCACTTAGATAAGAGTCCACTAAGTGTGGCATTTACATCTTTATGCAAGAGGATGTGAACAAATGTTTGCATCCCATATTCGCATCCATTTCCCTATATTCCTCAAAGGCAAGTAGTTTGTGCTTGTGTAAAACAACACACAAATGTTTCTTAGGACCTTGATAACCATCCATAATGTTTTTGGTAAAGTATAAGAATCTACAAGAAAACCTCAAACCACGATTCTTTATCTGACAACAGATGCAAACATTGGAAAGTGGGGCAACTTGGTAAAGCAAGTTGAAGAATTAAAAATGAAACACATAAAATACAGTATAGCATACAGCACTGATACACTGCATTGTGCCCACAACAGAGTACCTTGGTTATGATTACATTTGGCTGAAATTATCATGGATGTACATAGCACAAGCCTAAAGACAGATCTCATTTTTCTTTTTGAAGATTTTTTTTATGGTGCTGAATAAATCTGTTGACAAACTATTTTGATGCATATTACAAAAACAAACAAACAAAAAAATACAAAGTGTTTTAACAGCTTCCTGTCCTCTGTTTATATTACCCATATATTATTACTTGCGTCTGTACATCACTTATACTCTGTATGGTTTATATATAAAGCCAGATTTACCACTACAATACATAATGAAATCAGTTGCCTAATATTTACACAGACATGGCAGAAAAGATATGACAAAAGATAATTAAATATTTTACTAGAGTATCAAACTCATTACAAAGCCATAACAGCTCTGGGCCAAGGTAATTGTCAAGTTTTAATACTTTGCAGACAGGTGTGTTTTTAAAGAAAAAGAGTTAATAGATTATTTCAGTGCTTCCTATCAACAATGATAACATTCGTTTTTCTCTTTCTCCAAAATTCTTCCTCATTGTTACTAAGAACAAAAAATTGAAATGAGATACTGGCATGACATTGTAATAGCAACAAACAATGGTAACAAGACCTCTCAATAAAGACAAATTATATCTTAAGCATTATTTGACCTTACAATTTACTGTTTATTCTTCTGCTCGGGATAAGAGATAGCAATACTTTTTCAGGATGACTGCACGCAAGTATTTGTTATTTTTTCAATAATATTGATGGGGAAAAATCAAATGTTTTGGCAGTAAAGTTTGCCCCGTTTCCCCGTAGAACTGAGGCTGTATATTTTATAATCTTTCCCCTTATAGGCTAAAGGCTTTAGTTATTTACTTTAAAATGGACTAATTTCTTATTCTAGCGGAGGGAGGACAGCATGCTGACTTGAACAGCTGCTTCATGACCCAAAAAACTGTCAGTCTTTCCCTGGAATAAATTGTGGAATGTTCCATTTTTCAATGCAGGGTTTACGGTCTGAGGTGAATATCGCGTCCCGTTTGAATACAACATTACACGCTCTTCGGTTACCACGGGACATTTTGCTAATAGTGTCACCTAACATTTAGTATTGTTCGGTAAATTTCTTTCTTTGCTAAACTGCACATTAACGTAATAGATTCAAGTACTCGCCCCCGCTTCTAAAAGCTCCAATTCGAGGGAGCCCATAGTAGAATCAATTCACTGAGAGGGTAGCTTGAAACCGTCAACTCATGCTTGTGCGCCGAGTTTGGAGAGTAGCGTGTTGGGCAGTTTGGGTTTAAATAGTCAGTATAGGATCTGTTTTATGTGGCCCTTTCTCCTACTTATCTATATGTTTTTCTTTTTAGACTGAAAGGAAGTGTCAAAAGGTACTGAGGTTCTCAAGGTTTACGACCTCAGCCATCAGGAACGAAAACATGAACGAAGTTAACTAAATAATTTTCTAATTAGCAAGCTATTTAAATGAACCAATCACTCGTACTTTGTATTTTAGCTAGTTCTTTGATTATACGGATGAGCTATATGAAAATATGTCCCATAATGGTGATTTCAGCGGGGATATGACCAAAACAATTCCCGCACAGGACACGTGCAGATAGAAAAAACATGCACCCGTAACCGGCTGTCTCTGTTCCGCTCACCAAACATTACACGTCTGAGATGTATTTATCCACGCTTTTAGTCATATGGAGTAAGACCGTCCCATTCGCTTGTACCGTAGGGCCACTATTGTCAAATTAATGCCACATCAAAACTGAATGCAAAATTTAGTTACAAGTTCCAACTGAGGTGATAAAAGCTTATTTGAAAGCCCGATATGTCTTGGAAAATGCTTTGTGGTACTGTCGCACTGAATCAAGAGCCACTGTCCTCCCTTTATCAGGTACTATAGCTACGTTGATAAACGGCTGTCAAACTAAAGAGCCTTGTTTTCCCTTTCTTGCATGGAATTTGTTTACTGTGAGCTCAAAGTTAACTCTGAATAAATATCTTGCTTACCATGTGAGTGAGTGTACTGAGATGTTGAAAGCATAGCTAGCATGCAAAAAGCCTCACAGTTTCTGGATGCTTGTTTCATAATTGAATGTGACAGTGGCATTGCCCTGACAAAAGAGTTCTACGCCAATGTTGTCTATTCATAAGAGTGCTACATTTCTCTAATGCCACACAAACTGGGATTACCATAACTAAAGAGTTATTTAATACATAAGGTATTTAATTCGCAAGGTGTTAACTGCAAGAATCTACTGGAAAGAACTGTTTGGACAGGCATAAACTTGCCCTAGTGCTTCAGTGTTGGCAGCTTCATCAAAAATAAAAATCAATGACTGGCTTGTACAAAATTTTAAATCCACAATCAACCAGCTGTAATCATACCAGATTTTCTTATTTGGAAACTACATCTTTGTTTTTGTTTGTGCCATCTATGGATGAGTTATTAATCATTTTCCTTTCATGGTGTAACAGACCTCCATTCCACTTTTTCCATGTACCAGAGCAGCTTTTGTTATGGGATGGGCATATGAAGTACAATGCAATTACACACACATACACTCATTCACACATATTTTAATGAACCAACTTGACAAAGTACTGTGAAACCTTACATTTTTCCACACTGAAAGCATTGATACATGTCTTAAGTATTACGTTTGGACACCCCTATTGTTTTGTGTTCTAAAAGAAACAACACATTCAGTATTGTATAAATACATTAATTACAGTGTAAACAAAAAAATATTTTAAATAATATAATATGAGAAATTGCTTTTGGATGAAGTGTGGTTCTGAACAAAAATAAAGATGTGAAATTATGACCATAGTTTGCAGGAGAATTTGTTCCTTTTCATTTTAGTACAGAGATTTTTCCGTTTGCCCAACATTGTAGCAGTTTTCAAAAAGGCTTGAGATGAACATCATCATGGGCAGAATGGCTCTCATTAATATTGGAGTTGTGGGGCCATAATGGGGTGGAGAGTTGTGTCTGGTGATTTGTCTCTTGGCACATTTATTGTAGGTGTGGATGTGTATGCATTTGATAAACTTACTGGACCCTTATCTATATATTACATTCCTTGTAATGCTTTTGCTTTACTAATTTCATTTTCATTAGAAGGGTTTTTAATTGGGCTATTTTGAAACACTAAATATAAACAATACCAATTAAGTGAATAAATAAATGTATGATTGTGATCCATTATGTGTACCACTTTTATGTTATTCATTTGGTGTTTTAAATGCACAGAAAAATGGAATAGCAATTTTAGAAATTAGTTTTCTTATTTCTAAAAAAACTTATTTCCCATTCTGAAAAGCAAAACTATACATCCCGACCTCTCTCATCAAAGAAATTGCTCCAACATATGTAAATCTATATTTGTTTATTCTAATACAACTCTTAAAATGGCTTTTTAATGTGTAGTCCTTTTTTCTTTTTCTAAAATACAATTATTATCAAAATTATTGGCTTCCATAAAGATTCTTTGAAGTAAAGTAAAGCAAAGTTAAATTTGCAATAGGATTATATGTATTAAAGTCTAGTATTAAGAAACTGTATTGTGACTTTTCATGACTTGTTTGATCTGTTTCACAAGGGTATGAATATAGGGAACATGCATGTGAAATCCTTTTGTCATACAATAACATAGGGAAAGGCAAATAAATTATAATTTAAAACAGATGCCAGGTAATGGGTACAAAAATACATAAACTTGAAGAACATCAATTATCATGATTAGGGAAATAATCAAGTAGTAGAATACCACTTAGCACAGTGGTTAACTTGCCAGTAAGAAGACACAAGGGCATGGTGTTCCTATGTACTGTGAGGAAAAAAGGTGAGGAAGGCAAATAAGAACTAAAGGGTCATATTAAGATTAAGTGCATTTTCAGCTCTACCAAGTACCAGGACATTTTGGCCTAAAACCTGGTTGCCTTTGCCAGGAGTGTGAACCTTGACTGCACGTAAACACTTCCAACATGACAATGATTCTAATTCAACAAGGAAATAGTTGACCGAAAAAAGAATAGGAACTTTGCAATGGCTATCTCTGTCTCCATACTTAAAACTGACTAAAAACCTGTGATCTGAGTTGAAGAGAGTAACCTTACTGGACACTATAGAAATATGCTCAGTGCTGTTATCCTTGCAAGGGGAGGCTGCACCAAGTGCTATGACGTTGCTAGTGTACTGAGAGCATAAAAGTTATCAGTTATATTTAATTCAGAATCCAGTATCTGAACTGGTATACTCATGGAATTAGCATACTAACTATTCCATATTTCAAAAACTGATGCAACAGGGTGAGCATAAAATTGAAGAGCTATCATATTTTCTATAGATACAAAAACAACAAAAAAGATTCAAAACTGGACAAAGAGACATGTCTTGACATTATTACCGAGGGAACTATTTGAGGAAATTAACAAGATAGAAAGTTAGTTCATCTTAAGAAAAATCAGTTTTATAAGGCAAAGATTTGGCTAGCCAGCTAGAGTGCAAAATAGGTGGACACATTTAGCTAGCTATAAGAATAAACAGCAAATATCTAACTTTTTGTTGTCTTAATCACCACCAATGCAACATCGTTATTTAACAAAAATGATACTTTCCATTGATAATAAAAGTTTGAAATAAATATCTCTTGCCATAATCTGGACATGTAGGAAAAAGAAAAATTTTGCTTAAAATACTCAGTATTGATCAGTAGTAGTGAGAACCTGCTTCTACAAGCTATAATAAAATGCATATGTTTCATTCATTAGAAGCTACCTCCTCTTCAGCTACTGCTTCCTTTTCTAATGATCTGCATTTAAGCTTCTCAATGGAATTTTCCTTGGTTCCCGGTACTAGCGTTCAGATTCTCAGCAATATACTCATTTTATTTCCTTTTGTCATTTCAAATTAGCTTGTAATCTTTTTATTTTTGATAGTGAAGGATGAAAAGTAGTTATTGACATGTATTTCAGGTATGTGCTTGTATTCATTTTCACTAATCTGAATCATCCATTGTCCCAAGGGTTTCAAATTACTGAGGTTCAGATATAATCATTTTGTCCTGTCACTGCACCACAGTACATTGTTTAGCATATCACAGACATGTGGTGCACACACTGTTATTGTGTCTGTATCCTTATAAGTCTAAATGTTATATATATATATATATATATATATAATGCAATGAATTATATTGTTATCATTAATTTGGTGTGTGTGTGCAGATAAGAAGATTTTTTAATATTTTTTGTCATTTTAACATTGATTTGTCCTCCCATTTTAATCAGCAAGTTCCATTAGGAATATAGTGCTCTTGTATGTTCCTATTAAGCAATAAATGCCTAAGAATAAATTCAATGGAATTGTCCAGAAACAGTTTTTCTCACGAAAATAAGGTTTTCAGGTTTCACTTCCACTTCTGTTGTCTTGTTATAGTTTTTCCTGATCTTTAAAATACTTTATTGTGTTCCAGTCTTTCTAACACTCACAATTTTAGTCTTCCCCCAGGTCTGCTAGCCCATTCATTTAGAAACTCACGTCTCCTCTTTTTCCCACCTGAATTCAAATGCTGTTATATAAGCCCCACTGAGGAACTGTCCCCCACAGACTCAGAATAAGGCAACAGTACATACATGACTCCTCCAATTCATGTGATTACCTGCCCTCACTTTATGTCTGAAATTGCAGTACCATCACTCAATGTTTATGCTGCAGGAGGAACATGAAATCAACATAAAAACAGTTCACAAATTTTGCAGCCATAAGGCTGGCCAGGAGAGGGTGCCAGAGAGCAACTCAAAAAAAGAGTAGGATTTAAGATGATTTCAACCAGCTTAACCTCTTTTCTTCCCTGTCAGGGCTGAACCAATGGTTTTTACTGACGTGGACCTCCAGCCATGGCTGGTAATGGTGCAGCTGGGGCTCAGACCCCCAGCTGAGGGACCCTGTAGCTGCACTGTGCCCTTCCTGTTTTCTCAGCTTGGGAAAAGACTTGGGGTGAGGGTTGGTCAGTTTTGGGACAGCGTGTTTATACACTTCAGGGGAGAACATCAGTGGCCCTTGGTGCCAAATTTAACAGATACTCTGTCTCTCTCCCCCATGAAGGTAATGCCACATCTCGTTGCAACCCTCTGGATTCCGGTAATTACATTTAATAAAACTTATATTGCAGTGAGATACATGTTAAGGGTTTTATGTGAAAGCTTGTTCATGTTATGCTTTATTAATTATTCTGTCAGCAACCTTTCCTTGAATTAACCATTAAATCAAAGAGTCTGTAAAAAAGGAGTGCTTGGAGTAGATATGAATGTAGATGGGCAACACTGAAAGCTTGGAAAAAACAACAAAAAGCTGTGTAAAAAAGCTGTGCGAATCTGAAAGTGTCACACAAAGTGCAGCCACATGGACAAGAGGTCTGCTCTGCCCTCTCCTCTTTTGCTTTCCCTGACTTTCACTCACTCTCCTTTCATTATTCTCTTCATCCAAAGGGGAGCAGTAATTTCCAGGCGGCTGCAAGCAGCAGTGGGCCCTGGCCGTTTAATGCACTGCAGGTTGACTCGAGCAGCAGGTTTGGGCAGATAAGAATGCAGTGCGGTGTTTTGCTGGGGACAGCTAAAGCAGAACAGGCATTGCCTCCAATCCCAAGGAGACTCGCCCCAGCAGAAAAGGCAACCACTCAAACATAAGTCCCCTTGCTCCCCCTGTGGATGACCGGCGGTAGTGCAAGTGCTGCTCATGCCAATCCCCGTGAATCGGGCTGTCTCTTTCCCTCTCTCTTTCTCTCTCTCTCTCCACTTTACAATGAGGCCAATCGATCGATGACTTAAAAACCCCTGGACAGTGTTGGGTAAACTTTTAAGGGTGGATGACTAATGCTCTGAAGAGCGCTGCTAGCCAACTTTGTATGAGCTTTACAGAGCAAATGCAAACTGCTCATCTCTCCAGGCCCATGCAGGAATGGATTTATAGAAAAACCAAACCCACTGGACTGTGGCTGCTTTAGGATGAGAAGTTTACTTGACCAAGTTGAATATAGTAATGGTGTGTTGAATGTTATTATTACAGCCATAGACCACAGACCATGGAAGCAAACAGACAAAGAGGCATTCACACTCTGTACAGGCTGTGTAGACTCAATAGCATCAACATACAGTCCGTAAGTCCCTCTAATGATCCATGACATATGACACACAATGTCAATGAGTGCACAAGGCTCATGGAGCCAGCTCACTTTATGGCTGAGATGCGTTTGTGGAACACAGATATTAATAGCCAAATCAGACAGCAAAGTAGCATCTAAAACTGTTGAAGAGCAAATGCTTCCGGTGTGAGCAATGAGATTGGTGGGAAATCCTCGGTTGTACTGCAAGCGCGCAAAGTTGCTATTGTTATCAATGGAGACCAAGCTGCTGCTGCCTCATTCATTCCTGGTTGAGCAGCGGTCACATGTTGCGCCGCGGCACAATGAGCTGCAGGATTTCGCTCATACAAGCCCCCTGAATATATAGAGACAATCAGAACATTGAGTGAGAGAGAGCTTCTCGTCCCATGAGTGCTGAATGGGAGTTGACTGGCTTTTGTTTTCTGGTATTGCGAGTGTATGCCAGCTCCATCCGGCATTTGCCGTGTAAATCCCCTTTCCAGTCATGAGTGAGAGCACTCATCCGTCCCTTTAGCCTTCGCAAGCACGGGGGAAATTCACATTCACTGTTTGCATAGCAGGCCACCAACATCTAAAACACTATTCTCCGGTGGTCCAGGAGTAAGCAGAGCGACTTTCAAGACCTCTCGAACCAGGGGGCTGTGAAGTGAACTGGTCTTGCTGAATGGTGCCATAATAAAACAAAAATGTTTTTCAGATACAGTTCCCATGGGACCAGTGGGTGGCTTAACCAACCTCAAATTTTTACCCACAATCCATCAATTTTTCTCTTGTCTTTACTGATTCAATTCAGGTTAAGCACCTTGCTTAAGGGTGCAATGTCAGTGCCCCACATGAGAATCAAACCTCCAACCTCTTCTGAGTTCCAAACCCAGTTAGTATACAATGTACAATTGGCAATTTAGCATTTAGCAGATGTGTTTTAACCAAAGGGACTTACAGTATGTGAATAATGATTATACTGGGCTGTCTCCCTATGTAGATGTGTTTGTTTTGGTGCTTGGCTGCCTGGAGGGCTGGGAGATGATGAGGAATGAAGCACTGACACCCATTCGCCCTCTCTCTCATTCGCTCATTCTCTCTCTTTCTGTCTCTCTCTCATTTGCTCACTCTCTCTCTCATTCTCCCTCTCCCTCTCCCCATCTGACAGAAGAACTCCTTGCGGCTCATCCTGCTGGCAGGGAAAGATAACTGCAGTTTAAAAAAACCAAAGACCAGACACGATGAGGATGAGTAAACAGGCCCATGACGTACTCAGTGACTAATAGTGTGATGGCCCAGTGCAGCCATGTTGTTATGACCGTACTGATGCCACTTCAATCCCCCATATTTAACCACAGTCAGGGGGTTATGGATTTCCCTGTGCAGAGGAGGGGGGCCTGAGCCCAAGCCCACTATACCCATAATATCTCCTTTAGTGCACCCCTCAATTCTGGTTCTATACAATAAAAACCTTACAAATTCTGCCTCCTTTGTCTATGGGCTCTATACTTAAACTGGTTGGGTAGGTGCTTCGTTCCATTTATGACATCCCAGGATGGCAGAGGTAACAGCCTTTTTTCATATTTTCACCTCATCATTTGAGAGAGTCTCCTTATTGTGCATCTGTCTTTATTTCCAGCAGGACCTGGGGAAACACCTAAGATCATTAGATGTACCTGGTCCAGTATACAGAGGTTTCTTGGTCTTTATATTTCTGGATAGGGAAGTCTTTAGCACATATTGTGTACATGCATATATAAACATATGTAGATATATACATTACATGTATGTGTGCAATACATTATTATTTTAAGATATTGAGCATCTTATGTCAGGAATAAGAACATCAGAATCACCATTGTCTTACAATATGTGCCAAGGCAACATGTACACATGATATCCAGAAGAATCCAACAATGTAAACAGGTTACTGTGAATATTGACAAAACGGCTCTCGAAGTAGTATACTTTTCAGAATACTAAAAATATGTGGTCAGTTTTCCCTGAGTATTGATTTGTTTTCATTCAATAGGAGGTCAGAGGTTACTTAAAAGATAAGACTTCAAAAAGAGTCTGTTTATATTACCAGTTACAATAGTTAAATTATCTGTTGCAGTACTGTACATGTACTAGGGTGAAAATAAGCAAAGGATGGGCACCCTATCTGTAGCAAACACTTCATCAATGCAGCCAGGTTGCTCATTTGTCTGTAGTTGAATTAAAGTAATACTAAGGACCTTCTGTTGAAGCTGAGACCGTGAAGATGCAGAATGTTTTCCTACATCTTCCTTCCCATATCTGTTTAAAAGAATTGATGGGGCCTAAAGACATTTTGACATTTGTTAAGCTGATAATTAAATCTCATTTAAATACTTATTGGCAAATGCTTTAAATGGAATCACACATCATCCTACATGAAAAGCATTTTTGATACAGCTCAAAAGGTATTCTCCTGTTCTGACACAACCCCCCCAGTGATGGGCAAAGAGCTCTGTTCCTGCCAGACCATTGCTATACTGAGGTGGAGCAAATAAAACAAGTTTAAGTCAGTTATTCTATATTAGGGTACATATCATGCAATGGTTGTGTCTGTGAGACAATAGAATACACTCTTCTACTTCCAGCCATAGAGAACCATCTAATCCATATCTGAAAAGAAAGGACAGCTATTTTTAAGAGAGGGCCCACTGGACACTTTACTCAAAATGAGCAGTCACATGTGTGGAATTATAGCGAGAGGGTTTTGGATGAGGAGGTTTTTCCCAGTGGAGCACAAGCAGTGTTTAGTTACTGAGGTGCTACAGGCAGGCATTTCAATAAAATCAAATGTGGGAGTGAACTGCAATTAAAGAAATATGGTGACAGAAACATGACACCCTCCTGTAAACCATGCTAAAGTTTCCCTGGTTAGCAGTTCAAACAATCAATCTATTGGGAAGATAAAGTTCATCCCAAATATTCAGCAGCTGACATCCTCTGTGTATGAAAATACCCTTTACAGCAATGAAGATTTTGGGAAATGCTTAGCTTGTTTCAGCGACATTCTCACTGTGTAATTCTCACTGTAGAGATATGAGAACTCAGATAGCTTCAACTAGTGGAAAATATGTGATTAGCAGAGGGTACAAATACAATGACATACAAATAAGGAATAAAAATAAGATATATACATTGTGCAGATATTAAGGAGATAAGTCTGTAATCCAAAGGTTGCGGGTTCAGTTCTCATGTAGGGTACTGTTATTGTGTCTGTGAGCAAGGCATGTAAATAGTGGGACAGTGAGAATCTGAATAACAGCAAATAGGCCACATAAATGGAGTAACAAGTGAAATACAGACTATGAAAGATAATGGTGTATGATAAGATAGGAATTCATGTTATAATATATGTATCTGGCTTCCTGAAGCCATTGGTGATATCTTAAAACTCCGCCTGAACTCCTCACACACACACACACACACTCTCTCTCTCTCTCTCTCTCTCTCTAATTAACATTTGTGAAATCATTAGCCCTCACTCACACGATGGTATGTTTTCAAACATTCCACACATATGGTCTAGTCCTCCTTGATCAGACAGAACCAAACATTTCTTGATTATTTTGAAACTAATGAGACACAAGTCCATACAATCTTTTTCGCCATCATTCAAAATTCAGTTTGCTGAAGCCATCTGAAAGCTATATGAAAATAATTCAAATTTTTGTCCATCATGTTACTTAAATTTGAAGATGAATTTTGTGAAATCTGTTGTATTTTGAATAGTTACATGTTGAGACACAACAGAGAGATAAAATATGAAGCATGAGCAGAGCATATCTCAATATTTCAGCTTTCAATTTTATGTCATAGCTTTGATGACAGATTTCATGATGAAATTTTTACAAATGTGCTTTAGCTTTAAACCACAAACTGAACTCCCAAAACCAGAGAGTGTGAAGAACAATTGTCTAAAATATACCAACATGTCTGAATTCAATCATGCAAGTGAATAGTGGCAGCAACAGCTTTGAGCTTTTTTTGATTTGATTTATTTTTGTCGTCTTTTTATGGCTTCTGTGTGTTTATGCCTCTTTTAGAAAAATATCAAACACATATTAAAGTACTACTGCATAAGAATGGGTTGTAATATATGACACTATCCAATTTAGGTCGAATTTTTTTGGATGTAATTTCATTAAAGAAAGCGTTACATTTTTATATTCCATAAATGAATACAAAGCCAATAAATGATCTCCTATGGATATTTATTTTTATCAGTTTAAAAATGAGTACTCTGCAAGTCACACCCTGTCAGCAAGGCGAATAGACGAATTGTCGAAGTGATATGGATCTCTGTCGCCACCACGTGGAAATATTAACTCATTTCATATATGTTTAATACAACAAACAAATAAACAAAAACACGCGGCTGATGGGGATGCTGCTTTGTTTCAAAAGGGGAATTAAAAAAAACTCAAACAAAATAGTAAAAAGGAAAAGTGTTTTACAAATTGTATCTTATATTGTATGTAATCAAACTAAAATTAATTCCAGTTGTTCTTCAGTCAAATCCATCCATATTATTAATTATTACGCATATGAATCTGCGTTAAGGCTGACAAAACAATTGTAAGCGCCTCAAGCCAAGTTTAATCGATATAATTTAAAACAGTCAATGCTCAGCCCGAGGGGTCTAGACAATTTTTTTTACACTTGGGGGCGCTATGGAGGATATATTAAGCTTTAGAAGAAATACCAACACCTTTTATTCACCCTCGCAAATCACGTAAACATTATTTCAAAGTTGATAAATATTAGGCTAATTGTGATATATTCATGGATTCAGTTTCAATTCAGAATCTAAATTCCGATAAATTCGTGACCTATGTTTCAGTACTGTGTTATTGTCCTCCGTCTCGTTGGATAGGGGTATTATGGGCTAAAATGTGCTATCAATGATGCAGCCAACTCTAAGGTCCCAAAGTAGCCATTGAAATTCTATTAATAAACCAATACAGATTTATTCAAATTCAGCAGTTGCATATGCACAGTACTGTTCACTATATCAGTAACCAGCTCTATGTGTTCTAAATGATGAAGGGTTCTCTGGTTTAACTGAATGAGCTATCTGAGAGTATGAGATGTCATACAGTTACCTCACAGTACTGCAGGCGTATCTTTTGCTGATGACACCTGTCTGTTCATGGGTGTCTAGCATGTTGTTCGGAGGAAATAATGCTGTGGTAAAGGCTTGCTTAAATACACCCCATCCTTGAGTGTCCAGCCACTATTGATTCTATGTTGTAGCTGGTTAAAGACAGCAAGAACTCAAACCTATGATAATTTGTGAAAGGGGTCCAGTCTGTGGTCCTGTATACACTAATTGAGCCATTCTGCCACAATTCTTTGAAGGATCTGAATCCAGTGGCACACATGTGATGTGCAGTAGTGTGTTTTGCAGTGGTTGAGAAATAGCTGAAGTAATGCAGAAATGTAAACTATGCAAGGAACACTGTAGAACAGCATCTGCTAAATGCCTATATGTAAATTTCAGGTGCACAGAGTGTTACAACGGCAATAGGAATAATGCTCTCATATACTCTCAAATGTGTGACATGCTTGCAATAAGTCTTATATTTACTCACAAATGTGGTCTCAGAGTGTTTTTCTGAGACCACATTTTCATTATGCAAAAGCCTTCTTTCTATTAGCATAGCTCTGTGTGATAATAAACTGCAGCAAAGTTTCTAATGGCATGGAACTCACTGTGTGGACAGTAATACCATCATGAATGGAACACAATCCCGGAGTGAACAGACAAAAAGTGCGTTTGCTGCAAAGCACTGAATGGCATGTTGTTTATGATAAGTACTAGCCTCCAGCTTGAGTGTCTTTTCTACATAAGAACACATCCTCAGCACTGCCATAAGGGCATATGTGACCAAGCTGAAACCTCGCTCCATCTCCAACAGTGGGAAACTCAACAACACTCCCTGTGCATTTTTCTTTATTGGGCTTCAGATATTTGATAGCATTCTTGTGCTGTGTGAGTCGGATTCTGTTGCAGTTAAAACCTGGAATAAAGCCACAGTTGCCACAGATAACCCAAAGAGCAGCTATTTTAAGTTATATTGGGGTGAGCTGGGGGGTATTTGTTCAGTGGTCTATCGCATATAAAGCTGTGGTGGAATGATACTAATCACACAAATGTATCTGGACATCATTGCTCAATATTTATTTTTGAAATAAATGCTTACAGTATGCCCAAGAATGCTTTGATCTTTTTATGATGTGATTTTTATTTGATCATCAAACATTCCTAACTGTCCGACTAGTCTTCTGTTGTGAATAAACTTATGTAAGTCAGCATACTGAAAGCAAGTTCTTTTGGTAATTGTTTGATAATTAAGAGCAAGACACAGCTTTAAAGAAAGGCAGATGTGGTTGTACAAAGGGCATGCCATATGACAGCTGGGTTAGTTTCTGTAATATCAATATCCAGCTGAATAAATATCACGAATCACTAATCCCTTCCTTCTGTATCATGTCAGCAGCGTACAATTTATCTTTTAAGATTTCGATTACAAAGTTTTTTGTATTTAGACAATGCTCTTTTGCTCAGTGGCTGTGGCTGGAGAAGGCAGCTGCAGAAACTGTAATGTCTTCAGCTAATTTTCCTCCTTCACAGAGATTCCCTCCACACCTTTTTTGCCCACTAGATGGCAAAAAGCAAAGGAGGTACTAGGTAAGCATGAGAACTGAGGTTAAACACTTTGCAAATGTTCTATATACCTCTCCTCTATGTAATTCATTTATGGATACCTGTCAGTGTGACTGTCAGAGTTAAAATAACATAGTACTAACTAACTATGTAATAACCATGCAATTACATAGGAATTTCACAAAAACAGGAATATAAAATATTACATGAACATTCTATATCATATTTTATGAATATTGATGAAAATATAAATTGTTTATGAAATTATATGAATACTCACACTTTATTATACATATAATAGTCACATATTAAATATAATCATTGTTCAGTCAAAAGAGAAGACTTCATGAATAAGTTACTAACGAATATAAGACAGCATTGTTTATCCGGGTGATGGTTCTTGTGAGAAGAGTTCATGTGCAGCATTGAACTCCTGCTGTTTTCCTCAGTTCCTCAGAGAAAAAAGGAAATAACTGCACAGGGAACAGTGAGAGAGCAGTCCTGTGCACACATAACATGTTCCTTCAGCTCCACCTTGGAATGTGACTGTTGAACTAAGCTTGTCACTGCATATTGGATTTTTTGTTGTTTCCTTTGGAGGTTAATGAAGGGTAACAGCCATTCCTTGTATTCCTCTAGCTCTTACAACAGAAAGCTATTTTATTTATAACACAAAACTTATTTAGGGAATGAAAAGGACTCAAGTATTTAAGTATCAACCAAATGTTTGTGGAATTACCTGAAGCACCACTACAATATAGCAGCTATACAACAATATGCCCAACATATAAGTCAGTGTGCAACAGTGAAACTCATTAAAAATGAATAAACATAGACATGTATGCACTGTGTATTTGCATGGCTTGTGTGTGCCATCTATTGTTGACAGCTGGATGGTGCACACTTTTTTGCTTTTGTGCTTACAGAGGGTATGTATCATTGACACGGTATTCCAGACAATCATATCCCTAATAATTAGTATAGACACAGCAATTATGAGGGAAAAAATAGTGAAGTTTTACTACAGACTTTAACTGTATTTCATTTGTAAGAATATGTATTACTCATTCAGACATGAAAAAGATGACTAAATGATTAAGAAAACAAAGTAAAACATTTAAGTATCTCATGAAAACACTTTTATTTTGTATCATTTCATTGAAAACATCCATAGTTAAAAAGGAACCACACCTTTTTCCCATGTAATTTTTGTTTTCAACAGAAACTGTGACCTCGATTGGACCAGTACTGACAATGAATGGCTTTTAGATAGATTTCTCTTTTTTTCTTAGAAAAGTATATGATTGTTACATTATCTATTCAACATTTAAATAGCAGAAACACACAAATCACAAGTCTACACGTTTCCTGCCATTCTGAAATGTGTTGTAGATCTAAGTTGTTGTAACATACAAGCATGCATTGTTGCTGGACACAGAAAATAATTAAAAACCAGACGGAAGTTATAGGCTTACCAGACATAAACAGCACTGAAAATAGGATTAACTTATCAAATACTTTGACCTGTTTACAAAAGCAGTAACTCTGTGTATTAACGTAGCTATATTAAAAGCATTGCAGAGTATTATGCATGACAATTGGCTTTCTTTTCAATGGATTTGTGTGTACATATGCAAGCTGAAGGCATATAAAAATTTCTAAAATTAGCAATGATGCATCTAAGAGCCAAAAAACTAAGCAGTATTTCCCTCTTCAGGTGCTTCCAATTCTCCCTCTGTCCCTCTGATACATTTCACCACTAATACCATCACCCAATGAACACTAGAATCAAGTGGCGACTCCAGTCAAACCCCAAGTCAATGATACAGATTCCCAATATACTTGCAGCATTCTGATTGATTTCTGTACATCTAGCTGACACTTTGAAAGCTGGAACTCTTATATTATCAATTATGAATAAATTAATGAATAAATAAATAAATAAATAGTTGCCAGTGAGAGTTCCTAGGGGGGACTATGTGGCCCATACAATAACTCCAGTTGCGTAAGGCCCAAAAACGCCATGGCTCAGGTGGCTTAAGGTCTTTAAATTCCGCAAAATAATCAACATTTCTCAGGAGAACTGGAAACTGTACTTTGTGTTTTGCCAATTCAGGAAAACTGTCATCAATACTAATGGAAAAAAATCAAGGGAGAGGTTTCAGAGTCTACTTATGGTTTGCTGATACATTAGAAGCACAATGCTATGATGGGAACTATTTACTGTGTAACAGAGTAATTTTACCACGCCTTGAAACTATTGTAAACCTGCTGCTGGGTTAAAATGAGTCTACATCATGCAATGCCAACGTCACTAATTATCAAATGGAGACACGGGTACGTCAGCCCATTGTGTGCCAAGTAAAAACATTCCAGTCCCAACATCGGACTGTTTTCACAACCGCTTTCAAAACATTCGGCTGCTCCTCAGTGATTACTTCTCTAAAATGAGTCACAAAGCAGGTCCGGAGCTTTATTACAGAGAGTGAAGACAGCTAGATAACCATCTGTATATGAATTACATGTGCCTGTTCTCTAGCTCTGCACATGACAAAAGGAATTACTTCTCAAGGTATGCTTCCTTAATTTACCTTTTTCATGATTTAGTTATATACCATCACATAAATATATCTATTTACATTGTTCAGTTTTCAATATGTTATTAAGTTTCAGGTCTAGCTTGTGTTCAGTTTGGGAATCAGCATTCTACCAAAGTAGACAAGCCTCCATTTCACAGACCAGAGGCTTGAACTGTGACACTGGCACACTCTAGAGAGTAACTACAACTCCGGCAAAACTCAACCATAAACAGAAGTGAATGAACGGTGCCATGCGTTTTTTTTAAAAATGTTTTCTTTGTGTGTGTGTGTATGTGTGTGTATGTTTTGTCCCCCGACAATGAAACAAAAAAGTGAGAGAATTAGAAACTACAACCCCCAGACACCCAAGGACCAACTGCAGTGGCCCCTCAGAGAATGGTCTTGTTCAGGTCGACCTTCACTGGCAGTGGCCCCGCCTCCTCACCTTCATCTGATTGGCTGATGGCCACAGCAATCACAGGGGTCAAAGGGTAAGGGGTAACTTTATGAACATCCTCCAGGAACTCCTTGTCTCCATTGATGCTTAGCTGAAACATGTCATATTGAAATGATCTTAGTCACATTCACTGTTGGTTTTGGCAATTAGCCTTAAAAGATTGCACAATACAAGCCCTGATATCTGAATTTAGAATATCAGCTCATACTGAGTGCCTATCACAGGTCGTGCTCTTTTCCCTTCTTTGACTTAAAATCTGTACACTTCAGTGTGGAACTGATTGGCATCATTCTTGTATGTGTAAGGTAAAATGAGGCTGTAACTACAGTCGCCTCTTGACTGCAAAATTGCTAAATTTGTTACAATTACTTAACATATGTAATTTCTATAACATCTGTGACTAAGAAACAGCACCAAGTCTAATGGCTCTTGTCTGGCTGACACCAGATCCCTCTAATAATGCCAGTATCAGTGCTGATCATAATCCAGAGTCCTGATCAGTGCACCTCTTTTTATTTGTATAGTTTATCTAATAAAAAGCAAGAATACAGCCACACAGGCAGGTAAATGTTCCCTTGCTACGAGCAAATGATGAAAATTGGGGACAAACCAGACTAGGGAGGGGAGGCTATCCTCCTCCCACCAGCCTGGGGAGTGAGTTGGTGAAAACATAATCAAATTGTTTTTAGATTGTGAAATCAGGCCCCAAATGCCTCTGTGCCCAGAATTACAAGGGAGAGGCACACTGGTGTACTACACATCTGAGCTTAACAAATCTGATCCCCCTTCATCTTATTTGGAGAGAAGCAGAGGAGGGGTCTGACTTCTATTCTACCCAGCAATAAACATTTTTTTTTCAAAATAATCATATCATTATAACAGACGTGAGAGTGAGGCTTCATAACAAGTGAGGCTATAACAGGTGAACTCTACACTGTTCTGTCAGTCATTGACTTTTGTGCATCAATCTACAGGCATTGTTTTCCACAGCAAAACACTGCAACTCATTTAGGTCAGGGAGTTTTTTGGAGGACATGATGGCTCCGCCCGTTTTGAGATTCATGGGGGCCTCACTTGCTCATTTCAGCTAATAGCGTTCTTCAAATAAAACTGTGATTAATTCAATCAGGTTTTTTAGTGTGCGGTTAAAAGAGAAGCCTGCACCCTTACTGGCTGCTCTGTGATGGGATTAGTCATCCTGGCTTTATTCCAAATTGGATTGGGGTAACGGTTTGTGCTGGGGTTAGGAGAGCGCGCACAGTGAGACGTGTACCTGTGTTTTAATGTGCTGGTCAGGAGCAGTGACCAGACTGGCACAGCTCAGCCACAGCATCACCATGATGGACAGGAAGAGGCAGGCGGCCAGAATCCAGCGGGGAAGCCCAGAGCGACTGCCACAGCAAGAGGAGGAGGGAGAGAGGGATGATGGAGGAGAGGGAGGGAGGAGGAGGAGAGGAAGAGACAGTGAAGAGGAATGAGAAGAGGAGATGCAGAGAGGAGACAGAATAAGACAGGAATGGAAGCCAGGAAGAGGCAAGGAAAAATGATAAAGGGGGAATAGTATTGAGAGAACATAAAAGGGGAGAAAAAGAAAATAAATTTGTGCTTCACATTTGTCCTAAATGTACCAATGATTACCTGATTACCAATGGAATAAGAAGAAAATTCATTCACAAACATTAACATATAAAACATGAATATTCAAAGATATACTGTGTATTTTGAAGAATTATAAGTTTGGGTGTTCAGTTCTGGTCCACAGGTTGTGCTGGTGTGGGGTCTTGGGCAGCCCGGTGGGCCCTTTGACCAGCCGCCCTGAGGGATTAATCACAGTCATGCGCTCTCACCGTGACATGCAGCCCAGGAAGTCGTGCTCAGCGGCTGGGTCTTCAGCATGCTGGGCCACGTGTTTCCCTTTGCCCCCTGCTCTGGCAGCACCCTTCTCCCCACGCTGCCTGGCGCCTGTCACACAAGAGAACAGAGATGTATTAGCATGTATGCACTCGCTAAATCCCTTTGGACCTTATTATTTATAAACAATTAAAAAACACAATTCTTAATTATTATATGAAAATGTACTGTGTGATGGAGCCACATCACTAACTGACCCTTTGCTCTAGCCCCCTCAGAGGAGGCAGAGCATAGACCAGTGCTGTCCAGAGTCACTGTGACAAGGCAGTGCTTGTGTCAGAAATCAAAGATATTATGGTTTACTTAATTCTTTGCCTTTGTGGCCACATTGCCTGATTTTACTTGTTTTCAATGATTTGCCACCATTTTTTGATGTGTGAATTTTTATTGTTTGAGGAAATCACTTTATACAACACAAAGTGTTACATGAATGCATTATGTATTTTTACCTAGTTCACACCCCAGACGCATAGGAAATGTCAGGTAGCAGAGTCATGTCTGAAACAACTCTACATTCCATGCAGGTGACAGTTTGTAATTCTGCTCACAGTGTTTTATGTCCATGGACTACACTTGATGTGAGTTGCCCTTGTCAACAGTGTTTATGCTGACCACTCCTTCCCTACTGCAAAAATGTTGTGAGTGACAGCAGGACCTCCAGGAAGGCATTGTACCTGACTGTGCACCAAAGCAAACAAAAGAGACAGACATCCATAAGCTCCTTTCACAAGTAGCCTAGGTATTCTCATTCTCATCTCACAGACAGCCTCTGAAGGGGCTATTCTCTCTGGGCAGACACGTGTTTATTTGTCCATGCTGTGAGAGGGACGCACATGTTAGTTGATTATGGTTAGTAAAGAGATGGCAAATTTCAATCGGCAGTAGTTACAGTTTTTAAGATCTAGTGCTACAGTTCCACATGTTGTTCAGCAGCCGCTGCACACATAAGGTGTTATGTACAATTTAAACTGACATTTTCAGCACTTCTGTTTCGAAAGCTTTTTTTTTTACTTTTTGTGATTTTATAAGATAAAATATTCCATTACCACTCTGTGATTTTGGTCTACAGTCAGTCAATAATGACCAAAGCATCGCCTTAACCATGAGTCACAGTGCCGTACACTGTTCCCTGCATGTCAGGGGGATTTGCTCACCAGTGTGGGGTCTCTGTGTGTGGGAGTTGACCGGGGGCCAAGGCTTGTCCGCCACATCGGATCGGGGAGCCTGAAGCTCAGGAAAGGAATATTCCATCTCTGGCTGGCTCTGATAAAGAAACAAAAGCATACAGAACAGTCAGACAGGGGATAATATGACCTTTTCACAATCACTGGTAGTGAAATACTGCATGATACAAAAGCATTGGGAGTGAAGGCACTTTGGAACTCTGAAATGTTCATACGATTTATGTCATTTGAATATCCACTAGTCCAGTAATCATAAAGTGTTTGATGAGGTGTAATTGTGTATGCTCCTTCTGTTTCCATACCCTGTATGTTTTTTTCTTCCTGAACTGAAAAAAACATGTTCCCACCTGAATTGAACAAATATGTTCAGTTCACAAACCTGCAGACTCCTGGCTGTCCAGGTGAGGGCACTGAAGAGTGGTGAGAATGGCAGGTTCGTCTGGCTTACCCCCTATGTTTTCACTACAAGGCTAAGCCATAATTATTGCCACTTTAATGTGGACCACTGGTCAAAGCATTTAATTACAGCAGCTTGGGAAAAACCTGCAGATTTGATGGGAAAGGCACTATATAGAAACCAATTAGACAGTAGATTTAATTGAAATAATTAAAAAGTAATAAGCGGAAAAAGCCCAAAAGTGCACACTATCATTCGCAGGATGTGAATGTATCCCTGAAAAGACAAAGTAAACATTTAGCACAGCTGTTTGTGCACTAGTTTGAATCTCCCTGCGTTTCATTGTTCATTAAAACGGACCCCCGTTGTTCTTCTGCTTGTGTTTGCCCCTGCTGGCTGCCCAAGCACTTCATTACACGCCTGTTTGTCCATTATCCTTTGCTCGGAGGGGAGCAGGAAGGCCACTTGACTTGGGGAAAGCACCTCTAAACGAGGACTTTTCAAACACAACCCCCCTGCATTGTACCTGAGAAAACGCACACAGGCACACATGCACACACGCTATTAACAAGAACTTCCTTCTTTTTCATGGCAGCGCAGATCTTGTCCAATCCACTGCCGCTACTGGTACTGCAGTGTCAGGACAGGAATTATGCCCTTCATTACTGGGACTTTGTTGGCGGTTTCCCCCAGGAGAGCTCATTAAAAGAGGATTTTCGCTCCCCTCTGCTGAACCTTCTTCAACAACAGACTCTTGGTAACAGCAGAGGAGGGCAGAGGCAGCAGCGGTAGAGTTAGCAGTAGCAGCAGGTTGAGTGTCACATGCTGCAAAAGCAGGTCTGTAGCAGATCCACTGTAAATCTGCTGTAGATCTAATCTCCTTCAGATCTACTGTAAATTTTGTCTTCTGCAGATATATTGTAGATTTACTGTTCAGATCTGCTGTGGCTCCGCTGCATATCAGCTGGTCAGAGATCTGCTGTAAATGTGCTGATCTGCCACAGATCCACTGCGGAACTGCACAGCTCAGTGGATTTGCAACTGAGTACTGAATGCCGTGTCGGTGAATCGATGAGACAGCTGCATAACGCATTCAAGCAGATGGCCCCCCGAACCATCAGATGTTTCACAGCGCACAATTTACGATGTTTGTGGTGGCAAAATAAACACACTGACTCCATATTCAAGTTTTAGGTTATAGGTTTTGTCTGAAAGAGTTCTAGTCTCTCAGAAAAATATGCTAAGAGCATACATTCACAGAAAATCACCATGAAAGTGAAGCAGCTGTGCGTACAACACAGACCAGTTACTCTTCTCTTATTTAACTGTCTAGTTGGAGATGTGGATCAGAATTTGTGACCCAGAGGTACACAGAGGAGATAGGCGGCAAGCGGGAGATGAAATGACCAAGTTGGACAGATGATATCTAAATACTGCATGAAATATATGCGGAATGAGCAATTTAGTCCCTCAAAAGCAGAGGGCTCGACAAGAGAGAACTGTCATCATTTTTCAGTCCCTTCTCATTTGATTTTATTGTTGGTGATGCTCTTGCCCGGTGCATTGGATCCAGATGTAACAGGAGAAAAAAGAAAAGCAAACATCTGAGAACTCTGTAAGAAGTGAATACATATTGACCACAGACTGGAGGGAATCTTGCCATCAGTGAAAGCAGGAGCCTGATGTACATCTGTCATGAATTATTGAAGGAAAATGCCAAAGGTGCTTCGCTTGCTTTTAGAAGCTATGCGAGAGAGAGAGGGATCCTTACCAAATTAGAAACAATCTAATTTCCCTTACTTGGGCTTTCTGCTTTCTGGGATATTCCCCCCTCCCTCTTTTCCTTTCGTTAGGGAAACTTTTCTCCATGCATTTGAACTTGAGGGGGGAATTTAAACAAGACGCCAGACCGTATTCTAAACAAGCGTTCTCTCCCAATCAGTTGGGATTGCACTGTCGAGAGTCTGTTTACTGCCTCTCCATACAAAAAGGAAACATCTTGATTCCCCCTGATTGCAACTGAGGGCCCATGAAAAGAATGGATATGATGAATAAACACTATTAGGCGGAGGCTGCCTGCCCCACAAGCTTAACCAATGTCAAATGGAGGCCTGCGATGTTGTTCACAAGGGGGCCTGGAACTCTGCCCGCTCTCTGAAGCACTCCGAGGGGGCCGGGAGCTCTCCACACTGCTCCCCTGGTGGGAACTGGTGCTGTCCAAAAGCTGGGGATAGCTCCCGCAGACACAGGTGGCTTGCCCGAAGCAATAAATGCAGAAGGACTTTGATCAGGGATCCAGCCAACCGAGGATTCAGCTATGGTGCCCACGCTCCTAAATACCTAAACCCTGTCTCACAGTGAATTGTTGACATCCGTGTGAAGCAAAGTCTGTTACATAATTATGAATGTCTCCCCTGATTTACACTCCATGGAGGAGGGCTACAGATCTGCATGCAGCTCTTGATGAGCTGGAGCTCAGGTACAATGCCAATTGTGCGAGTGGCCCCAGATCTCAGCAGCCTTCCACATTATATTGACCCTGTGCAATCACTTGTCTTGAGGAGAACTCCCCACAGAAATCAACAGTGCAAACAGAGCAGGAATGATTTGTTCCACATGCCAGTGCCCAGTAACTGGACCCTAATAATCAATACACCTCTGTCTTAATCTCTGATCTTTGTATTCTCCAGCACTGTCTTAACAACGATAACACTAGATAGTTTACAACGGAAGGATTTCACATTTCACATATGGCTTTCCTACAGCAGCTAATCCTGGGATTCCTTTTCCCCTTGAAGCAATAAGCCCATTCCAGTGCCTAAACAATGCAATCCTGCCCAGTCATCTCCAGTGTTATGTATTCATTCTCTATATTGACATGGTGATTTGTATTACAGACACGGCTTGTTTTTTTCTTTCTTTCTTCAGCTGTCGCTCAGCCTTGGTTTTTTTTGGGGCTCTTTTTCCCCTCCCTGTTGTTTCTTTATACGGAGTCAATCCTTCAAGTGGGTGGCAGTCTGCCAGCGTGCCACTAAAACACAGGCCTTCTGGAGGACTCGCTGCCAGTCTGGCCTTCCGCTCTCACCCTCCTTCTCAAAATCACGCCCTTCTCCGCCTCTGTCCCAGGCATCTCGGTCGATAAAACACACTCCCATCGCTCACTGCTCAGTCTGTTATAAAAAAGGTTTTTTCTTCTTCTTATTCACACTCTGTTCCCCCATTCCAGATCTCTTCCAATTACATCTTTTTGTTGGCAGATTTGACACAGGGCAGCCTTGCCCCTCTCCTCACGTACGTTCAAGCTCCAACACTTCCAGCTGTTTTACTAGGTTCACCCTGTTAATGAGATAATATAAACAGGAAGTGTCTCCCCCACTACACCACCACACTCGGTAAGCTGAGATCAGGAGCTGCACTGTTTTACATCAGGGTCCCCATTTATATCCATGAAGGGCCAGTGTGGCTTTTCTTCTGGCCAAGCACTAAGTTAAAACACCTGATTCAACTACCCAGCCAAAAGAAATAGTTCAAGAACTTCAGGGAATGTTCTGATTAGGTTGTTATTTGGTTCCAACATAATATTACACTGAAAATGTTTCCTAAATAGTTTCCGAACATTCCAGACAAGTTACGCTAAAGTCAAAGAAAAATGTTACTGGCATGTTGCCTAGACACTTAGCGGCGATGTTCTCTGATGGCTATCATTTATTCATGAATAAACATTGTGGAAAATGGTGTCAAATGCATTTTACAATGTTCTGAATGAAAGTACTGAGATGGCCAATATGTTCAACAAATTGCTACAATAAACTGTTGTCAACATTAGTGATAAAAGTGTGTTCATCCCCAATTCAAACTATTTCTTTAATGGGATAACAAAACTGAGTAACATTCTGGGGCTGTTCCTACATGTCACTTGTGATTTGAAGATAGTGTTCAACAAACTGTAAAAACTGGAAAAATCTATGTGAAACTGGGCAAATCTATGTGCAGGGCTCATTGACCATAATTTTTCTAACACTGCAGGAAAAAGTGGTATGACCACTGGGTACGACTCCCTTGCTTCTGTGTAACAAACCTGAAACACCACCACCTTGCCATCATCAGCCTGCAGGTAGAAGGTCCAGGTGGATGAGATGAAGCTCTGGGCGGAGCTGACGATGTCATTGCACCAGCTGGACACGGCCTCCATGACAGAGACAGGCTTGGTGCGGCGCGCCATGGCCTTCAGCTGTAACAGTGAGGGAGGCTTCTGCTTCATACATGTATGCATGTTTGTACTTCATGAAACAGCCTCTTCTTGTATGGTTATTCTCCATTGCTTCCACTGCTTTCATTTTAATCAGGGATGGGCAAGAGTAAACTAAATGTATTTTATTACAAAATACATAATATTTCCCAGATATATGTATCTACATGCTGTGATAAAAATGATGGAAGCTAGGTTGTTTTGCAGGGAAATAACAGGTATGAATCATACAAGAAAGGTGAGCAGTCCATATCCCATTCAAAATGTGTACAAATTAATATTTTAAAAATGTATTTGCTTGCATCTGAGTGGAAGAGTGTATTGATCTCATCCAGATATATACATGGCCAAGAATATTATCTGAGAACTATGAGGCCTCTATGTATATCACATGGTAGCAAGTAATGATCCGCAGAGTGGGTGACCATTGGAACAGAGTCCCCTTGTCACCCTAAATATGCTAGCCTGTTCAGTCATAAGACACTAGACAAGGTGAGTTAACTTTTCAATCAACTGCATTAATTTATCACCTAAGTGCTGGGTAAGAAAAAGAACCAACACACCACTGCCTTAAATAGAGCAGGTATATCTATTAATATCAATTCAATAATCGAAATTATTGAACTGGCTCAATAATTTGTTTAATCTGACATTTAAGATAAATGTACTGAGGGAACAACAGCTAAAGACGGTTATTGTGTCCTGCTATGGAACATTTTACAATACCCTAATAAATGAGTGAAAGAGCATTATTACACACAGCTAATTCACTAACTGACCCAGGGTAACTGGTGGAAAGAAAAACTTGCACAAACAGGCCTTCCTGGAATAAAATGACCCACACCTGCTCTAAACTGAGGATGGGATCTATGAGGGATCATGCATGAGGGACACATGTGCTTGTAAAGGACACACACTATACAAGTAAAATTCAATTGATTTTGAGACATGGCCTGTAGGCCCAGACTGCAGGGAAGAGACTCACCCTCCTCCTCTTGCTCTCGGGCTCGGCTGGCTGGCTCGCACACCCAGTGCTGCAGGCCTCCTGCTCCAGCAGCCTGCTGTATGCCTCCTGGCAAGCTGTGGGGACACAGCAGCAACACAGCGTCAGTTGCCCATCCCTCAGCCCCACTTACCCGCCTCAGTGCCAGGTGAAGAACTAGCAATGACAGAGTGAGGTGCTGAAAACTCACCCCACAAAGGGTGGAGTTACAACGAGCTGTCAGTCAATGATTTCCTAAAACCAAAAATGTTTTGCTCTCCACAGTAAAACAAAATGATTGTTCAGCTCACGTAGGTACTGATCACAAATGAAAGCTACATTTGTTATGTCATGAAATCTCATTCTCTCATCGCTAGTGAAAAGAGTCACCTTTCAGAGGGTGTCTCACCTCAACGTGTTTTTAGAAGTTTTTAGAAGCCATTTCCTGAAGTTGGAGTTATTGCATGGACAAATTGGACATACGTTCTCATCCGGGACTCAACATGCTCCATACATGAAATTAATGATAAGCATGTTTAGGAAATGTATGCGTCTGATAGTGCCCCATCATAAAGACAAAGAAACCTATTTATACTGGGCCCTTTTGCTTCCAATGTGGTATAACTCTGCGTAAGCTTTCAGGGTGTTCTATGGTAATAAACCGATAGATCCCAAAATAGAGTGGGTGCATGAAATTATAAACCACCAATGCCAACACAATCCACTAGCTACCATAAATCTGCTGGCAATAATCAGATTGCAGGAAGTCTGGGCCAGAGAACTTAACAGTCTTGTCCAGATGCAAAGTCAGCAAGAATCCAATGCAAGACTGCCCAAATCAAGTCAAAAATCCCTTCTCAACAGCAATGATTATATATGCAATCTGGACACCTACACAAAATCGACTGAAATTGACTTCAGTGCTTGAAGTAGTTCAGTAAACAGAATTATAAACAGATTGTATTAAAAAAGTATTTTATTACAATATTTTATATTTTTTTAAAAAAGTATGCCCTATGAGTCACTCTGGAACATCTGCTAAATTCCTAAAACGAATGTAGATGATAACTGGAAGAAACATAATATCTTAACACTGATTTAGCACCAATAGGCATCACACTAATCGATTTGTCACAATAAGACTAACTATGTAGCATGACATTAAGTGAGTCTTCCGAGTTGAGGAATTAGCTGTGAAATTTGAATTAGTTAACTTTTCCTCATCTAGGTGGCCACCCATAGCTGCAAGCCTGATCTGAAATGTAACTATATTTTTTTTTAAAGCATGGGGGTACTGCTCTGTACTAGAGAGAAATATTAGGACTGGGGTAGAGACAGAGGTGAGGGAAACAGATAGTGCTATTTCCAGACTGCATAGCTGACCCCTGACCTTGGCAGCAGATGTTAAAAAACTGGCCAGCTGTGCCCCCCTCCCACAAATCCCCCACAGCCCAACCCCCGTCTCTGAGAGCAAGGCTGCCTCACCTCCCTGACACTCCTCCTTGCTGGTGTTAAAGCCAGCATTGCCATTCACAAACTGGCAGATGGAAAAGAGACGGCAGCCCCGGTGACAGGCATTCATGATGGAGTCCTGCAGAAGACAAACAGAGCATCATGGAGTGAGGGGCAGCATACAGCGAGCCAAAAAAGGCTTCATTAAATTCAGTGATGCGGGACACTGCGATGGCTGAAATATCACAGTTTCATTCACAATCAATTTGTCAGCACTTTTTTTTTGCAATGGAGACACTCGATAATGCCACTTTCGCTGATATAGACACATTTAAGCTCATATCAGGACGCTACAAAAGCACAGATAAAAGTTTCATTGCAGCTCTCATCATATTGTGTTTTACTCTGTTTGCACACAACTGATAACATAAAGATCTGGTTTGCTGGGACATTTCCTTCAGAATATTTTATCACCCCATGATGACAAAAATAAAGTTGTTAGTGCAGACAGTTTTATAAAGGATTTATATAGCTTAAATAAGATTACTTAATTTGGCTTGTTTGTAAACTCTTGCATCATTCAATTTGAGTTTTACCAATTCTAAGCACTTATTTTAGATATAAGACCACATCATTAATTCTGTTATTATGATATTTAATCCTGCTTGCTATGTCTATTTAAACTATTATTTACTATTAAGTAAATTAATTACTATTAAGTATTATTAACTATTAAGTTGTCCCTCAATATATCCCAAATGATAAAGGTAATCGTTTTTCTTTTACCTGAAAATAAGACCCTTAAGAAAAAGCATTGATGGTTTCATTTGACTTCAGCAAGAGCTAAGGAAAACAGCGCCCCCACATGGATAACAAAGGGGACACAAAAATCACCCCCTTCCAAACCGCAGGGTTTTAGAGGCTTACTGTACTGTATTATAATGTGTCACCCTTATTCCATTTACAGCATATTTCATATCCAATTGTGGGTGTTCTGTGACATCCTTTTATTTTTTGTACTATGATTTTCTGTTCTATTTTTATAGGTATTTATTTAGTCAAACAGCATTGGCAATTATGGCCACATGTATAAAATAAACAATGAACATCTGCTTGGGAACGCTACGCCATGAAAATGCTAATCTAACAACTCTTTCACATCAGTCTCTCCCAGATATACACTGGCCGCCTGGAAATCAACATTACATTGTAATCCTTGCATTTGATTTTTATTTATTTAATTTTTATACACGATGTTCAGTGCTGTAGTTGATTTCACAACCACACCTGAACCATCGAGGGGCGCAGAAACAACACCCTGAAAAATGGCTATTTTAATTCTCAACACACTTGAATTATAATGGTTGGTGGAGTCTCACTCTTGGTAGATATGAAAACATTTTCATGATCACTTTTGGCAGTGACCACATCCTGTTTTCAACAGGGACCATTGTTGGATTCACTGACATTTTTGTTCACCGTGCGATCATTGTAAACAGGGCCGACAAATAGATGTCACCGATACATAAGACAGCAGAAAGGGAAAACGACGAATTTTGGCTCCATGAATACCAGGCGAAAGATGCTGCACAATTTAAAAAGATCCAACATGATGGTAGAGTGAATGTGATTCAGCTGGCGATATACTGTGATACCAGAATTAAACACATTAGGGATGACTGCAATCACATCATGTTAGGAAGAAATAAAACCTCCGAATTTGTATCTTATCCGTGGTAACCAGCAGGAAAATGAAATGCGTCATAAAATCCAATGCATTAAAACACATACTCAAGGCGTAATCGGACACGACACATTGTCAATGTACAGGACAGACATTGAAATGGTGGACAGATATTGTCGGCCAGGGATCGATAAATTGATTAAAAATAGTCTGACAAACTGATTCTGAAATAATATTCACCTATTTGCATGGTATACGGGACGATTGTTGCATAGATTGTATGCGTGAAAATGGATGCCCTTCCAGCTAAATTTCCCTGTTTGATTGCATGGAAACATTTTAGCGCAAAACAGCATCGAGTACTAGTACGCATTCTACATCCAGCGACTGTAGCTCCATGCAGGACGACAAAGGACTAATTTTTCGTATTTAAATGATGTTTCTCATTTCAACATTATGAGATAACCCAAAAATATTATCATTAAGAATATGAATGATTTTAATGCGTACATGTGCCACTTACTTTAGCGGTGCTTTTGTTTTTGACGGTGATCTGGCATTGCTTTTTGCAGTAATTGATGTCGCCTAGTTGGTTGTCAAATAGATCAGAAGAGGCGGCCGCCAACCCCAACACAATCAGCGAGACGAGAACGGGGACACCGCACACCCTGCCGCCGAACTGAACCATCGTGAAGCTGGACTCTGTAACCCACAGTATCGGCGAGCACTGGCGCTTTAGTGGGCTCTCTATCTCTTTTAGCTGCTGCTAGGACTTGGTAACAGGCTGCTCCACCGATCTTGTGCTATGGGTCCGTGATGTCGTCACTCTGAACATCATCACACACGTGCCCCCCTCCCCCTTCTCTCTTTCTCCTTTGGTCCTTTCTTCCTCACTATGCAAGATACTGCGGAAGAAAGAGAGATGAGCAGACGAAGTTTTCACGATGCAGAAATATATATCTTTGTGTGCTGGAAATACGGAAAAATATCATCTGTGATATTTCTCCTTACAGTGGTATTCGACAGGTTTCTCTCTCCAAAAGAGTAGACGATTGTGAAATGAACGATGTATATATACCAGTCCTGCATTCACATTCGTGCATTAATAAATATCCCAATAGGGATCTGGTGACCTCATCTCCCTTGGCTCATTGCACAAGAACAGGTTGAGCAAACATGCAGAGAAAATATCGCTCCATAAACAAATACACCTGGCTAGCAAAATATTATGCAGGAAGCAGAGAAAGGGAACGTACAGAGGCAAACAGACTGAATCAAATGCAAGTTCACGACTGTAAGATCTCATCACTAAGGGAAAATTATACCATGACAATGTAAATCAGAGGACATGCCAAAAAGAGGGACCTTTTTCTTTATTTAGGAATAACTTAACTATGGTAAATAGAACAGAGACACATGTGCTAAAGTGTAATAATGCAATATACAGTATACGAAGTAAGCTAGGAACAGTAATTTAGGTCTGGAAAAGATCCATGTGCACTCCTGGGGGGAGGCTGTCAGCTTTGGTAAAGTGACATCATCTTCCATCCCCTTCCATCTTACTTGTCATTTAAGTTTCTTTATGTCAGGCTGTTGGTAGTGTCATGCTTTTAGGTTGGCAAAGTGAACTTATCTTCGTGTTTTAGTCAGACATCAGTGCTACCGGGTCCGGGAGTGCTGTTAGTCAGGTCTAAATCCCTTTTGCTCATGTAAATCACATGGATGCACTGATATTTTCCTGCACTGCAAGTCCCTCTGGATAAGAGCATCTGCTAAATTTATGTAATGTATTGAAATGGCCCATGACAATAGATCTTACATGAATGATAATTAAACACATATACAGGATCAAAAAGATGATCTGTAATAGAATAAATGAAGGGAACATGGTGTTCATGTGCCTCTGTATATTGTGATTATATTGTTAATGCATATGCAGGGCAGTTTTCATCTCCATACAACCTCATTCCTCACAACTCACTTGCGGTTTGCACTTTATTTTTCACCATGCAAAAAAAAAAAAAAAAGTTTTTGCTAGACAATTTGTCTGATTTTTCATTCAGTGTGCAGATACCATTTTTACCATTTTGACAATTTTTTGGCTTCAGACACCTGACAACAACAATTTGACAGAGCACAACAATGCCTTCTATTTTACATACATAAAAATTAAATGATTCATTCAGACATCAGGCCAACTGAGATGGAAATAAATACCACAAATACTAAATATATCAAAATATTTTTTCTTTGGAATGTGTAGTTCAAAGTATCTTTCTCAGGAACTACGGGTATTTGTTCATTTAAAACGCATGATAAGGAATGCTGGTTTCTACCATCTTATGAACATCTCATCTATTACAGCGTATGAATTACCATAAGAGTGACACTCATAAATAAGGTTTAGGAGTTGTGATTATCATCAAGTGTGTGACGTGGTCTGGAATGCTATCCTAACACTTAAGAGTTTCCATGCTGTCTTGAGGGTGGAACGGTGCACAGAGAGACAAGCTATGGGGACAATTAAGGGATGAGGCAATGGGGTGGTGCAGTAGCTGCAGGCTATCTTCCAGTTTTATACCCAAAAGGTGGTGACCTTTTGAGCCAGTAAACCAATGAAGCTGCAACTGACTCTAGATACACATCACTCTCTGCGTCAACCATGTTACAGTGCTTTGGCCAAAGTCTAGCACACTGATATTCAAACTGGGGGTTTGTAGGGGTTTTCATCTGATTTTCCATCTTGAAATGCAGAGGGATTTGTCCTCTTTGGACATAGTATTTCAAAAATAGGTATAAATGCCAATACGACTAAAAGTTCCATATTTATAGTCTATTCTAACTGGTGAGATAAACTAAAGCTTCTAGACTGTTTTCGTGATAGATGGCAAAGGATTCCTCTACAAAGAGGAAACATTTTTGATTGATTTAATTACCGACCGACAGATGAATCAGTGGCCCTAATTGGTGAAAGTTTGGACACCTGAGCACTGATACTCAACCATTAGTTAAATGATGAATAATTTTGATAAAACCAATTAAAAAAAGCCATTTTGGTAACACATGTTTAAGAAAAACAATTCAATTACCATAAGTGATCAAGAGAGTGACTATAAATGCCACTGGTCTATGGAGTTCTCATGAACTTCTTTTCTCTTCCTTTTCTGGGTATCTATGCACACCTTTTATCCCACATCTAACACTAATAACAAGCAGTTTTCCAGTCTCACAAAATCACAAAGTTTTATTGCCTTATTTTACAATGCCCAATTAAAGGAATACTTACAGATATTGTAACTCAAGTAACAGATGGTATGAAACATGATGGTTTTGATGTTTGTCCATGCTACATAATCCAAATAAAGCTGGGTGCTTCTTGTGAGTTATGGCCAACAAAAGCAGTAGTCCCTGATACAGAGATGTGCCAGGGCTGAAAACATTAAACCCTTTCTTTTTCTCATTTCCGTGTGATGTAACTCTGACAGATGGGAATTTTCTTACTAATTATCCAATAGTCGACTCCAACTTCTGTCAAATCAGGACAAGTTTTACAAGTGAGTGCATGAAATGATCAACTGCCTCAGCCAACCACATCCACATCAAAAATCTAAGGTCACTCATGAAAGAAGCATTGGCCTGAACTAATGGCTTGGAACCTGGACTTTAGGTTGGTTGCAGGTTGCAGTTCCTGTTCTCAGGTGTGATACTGCTATGAAGCAAGGTACTTATTCGGAATTCATCAGTTAATTGTATGTAATGTATTTAAGCTGCTTAAGGGGCTCAGGATAAAGTATCTGATTCATGCCAAAAATGTCATGTATAAGTCTCTATCAGGGAGTAAACATCTAGAGCTGAGAGAAATGATCTCTTAAATGAATTCAGGAAGCTTACAAATACTGCAGCACACTCAATATTGGGCGAATACAGAGTAAACAGAGGACAGAAAGGTAAATATAAATAAAAATATAAATTTGACACTTTTGAGAACATACCTGAAAGGTTAACCAGATTTACAAATATTATCCATCCAGACATTAGAACCATTGTGAATGAAACATGTTTCATGCAGAGATGGGTATTACAAGTAAACATGGACAAAATCAGACCTCAGAGTAGCTTAGAGCAGAGATGTGTCAATCATTTCTCTTGAAAATAATATGTAACGTAAAGATGAGATTTTATGTTACTGGATATTTACAGTACAGGAGGCAAATAAAGCAATGGTACAGGAGGAAGCATGGCAAAAGTAAGAATGTAGAAAGTTTTATTTAGTAGAAAATTTATTTTGTAGAAATATTATTTTATGTTTAATCATTTGATGGTAATTTGTGAATGCTAAATTGCAGGTCATTTCCTTCTCAGCTGACAGAACCTTACTGACAGAAGAGTTCAAACCACAAGCCCCATTATAAATGGGCCAAAGGGTATAAGAGTAGAGAGCCAGATCAATCGAACAATGATGTCTCTTAGTGATCTGGTGAACTCCCTAAAGGCGAAAGTACCAAGTCAGCCGACAGACACGTTCATATCCGGTCGAAGACAATTAGCCAGGAATCTGAATCATCTTACTTGCCCACTCATCACAAGATGAACGGTAATAGCTTCCACTGACAACAATGTCCTCTACTATGCAACAAAGGATGTCATTGTTATACAGTGCACTTGGAGACTAAATGAACTTAATGGCTATTATATAAATATACACATCCTCCACACTCACACTGGACCACATAGTGACTAACTGGCCAAAGTAGCAAAAGAAAGTGCCCACATTTGTTAGTAAAACATTAGTCACTGAAATCCGCTTCTGGCGGGAGGCTTTTTGTCACAAAGGAGAGAAGAACTGAGGATCTTAGAACCTGATTAACAGACCTCCATTTATTTAGGTTTAGTGCCTCAGTGATCACAGACTGTGGCACTCTGAATCATCTCACACAATGTAACATTTCCCTTCATGGGACTCACTCATGTCTGCATATCGAAACTACACAATTTCAACATGGACAGTTTAGAACATCTGCATGGTCAGCCTGATTTGAGTTTGGTTTGTTCAATATACTTACAAGTGTCAAAATACACATTTTCTAATGTATGTTTCTGAGGAAACATACATTATAAAATGGAAGGAAGAGGTGAAAATGCTTTCATCTGACCCATATAATCTAAATTTCATGCTAAAATATGGTTGCAGTCTCACTTCATTTATCAGTTTGATTAATTTGCTTTTAATGTTTTCAGGGTTTCAGCTAAGTTGTTATAATGAAAAGATTAGTGAGTGTGCTAAAATAATATGAAATAAAGTAATAATAAATGATAGATTACAGTGACATAGGCTATGGATTTGCAATATGTTGATAACATTTTTATTTTATTCAATTTCACATAATGTAAAGGAAATTAAAATCACATAGCTTGGATTTACTTTATTTTAATAAAAGCATTGCTCTGGAGGCACGGTGAAGACACATTCACATTCAAGGTTTGAGGCTGAGAGAAATAGGCTACATATATATAATTTTTTGAAAGGGCAGAGGTTGGTACTGTACATTGCATACAACGTGTATTCTAAGAATTAGAATTAGAATTCTTGTTGATCTATGAATGATTCTCATAACCCAATTAAAACAAACTGGTGTTGACCTATTTGTTATGTTTAATTCTAGACATCACTTTTCTCTTACAAAAATGTATGGCGATGTCACATAAACCACAGCATTCAGTATCTCAGCGTTGCCTTGGGCTAAATATTTTTTCATGAAAAGAAAAAGGAGGATTACGCAATTTTATTTCGTATGAAAGAACTTCCACAGTGCCTGTCAAATTCCGCGCCGCACACTTTAGTGAAATCTAATGACTCACGCGCCCACCAGGCTGTATTGAAAATATTACTGGATTATGGAAAAATGCAGAAGTCAATGAGTGTTAAAATCATCCCGGGCCGAGAAGAAGGGAGGAACGAGGAATTAGACAAATGAAAAGAAAGAGGCACAAAAATGACTAGTGACTGTGTGGGAAGCTAGGGAGGGGCTTGAAAAGTATCAACTTGTATGTTTTAGCTGTCGAGGCGTGTACAAAAGCAAACCATTACTAGAGTAAGGCTTCATACAGCAAACTTACTAATACGTTAGCAAGGCAGCGATGATTTGAGGTGGGATACGTAGCTCAATAAATACTCTCTCTCTCGAGCTGCCAGACAGTTCACTTTCAGACAGGCTGTTGCACCAGCGGTACTTTCAGCACAGGATTTTTTCCCCCTGCAAAACGTGTGTTTAATACTCAAGTCAGGGAGCACGAAAGAGAAAAAGACAACGAAAATAGTCTGAAAAGTCCTTGAAATATGATCACCTTGTTGTTTCTCGTGATGTTTGTTCCTCGTGTGCTATCTTCTTCGACACGTAAGTACGAGAAATATTGATGTGCTACTCGTTATACATGGCCGAGTACTGACTTTGCCGTGTGTCTTATTTGTTTAGTCTTTTATTCGACTTATAGATTGATAGTACAAAAGGGGAGGGTGCTTATCTAGGGAAGTCAACACAAAACTTAACATCTCTGTGAATACTTAAATAACCATAATATTTAAAAAAATTGTGATTGCAGGCAACAGATGGTGTGATAGCATGCTGTGTCAAAGGTAGCCTATATATTCACTCTACCTACTGCCCAACACTAAACTTGAATATTCACACTACTTCAAAGCAATATTCAAATTTCATTTAATGAGTTACATATTACTTAAAACAATATTATAACGTTCCTGTATGAAAATGACTGGACCGCTTTTAAAACTTTCTGTAGCAACCAGGGACAAATGATAACAACCTACTATATATATATATATATATATATATATATATATATATATATATATATATATATATATATATATTTAAAATACTGTTACACTTCAACACTACCGAGGTACAGTTGAATTACTTTGACATGACAAACTGAACCACTTTGCAAATGACGGCAAAATCAAGACTTCGATCATATTGACACAGAAGGCTTCCCTTCATCTATTTTGCTGATTTCCCTTAATGATGATTGTTTGACGATGAATGTTATGTAAGCAAACATATTTATGCATAATAAATTTGGCTTGTGTATGAAGTAATGATTTTAAGAGTTGGCTAATTCTACCCATAAATCTAATATGTGGCCGCGACTTGAATTACAGGATAAATCAGCGGACAAAAAGGAAATGTATAAATTAGATAAATGTATGAATACACAACTATATTTCTTTCAAAACAACTGTCAGGTTGCATCATTACCTGATATAAACAGTGGGGTATCGATAGGCTAATGCTTTTGCTTAAGTATGAGGGTATAGTGTTTATTGCGCCTACATTTTATTGGATTAAGCTGTCATTATAAATTACCATGTATAAGTTTCTCATAAAGATAATTGATAATGAACTTTTCTCATAGAAAATCAACTACTCATAACCCAATCGACAAATATTGCGTGCATTACATTGATATTTACACAGTCCTTTAAAACAAAAACATTTGTCCCCAATCTGAATCACAAATATTATTATTCATACTGTTTATATTTTTGTAATTTTCTCCATGATAAGCAATACAACCATTATAGTCATTTGCAGATTTTCCAAGGCTTTTTTGCTACTGTTAGGTGCCTCTGATATTTTTTTCAGGGCCTAACAATTTGCTACATTTGTTTAAAAAAATGAAACAACCTCCAAACTTCCTAGCTGTAGAGTGATGATCCTTTTGTCCGTGTTTCAAAGAAAATTGAGGAAGGCTTTATTCCTAGGTGAATGGGAGCGCTGGATAAATAGAGTTGGGCAAACACAGAGATTAGCGGACTTTCATCTGCAGACTGACAAGGCGAAGAAGAACTTCAGATACCAGCTTTTACCTCATTTCCATCACACCAGCTGCTATTCAGCTAGGTGGAACCTGTTTTTTCATTTGATATGCATATACATTGTAGTCCTAATCAGATCGACCTCATACAGGTTTATTGTAAAGACAATATGTATTAGTCTTTATTAAAATATTTTCCTGACTGACGATCCTATACATTTTCACAAAATCAGCGATCCCTTTTTGAAAGCCCATTTTATCCCACCATTGTACCTGCTTCAGTCAGATTCTGCGTAGTGTAAACATTTAAACATTTCCTATCCAAGGGCCATAACTAAATTACTAGTTTCATTAAACTGTTTACATTAAAAGAGTTGCTTATGTGTTTCAGGCATTTCCAAAATAGCCTCTGGTTCTAACAACCATGTTCTAATGACGATCATTTTTTTTTGTGTGATTCAGGGATTTGCTTGAGTGCCTGCCACAAAAGTCTTGTTTAATATGGTACAGGACTACAAATTATTCTCAGTTTTGGCTGCAGTACTTTTGCAGCGTCCTATTGTCAATACAACTGGGACAGTATTTTGTCTTAAGCGTGAGCCCACTTAACCCATTCACATATATCGTGTAGGTATTTCTTTCAACTTCGATAACTCCATACTCATGTCTTGTTGAGCTAAATGCTGCATATTGGCACATATGTTAGATAGCTTGTCCACCCACCCACTAAGAGCAAACTTAATAAACTTCCTCACATTAACCCTTAAGTCTCCCTGAAGGAACAAAGTGGTAACACATTACGACAGTAATGCTTTTCCGGGGGGTTATTTCACATTAACATTAATCATATGCTGGACAGAGTCGAGTAAAGATCACGGTATGGTAAAGCATTTATGCATTTGACAAACAACCTTATGCGACCTTTTAAAGTGATCTCCCAACTGTTTTAGCACTGAAACCATAAATCCGCCTCCATTACTGAGGGTCGTAAATATTGCCTCTTTTGTCTCTTGTCTTCCAGAGGTGGCGGCCATCTTTCCGCAGGACCCAGCGCTGCGCATTGGCTCCAGCCTGACAGCGACGTGCTCGGTGAGTGCGGAGTTGGGGATTCACGCCGGAACACTCTACTGGACGCTCAACGGGAAGCGTCTCCCCAGCAACACCTACACCGTGCTGAGCCCCACCGCACTGAATGTCACCTTGGCCAACCTCAATGGATCACAGCAGCAATCTGGGGACAACCTGGTGTGCCACAACAGTGGGGGGCATGTGCTGGCAGGGTCCTGTCTCTATATTGGCAGTAAGTCTTGGGCAAGAAGCCTAAAATCAAGTCTTATCTCCAAAATTGCCTGTTCATGCTATCCTTTAATCATTTGACTATGCTGTACATAGGTGTAATCACACTACTACATCTATTCTTTGCATATTGTTTGTTTTTTTCCAGTCAGCAGTTTTGTTAGTCTTTGTAAGTATTGTTTTCCCTGGTTTTATAATTGTGGTCTGGGATTATGAAGGCACTGAGATGATTTAAGACTAATTCATTAATTGGTAGATTAATCAAATGCGGTTTTTATAAGTTTATTGTGCCTTCACTTTTGTGGCTTTATCTATTGCTAAGCACCTTAAATACCTATTCCAAGGTGCAACATGTGTCCTAAGTTTAATTGTGTTCTTTGTAATGAACACAAATTCTTAACTGGAGTGACAAGCAGCCAGCTATTTTTAACATATTGTTGCCTCTATTGTAGCAACAGTCTTAGCAACAAGTTAACAAATGTTCTTATGTCAGGAGACAACGTGCAACATGTTCGCACAGAGGAAGTATGCCAAACCAATAACGAATTAAACATATTTAAAAATCAAATTACTTTTTTCTAAAAAAATTGGCAATAAAAGCTTTTGTTAATTAATCATGCAGTTAAGTTGACTAATTCATTTGCCCCTTTAATGTTAACAACAAAACATTATTATTATTATTATTATTATTATTATTATTATTATTATTATTATTATTATTATTATTATTATCATCAATGAGCATTGCTTTGGGAGATCGTTGGGTTCCTTGAGGCTTAAGTCTACCTTCTGTTGGATTTGAATACCAGTCATTGGCACAATGCTTCTTTGTGCTGAACATAGATTTGTTTGTTGATTTGTGTCTGTGCAGTTAAGACTGGCAGCCCTGACTGGTATGCATTGCAGTTGTGTTTATCATGTATGATGATGATGGGAATTTATAATGCACATGCAACACATTTTGAAAGAAAGCAAAAAAAGGTGTCCTTTAAAGGAGGGATGGTGTATTTAATATTTTCAAGGTGAACCCAGGGATTATGTAAACACTTTGAGATCATTATCTTTGATGCTGCTGTGCTTTTACCTCCTGTGTGGTCCATCAACTTTTCCGTCACTTACAGCCATGGGTCACAAGTGTACGAGATGGCAAATGCACTGCAGGTGCCATTAAGCTATGTTCCCATGAGCAGCGGTGGCATGAAAACATAGGGACACACGGGAAAGCTTTTTGCAAACACCAGAGATGGAGTCAGATGACTTCACTGTCTATTCAGAATTCAGAAATCAAGTCAGCAAACCCTTTTCCAAAATACAGTCTCCAAATCCTCAGCTGTGCATTATGGTAGAGCATAATCAGCACACTGACACCCATTCTTAGCTGCTCTTTTTTGTACATCTGTCTTCAATGGAAGGAATCTTGGAAAATATCCAGCAGTTAAAATGAGGATGACAGCTGAAAAACCATGGCCTTGGTATTAAACTTTAGGGTCAAAACGTTATTCTCAGTGTAGATTTGGGGTTATGAGTATCTAATGCTGTGGTTTCTGTTGTGGTTCATAAATGTTTGTAAATGGATTACTTCAGCAAGGTGTTGTAATAAATGAACCCCTTGTCTTTTTGTTCCCCTTCCCTGCTGGCTGTAGTGCCTCCTGAGAAACCCGTCAATCTGACCTGCTGGTCAAGGAACACCAAAGACCTCAGCTGCAAGTGGACTCCAGGGGGGCAGGGCGAAACTTTTATTAGGACCAAGTACACCTTAAAGTATAAGCTGAAGTGAGTCCCTAATGCCTACTCTAGCTCTAGGTGCACACAGTCAAATGTTCAGAGTTAAATTCAACTCTGTTAAGAGTAAATGTTTAGTCTGAAAAGAGAGTATGTGATTCTCTTTAGACTGTATCAGATACATTCACTCTGAACATTTTATTTTACTTTACAGCTACAACAAATACATGGCTTACTTTTGCTTACCTTTATTATATGTGTATAAATGGTTTTAATTGAAAACTCCACCTTGTCACCTTATAGGTTTTTATTTTTTCATGTGCTAAAGCACTGGACTTTGTTATTGCTGATATACTAGGGTTACAGTGATGCACTGTCCCAGAGCCTGACTCCTCATTGCACTGCCCTGCAGGTGGTATGGGCGTGAGAGAGAGTGTGAAGACTACAATCTGGGCCAGCCTTACATGTGTTACATCCCACGTGACTTGGCCCTCTTCACACCGTATGAAATCTGGGTGGAGGCAACCAACCAGCTTGGATCTGCAACTTCTGATGTCATCACCTTGGATGTCCTGGACGTGGGTGAGTGATGTGAAGCTACCGTGTCTCCCTGAATTTCGAAACCACATAATTTCGGTCTGTAGTGACTCACCCTCCAGGGCACCCCGTCATAGCGCTGCCTACGCAGTAAAATCATTACACCTTGCATATTTCTACATGGCTTTCCGTGGCACAATTCTGCATATTTCTATAAGTGATGTCATTCACTTACGATAGCTTGCTGGGGTCGGCACCTTGACTGTGTGGGTTGTGCTACATTGACATAGTGTCTAGTCGAAGCGTAGAGGGAAAATGACTAGGAATGTAAACTGTAGTGGCTTGGAATACAGGGTTAGTCTCCATTGTGGTAAATTTCCCTCCTTACTGGGATGAAGAAACAATTGAGACACTTCATAGGAGACGGGTGTTATGAGCACTCCTTTCACGCTGCTCAGTCAGTCAGAAAGAAAAAACAATTTAAAATTTAAAATATTATGTATGTTGTATGTAAACGTGCCTGGAAATTTCACATTTAAAAAAAATTTTCCATCATGTCAGGTTAACTGTTCACATATGAAACTGTTTTCACATGTGTTATTACCACTTTTTCAGATGTAAAAATGATGATAAACATGATTACAGAGGAACAACACATAATATGTTAATGTATTTTTAAAGGGATTACTGTGGTTTAAATACTCCTCTTCACAACAGAATCACATTAAACTGAAACACTATCACTCTCTCTCACACACACACAAACACAAACATTTGTGTGAGAATGGAATTTTATGGCATCTCTAAAGATCCCAATGGCACAAAACCCCTTAAGGTAGTTTAGTTACTGAAGGATTTTGTCTTAGAAAGTCAGGTAAGTTGAAGTGCTATACATTTTTTAACAAATGAAAAGTGTCAGGTGCTTTCCAGTTATACTGCTGGATGAAATGACATATTTTCCAAAGTAAGGGATTTTATTCAAGAAAATAAGACAACATTAATACATGTTCATTGTGTGTTACACGATTACAGAGAGAGACCTAAACAAACCTGAGTTTTGGGAGTGTCCTTGGAGATGACTTAAAACTGAAGTAATGACCTTTATCAAGCCAGCCACACCTTTAGTGGAGGTGGCAGGTAGACAGTAGGCAGGAAGATGTAGAATGTCAGGAATTCAAAGACTGGAAAAGATGGGAGCTAAATTCAAGATGCTGGACGCATGACGTACCAAACTTCTTAATTTCTTCAAACCCTCTCAGTAATGGAAACAATGAGGTGTGGAGTTTTCACTCTTGATTGGCTGTTGCTGGAGGCTAACTGATAAAAAAATGATAAAATGCATCATCCCATGTGTGGGAATAAAAACAGGGAATTGAATGAGCAATAATTTTAAAGTTCACAAGTGGACAGTGTAGAAATTCTAACGCATTTCGTTCATAACTGTGCCATAGTACTTTGCTTCTCAACAAAATCTTTTTTGAACCTAATGCCTTTTTTCATGCCACCCTTAGGCACAACATTAAACATTTTTGTAAGGAGAGGGGCAGTTCTTTTTATAAGCTTGATCTGATTACCCTTAGAGGACTGATAAACGGCACTAGGTTGAGAATTGGCAGCTAAGCAAGAGAGAGATACAGAGAGAGAGAAGAGAGAAGATGTACACACACTATAGAGTGAGAAGTAGAGGAAGAATGAACTTAACTTATTGAGGCAAAAGGAAATTGCTTTGTCAATCTCTTGTCTCTCTTATGCCACTGCAAACAAAAAGGAACCAGTACACTAATCTGAACCCTGGACAGCACTGCATGTTCAACATTCATCATAATGTTTTATTCAAGGATGATGATGGTTGCTGTCTAGAAATAGCCAGTGCTCCATTTTCCAGGGGTTTTTCTGAGGCAGGAAAGCCTTCCCACAACAGAATGAATGGGTCATAGAAAGGGTACATGCATGTTTTTGACATTTTCCTGGGTATAACAAGTGTATAACAAGACTACAGCAACAAGCAAGAACAAGTCAAGATATCCCTCAACTCTGTCTGCATTTCTGAACTGAAGTCTCTCAGTTTTCAAATGAAAGCTGGCAAAAACTGGAGAGGAGAACAGTTTGCATTATAGAGACTATTAAAAGAGAAAATAATGCTCATAATTCAGCCACACATTTAGGAATAGTAGTGATGTAGTAAAGTGCAATGCAGGATGCACTTGATTACTGTCTGCCATTTTGTGACATTATTAAATAATACTTGGATTGAATCTAATTACAAACAAACTCAGGACAAGTGTTTGGACAAAAATACCCAAGGAACTCAAATATATGAACCTCAGAACCAAAAGATAGGATCTATCAAACAGGACATGTATCCCTCAGACAATTTATGCAAATAAAATAGTCATAATGTTACAATGAGGTTAATGATTGGTTGATCTACACTATGGAATGAATAAGTATAGGGTACAGGTATGAAATAAGGTATTTAAATTATATTAAGTAATGATTGTAATTCATAGATGTTGATATTTAATATCTTATGGGAAACAGATCTGAGTCAGCAGTATATTAGGCAACCCTACATGTGACAACAGGTAGGCCTGGAGCCCAGGTGAGTCAAGAAGAAGATGAGTGGAAGAAGTTGAGTTTGTTAACTAATTTAATGACCTGCATATACATGGCAAGCAAAGATAAAAAATTCCTTGAGAGAAGCGTCAGTATTATGAGTATTTTGGCCAAGCCATAAGTTCAAAGTGAACTGGAATGAGCCCAGCATAAAAACAGAGTAACAGAATGCCAAAGTATCAGACTGTCTGGGATAGATGGAGAGTTGAGGAACGATTGCCAGGAGAAGATGAAACAAACTGAATAAGTACTACAAAAGGGCAAAATATGCTATAATCAATGAGGTTGAAATAACTGCACAAATTTTACATTTTATGATTTACAGCTAGTTAGTCATCCAGCATAGGGTGTAGAGCCCAACAGTCCAATCACAAGACATCTTAGGATGCTTTCACCTCACGGTCTGGGAACACTATTTACTGTAGCTGTGACAGACATACTGGGACATCAGGACTTAGACACTGGCCAGATTTACAGAGGGCAGTGTGTGGAACTGTGAGATACTGAACACAGGCCTGGAGCTTCAACAGCTTCCCCGAATGTCATAGTTAATGTTTGAGTCCCCAGTTTCACCTCTGGCACTCTTTCACTGAGCTTATGTGATACATTAGAAAAAATGTATGTTCTGGCAGTTTTATTATTTTGAACTTAGCTCCCTCAGCCAGTCTTACAGAGGTGTAAGCCTGGCACATAAGCTTAAGAACGACATAGCAAGGATTCACACGCCCAGCCACACAACACTCGGCTGCACCACAAACTTGCGCCTTTACGCCAACTGAAGGCCTGCTGCAATATTTTTGTCAGACTCCTTTTGACATAAACCAGGGATCACAAAAGCAAAATTCATCACACTTTCTTCTTCCCATCATGCAATAGCAGGCAATAATGCTATTTAATTTGTAATGATGTTTTGTACTTTTGCAATAATGAAGTGAAAAGCAAACTGTCAAACTGGCTCATATCACAACAGCCACACATACAGCTCAGGCAGGTCAGTAGAAACTCTGAGGCAAACAATGTCCTTGGGGTCCATTTTAAAATACTCACTGACCTTTTCTGAGACGTAAGATTAATTATGAGTCCAGACTAACCATACAACTTCAACAGTGACTGTTTTTTTAAAACTACATTTAATCTCACAGCAGGAGTGTCAGATTCTAGTCCCTTAAGCCTGCAGTGTCTGCTAGGTTTTGGCATGTGTCTGCACTTATGTAATTAATCTAAGTCATCGATCGGCTAAAGAGTCCACACGCACCTTGTTTCCAAGGCCTAAACCGGCTGCTGATTGAAAGGAAACCAAAAAAACCTGCAGACGCAGCGACTCTGCAGGACTTGAGCTTGACACCGCTGTCTTAAAGCTAACAGCCCAAGGTGCCTTTCAAGTCCTTTATTTGTGTATTTTTCTGTCCCTCAGTGACCACAGACCCCCCTGCTGATGTGCATGTGAGCCGCGTAGGGGACCTGGAGGACCAGCTAAGTGTACGATGGGGCACCTCACCCGCCCTCAAGGACTTCCTGTTTCAGGCTAAGTACCAGATCCGCTACCGACTGGAGGATAGCACTGATTGGAAGGTATTTTTAATATATTTTTATAATGTGATTTATTGTGCCTGTTCCTGTATTTAATCAGGTAGATCATTCTCAGGAAGCTGGGAACAGTTTAATTCCCAGTGACAATCTGTGGAATCAGTTTGGGTAGGGAATTCAAGGAGTTTTGTAGCCAATCAGATGTAGGGGTGTAGATATTGACAACCAGCTTTGTGGGAATTTTACCAGAGTGTGGTTAACACCCTTATACTTTTGGTAAGTTACATGGTATCCTTACAGAGAAAATGAGGAAGACATTTTAAAATTTCATCCAATAGTGACACAGAAATCAAAGTTGAATAAAAATAAAGTTTAAAGACCAAGATCACGATCCCACCATGCCAAATATGTATTTGAAATACTCTCGAGATGCCAGTAAAACTTTTAAAACATTCCTGCAGCCTCCTGAGAATTTTCAGTTATTTTCATGTTACTAACCAAAACATATGATAATAGAATTTTGTTCTGAAAACTAGTGATAAATGATGCTTCTCTTTAAAGCTGTGAGTGTACAGTAATGAATTGTATGAAATCTAAAATTATTTTATCCAGGTCTGCAAAGGTTTAATATCCCCATTGCAAGAGTCACATCAATGACTTGGAAGCTCGGTGTTGAACAGCATCACCAAAACGTTCATTTCACAGGCGTCTGCGTCTTTCGAAAGGCTTAATGCATACCGTCATTTAGATTTCTTTACACCACTCATCTTGTAGACAGGCACAGGTTTTATTACATGTAATTGAAAGAGAAATGATAATGATAACACAAATAATGGTAATCAAAATGCCACCGCAAAGTAAACTATATACCTAAGCAACATAGTCCACTGTGCTATGGAGGTGCTTTAGCAGAATACAGTGTTTCATTCCTTTTCAAGCCATCATTCCACTGCAAGGTATAGCTAAATTTAGATGACTGTAATTTTTTGAGACTGTATTTAAAAGACAATTATGCCATATATGAAAATCTGGGGTGTCAGCATCAGTTTGTTGATGGTACAGTTTTGTAATTAACTGTTCAGTGCAAGATAGTCAGTTATATTAACTGAAATAGTAGCAAGCAATAAATTAACCAATTTTTCCTTGGGGCAGTGTGTATCAAGACAGCTGAGTGATATAGTGCCAAAAGCTTTGTGCAATAATATGCACTTGTATGTCAGTCTGAAGGTTAACTTTTTTCTGTGTATTTGTATGAGATGAGTGGGTTAATATCTTTTCTCCAGAATATACAGATGTGTGTGTTTAGTACTAGAACTACGATACGTACCTGTTTATGATTTAGTATTGATCAGTATAATGAGCCACCATGGGATTTTTTCATAACAGTTGTTCCTGGTAGCATACCGAAGAGCAAACAACTGCTGGAGACATTTATACAGCTGCTGGTTTTTGTTCTGACAGGTTGTGGACGATGTTGGCAACCAGACCTCCTGCAGACTGGCGGGTCTTAGGTCGGGCACTGTGTACTTCGTCCAGGTGCGGTGCAACCCGGTGGGCATCTACGGCTCCAGGAAGGCTGGGATCTGGAGCGACTGGAGCAACCCAACAGCTGCCTCCACGCCCCACAGCGGTGAGCAACTCTGAAACCCGAACACGCCGAGTCCGTCCAAGTGCATTAAACAGTGAGATGAGTTACGATAAAAAGCCCTAGTATCAAGGCTATAAGAGGGCATTCACTGGGTGGAGCTGCTTGACCACACAATTTTCACCACGCTGAATTCCCAGATTGCTTCATGTAATTCAGGGTAAAATTGTCAATAATTTAAATCCTTTACTTTTTGAAACCATTACTTACATAACTGTCACCTTATTTTAAGTGGGCTACTCTCATTTTTGTAGGCACAAACAATCAAACCAGCAGCATTACTTCCCATTTACTAACACAGACGCATGTCTTATACATACACATGCACCAGTGGCTGACAACTGCAAAAATATTCTCAAAAATAAAATCACAAAACTTATTTGAAATGGCGGAAGGAAGTAACACATGGGTGTATCTATGAGAAACTGAAAGCTATTCAGTTTAAAAAAGTTAAAGATAAAAGTATAAGGGTGCAAGAGAGAAAACTTTAAATGCATCAGGCAGCTTCTGATTGATTGAAAAACATATTAAAATGTCTTTAATTGTATTCAGCCAAAATAGGTATGGTTAATATGATAAGCTAGATATTTTTGGTTTATTCTTACAGATAGCTAGATAGGTGAACTAGCTTTTGCAGTCTAGTTTAATTTTCCCAATACTATTCTTAATCAAGTGGTGTATTTATGTTTTTCTTATCTATGAAAAATTTGACAGCATTTTCATTAAATGCTCACCTTTTTGAACTAGTGTTTGAAATAAATGAATTGAGAAGACTGGTTTTTATGAGTTTATACCCAGTTAGATTGCCAGTGTTTCTGGAGTAGTTCGAGATTACTGAAGTTCTACTCTGTTTGTGAATTATAAACAAAAGATGCTTAGGTGGGATTTGGGAAACTTTAGTTATTCCTGCTCACATTTTGCAAGTCAATTAGGAACTGCTCAGTTACTCAAATTGTCTATGAAATTCATGCACATTTAATAATGAGTTCAGAAGTAAGATTTTGGAGGCTGAATTTTGGTTAGGTGAACTTGATGTTCAGGTATAGACAACCTCTAAGGACAAGATCTTCTGTCCTTATATTCAGATACAAAACTAGTGTTGTACTGCTCAATCTCTGGGAAATTTTCCTGCAGATCCATTTCAATCAATAGCAGTTTTCTGTGAGTCCTAGGCTGTAAAGAAGCTACTCAGGAAAGCCTACAGTTTGACCTTTCAGAAAAAAAAGCTCAATTTAAAAAATACAATTTAAAATAATATACTTGCACTTGCTGTATGTTTTCATTTAATATGGGGCATTTACAGTGTTTCCTTCAGGGAAATGGTACAAAAATGCTTGGGCAAAGGGCTTGAGTGTGGGAATAGAGTGGTCGACATGACAAAAATTCAGAGGAAAACAGGCTACAATATAAATATCAAAGTCTCTTTCAGTTGAGCCACTATGCTGTCTTGTGTTGAAGCAAAGCAGGCTCCCTGTTATCATCTAATGGGAAAAATATCATATGGATTTTATAATCTATTCCCAATTTCTTCTAATGTTGAGGTTTAATATATATTTTAACTTAGCCAAAAGGAAATATCGTAGACTGAACACAACATCCTGCACACTTGAAACTTAATCCATTCTTGACCTCCAAAACAAGCAAACAAAACATCAAAAAATTTGATAACAATCTTTCATCAATAGATTACAAGAACTTATGGAAAATGGTAAAAGGCTACGGGGGACATCTGATTGATTTTTTTCTGCTCAAATCTTCAAAGATTGATAAAGTTAAATACAGCCAAAGGAATAAATTCACATTTGAGACCATTACCAGAGGACATAGGAACTGAGTGGAAACAGATTCAGGTTGACAAGAGCACATACAGGGTTACATGTTGTTTACTTGCAGATGAAGGGATGAAATACTTAACTGCTATTTTTGTGTTTATGTATTTTTGTGATAGCATGTTTGCTTTCAGATGACTAGATATATTCCAGTTCTGATCTGAAAGATACTCTACGTTGCATTGACTGCATATTTCTTGCCGGTTGTTTTAGCTGAAGTTTTTCAGGTGCAGGGTTTCGCTTGAGGGCCCAATAGAACAGATGCTTAGACCCCAAACTTATAGCCCTCATGACCCTCTGTGGTCGCAGTTCTTGCCCTCTGGTCACAGGGCGTCGGTGCTGCCCAGTCTAATCCTGGGAATTCTGTCCCCTTGTCTCTTTCTCCCCCCTGCCCCCTGGCAGAGAGGCTACAGAGCGGGTCATGTGACCCCAAGTCGGGCGAGCATAACTCCACACTGCGGCGTGAACTGAAGCAGTTCTTTGGCTGGGTGCGTAAGCACGCTTACGGCTGCAGCGGGATGAGCATCAAGCTGTATGACCAGTGGCGTGTCTGGCTTCAGAAATCCCACAAAACGCGCAACCAGGTAGGTAAGGAGAATTTTCTCTCTATTACCCCACCTCCCAACCCCCACCCCCTCCCTCAGTCAAGCCCCAGATCCACAGAGCCTTGCTTATTCCATCGGCTGTTTTTTTTTTGGTGCTGCATGCTCCCTTTTGAGTGTTGTGAACTCAACGTGCACCCTTGAGTTCTCTGACCTCTCAACTTCAAAAGCATTGTAGACTGAAGTTAACACATGCATGATGTGGAAAGAGGACATGCCTGTTTTTTGGAGGCACACTAAACTAACTGTGCTGTTTTTATTTGCCTTGGCATGAAACAAAGTCATGTTCAGGTATTCAAGTGGTTTTGACTTTATTACCCCAGAATACAGTAAAAGTTTATTTCAAGCTATTTTCAAAGTCGTGCACTCGCATTTTATTGCATTTTTCAATGGCACAGAGATTTGTGATCTTCCGTCAATTACCACAACAAAGAGAAATAAGCATATAAATGTAATTAACGACCAGTTTAATGTATTCCTTTTGTGTTTTGCTTCTCTGTGACGTGGGCTGCATGTTTCATGTTATAACACAGCCCAAATGGCAGCCAGAAGGACTGAATCTTGTGTGCAGAGCTCAGTGCTAACCCACATCCTCTCTTCGCCCCCTGAACCATATCAGTGGTTGTTGCGCTACTGGGAAAGAACACTGTTAATCTAAATTTACTTGTCTTTGCTGAAGGTTTAAATTGTGTAAATTGTCAGACCATTTGATACTGTTTTCATAGGATAAGCTGTTTTTTTTTTAATTAACAAAGGTTCTATTCCTGAAAAGTGAAATGCTAATTAAAGATTTATCCTTTTTTTCAGATTCTACAAGGCGATAAATCATAGCATACAATCAACACCCAATAAAAATGCAAAATCAAAACAAATGGACAAAAACATTGAAAGCAGAGAAACTGGGACAAAGTGCTTTGAGTAAAATTGATCCAGCATCTTGAAAGTCCTGCTGGAACACACAAATCAAGGTTCCGCTCCTGCAGGAACCCATGTGGAACATTCCAAAAACCAGCCGTACAGGGAATTGTTGTGCTTGACTGTGATCTACCCAGACCGACATATCTCTGCAGCGAAGCACATATCATATCATCAGAGCTACCACAAAAGCCAAGGAGGGACCAACAGCAACAACTGGATCTATTTTGGTTTGTTTTGTTTAAGTGGGAAAACAAGTTTTTTTATTATTATTTTAGATCGATGTTCTTGATAGAGAACACCAAAATACAGCCTGAATGTAGCGTCAGTAAATGTACTTCTCAATTGGTTTTTTAGGCTTTGGGACTGTAGTAGCTTAGCAGCAAAATGCAGTCACAGCTGGTCAGCTGATATGGCCTTTAAAGGTCTATCTCTGGCACAATATGGGATGTCCCTCCAGCCCCCTTACACCTCATCAGCACAAATACTGAGCACTCGCTCATCCAGCCAGCTCCATCCCTATTTATCACTTCTCACCAAAGATTGGTGAAAAGAAGTGATGGAAGAAGGATGAAAAGAAGTGGAGGAAGAAGAGTGATGAGGGGAAGACTGTCAGTAACGGGTTTGGAAACAAGAGAATGACTTTTGTTGATCTTTGTGCCATATCTTCACCAGGTCTACCTGAATTGGTTTCCTCACCATACAAATAAACGAAAAGAGAATGTTCAACCCATGATTCCCCTTGGTGCTGGGGAGCCTGTGAGCCACCTGGCTTAAAAGCTGTTGTGAACGGGAGGTTACCAGACCATGACAATAGCACATGCACCTTGCGCAGCCAGAGTCTGATTTAATGCCCATGCCTTTATGCCCATCAGATAACCCAGGACTTAAAAGCACAATAAGGTCATATCCTCTGGCTGTTGGCTTTTGTGACGTGTCAACTGTTGACAGTGTGGAAGCTGTGGTATGGTCTAGGGAATGGGACTCATGTTGGATGCTTTGCAGTGGCCATTCCACCCCATAATGCTGAACTATATGTACTGTGTGTGAATGACTGTATGTATGAAGACATTTTTATTGCCTTTATTTTTGTATTGAATAGTATCAGCATATTTAATAATCTAAAGTCATGACTGATTCTTTTCTTAAGTTATGTGTAGGTAGCAACAACATCAGTGACAATGTTAATTGAGCAATAATTGCTTATAAATCAATAAAAAGTAAGGAGGAACACCACCTTCAGTGTAACCTTTTTTTAAAAAAAAACAACAACAAAAAAAAAAGCAAACATCCTGACTGTTGATGCAGTTTACAGACGAGTACAGCTTTGGCCGTGTTTGAGCTTAAAAGTCACACTCAATATAAAAAAAATTAAGAGCTCTCCTCATAGCACATCAAGAAAAAGTCCATTTCTGTCAGTCTTAGACAATCTAAATGAAGTGACCTTTAGATGTGGCACAAAACTGCAGTGGTCAGGTAGATGGCATGAGAAAGATTGAAGCCAGATAAGAATCGATAATGTAGACAAATAATAAAAAAGGGAAGTCACAGCAGAGGAGTCCATCGATCTCTGTCAGAAAGGCGGGCCCCTCGGGAGCAGCTGTCACTCACATTCCTCAGAGTCGTATTTGAAGTCCTGCAGAATCTCACTCAGAGCCTCCTTATTCTTTATCATGCTGGGAAGGAGAGGAAAAAGAGGGGGATGAGTGTGTTATAGCAGGTATTATTGAGTGTGTCATCCCCACATTAATCTGGCCAACAGCAATGCTCAGCAGGATTTAAACCAAACTTATTTTCAACAAACTTTAAAGGCAATCAGATTTGGTTCTCAAACCAGGGTATGTCCAAGCATTTTGATAAAATTCAAATTAGATTATAAGAAAGATTACTTTATATTTTACAGTACTTTTTTTAAATCATAATAATGTGTAGCAAATTCAGATAATCACTCCTGACAATACCAATGACTTGCCCCCTATTCCAAGCTCAAGACAGGTCAGTGCACACAAAAATACCTGAAGATTCTGCACATACATCTAAAATGGCCATGAACTTAATATTCTTACATTTTTATGTATCGATGGAAAATACAGGAACCACTGCAGGGTCTCTCTTATCTTGGCTAAGCACTTGGTGTACTACTTAAGAACTGATGTTTGTGTTGACTCAGGTATTTCCAGCAGACATTTCAGATTAAGGAAATCACAGAAGGCTGTGTCCAATGTAAGATTCTTGGGTGGAACACATTTATGAAGTACCAGGGCAGGCTAACACTGACAGCATCAAAAAGAAAGCAAAGCAGAATGACAGCTGCTCTTACTCCTGTCTGATTTCTTGGATCTTCTCCTGACAGCCCTCATCTTCTGGGTGATCCTGAGCATTCTGCTTTGCCAGCTGAAGCTTCGCTGTCTGTAGCCACATAATACAATAGTGAAACACTATGCAATGACAATTCAGTCACTGGGTCAATTGACAGTCAAACGACAACATGCCCATCACAGCACTATTTCAATGGAATGAAGTGGATTCACTTCACCCCCACACCTTATTTAGTTCACCTCATAACTACCATCTGGAAAATTGACCCCATTCACAGCCTAGACCCACCAGTTCTAATGGGTCTGGAGATTGACAATAATGTTTCTAAAATATCTGATGACATCATGAAAACATTTCTACTAAAGTTTAAATTTGACATGCATACCTGTAAGATTGTATGACTCTGTAGTAAGCAAATATTATTATTAAAGCTTCAAGACTGTCATGCTTTGTATCACAGAAATACTATCAAATTTGTTTTCAATGCAGCATGATCTGACATGCCAAGCAGTGTTTTCCTTTGTGTTTAGTCTTCCAAATCACATTTATTTTTATTGCAAAGTGGAACCCTGACCCCTTGTGGTTGAAATACAAACTGACAAATGGAAGATTATTTTTCTTAAGAAAATTCAAGCCACCTTTTCAAAACACACAATTTATGGTCAAGAGACTCACAATACACTCCATCATAAAATAATTGAAAAAAGGATTCATTTCTGTTTCATAGGGAAAATCTGGAGCTGACAACATCTTATTTAGACTGTCAAAAAGACATTATAGTGGTGGCCATGAAACCCACATTGGAAATTGCTGCTACTGAGGTTGAATTTATCTAGTCTTGCCAACAAAACATACCATTATGACATAAAAAAAACACAGTTCCTTGCTATAATAAGGCTACAGTTAAAAAATATCATTCTGACCACAGAGAGCTGGAAGGCTATAATTTTGACACATTGTTCACTTGAAAACTATTTCATATGTGGTTCCTCTTAGTACAGGGCTCAGTTCACTTTAGACAAAATCAGAAACAACACCAAATGTACACAAGCAATATACAGGTCAGCCTGAGCTGACTTTTCCAAAATATAGCCTCTGTTCATTCAATATACAGTATGTATATTACCCTACCTTATGGCTCTTACTATTTTATTGTCATGATGGAGAATGCAAAATGAGGTTAAGCCTGCCTACCAGCTCCAGCTTCTGCTTCTCTTTAGCCTGCAGCTTTTCAATGTGCTCTGAGAGATCTGGGCGGTCATAGTCTTGGTGCAGTCGCTGCTTGATCTCCAGAACTTCCTTTGAAATACCACTGAAAGCTTGCGTTATCTCGTGAACCAACTGTCTGTAGTGTTCAAAGTCATAGTGGGGCCCTGTTCTCAGATAGGCTTCGTGTCCTCTGCAGCAAGAAGTAAACAGTTCAAAATGAAAACAACATGTAAACATTTTCAGTAAATGAGCACACTTAGGTACCGTGTCACAATACTTACTCCTCAAAAAGTTTGTAAGCTTCTATCCGTTCAGTCTGAAGCGCGTAGAACCTCTGGACCAGTTTCTTAAATTCAGTAACGTTAGGTGACTGCGAAAATAAAGAAACACAAATTATTACCAATTTGCTTTTCCACTTGCTTGTTTTGTGACGTTAAACTACACTACAATTACAGCACTGTACAACATTACGGTGGTTTACTTGATTGACCCTCCACAATAGTTTGCCCATCTATTATGTATTGGCAAACTAGTATGGATAGTCAATGATGTTACAAATTCGCTTGTAAACTTAAATTATACTTTTACTTTGAGGAATATCTGTGAAACGTAAGTGTTTTCGTATATAATCTGACTGTATTTCAGAATATGACAATGTTTTTCATCAGTCCTACGAAGAAAAACACATAATCAAACATCCTCAACACATGCCGATAGAGACAGCTAACGAACTGATAAAACTGCAGTAAAATGTTACATTTGCTAGTAAATGTAAGTTGACACGCGAAGTTGCACACGGGTTTTAATACTAGCAAGGTCAAGCTCTTACTAAAAACTTACCATGACAGTCGGTCCCCGAAATATAATAGGCTAGTTACCCAAGTTATTTACAATAGGAGTTTTCAGACCTGTTTTCAACCATTAGCTGTCTTAACCTGGTAAGAGTAAGTTGTGCTGCATTCGCTTTTGCCATGAACAGAGGCTTTCACTGTAAAATAGCACCCTCGCTAACCAGCTAATCTTCCTGTTGATGTCCGACACAAAATGTTTCCCGATGTGAAAACACTTCCCCATGCATTAAAAACGTATTCAATTGACAGCTATTTATGTAAGTCCTACTGTAGGCGTATATAATATTGAATCAGGTCTTACGTCTAGTTTATGCTGCTGACATAAAATTGCTGTGATATTTTATTTTGCAGAAACAACTGCTCAACCTGTTGTTGGCTGCGGGACATACATACAGTAACACCGGCGGTTTATTCTGAAGAGTTTCAAATCTATGAATGAAGCATGACCGACTGTAGGTTATTGCAACGATGTGTCTGGTAATGATAAAATAATAAAATGAGTTGTATATTAACTTGGGACTGTTTACAACCTTCCAGTAAAATATTTGAAATTGATGTCTGTGTTATTGCATAAATGTATTTATGAAGAAATGTATTTGTATATGACATAAAAAAATAAAACGACCACAGGCAAACTAATATTAGACATCTGGCGATGGGCCAAACCCGATAAATTGTTTGAGCTTTTCGAGATTATATTTTTCATCTTCATATTTATCAGATCATAGAATGTTATGTGGACAAATAAAAATAAATCAATTTTGTTCACACATATGCAATCGTTTTGTACTGTATTTATAATTATCATACATGGTTTGTATTGTCAAGCATCATATTCAAATCGGTTTTATTTAAAATACATTTAACAAAAAACAGACAATTTATAATAGTGAAAACGTTTAAGATTCAAACAAACAAAACCAATACACAGAGAACATCTAATTACAAATAGTACATACAGCAGGCAACATGGGACATGTGACAGCCAACATATTTAGGGGGAGACATACAGAACATGCAGTTCTTGTGGAATCCAAATTCAGAGTTACTTGTTGGTTAGGTTGAATAAGGATGGGTGGAGAACAGGGCTTGGAGAACAGGACTGGAGTAGATGAAGAGTGGAGCTGAATGAAGAGCATTCATAGATGGAGAACATGGCTGTCTGTGGAGCTGGCAGGATTGAGAAGTGAGCTGGACGGAGCAGGGAACCATGGCGGATATCTTGCATACGACACCATTAAATTCCTTCTAGTTTTTAACATTCATGCTCCCATTTAAATGCAGATGCATTCCCTCATTGTTACCATTTATGGAAAATTATAGGCCAGTTCTTACTGAGACTGACTTCCCATTTAAGTTCTTACATTTACGTTATAATATTTTAGTTAACAAAACATGAAGTTAAAGTTGTGAATGGCTTTTTAATAACTTTACCAGCAAAATAGAAAACTGATCATGAGTATTTTATGCTTATATAAAAGAAATAGATTGCATTAATGTTGGGCCTTTCAGCACAGAATCTCAAAGCTCTTTGTAGCAAAGGGGGTTTGACCTCAGCCCCTAACAATATGTAAAAAAACATCTGGGTGATCCAAAGCAGTCATTGTCTGCACTAAAATACACATCAAATAAGATAGAAATGTAGAAATTATAAAGGCTATTATAATCAGCTGGACAAGGCTATCGTTGGCTTTCGGCCTGGTCACTCATGAATCATCTGCTCCTTCCAGTAAGTGCTATGCAATCTGTTACATCCATGCTGGAACAGTGAATGTATACATTCTGACCACAATGGCTTCCCATACTTTCAATGTTTTTCTGTACTTTGTTATTTGCAAGCAGTTTATCAGGATACTGTGTTCAAAAATCACATATAGTTATTCCAATTGCCCTGCTATTCAGGTTATATGAGTTTGTACATTTTTTGGGTTGTATTCAAAACACTCTGGCTTTCTTTATCATGAATTAAATTTGTATTATTGTGTATATGGTTTTTTCATTCCATGTTTCTTAGACTAGAATGGATTTGGTTTTGTTTGGAAATAATTTATGTTAGATTGACATTTTTAGTGCATCTTTGTGTCTGCGTCATGAGTTGGCTTGCTGTTGGGTTGAAATATATGTTTGTTGCTGAATAATATGAGCATAACAGAATCCTCCTCTGCATAAACCCCACTAGACTGGACCAGACAAATATAATTTGTGACAGTCCCACAGTGTGAAGCTGTTGGCAGAACACTGCTGTACTTGGAATAGTTTTATAATTGAATATGCTCATCCCAGAAGCTGTTAAGCTGTCTGTACATAAACATGTAACAATAGGACAGACTAAATGATAGCATATGCTGCTTGTGTATCTGTCTGCAGAACATTTTGCATAAGGAGCCCACATTTGATGTGGTAAGTCCTACAAACCTATAATTTCTATTATTTCATTTATGTTAACATTGTTTATGCAAAATGTCTAACATTATCAAATATCTTATCAAAACATTAACCTTTTTGAAATTTCATTTTTGCATATTCACATTTTTAATAACTTAAACTACCATGGAGGCTAACTAGGCTGAGCAAAGAAATATGACTTAAAGAGGGTGACATTTTGTCACTGCAGTGCACACCAGGGACTTGGCAAGGGAACAACATGGCCTCAGACTTTCTGAGACAGATTAATGAGCAGTTCTCAACATAGACTTAATTGCTGCAGAGAGCTCACCATTTATATTGTCTAGTCATTGTAAATCTCACAATTCACAGTAAAACAATAATAAAGTTCACTATATAACCTTAGATAAAATTGACACCATGAAAAGATGTTAACAGGAGGTTTCAGATTTATCCATGCTAAGAATTTTTTTTTTAAGTTTTCTTTCAATGGACTAATAATGTGACATTTCAAAGTTTAAATCAAACTATTCCCTAGACTTCAGCTCCTTAGCCAAATTTAGCCCTCTGCTCATGCTTCTGACCTACCAGGTACCTAATTATTTTCTAGAAAGCACACAACAAAATAATCAAGCTGAGACTGAAGTTGGGTTGTATTATACCACAATGTAGTTTGTTGTACTCATGTTAAGAATATTTTAATAAATAGGTAATCACCAATTTATCAATTAGATCCCCACTGATCTGTGAGCCAATGATTTAACCAATTTATAAATGTAACCTTTCTTTTATTGAATTATCGACTCATCAATTATACAGCACAATAAGAAAATTAACGCACAAGATGATGTTGCCGATTCTAAGGCGTGGGATGAGGTATGTCACATTTTTTCTTCATTGTGCGCAAAGCCATGTACATTGACCGGAACTCCTCACACCGGAAATCTGCGCGGAGTTTCTGACTTTTGTAATCGCCGTCTCTGGTTGGAGCATTCACACTGTGACGTCATCATTACAGAGCCCCACCAATGAGCAGGAAAGCCAACAAGCGCGTGTGAGTGTGTTGTCTCCTTTCCGTGATCCAAAAATCAAAAGTTATTGTAGACCAAACGGTATGTTGTTTCTGTGTTTTTAAGTATTTTACAAACCAATCTACCTGATGTTCATGCTGAAGAATACATCCAAAGTATTCAGCAAGGTTCTTTCGTGGCCGGCAGCTAGCAACGTTAACAAAGAATACGATAACAATTTGACTGTAGTTGTGCTACCCAATAGCTCGTATGTTGGCAAATTTGCTGCACACTGATATTAGTATCACAATATATGTTCGATGATTTAGCTAAGATAGCTAGAAAGAAACACATCATTAAATTAGCGCCTTCATAGATAGCCAGCTAGCTGGGTCGCTGCAAACGATGTGTTTCAGCCGTTTTGGTTTTATATCAATAGCTGACTAATCATTTAAAACAGCCTGCGAGCTGTTGACCAGGGCCGCAGGTTGATTCCCATTCCCCAGGTCAACGTGACGTTCTGTGCATGTCGACACATTGCGCGTCAAATAAAAAAGGCCTTAACAACAGGCATTATGGAGAACGCCATTAAATGCTTAACTGTCAATGCATTGATATCAAAGTCATTATACGATGTATCTTTACAAAGTTATAGCCAAACAAATAATTTTCATTCCAGATCCATGGGAAGTTGAGCAAAAGTACATTAGCACCTACAGTACAATGAAATATTCCCTAAAATACAGTACACTAAATACAGATTCACAGCTATCCTCTTTCACAACAGACATGCTTCTCCACCTGCCTCTCACATCTAATGGCTGTCAATATTTTGATCAAATATGAATGGCATATTTAGCTGTTTTTAGTTTCACTGTTGTTTAATTTAGCTGTGTGTTTCATAAATTCAATAAAAAATCAGTAGGGTATATGTAACATTTAAATTTGTATGTTTTCTTTTTACCCCAGCCAATCATTTTTAAATTTAAGTATGCTATTCCACTCAAAATAAAGCCTGAGAAATGGTCAGTATAATCTTAGAAATAATTGCAGGGGATAATCTGTTTGGATTGCTGTATTAGCTTTTGGTTATTTGCTACTGTTATTAATTAAACTGTAGTTTATAAAAGTGTCTGCTTTACTGATTTGTTGCCTAGTCATAGCTTTTCGACCAATTTTGTTGTAAAATTTTCATTATTTTATAATGAAATAATGTTATTTCATTATAAAATGTTATAATGAAATATATGTTATATTTTGTTGTCTTGATCAAGAGTATCCTTATACAGAGTAGTCTTAATTTCTATGTAGTACAGTGAAAAGCCAAACAGTCAAAGCAGCTTTTATTATAAAGACTTGTATTCTAATACAAATACTAAATGAATAACTGTGTTTAAAATGTTTTTGTATCACTTTAATTTTCAGTTTTTTTCTTTCCTTTTTCAGTTCTGGGGCACCCTGTATTTTAGAGGTTGATGATTGAAACCTCTGGACTCTGAGGCCAAAATCTGAATACAGTGTGAAAGTGCATCCTTCTTTTCCCGTCCCTTCTTCACCTAATCAGCAGAACATGGATGGGTGAAAGCAGTATGTGGAAGATACCTCACCCAGTCAATCATTAGTCACTCAGATCAGTGATACGCTGAAGAATGGAAAAGCGGTAGGGAGGATGTTCCTTATGATGATTTGTATTTCAGATAGGACCCTTTAGCTCTCAAGTCTCTTCTCATGCTCACATGCCCTCGTCCTCAAAGTCTCACATATTTGAATGCATAAATTTTGCACAGTGGTGTATAATTTCTGTTATTTCTGTTCTGTTATTGTTAATTTTCTGAAATTTGAAAGGTTTGTATTGAAACTGTGTTATCTCCAATAGTCAATAGTTCAACACACAAACATCCCCCACCTCCGACCTTGAACAAAGATGTCATATTTCATTGGCAGAGCCTATGAGAGAGCAGTGGAGGCTGAATCTATGTCCTTTTCACTGTTACAGGGGTTCCCACCCCTGGAGGAGAGGAGGAGGATGGAGAGGAAGAGGTGGGCGTACAGAGGCCAAAGAGTGGCGACATGAGCAGAATGAGGAGAAGCAGAGCAGACCCAATGAGTCTGTGCCCAGGGGTACCTGCATGTCCATGTGCCCCGCGCGTGAGGTGCGGGAGAGGGAGGCTCAGAGACGCCTGCATCGCTTCGAGATCCTGGCCGGGACGGAGGGTGACCGACTGCCTCGGGCTGACCTGTCTCGCACTGTGAAGGAATACTCTCGTCCAGCTGCGGGGAAGGACTCCACGCGACCGGCTGATCTTCGACCCCCTCCTGTGCTGTTCAAGACTGTGTGCTTTCTGATCAATGACATTGCTGCCTCCCCTACTCTGCAGCCATGGACAGAGGCATGTTAGAGCTCTCCCAGCATTCTCTTTGTTAGTTTAGCCAATGTATTTGTTTGTTTTATATGAAGGGCATATAAAAAGCATTATCACAATGTTTACAATGTACACCAGATGAATTGCATTAAATTAAGGAAATTATAGCCAGAGTGTGAGTTCTAACCTCTGCAGCCAGGTACAGGACAATGCAAAGTAAGAAGCATTTCCATGCACAAAGTTATGTAAGAATTCTCAGTTTAGATACAAACCTAGTTTTCAGCTTCAGCTCCAGAAAAACAACAGACAAGCTCATTATTTTTTGTCCTCTATTCTTTAGGTATACATCTTTGGTTTCCTGTCCATTACTTTTATGCTACTATTGAAAATTGCAGCTGTGAATATACCCCATTGGTCCCAAAACAATGTGGGGGAATCCATTATGACTGCTCTATTAATTTTCCACTGTGGTCCAGGTTGTTTGGAGAAAATTGTTAATATAAATGATCTTGCCTATGCAAAGCTGATGTTGGGTGTCAAAAGTACTTGACCACTGGTTTATGTGAAAAGCATATTCCCAAAAGTTTTTATACCACATTGGATAGACAGGCTTATAGCTTTGAGCTTGATAGGTTAGGTGAGATGACAAGCTACTATCTAGATTTGAGTATAGTAGTTGTTGCTGCTCTTGTATGTGATAGGTGACCCTTCTCTGCCATGATGTGTTGCAGGTTTATGACTTTGTGTTTGACCGTCTGCGCTGTATACGGCAGGACATGATCATCCAGCGTGTCTCTGGCTCAGAGTGCGTGGCTGTGCTGGAGCGGACCGTCCGCTTCCTGCTCTATGCATCCTACCACCTGTGTGAGGAACCGCTGCGGCTGTATGACCCCCGCATCAATGAAACGCACCTACAGGAGAGCCTGAGCTGGCTGCTGGACTGCTATTCCAGTGGGGGAGAGCACCGTAACCAAGAGGAGTTCCAGGCCCTCAGCCTTCTCTACAACTTGGGTAGGCGTCCTTGCTTGTTTGACTGTGGGAGGTCAGAGCGGAGAACAGACATGACCTGCTGTAGAAATTCTCATATCCAGATGCATCAGGAATAACCCAATTTCAAGATATCCATCCTTTGAACATGACTCCTGACATTTTACTGTACATAACATTGACCTTTAATGCCTCCATAAACTTTAAATTTGGTTTTCCTTTGTTTGGCTGTTTGCAGGTTCAGCCCGAGCACTGCAGTGTGCTCTAGACCTACCGGAGCGGATGCGGGCCTCCCCAGCAGTGTCCCTGGCTTTGGCAGTGAACCGGGCCCACCTGGAGAGGAATCCAGTGCGGGTAATCCGGCTAGCTCGGAGGCTGGACTTCCTGCAGAGTTGTGCTCTGCATCGCCACCTGGTGGCCTGCCGCCGGGACTTACTTTTGCTGTACAGCCATGGACACAGCAGCCGTAACTGCCGCTTCCCCCTCCAACACCTGGTCCGCCTGATGGCCCTGGAAGAAGACCCTGTCACCAAGCTGTGTCAGGCTCACGGGGTGGCAGTGAATGGAGAGTGGGTCATTTTCTCTAAGGCATCATATTCAGAACCTCCACCGGGGGAGCTGCAGAGCACCCGCTCCCCTGAACTGGTGGACATGAAGAGGGGCGAAGCCACAGTGAGCCAGGTCATTAATGGCTGTGCTTAATACATATTTGCAAGGTGTCTGTTACCCAGCATTGTGGAAGGACTGCATGTGCCTTGCTTGAAGTAGGCGAAGGACTGGGTTAAACACCCACGTTCATATTTTATTTTAAAGGAGAAAAATAAATGACTTTTATTTTGGTATGAGTTTTTTGGTGTTTTCAATTGTGCCTTATTGTATACCATGCTAATTCAGTCTGTTGTACAGAACTGACCCTCAAGGAAGCTCCACACTTTTCTGTCTGTCATGTAGTAATGTGTGTGCATTAGTTAGGCCACAGAACCAGTCAGCCTTCTAAATGGCCTCCAGTTCATGAAAATTAAATCTGGAAAGCTTGACAGCCTGAATGGCTCATAGGATAGACTAGGGACCTCTTCCAGTAGAGGCAATTTTATCATAAACTGGAAAGTATTGCAGTTTGTCACACTGTCATCAAACACAGCCCTGCCTGGCCAACCTTCATTGGTGGGACAACAGCCCAGGTCGGCTGTGTAATTTTGGAGAGGAATAAATGATGTCAAATGTCGATTTGCATAGTGGTTTAATCTACAGCAGACCAGGATGCAACTTCTTGGCTTGAGGACTTTGTATATCCCCCCGCTGCCCCCCCCAAAAAACAACCCAAAAACAAATAGAGGTAACACTGTTTCTTAAACCTGGATGACCCCACCCTAGAGGGCTATTGACATGTGCTGATCTTATTTTAGTGAAAAGTGCTGTAACATGGTAGCATTTTAATATTTGCTGCTGCCCTGTCTTGAACGCCATATTTGGGATATCATAGCCTCTCTCCTTCAAAAAATACAAGGGGTTATATATATATCGGTTGTTTCAATGTCATCTACTGTTGTCCTGGGATTTGCATCGTCTATCTTGACAATAAAAGGGGTTTTATAGGACTAATCGGTGACAGCTTGTGTTGTGGGGTTAGTGCAACGTAGCCACTTGAGGGTGCAATAGGTCTATATTTTAAGAAAAGAGACTTGTACTTGACTGTACTGCTTTTCAACATTTCTTTTAAACTGGACAAAGGCGTCAGCCTTAAATGAGAATACGATTGTTTTAAAAAAAAAATCCCTCGGTTATTTTAAGGTGACTTGCTTTCTGTATTCATTTCAAAACCCCGCGGAGACCTTTATTAATAATCGCCCATTCATCTGTAATCCCATTTTAGAAGTGAAATTGCTTTCTTCGTGAATGGGTAACCAATTTAAGTTGTATCAAAGCATTGCACTTGGTATGCAAAATCATTTGGACAGCTAAAATTGCTTTGCGTGTAAAATACACATCAGCCATGTGATTTTACAGTTTATTTCTTTCACGTGCTCCCTTTTCGATGGTAATTCCGTGGAGAAAGCCAGTGTATTTTGCAGTGTATGCGAGGAGAGAAACCAGCAGCGAGAAACGGAGGTTCGTATGGAAGGAGTCTGAAATAAGTAGGAGCTGTTCTGACTCGCACCATTATTAGAAACAAAAGCACTGAAACATCAAAGAGATGAGGAAGCTGTGAGGGGGAGACGCAGCGAGGACAGATAGACTTTCTGCGGCACTTCAAGTAAATGAATAAACACTGCTACCAGACACATCGCTTCTTTATAGCGCGACTTTTCTGGGGGGTGGACGCAAATAATTTGTAATGCTGAAATATGAGAGAACGAAACTGAGGCGGGTGAATCAGGCACGCCAAAGAATAGACAGTCTGTGTGCGTTGAGAGAAGTTAAGCTTACAAAAAACCCAGCTGCACGGAACGGGATTTCTAAAAGTGGAGTAAAAACCTGATCTCATTCGCCAACTCCAGAGAAAATTAAGCGCTCATTCTACTGCTAGATTCAATGGATACTTAGAGCGACTAATACCAACTGCACGTTTCATTGTAAGCAAGGAAGATTTGAAGCCGTGGCTCCCTATAAAGGCTTCAGAAAGTGAGAACTTGCTGCCCCACGCCACGACCGAGCGAAGATTATTATGAAAATGTCCCGCCGAACATCGTGGATTCTTTCATGGACAGTTTTCATCTGTATTGTCAATGGAAGTTATTCGCAAGAGCGCCAGTGAGTAGCTGTCTCTCGTTTCTTTCATATTTTGCCATTAATTTATGTGATTCAAGGAAAATATGATTCTCTCTAGATGATAATTAAAGTTGTGAATGGATCTATTTGCCATATTCAAGCCCAGAGAATTTCAATTTAATAAACCCTACATTTACAGTATAGTTTGAATGTGTTTTTACTGTATTTTACTGATTTCCAGCGCCTCTGTTTGAACTAGCTGTTGAGTGTTTACCAACAGAACCTCTTAACATGCATCTGAGCAACCGAGATGAATGTAAGACATATCGTTCAACAGAAATGAAGCACATCTTATTTCCAAAACGAGTACTCATGCATTTTAAAGACTTTGTGCAGCAGTCGCTTATGCGTATAAGCTGTTTTGGACGTAATTTTAACAGCTTTGTTTGAATTGGAATAAGAACATGAACGTTTAACTTTTGCTTAACGTTCGCGAACCACATTGTACGCTGGAAAGACTAGAGCTGCGTATTGCATGCGATGTGTGTAAGTAGTCACCTCTGAATTATAGGCTACAGTATCGAGGACCTATACAATGCAGGTACCTTTAAGACATTCTGTGTGACACCTTGTTTTCACGATCGTTGTGTTAGGGCGAGATATTTGATTATTGGCAAGTTACAAGAAGAAGATACAAAACGTTTTTGCGCAGCATGTGGTTTTACTATCGTAAAACCGCTGAAGCAAAATCACCGCAGTCGTCATAGTTGTATTAAACCTCTAAGAGAGTAAAACATTACATTATTGCATTGGCTCTGTGTAGTGTACATTTGGTGTGCATGCATACAACTTTTGTTGATATAAAGGGATTTTAAAATCTCAGATGGATTAAAGGACTATAGGAAATGGCTTGTTGGAGCATGTGAGATTCCACCTATTTAAGTTCAAGAGAGGGTCTGCAGCCTAGTTCTCACAAGGGGCTAAAGTTAAGGGATTAAGATTTGTTCCTGGCAAGATGAACGATTTGACGTGATTGCTTTGGGTGAACTGGAGCATGCGCATGCATATTGGGCTTTCACTGTCGTCAAACATGGTTTTAATGGCTGGGAAAGTTGGGTATTACAATTACGACAGACGTCTGCATTCTATCATTTTCCTTTATGGAAAACACGGTCTTATGTTAACATACGTATCGTGGATGTCTACACCATTGTAGTGGTTGCCTACGGTCCTCAGTTTTTGACAATGGACTTTCCACACAGTTTGTTTTCTGTTTAAAGCCAACAGTAATCCCTCAATGCTATGTACTTTGATTGGTGTGACTTTGGACTCTTTGATGCTATCAGTAAAGCCGCTGTCAACAGCATGCCAGAGCTTAATCCTGAACCGGGGAGAATTTTGTTGAGTTAATTGTGAAGGGTTGTAGGCAGTCTTGCCAAGAGTTTCTTTCAAGAAGTGTCCAGAGAGAACGGGTTTAGGGGTGAAATGATGCATATTTGTGTGTGTATTTATATAGAAAAACTTCCTTTTTTACCTACTTCAGACGTATTCATTCATTGTATTCATTGTCTGTAATTCGAAATTGTTCTGAGGGAAGACGAATCACTTTTAATTTTGCATATTTATCTGGTCACTTGCTTCGAAAATAAACACTGACTACACCAGCACTTGATGCCGGCTTATAGGAGAACCAGTTGAACTTGCAATAAATCAAACGCCAAGAGTCAATTTCCTCCCATTATCTTGCTGCTCTAGAGGCTCTGTGTTCTAGCGGATTTTCATGACTGTCAGAGACTTGAATTGCCTCTGGCTCTCTGGACTATAATGCTAACCACCTGATCGCCCCCTGAGGGAAACGGCTAGTGGGTTCTTTAGCCTGTTTATTTTTCGCAAAACTCCCATGTTTGAAATACGCACACCCGACTAAAACCGCATTTCAGGGGTATCAGGTACTAGCTCGGTGCTGCAGATTTTCCATGGAATCCCTCCTCAGGTGGTGAATACATCAAATTTATGTCATTTTTTTTTTTTTGCTTTAAGCCTTCAGTTCGGAAAACTTTACCTCCCCCAGCTGTCCTAACTCTTAATAAGTGAGATATTTCAGAAATGTGAACACTAGGAGGCCAAAGGAGAGAGATGCGTAAGCCTGAAATTAATATGTTGGAATCTAGTGATAAGACCAATATACTTTTGCATGCTTTTGGAATACAATGAATGGTATTGTTTCAGCAAGTGTTTCTAAATCTAGGCCTAAATACAAGAAAAAATGCAGGTCCAAAGCAGCTCCACACTCTCAATTGTACTTATATAAGGTGACCTCTACCAAACCAAATCTTACTGTTTAATTGGCTCTTTTCAGAATGCCTGTGCAGAGTAGAGGGGATCAACCTTTGGCCTTTGACTTTTGTCACCCACTCTTGGGTGTATGTCAGAGTGATTGTGTGGAATCTACATTTCTGTGTGCTGAAAACACTGACTATTAGGTTTCTTTAGGAGAGGTGCCAGACCACCCAACAAGAGTTTTCCAGATTGGTGTGTGAGTATGACAGGTACTCTGTCCTTGTAAAAGCCATCAATGAAATGCTATCTGACCACATGAAACTCTCAAAGGTGTAAAATGGCTTAATCTCAGTTTGCAGGTGAGTTGTCCTGAGTATAAGGCATATCCTGGAGGAACTAATGAATTCAGAAGTGGGCTTTGGCTCCAGGTGAAACTAATTCCTTTTAATGTCAAAAGATCAAGAGGCAGACCCGATTATGCCTCTTCCTTATGAATAGCTGTCACTAATGAACAGGCCGGGGTGGAGGAAGAAGGAACAGCTATGAGGCTGTCAACTGTTTCACATACAGTCCTCATTTCTTATCATGTCTTCTCTTATGAACTTTTTCTTTTCACTTATGCATTGACTTGCTTTTCAAAATGATGTCTTAAAACGTGCAGACCAGCTCCTGTAATCATGAGGCATCTGAAGCAAAGGAATGCAGACCTAGGATCAGCTTCTCCCTGTCCATATCCTAACCTAGTCTGTTATGAGCTAAAGTGCAAAGCTGATCGCTTTATCAGCACTCCAACGCTAACATTTTTAATAAATATAGTGCCATGCCATCTTTTGCTATTCAGATGACTTTTTAATAATTGATTATGAGTGCAGTTATGTATCCAATCCATTCAGTGGAAGTTTCAGAATGTTACTCTCTGTCATAGCAATCCAAGCCATGGATTGAAGTTGCCAAAGGCATTTTGCAAGGACAGGATGTTTGGAATGTGGTTGATTCCTTTATTTTATTTGTTCCATTAATTCATCTGTAATATCAGTGCTTCTTGCTTGTTATCATTGTGGCCACCTCTGTGTTCATATATTGGTTGTTGTATAGATAAATGAATGGATAGCTATGGATAGATCAGTATAGATAGATGGATTAATGGACAGATCACTGGATAGATAGGTAGACACATAGCCACTTAATTACATTTCTCTGCTTACACTACCAACCATGGACTTTGGTTTTCCATTACCTCCCTGCCCCTCCCCCAGAGGTTACCTGATCGCGGCTCCCTCGGTGTTCCGTGCAGGCGTAGAGGAGGCACTGAGCGTCACTATCTTCAGTGGTGTGGAGGACACACGCGTGCAGGCTCAGCTGTCTGTCAAGGGCGAGACGGTGGCCCACAGCCATGCCATTGTGCGGGGTGAGTTGCCCACACACACAACACAAACCACACGCAGCCCCTCCCCCCTTCCCAAAGAACACAAACACTGCCACACTGTCTGACCTTCGACCCCCATCAGGGTGTGGTTACACCCAATGGCTGATGGCTAGGCCCTGGTGAGCTCTAAATCGGACTGATGTTTCCCCATGATAAGATGGTTTATTACATGTCCTGGTATGTCTGACTTGCCTATTGTGTATGTCTGTGTCTGGTTTTGTTTGACCTCACCTCTGCTAGGAGTGCCTCAAGATGTCACTGGGAGGTCTTAGTTATGAGGACACTCCATTTAATGCCTGTAATGGTAGATGTTGGTGAATCAGTGTCTAACTTTGTCATATTTCTTGTTTTAATTTGTTGCTGTGAATAAAGTGCAATGTTTTACTGTTTGTTGTCCATTTCAGACAAAGGCACCATCAAATTGAAGGTGAGTGGGTATAATAATTGTTTGCATTTCAAAGATTTTAATTTCAGTTGAATATCAGACCCATCATTGTAATTGTCTTGACTCTCCCCAGAGTAACAGGCCCTATTGCACAGTAGTCTGATCTATGTCAGTTTGTACACTTTGTGCTGATGAAATGGAAAAACAACAGCAATATTATTTACATCTGAACATCTGTCTTTGCACATTCATTTGGAATAAGGTAACAAGCTCAAAATAACCAGCACCAGCTGCTGGCTCACATAGGGCTGTCCTTCCAAAAAGCTGGAATGGATCAATTTGATATGCAAGACATGAATCCACCCCCTGCTTTTTATTTATAGTGTAATTTAGTTGCTGTTGGTGTGTAGCGGCACTTGTGTTTTTCACACACTGATCAGTATTCTGGATTAGCCCATGCGTTCTCCTCTGTCTTTCCCCCAGGTGCCCTCAGGCCTGCGTGGACAGGCCCACCTGAAGGTATGGGGGAATCGACATCTGACAGAGGAGGGCTACATCTTCCATAACTTCACCACCGTCACAGTGGACAGCAAGGGCATGGCAGTCTTCATCCAGACTGACAAGCCCATCTACAAACCCAGGCAGAGAGGTGTCTATCCCTGATGGTCTAAGAGAATTGGACTGAGCCTGTGTTGGTTGTCTTGTGTGATTACTTACATGGTCTTGATATGAAAACAATGTAGAATGTTACTGTAGGAGGAAAATTGGTACTTTGTGTACAGTTTTGTCTCAATACAGATGATATATTACATGCACAAGGGACTGAATTTGAATTAGTGTGAACAACCCCAGTAGCACAGCTGCTTCATGTATGATTGTCTACTCTGGTTTCCCTTCTAGTGCTCATAAATGTGTATTCAGTCACTCCAGACCTAAGACCTGCCAACGACAAAGTAAGACTCTCATACCTGTCAATAAGGGGGGCAGCATTCATTCTAAACCCAGTAGCATTTTGTCCAATGGAATTTAACCAATATTGAACTTCTTTACACATACTTTTTCATTGTTTCAGTGTCTGCTAAATTACAGCTGGTGTGGAAGAATTTAAATAATACTATGAGAATAAGATATATGTATCTAATACTTTATTACATTCATTACATGAATTTAGGGATATGGCATTTGAACTGATCTTGCTTCATTGAATAAGAAGTCTTGCCCAAAGTAGTGCACACCAAAGTAGGCCAGTGTTTCTGTTGCTAATCTGGTGGCTAGTGCCTCATTGTTCCAGACCCCATAACTGTAATTATGCCCTTCACCTTTAATAAAATGGCTGGTCAGCTCTGTTTTGTTGATGCTTCTTAGGGGAAGAGGGAGGGTGGTGGGAAACTGGAGGGGTGTGTGTGTATATGGGGAGGGGGACGGGGGTTATGTGGAAACACGTCGGTTAAAAAAGATTAAGTTATTTAGTACAGAGAACTTGCAGTCAACATTTTGCTGAAATGTCAGAAACATTTTCTAAAAATACTGCATAAGACTTAGAACCTCCAGGAGACAGTGTTCTTATTGACGGAGAGGTTATAAAGGTCTTGTGCTGGCACAGCTTAGCAGCTCGGACTCACAAGCGGGTGATTGTGGGAAGGGGGGTGGAGGTGGAGGTGGGGAGGATTGGTCAAGGGGAGTAAGGGTTGTCCTTGTGGCTCCAGTGAAGTGCTTTCTAACATGCATCATGTCTTGTGTTTTGCCCTTTTTTACCTGCAGATTGAAGCTTACATTGTGGTGAGTGGAGTGGAGCAGAGGGCAGGGGGACCACCCTCGGCGGTGTTACGGCAGTGCTTTTTTTCCCCAAACAGTTGGGAGATTACAGGGCTCACTCACCTTGATAACAGGCCGGTGCTTCAGCTGCTCTGAACTCCAATACAGAGGAGATGAAAGAGGAAAGGGGAGCTAACCTATCCTCTGGCCTGTCTTTCTTTTAGTCTCCCCTCCTACTTCTCATTGGTCATATCTCCTGCCATATACATGTTTAATTTACAGTGCAAACATGGGTAAAAATCCAAATGTACAGTGAAAACAATACTGTGCTTTTATACTGTACATCTTGCTGTTGTACAAATGCACATGTATGAACCTAAATGACTTTTGTGTAATTGTGCTAAGGACTGTGCTAGAGCATGCACAAGATGTGTTACTATGGAGACCTGTGTTGAGAGGCAAAGGGGGCGGAGCTTGTGTATAGCCTGGATGTAGATGGAAGTGTGTACCCAAGGTAGTGTCACTTTCTCAGCAGCCTGTTAGTGAGCAGGTGGAACACAGGGCAGCCCACAGCATCCAGAACTTCCTCTTGGTTTATTTTCTCAGTACAGTGATGAAGCAGTCTGGCTTTTTGTGTGGTCTCTCTCGGGTGCAGAAGCCAAGAGGGCGAGCACACATAATGTGTTTGTTTTTAATAATTGTCTCTTCCCAACCCTGCCATCTAAGCTGCGTGACCCACCCATCCCGTCCGAGCATTCCTTATTTGTGACCTCACTCTGCTGGGAAGAAATTAGCGTGCCATGGAGCTACACATACACACACACAATGAGCTTAACTGAACTCATTTTTGCTTTTGATCTTGAGAATTTACAACTTTGTTTACCAGGATACCTGATTTAAAACCTTAGTTCCATTGTGTGCAATCTTCAGACTTGAATTCCCTAATCGGCCTCATTTTCAGGACCCCAGAGGATCCCGGATGATCCAATGGTCAGATCTCAAACCCATCTGTTGTGGTGAGTCAGATCACGCAAAAGTTTAGTTTTTTGGAAAACATCAGTGAATGTTTTGTGGGAATGTTGTAAGGGGGGAGGAGTTTTGTGTCGTTGTGGAGTCTGACCTCAGACTGGAAACAAAGTGTGGGGCCTGTCTCTCCAGGGATCGTGAACATGACCTTCCCTTTGTCGGACCAGCCCGTGTTTGGAGAGTGGTTCATCTTCATAGAGATGCAAGGACACACCTACAACAAGTCTTTTGAGGTTCAGAAGTATGGTGAGTCCCTCCTCTCTTAGGGCTGGTAATTAGCACTGCATCTTCCAGCAGTATCTTTATTATCATTATTTTCCTGTTGCCCTGGTGTTCTCAATCTGGCCATCAAGTCATCTGAACTGGTCCACTTCTACCACTAGTCTCTAAAGACTCCACTGTTTTGCTGTCCCAGTGATGCCCAGGTTTGAGCTGGTGATTGAACCTCCCCGATATATTCGTGACCTTGGCACATGTGAGCAGGTCACTGTACATGCCAGGTGAGTGTTTTAACATTGCACACACAAAAACGCAAGCTTTTCATTGTGCTTTTAATTTTCAAGGGAGAGGGTGTTTGTAACCATTCCTCTGTCTTCATTTGCTGTTCCTCAGGTACACCTTTGGTAAACCTGTCAGTGGGAAACTTACAGTGAACATGACAGTGAATGGAGTGGGGTACTATCGGCATGAAGTGGGCCATCCAGTGGTCAAGAACATGGAGGTGCGCTGGTCAAAGTTCTCTCTGGATGGAACTTAGAACTGAGACCTTGAAGAGTTGGGTGGTCAGTGCATGAACACCCCCCTCTCTGAGAATAATAATGAGAAGCATAATGAATAAAAAATGAATTTAAAGAAATCACTCAAGCACTAATGAATGAAAAATGAGCTACAACACTAAATATCTGTCAGCTTACTCCCAGATAAGCGTAGAAGTGTAGTCACTGCTGTCCAATGATTGACAAGTGTGCAGTGATAAAATGTTGTTGGTATAAATGCTAGCAAATGATGTATGGTTTAATCTTACATAGTTACCATTATATGTGGTAGTGGAGATGGACCTGGTGATAACTGTACAGCCTGGATTCAGATCTAAGGCACTGCTGTCTCCCTCTGCTGCTTCCAGATCAAAGGATCTGCTACCTTTGACCTCTGCGTGAAAGACATGATGCCTGTAGATGTGGCAGACCACTTCCGGGGGACAGTGAGCATGTGGGTGTCAGTGGCCAGTGTGGATGGGGGGAGGCAGACCATGTTCGACGACTCCACGCCCGTTCACAAACAGCTCATCGACATCAAGTACTCAAAGGACACACGCAAGCAGTTCAAGCCCGGTCTGCCCTACAAAGGCAAGGTAAGACAACAACTCTCCTTCACTTGCACTACAGCTGTCTGCACACACTGACACTTCCTTGGTAGTGTTTAGATTATTTTCCTTTTAAAGGGTCACTGTGATGTTAACGATAAGGTTTGTCCTATGTTTTGAGTTGAGCTAATGCTTCCATTGAGCATCATGCTAAGTGCATTTGCATGTAATACGTTGTACATGTAATATGTTTTTACATATACTACAATTGTGAAAAGGCTAAGTCTGATAAGCTTTGTACTAAACAGCTTTACTGTTACTGCCTATTCTAATTTGGTACTTGTAATCCTAGTTCCTTGCTTTGGGTTTCTTGCATTAGTGGCTGAGGAAGTTTCTTTGGGTAAAAACAGTAGGGTGTGCAGAGGAAGTTAGTGTATGACTGGAGCTGGTTTATAAGGAATGGTTAAAACTGTGACAGTATAACTACTATATGTAATGCTCATCATTTTCCAGTTTTAATTTTCTAAAAAATGAAATATCTATTGTCATAGTGTATGGTTTATGGGCAAGAATATATAACAGCAGTTTTAAATTATTGAAATGTATTAAATCTGCTGCAAAACATACTTTTAATTATGTTCTCCATGTACTTCATATATTTACAATATACTATTTACATCTGATGTTCGTGAGGATAAATGAAATGCATTGTAAAACAGTGGTAATGCGCAGTATTACCAATTAACTCTGGAAGTCGCCTTTGCTTCTATCCATCTTTGTTTATCTCATTTGCTCCCTCTGTCTGTCTCCCCTCATTTTACTCCCTCTTCCACTCACTTTCACCTCATCTGCACCCTCTCCCTGACCAGGTGGAGGTGACCTATCCTGACGGCAGCCCTGCGGATGGCGTGCGGGTTCGGGTCAAGGCAGAACTCACACCAAAGGACAATGTGTACACCAGCGAGCTGACCTCTGTGGGGGGCCAGGCCGTGTTCGAGATCCCCTCCATCCCCACTGCCGCCCAGTATGTCTGGTTGGAGGTCAGTGGGGTTCAGGGATTAGAGAGGCCGCGGGTTGGGTTGCATTTACATTTAGGCATTTAGCAGATGCTCTTATACAGGGCAAGTTAAACAGCAAACATGTTCTTTGACTGTTTTTCCTTTTTGAAAAAAGTTTTGATTGTTTAGATGTCATACTTACTGCATCCTGTATCCTCTCATGTCCCTTGCTGTGAACAGTGGCTCTTGAGAGTGGGCGTGTTTATCCTAGTGATACAGAATATGTCAACTGGGCAGACTTTCCATGGCAGGTAGTAATTATGTCTAACACATAGGGTTTGATGTGCTCTATGTATGTTTTTACCATATTACTGGTGGACAAATAAAAAAAATGTTTATAATTTTTAAGGTAGAACTCACCTTTAATTTAGTTAGCAGAGCAGCACTTGGAGTAATACACAGGACGCAGTGTTCTATAATAGTGAGGGAACTGGGTTTGATTCTCAAGTGGGGTACCATTGCTGTGCCCTTGAGCAAGTAAGGTACTTAGCTTGAATTTGTAAATGGATTTTTGGAAAGGAAAAAATGTAAGCTGTGCTAGTTGCTCTGAAAATATGCATCTGCTGAATGCCTGCATGTGAATGAGAACAGGAAGTGAGGCAGCCGAGGGGCGTAGCAAGTCTGAGGCTTCAGGGTATGGGTTGGTTCCAGCTCAGGTCAGTCATGAAAGAAAAATGATTAAAATTTCAATCACTTTGCTCATTGAGAAATCTTCATAGAACATTGTGGTGTATGTTTTCAGTTTGTGAACTTGAAATTAAATCCAATTGAGAATCGGTTTTATTGATTGACTCATTTGAAATACATTCACTCAAACTGTAAAGGGGATAAAGAGTAAAGGATGGAGATATGTCACAAAGATATGGGTGAAAGGTCAGTCACAGACAGTCATTTTTTTCATTTTATATGTTTATTCATTTTATATTCATTGTATTTATATGGTGTTGGTGGGGGTGTGGAGACAGGCTGTAAGGTATTAGAGAAGAACAGTAACAATTTGGAGTGGATTTTCTGTAATTGTCTGACCACATGCTGGTTTTCTTCCCCCAGACTAAAGTGACTGCAATCGATGGCAAGCCTGCAGGGGACCAGTACCTTCCAAATTACCTGTCAATCAGCAGCTGGTACTCCCCCAGCAAGTGTCACATCCAGCTCCAGAGCCCTGGAGCAGCCCTGCAGGTGAGCAGCCTCCATCCTGGAGTAGCAAAGTCTGGTGTTCAGATGAGCAAGGAGGGCCATAGTGCCAGCTTCTGCTTTTTTATTTAGTCAGTAATGACAATTAATTTAATAAAGTAGGTTGTTTGCACAATCTGATAGTGTGGCTAAATTTTGTGACATGGTCACTCATGAATGACATTTGTTGTCTCAATGCAAAACACATCCTGTGATCTAAACAAGTGAAACAGTATTGATTTATACACCTAATTAAATTAGTGAGAGGGGGAAGTTGGCTAAAATGAAATCTGCATACACACTGGCCCTCCAGGAACAGAGATGCCCAACCTTGTTTTAATATCATAGCCGGCACCTTAAACTGGGGTTTCAAATTCAGGAGCTGATGATTTTTGAGGCTTTTAATCAGTCAGCAGCTAGTTTTTTCCTCAGGAAAAATGTTTGTGGACTAATTTAATCAACTTAAATCCATAATTTAAGTGCTGAAACACTGCTAAAACTGACAGGCACTATGGCCCTTCAGGACTGTAATCTGACATCAGTGACATAATTATTGGTGTGAACTAACTCCAGCATATATGGTCATTCAGAAGACAGGACCTGTAGTTTGTATAACTGGTATAAGGCTGTTGAACTGTGGACTGGGTTAACACGTGTTTGGCTGTTATCATAGGTAAGTGACAGTGGGGGTTTGTCTTTGCATGGCCTAGGTTGGGCAGGAGGCGGAGATATCTCTGAAGTCCACCTGCCCTTGTAACTTCACTCTGCACTTCGAGATTGCCTCCCGTGGCAACATCGTCCAGTCTGGCCAGCGGCTTCCTAACATCACAACCTCTCACCGTGGCAAGAGAGCAACTGTCACTTTTGACAAGAACATCCATACTACGGTGCCCCCTGGTGGTTCAGGTCAGGAACACGGTTGTCTCTCTCTCTCTCTCTCTCTCTCTCTCTCTCTCTCTCTCTCTATATATATATATATATATGCATACATAAAGTACATATATACATATATGTAAATAAAAAATACACACACACACACACACACATATATATATATATATATATATAGATTATCTGTGTACCCCTTAAGTAATAAGTTAATACATGTGCTGTATGTGTTGATGGGACTTCTGGGTCATCTGCTTGTATGAGGATTCTTCCAAGTCCAACACTGACATGCTCACTGACAAGAGAATGCACTGGGCCAGGTATTCATTTCTGTGCTCTTTGATTTCCTCTTGTTGTGCTTTGTCTCTGTCTATCTCTCACTTTCTTCTTACTTATCTCTCTCCATCTCTCATTTTCTCTGTTCCCCTGCTTTTCTGTTCCTCTTTTCCTTTCTCTTGCTCTCTCCTACCCAGCAGGCTCATCTCTGCAAGGCGAATCTGATGTCTGTGTGTCAGTGCTCCGCTTCCCTGTCACCCACGACATGGCCCCGCTGAGCCGGCTGCTGGCTTACTACGTTCGGGAGAATGGTGAGGGGGTGACAGACAGCCTGCAGATCCCTGTTCAGCCCAGCTTTGAGAACAAGGTCAGTGTACCCCAGGGCAGGTGTGGGGTGGGGGGCCAGGGTGGACTGCTGCTCATACAAACTGCAAATCATGGAGGAACATCCATCTCCGTCATTCCTTGAGACCCAGCATCTCAATCTTCAGTCCTGGAGTGCCACAGTCCGTACTGACTTGTGGTGTGTTTCAAAACTTGTGCTAAAAGTGTGTAATTAAAGACATTGACTGCTGATGCTTTGTTTTCAACTGAGAGTTCTGTAGGGCCTGGTGTTTGTAGTTTCCTTTCAGTAAGCCTTATTCTTGGCTCTTATTGAATATCAATGATCAAAATTAATGTGAAATTAATCAATCTACTTGAATGAATCTCCTGGCTGAAACACACTTGAAAAACAGCAGACTCTTTTTCCCTTCAGGATATGCATATAACAGTCCTGCTTTAGACAATCATTAACTTGAGTCTGACACTCCTGGGTGAAAGCGTCCAAACACCTTGTTTCAAAAAGCCTATTTTGCCTGCTGGTTAAAAGGAAACCTGAAAAACCTGCAGACGCTGCGGCCCTTCAGCCCCGTGGGGCCCAGCCCAGAACATGTCAGTCACAAATGATCCAGTGAAGAAACACCAGGCATGTTCTATCCCACAAATGCAAATGGCTGCAGCGATGTTGCTGAAGTGGTGGAAACATGCACATTTTGGTCACTGCACTTAAATCATATATTCAACGTAAGCAGCACAACAGACGTCAGCGAGCACACACCTGGTGTTTCTCATTTTCACAATCTATTTCACCTCAAGTACAATCATTTATGGACCATTTTAGAGGTTTGGAGTATCCATTCTTTTGAAGTCTCACTATAAAATGTTGAAATATTCACCTTAATGGCTGTGCGTGTTCACAGTTCAAGAGAGAATGTTCAATAACGTGATGTTTTTGGAAAGATTTACTGACTGAAGTGTTTACAGCTCTTTGGTATGAACACTGTTTGACAGGAGGAGGGTTATATGACTCTGGGGGCAAGACAGGACAGACAGAGAGAGCTCTATGGGGTCACCACAGGGAGGACTAGAGAGGTGACGGCACGGCGAAAGGAAACAGAGCTGCGAGCATTAGCAGAAAGGCTTTAAGTGGGTCATTTCCACTGACACTAAAAGTCAGTCTTGTTGAGAATGCGAGATAGGCTAGCGTGTTCCCCACACTGAAAGACTTTGGAGTGCTGTCACGATTATATTCAGGTTCTTGGAAGAGATAGTTCGTTGACAGGTGTGTCAGTCTGTTAAGCAGGATTTTTCTCCTGTGTGAGCTGTTGTCGCTTCTATTGTTTGTCCGTATAGGTGTCTGTCTCTCTATCAGCCAACGATTCGATGCCAGGGGACCCCCTGAGTTTGAAGGTTAGAGGAGAGAGGGGCTCCTGTGTTTGTATAGCCACAGTGGACAAGAGCCTGTACCTGCTGAAACCAGGCTTCCAAATCACCCCGGACAAGGTGAGTATCGACCTCACTTGAAACACTCATAGCTATGGCTCTAGACCTGGTATTAACAGGTGACTCATATTCTCAATGCAACCCAGGCCATGTGTTTAGGTAGTCAGCCAGATCACAAGTGATCTTCTGCATGTCCACACTTGTCAGAAACATTGATAAAACTGATTAAGGTCAAAGAAAAAATGGTGGTTTGTCACTGCATGGCACTGTGCAGATCTTCAAGGAACTGGCTGAATTTGATGTGTCCGATGCCTTCGGCGTTCCCAAAGATGATGGGCATTTCTGGTGGCCTGGGCTGTCATCACGGCGACGGAGGCGTTCTTCTGTGTTCCCCTGGCACTGGGACATCACCAAAGACGCCCGCTTTGCCTTCACGGTGAATATGACTGTCCTTTACCAGCCCACTCTGTTTTACAGTTACCTGTTGCCTGGCTTTTGTCTACTGAAAGATTTTAGTAGTATAATTTTAAGATTTTATACAGTATAATGGGTGCACCAAACAGAATCAATATTCTTTAATTAATAGGGGGTTGGGAGACCTATTGTCATCTGAATACCTTTAATCCTGTTTGTGTAAACTGTGTAACCGTGTGTATCTGTACTGTGTATGTGTGTGTATGAATTGTTTGCGTGTGTGCATGTATGTGGGCACATGTGTGTGTTTTTGTGTGTGTACGGGCGTGTGTGTGTGTGCGTGTGTGTGTGAGACAGGAGACTGGCCTGGTGGTGATGACAGACATGGTGAGTCTGAATCACAGGCAGAGCGGGGGGATGTACACCGACGAGGCTGTCCCGGCCTTCCAGCCCCACACTGCCACACTGGTGGCTGCTTTGCACTCCCGCACTGTTCCCAGGTAACTACCTCCAAGCTACAACACCAACCATACACAAAGGTTTCACATACCCCCACACACAGACATGCACACACGCACTCACACATACGTGCATACTTATTTTTACACACGTACAAACAAACGTATACACACTTACAAATGCTCACATTCTCACACACACACACACACACACACTGGACAGATATATCTGAATTTACAATTTGAATTTAATTTGAAGTTTGAAATTTGTTCTGACATCCCTAACACTCACATACTTAAATATCCATACACCCGTGCCTACTAAACACACACATCAATTCACACGAAGAAAATATTTTATATCATGCGTTGTGCATACTAAGGTTATGTGCATACTGCAGTGAATCTGTGATGAAAAGAGGTTGCAATTAGAAATTTATGCCAGTCTTTGTGTTTGGTTGTAGAGCGGAGAAACGCAGGCGAACCTTCTTCCCAGAGACGTGGGTATGGAACTGCCTCACTGTCAGGTACATTTTTTTGTCATGGGCATTATACTCATCAACATATCCACTAATGTCTGTGCAGAGGAAGCCAATTACTGCACTTATTTAATATTAATTTAATGCAATTATATTTTGTGTTGGTTGTTTGTGTTGCCGCCTCTTCAATGTGAATTCATGTGACAGGACTGAGCTCTTTTTTTTGACTGTTCATAAGAACAGAGCTGGGAGTTTCGAAATGGGGAAACTAAACTATGATCCAGCTGACCTGAACGGATCGTCCACTTTCATTAAGTAAAGGATTGAGATGTGACAGTGATAATGAAAATAAAGAGGTTGTTTGATCATGGGTGAAATCTCACCTACATCAGGAGTGTTGGACTACAGTCCCCTGTGAGCCACTGTGTCAGCCAGTCAAGTGTCAGTTGCTTGAGTACTTATAGGGTTATTGCCACGCTTAGCCTTAAAGGTTTTTATGAGTATAGCAGCCATACATCTTAGTAATTATTGCTACACAACCATGTAAATTAGCTATAATTTATATTAAAGTGATTATACTGCCTACCATTAGACGATATAGATTTGCATTTTATAATTCTTGTCGCCTATTGTCTCATAGTTACACCAGTGAAAGGGTCTGAAATAAGCCTGTGTCTAAATCCACTGGAAAATGCATTAATTCAGCCAAATTATATAAGGTGATTCTTACATTCTTGTATGTTATATAGGAAAAGGGTCAAAAGGGTATAACATATAAGGACTATAGTATATGAACAGACCTTGACTAATTTAAGATAATGGAGCTGGCTTCTTATTTTGTGGGCTTGTTTGTGTTGGCCTGAAGTAGGACCATTTCCCCAACATTTATGCATAAGTATATAGATGTTTACCAAAACATGAATGCAGATAAGCTTTAGCGCCAGCCAAAGTGCCAATTACCCGGTGTGAACACAGACACAGCTGGCAGCTAAACAGTACTTTACTTATTTTTTCCTTCTCCTTTTCTGCCATTACAGTGATGCCACAGGAGAAGCAGAATTGCAATTGGATGTCCCCGATTCCATTACCACCTGGGTGACAGAGGCGATTGGCTTGTCAGAGGAGACGGGGCTGGGCCTGGGGCCGAGGGTGGAGCTGAGGACATTCAAGCCCTTCTTTGTGGATTTTACTCTGCCTTATAGTGTTATCCGGGGAGAGCAGACCAAAGTCCCTCTAACTGTCTACAACTACCTGGCTACCTGTGCAGAGGTGAGATCACTGGGAATGATCAGGACATTTGTTGAATTTTGTAGCAGTACTGGCACTTCATTTTTGCAGTTTTTACTCCACCTCCAAAAACCTCTGGGACAGGGGCTTGACTGGGAATCTTGAAGGTGACATCTACCACCTAGTTTTAGCAATGTACAGGGTTTAAGTGCATCACCCCAGCCCAAAAACAAGAATAAAATAAATAAATGTGGTTAAATAAAGGCTCATATATCGGCATAGAGAAACTAAGAGACAGAGATGGAAGACCTGGAATTGCCTTCCCCCAAAAAAAGAATGTTCCATTGCTCGCATGAGTGGGGTCCATTCTGCAAAGGTTTTACAGACTGGATGTCACTAACTGCTACCTCGATATGTCCAAAGGCCAGCACATTTAATGGTGTTGCATGTGTAGCTTAAATGGTATGCCAAGGTTTTTTGTCGGCTCATGCAAACTGCTTTAATGCTGGCCCAAAAACATGTGATTCTTATTTTTTTTAAGTTATTTATGACTTTTGGGGTGTGTATGAAATCCACTGAAATTTCAACTCCAAAACTGGAAGATTAATGGTATGTAATCCCTAGGGGATCAGGGAGCCATGAGTCAGTCAGCATGGAAAATTTGCAATATGACTCAAAATTCCCCGAAAACCATGTAAGACCTTCAGGATGTCGCAGTACATGAAAAACAAAAAAAATGGAAGAGAACAGATTTGACATAAACATGTCTTGGAATTTATTATAATTAAAGGGAGAATTCCAAAAGAAAAGAAAGCAAAGACCAACCCTTAAATTTCTATGTCCCTCTCAGGTCCATGTTAAAGTCTCAGTACCCAAAGGGATCAAGTTTGTTGGCCATCCTGGAAAGCATCACCTGACCCGGAAAAAATGTGTGGCTCCTGGAGAAGCCACGCCCACATCCATCGTCCTGTCGTTCACAGAGCTGGGTGCTGCTAACATCACAGGTATGAGGTGCTTCTTTATCTGACCACACATGTAGTCATGACATTTTAAAGACAAAATGTACTAAAAATAGAACCTTACCTATATTATTTTTGAATGCAGATGCTTTTATTTAAAAAAAGATAAGAGCATAGGAAAACATAATGAGAAGAACTGTCCATGCAGCTGATCGAGACTTATTTACCTTCAGTCTCAAGATGAAGAGGCCATAGAGGCTTATTGCAGCAGGTAATGCAGGCAGATCATGAGGAAAACGTTGGCCACTTGAGCACATATTTTATGTTAAAGCATTTTCCAGAAAACCATCATCCAGAATGGCACATACACAGCTTACATTATTGTATTCTAGACATTTTCTACATCTGGATAATTAGGTAGTAGATAGTAGAAGTCATTCAGGTGAAGCTTCTTTGTTCAAGGATACAATGGGAATCGAACCTGCAACCTCTGAGTTCCAAACTCAGCTGGCAAAACAGCATTACTACTACTTCTTCTGTGCCATGTTCATGCGAAAACTTCACTCCTGAAGAATATAGGGGCCAGTTGTACAAAGAAACAAACAATAACAAGAAAATACGAGCGAGGGCGCAGCGGGGCGGCGCAGCGGGAGTGGAGGCGGGGCTGTGCTGGGACACTCTGTGGCATGTTGATGAGTTTGCGGGTCACTGCAGGTCAATGGCCTCCCTGCAGGGCTTTCCCTGCCTCCGGGGCCCCCCAGCCCCTTCCCTCTCAGTACACACACACAAAGAGAGATGCATTAGCACGCTGCTGCGTCTGCAACTCCACCCCTTCCACTGTGGAGCTCTGTGTGTGTCCTTCTGTGCCTTCTTTCTGCCTGGCATCTGTATCTGTTTTTGTTAGTGAGTTAGTTAGTTGTTTGAGTTAGTTGTTTGTTGCTTTGTACAATTTTAGGTTTGTATTTTATCATTAATATGTTATGCTTCCCTCTGCCCTCTGTTTGGCCTATGTGTTTTTTTTTGGTTATTTCTTTTAATTGTTTATAATCACATTTTTTTTTCTATGTGTGCTACAGCTCCTTTATTGATTTGTTTAACTTAATTAATTTTGTAGATTTTAAAGTGTTTTCCATTCAGCAAGACATTTTTCATCTTTACTATGTGACATTTGAGGAAGTTGTGTCTTTAGCCATCTCCATTTTCCATTTCCATACATCCATGGAAGTTGGACAGACCTGGTAGATGATTATTTCTCAGTTTTAACCTTTTTTAACCTTTAACTCTCACCAAGTTCTACCCTTATGTAGGATGATTCACCTTCAGTAAAGTGGTGTGAACAGCTGTTGAAATAGTATCAATGTTGTCATTATTTTAGGATGTGATTTTTCTGAGTGATCTAGCAATTCTTATAGTTTGGGCCAGAAGTGTGTCTAGTGTTATTGGTATTTAGTTTTACTTCATAGTATTCTCTTGTAATATCAGGTGTCAAAGAATGCAAAAGGTCTTGTTGAATGTGCTTTGTTTTCTACTCTGAGACATTTAGGGTTTGAAAATATGCGTTTAATCATTGCTTCAAATTCGGAGAGTGAAGAAATTCCTTCATTTATATTTGGCAGATGCTCTCATCTAGAGTGACTGTACATAATAAGATTTAAAAAAATTACGCACTGGAGCTGGATATTTACTGAAGCAATTCAGATGAAATACCTTTCATAAGGGTACAACAGCAGTGACTTAGCTGGGAGTCAAACTTGCAACCTCTCAGACCACTTCCCTTACCCTTACACTACACTGCCACCCTACACTGCCTTCCTAAGTTCTAGAGACCTGACCTCATGGGTTGTGTTCTGACAGTGCGAGCTGTGGCATACAGTGAACCAGGCTGCTGTGCTGATGGCCTGCAGTCAACAAAGATGAGCAAGAACTCAGAGGACCTGGAAGACAGAAGGACACCCACTGGCATGGACTATGTGCGGAGGAGTGTCCTGGTAGAGGTGAGGTACTGAGTGAGGCTGCTTCCTCTGTGAATGAGGGGGTCTTATGCAAATCTTGGTGGGCTAAGGTTGCCTTCCTCTGTGCAACACTTGGAAGTGTAAATATGGTGAAACATAAATTCACAATCACTTCTTTTTGTCCTTTAGCCTGAAGGCCTCCCCAGAGAGTACACTTACAGCGTGTTTTTCTGCCCCAATGGTCAGTGCACATCTGCCTCAGCACCACACCTGCTTAGATGCCAGTATAATTTATGCAATTTACTGACAATTGTAAAAGAAAAATACATTTAACAATATTAAGGACTTATTTTGAATTATTTGAATGGTTTGATTACATTTTATCAGAGATGTAACTGCATCTATCTATAATCAAATACCTTTAACATTTGTAAATGTATGATCATGTGTAATGTGATTTGGAACAATAGATTATGGAGTACCATCAATCAACATGGACTGTGCAATGCCTGGCTAGCTTGTTAAAGCATATTTCAGGCTAAAGTCTGACATGTGGCGATGCATTTATTGACCCTATAATCTCAAGATTATAGTAGTATGGTAGTTATACCATCTATATAGTGTGGTAGATGCTTGATTGCATGGATGTGCCTAATAACCAGAGGCTGTTATAATGGCTATTACATTTTGAATATATAATGATTTATAAAGACTACTTCACAAACACAGCATATACTTTGAAGTGAGCAAACAATCAATCAATACGCAAACAGTCTAGCTGCAGAGGACTCTGTCAGGTTATAGGGGGTTGATCTTGAGCTATACAAATTTTATTGTTCTTTAATTGATCTCCGCAAGTTCTTTTTACTTATAGTTGATTTAACCACAATGCAAATGACAGTTGTATTTTATTATAAACACTCAAATTGAACAATGATGCAGCCATCATTGACCCTTGTATAATCAGGAGAGAAAAGGTAATTTATCAAGATGTCAGAGTGTGTGTTTGTCATCTCAGAGAGGATCCACATCTCCACACCCAACAAGTACGAATATCAGTACGTGAAGAAACCAGCTCGGATGATGCACTTTGAGGTTGCAGTGAAGACCCACAACGACGCCCACTTTGCCCTGTCACCCAGCCCGCATGACAGTGCAGAAATGGTGGAGATTGTTTTGGGTGGGAGACAGAACACCCGCTCCTGGATTTCCCTGGGCAAGATGGGCGAGGCGGTGGCCAGCGCTCCCACCCCGGGCATCCTCTCCTGGGACGAGTTCCGCAGCTTCTGGATCAGCTGGAAGGGTGATGTGGTGCAGGTGAGGAGGCGGGGCTAGTGTTGCTGTGGTACTGGGGGCGGAGCCGAGCAGTGATCTGCCCCCTCTGGATGTTCTGACGGCATGCTAGATCTACTAGCTCTAACAGTTCAAAGTGTGACTTCTCAGTACTAGTCATGATAGTATCGCCAGGTTGGTGTGCTCTGTCTTTGATTTCAAGAACGTGCTCTGGAATGAAGTACAGGTTAGGTTAGATTAAATTAAATAGCTTTATTTTCCTCTCTTTGAACTGTGGTGTTAGCCTCTCTATGGCTCAGGATGAAGCAGGCACATGTTCCTGGCTGTAGCTATTTTTCACATCGTAGATGTGACACTATATTCAGGTCACAAACTGCAGGTGCCTGGCCAGCCAGGAAAGGCTGCTAGAGACCTAAACGACTGGAGAGTCTAACTGGATTCCCAGCTTTATTCTCTGTGAAGCCGAGCCAGTTGTTTGCCTCATCAGTGTGGCAATAGTTGGTCATGGCTGAGAGACTGAGTCAGAGCCACAGAGCACACAACTGTGCTCCATGGACCAGCCAGAGGCCAGTAAAATAACTTCTCTGTAACATCACCATTATGTATACACAATACACAAATTTACAAAATACAGTACATTGCACAGTATAACAGCACAGTAAAACAATGCAATGCAGGACTGTTGAAAAACAACAGTTGAAGAGAACAGATACAATAAAATGACTACACAATACAAGCACAATAGTTCAGCCCTTTTCTGACCTACAGACCTTGTTCAGTTACAGGGGCCATGCATTTAAAAGCTTTATTAATTTCCCTCAGTCTCAGCACCGAGGCATCAAGGGCTACCTTGGTTTTAAGGATGGATATGTAGTCTATGTTCTGATGATTGAATTTTCTCCTGGTTGCTTAGAGGGCACCTGGGGTCAGGCTCACCCAGGAGAACATTGGCAAGTCTGGGCAGGAAGCTGCCGTTTTGAGGTTGGCCAGGGTGGCGCAGAATGAATGACGGCGAGAGGAAAGCCGACAGGAGGCTCGAGCGGAGGAGAGCGCTGGCGCACTTTCCTGGCGCCTGGGCTCCGTTTTAATGACACGCCTGTGAGGTCACATGGGAGGGGAGGGTGATGATGTCAGTCAGGACGAGCACTGATCCGTGCCGATCGCGCTCCCTTCACTGGCAACGGGATGTGAACTCTGAGTTGGATACACGCAGCTAACCTGAAGGGAGCAATAAAAATACTGAAAACAATGTAAAACATTGTTGCATGCAATTAATTTTAGATAGCCAAAGATTTCTTTTTCTGCTGATTGGATAGTTAAATCCATTTTTAGTTTTTATTAACTTCAGTGAATTCCCAAGGTGGATGGGGGTGCACTTTGTTTGTTTACTTCACTTTAAAATGGGTCTGGGCAGAATGAAGGTGTAGGTAGCTGTAGATGCCAACACCTGGCACTCAGTTTTATATGGAGCCACAGCTTGTAAAACACAGTGTGGATCAAACTACATTTTAAGTGGAAGCTAATTTACTTCCAGTATTTTATTTTTGTTATAAATTGGGCTTTTTTTGGTGCCTTCTCTACAGAATGAGAGGAGACATGCTTCAGGACGATATGTAATAATTACATAGTCATTTGGCTGGAGCTTGATCTTGATGGGAAATTGCTGGAACCCTTCATTGTATCCTGTTTGGTTTTTTCTGGAACACTGTGCGGCTCACCTCATTCAGTGAGCAGCCACTGGTCAGTGAGTGTGCTGTGACTGGCTGCTGGACCTGGAGCTTTCTGCATACAAGTGAGCTGTCCTATCCTACTGGCCACAGAATCCTAGTGCTCAATTTCCCTCTGATTCCATGTTCCAGTGATCCTTGCTTTTAGACTGACTTAGTGGAATGTGTTGGGTCACATGTAGGGTGCATTTGAGATGTTTTGCTGCGGTTTGCCTGGAAAACTATGTGCACTCTAAATTGTTTGCAGTGTTCTGCTACAATCTTTGAGATATGTTTGCCTCTATTTCACGGGTGCACTGAGGTTGCTATGGTGTCTGTGGTGATGCCAGAAGCAGCTGAAAAATTCAAGAATCATCATCAAAACACTTTATGCAATCACCCTGTTGGAAACCATAGTAACAAGCAGCACTGTTCCACAGTGGTTAAACATATTTCAGCCAAAGAAAGCCAGTAATTGCTAATTGGTGATCTGTGCCGTAGGTGGGTCATGGTCTGCAGCCGTCCAATGAGTCGGTGATCCTGCAGTGGGCCGGCCCCCACTCTGGGCAGGTGAGGCACATTGGCTTTTCCACCGGCTGGGGCTCTGTGGGTGAGTTCAAGATCTGGCGCAAAGAGGACTCAGATGAGAACCACAATGAGGCCTTCACCTTGGGTGTGCCTCAGAATGTAGTGCCAGGCTCTGAGAGGGCCACCGCCTCAATGATTGGTAAGCAACTCCATGATGTCACTGAATTTTTTTTCCATAAATATGTAAAAATGACTCTTGGTCAACATGCCTATTAAGCAGCACTTAAGTATGACCATTTAGGGTTTGAAAGTGGACAGGGGACATTTAATCCTAAATCAGCACTCTGAGATAGATGATAAAGATAGAGCCTGATGTGAGATCAAGTTTTTCCTGGCCATTATGAGCTTGAAGGCCAAAATGAACTATGAATACTGAGCATTGGTCTTGGCTGTATGTCAGGGGATGTGATGGGTCCCACACTCAACAACCTTGACAACCTGCTGCGCCTGCCCTTTGGCTGCGGGGAGCAGAACATGATCCACTTTGCCCCCAACGTCTTTGTGCTCAAGTACCTGCAGAAGACAAGGCAGCTGAATCCTGAGGTGGAGACTGAGGCGACAGACTATCTGCTTCAAGGTACTAATGTTCATAGACTAACCAGACTACATGTAGCTAAATAAAATGCAACTAGGTGCTAATGTGCTAACCAAACTACCAACTGTAATTTACTAACAACAATAACCACTTATTGGCTAACAAGACTACCTGCTATGACATATTAATGCAAAGTGCTAATATACTAACTACACTACCCTCTGCAAGGTAATATTGAAGGCTAACAAGACTGCTTGCTGTGAGAAACCAATGCAGCTATGCTGTAATGGAGTACCCAGACTAACTACTAATGCAACTATCTGCTACTTGGCCGACCAGGTGAGCTGCTGTAAGCTACAGAAGTAATTACTTAGTGTGGATTTGAATTCATAAAACAGTATCCTCTGAATCAGGGCTTGTAAAACAACCTGGTATTTATAAACATATTTTTTTCAAGTAGTTTTTCTTATTAATTCTGTTGTCAATTTTTCTGATCTTCTCACTGTCAGTGAGACTGTTTTTTAAAGGAAATTGTTTATACAAAGGGAGGGTAAGGAACCCTTCTTATTTCCCTCATGAAGTGCTAACTGTCCATAAAGTCTGACCAAATCCACAATGTCCTAGAGAGTGTTTTCAGGCCATTTTAACACTGTTATGAGGATATGTGTCAGAATGAAGCACAGGTGTTATGGGGTGCGTTTGTAGTTTGATTTGTTGTATGTTTGTTTTGAATTGAAAACAGTAGTAGAAGGTGAACATGAATTAATGTTGTAAACTACATGGTAGAAATGCATCACTTCCAGTCTTCTCTTTGTCAGGGTACCAGAGGCAGCTGACCTACAAGCGTCAGGACGGCTCCTACAGTGCGTTTGGGGAGAGGGATTCTTCTGGCAGCATGTGGTGAGGCCAGGGCTGCAGGGCACGCTGTGTTCCAAGCTCTCATGCTCTTTCAAAACCACAATAACCTTTAAATTGAGCTCCTATCCTATTTACACAGGTATAAGATTAAGGTTGTTTTTTTTACAGAATTATTGTGCCACATCTTATCTCGTATGTGCTCTGGTATGTTGATGAACACACAAAAGTTCCTGTTGAGGTGAAATAAGAAATGGCCTGCTTGATGGTGACTTCATCTGTTTGTTTCTGTTTCCAGTGTATCCCCAGGGTTTAGCATTATGAGTGTACTCACTGTTTACACAGCAGAGGGGGTAGGGGGGGTAAGAGTTTCATAATATTTGGAATCCTGTCACAGATTGGGGTGGAGGATGTGGGGGGTTGAAAAAGGTCCTGCGCTCTCTCTTTCTTTCTCGTCGGATATTTGAGTGGAACCGAATGACTTCATGGCTGAGCTTGTGCCTGGGCAATTTATTAGCTGTGGGGACTTGTTATTATATTTAATGGAGGCACTCTCTGTAAAACATCAGGTTAAGTAAACCCTGGAGTATTCTACATAAACTCATAATTAGGTCTCTGACACATGCAGAGGGGGCTGCAGTGATTTATATGCTGTTAGAAAGCAGGCGTGGGGATCGCACCCCAATCTTCCTTTTCCCGAGCAACTGCTTCGTCCCCTCCCGTGGCACCAAGAGGCCTCGTAATCTTTGTCCTCTGCACTGCCCTCCTCGCCCAGCCCCCATGCAGTCAGCTATGCCAGGAGAATTGCACGCATCCCAGGGGAGCTGGCCCTACCTCCTCCCCCTCACAGACCACTTGTGGCTGCACGATGGGCCGCCAGCGACAGCAGCAGTGCCCCTGGTGCAAAGCAAGGAGCCCCCCGCCTCATCTATGAGTGGGGAAAAACCCATCGCACAATGTTCCACTGAACGAAAACAAGAAAATTAAACCTGAAAACCGGTCAGAAAGGAAAACATGATTCATGAAGACATTAACAAAAGTGTAATGGGATTGCTTCAGTTCTTAGATAAGGAGATTCCCCAAAAGTGGCATGGCACCCGCAGATGTTTTTGTTGTATTTAAACCTTCTTGTGAGCAGTTCTGAGTTTCATTGATGCCATGGACTCCAAGACTAGCATGCATTCTTGGTGGAGGTTGTGTCTGTGGTGGACGAGTTTTGGGTATTTGGAGAACTGTTGAATTTAACATTTATTGCTGAGGTACACACAGCCCACAGACCGGTACACACAAGTATATTGAAGAAATGCAGTTATTTTTGGGATATTTGTCTAGAAACAATTATGTGATTTGGGTCCTGGAAAAAACCTGACTTGTACACAGTCACGTTTACATTTAGGAATGTAGCAAATTTAAGACTACAGCCCGTCCTTGGATTACGAACAAGATCGTTCCTTCATCTGTCTTTAAGTCGAATTTGTATGTAAGTCGGAACAGGTACATACGGTTTGTACTTAGTATCAGTTAGTCAAAAGTTTTTACTCTTAGCATGTACTGTATAATTTACCTTTCTATCCATATAAAACACTTAAGAAACACTTCCAAATACACTAAAATATTGTAAACATAATAATAATAATAATTAATAAAGGAAATTTAATTATAGGGTTGAATATTTATTTCCAGCACTTGCTTTGGATTTACGCTTTGGATAAATACTAAGAGAAAATTATAAACCAAATAAAAAGTTAAACGTTTCACAGCACCGTGATCCGATTCAAACTGGTGGGCTCGAGCTGACAAACCACCGAAGCCGCGGAATGTTTTCATGAGCATCACAAAGTAGTGCGTGCATCCGTTATTACATATTGTATTTGACTCTAACTTTTTATAAAATAGGCTTTATGCCAGTCCGTTTGCAGTTTTATGGTTGTCCATAAGTCAGATGTTTGTAACTCAGAGACTATCTGTAACGGCACAGTGCATGCACAAAGATTAGGCCTTGATTTCCAGTCACATAACTGTGAACCTGACTAATTTCTCATGGCAAAGTAGGATAAACCTTCGCAGAATGGATTGTACTCCACAACAGAGGGGTTGTGTGAAATTGCCTAGGCCAACCAAATCTACTATCAGAAATATGAGTGCACCATTCAGATTGCAAGAAGCTTAGGCCAGAAAAGTGAACAAAGTTATCCAGATGTGAGATTATCAAAGATAAGTGTCTAGAGTGTAGACCCTAGCTACTAAATACCCTGCGCTTCTGCCAACTAAGCCTAGCCTCTCTACTTCAACACAACGCTTTTTTTATTGAGCGTTTATACAATACACATGAGCACTGGTAACCAAGCAAGATTTCAGTTTTAAAGGGGTGCATCTAAGCAGGAGTGAAAAATGAGTAAAATTCTGAAATGACATTTTCCCAAACAAACACACTGAACAGGTTAATGGAGATGCTTAAAGACTGTGACTAAGTGTGCAAAGGTTGATTCAGCTCCCATGAATAAATTCAGGTCTCCCGGCTTTGTGTCTCTGATTCACTGCACAAACACAAAATACGGACCATTTCAAAGGGCTTTCACACTTAAGGAGTTTGTAGCACCACCATAAATACTGTAAGACAGTGGGCTCCATAACAGATTTTTCACAACACAGTCAGGCTATTCAGAGCTCTCCTTCCAAATGTCCTCTTCTTCACTCCAAATGAGCAACTTCTAACATTTGACTCATCAGCACAAGAACATTTTAATGACTGGGATGCTTTTGCAAAACAACTGGTAGCCAGGGAAATTGGAAAGCTGAGCAGCTGCTTCTGGGGGAATTTCACACCAGAAAACTTTCCTTAACTCATTAAACTTGTGTCCCCACTGTTAACAAAGTGCAACCATTTACTGAAATATTACAGTGACAAAAAATAGCTGATCTTTTGTGGGGATTAAAATATGGCCCCTTGGATAAACAATGAATTTATGAAAAACAAAGCACTGTGTATTATTTGTATAGGCATGCCACACTTGTATGTTGATTGCCAGAATGGGAAATTAGCTGTTTTTAACATGCCTTAATAATAGATAAAATAAGCCTTGGCTAAATCTGGCCCAATAAATTTATTTTGATATTTAGAAATTGTTTTAAATTGCGCGTTTTTCTAAATAAATTATGGATAATCAGGTCAAGCATGGAAGGCTAAAAGACAAAACATAAATAAAGCTGATATTTTAGTTGTGAAATTAAAATCAACTGCAAAGTAGTGTGACTGAAAAGCTTTCAAAAGTAAAAGAATGCACATTTTTAATGATTTTACATAAGGTGGTCCATAATCTAAGACCCTAAGAAACAAAAAAAACCTGGACACAAACAATGGCAAAAATAGCAGAGTGTTTTGGACAGGAGGGCCTGTGTGGCAGGGATGGGGGGGACTTGAGCTCCCCATAGTGAAGGAAGCTGGGGGTGTCTCCCGCACTTTCCCCGCTCACTAAATCATCTTTACGCTTTTCCCCGCGCCTCTCCCATGGGCCCAGGCTCTTAAAGCCGCTGACACAATATTACTTAACATTATAAAAATTCCTGGCCGGCTCGAGGCTCCATCCCTTGCTCCCTCTCCTGGGAAGGATAACATTCAGGGCCTGGCGAGGGGAAGATTTAATACCGTGGTTTATGAGATTCCCCCACCCCCACCTTTATTTTTGGCCTGGTTTCTTCAGCAAAGCCCAAACATACATTTAAAAAAAGGAAAAAAAACTGTTTATTTGTTTCCTCTTTTTTGGAAAGCAACTTGCCTCATCTCCTAACCTCTTTGGGGGAGGATGTTGTAATGGCATGTCATTTAGTAATTAAAGCTTATTAGCCAAAGTAGGCAGGTTTTAGTGTGAGGGGCTGCTTTTTTTCATGTATTAATGTGTTTATTAGCCCGGCAGGGTTAGATGACATTGATTAGCCTAGTCCCATCTTTTTTTTGTTTCTAATTTGTCCTCCTCCTGTTTTTCACTGTGGGTTTTAGTTCAGACACATTGGCTTGTAATGCCTGTCGAGATGAGGAATGCTAACCCAGGTTCTCTTGTTTATGGAAGCGGGGAATGTGTGTTGGGATATTTCGGCATGCAGAAACATACTTGATTTGACATTGTGAAATTCCAGATTCTTGAGATGGAACAGCTGTGGGATCCATGGGTGTCAATCTGCACCCTGTCTTTCCTGTGTGCTGCTTCCTCTCTGCTCTCTTTTTGTTTCTGTCTAATCTTCGTGGTATCATGTGCACTTTTGCAAACAATGTGGCCATTTGAGCCATTTCATGATATATGATTTTAAGTTAAAAGTGATGGGATGGAGGGGTGTACACATTTAACTGCAGTTTTTCCAACAGTTTATGTAAATACCAAAACAATGTGCAAATAGTGATGCAGTGTATGTGAATATTGAGGTCATTCAAGTCAAATTCCTGAAAAGACAGAGTTTATTAGTGTTCATTTATGACACATATGTCACTATAAATTACAATGTATATGATCCTCTCTCTTTATCTGTATGTCTCTCTCTCAGGCTGACAGCGTTTGTGTTGAAATCCTTTGCACAGTCCCGCGGGTTCATCTTCATCGACCCAGAGGAGCTCAGAGCAGCAAAGGCCTGGCTAATCAACCACCAGAGGGAGGAGGGATCTTTCCCAGCAGTGGGCAGGATCCTCAATAAAGACCTGCAGGTACCACTGACAGAGTCAGAGACACAGGGCGAGGGAAGTCTGGACTGGGGTGGAAAACCATTAACAGTGGGTGAACATAGTGGTCCCCAAACAAGTCCACATCTGGTTTTATGATTTTTATGTCAATATCATAAAAAATGGCTTTTCAGGGAAACAATGTTTTAATTCTCCATTACAATAGATGCACAAGCTTTGGTTACATGGTATTTTGAAAAAACCTAAACACTGGACAATAGTTGATAATGCAAACAGAAAATGATTTATGTAAAAGTTGATGGTAAAAATGGAGACAAACCTTTTCCCTGACCTCTTCTCAAGGTATCAGACCAATAACTTTATTTATTGTTATGTGAAACATAACTTACAGTGTCCTAAGTGTACAGTTTATGTGTCAACAAAATACCCAGTTCAGAAGGTGTTATGCAGAAAAACTCAGAGAAAGCAGATGTTCAGCATATCTGTTAAGAGTGTTCCAGACTGGCAGATGTATATGATGTCATTGTTAACAGCTGACCTACTTGTTCCTTTGAAGGGTGGAATCCATGGAAAGATCTCCCTGACTGCCTACGTTGTAGCTGCCCTCCTTGAGACAGGAATATCCACCGAGGTAAGCCCTTTCCCACCTCTGACCAGCCCCCACTGTATGCCATCCTGTCCCCATGCAACTCTTCCTATAAAGCCCATTTTTCCTGGGCAGTTAAATATATACTCTCTCAAGATAAAGTTTGAAGTGTAGAAACATTGTCTTGCTACAGTTGACTGACAACTTGTACCCATATATGTATACATGGTTTATTTTGAAATTGTGAAGATAATGGCAAGTAGTCAAGCCTATTAATTTGAATGTACATGCAATTTTTGTACAAAACAGGATGGGATTTCCATTACTCTACATGATGTTGAATTTATTACTGGTTGGGTGTGGATAATATCGAGGTAGACAAAAATACTGTCATGATATGATTTAGCATTGGCTAATAGCCTGGGTATTAGGCTACTGACAAGAATAAACAAAGAAAAATAATCATTAAGTATGTTTGCTGCTACTGTTTGGGGATGGTGTTTCAGTCTGAATTCTTTTCCATTCTGAATTTGAAAATGAATGATTGTTAAGATAGTCAGCTAACTTTGTTGCTAGAGTTGATAAGAATCTATACTGATGATTTATGACACCTAAGACATATTGTCCATGTTTTTTGTGCACGTTATCATTTGCAGGTAGTGAAATGTATATTTGACATGTTATGGCAAATTTTCCTTCATTTCAAGGCAAGCTTTAATCCAGTATGACTTAGTTAAGGCTTCTCCACCTCTCATTTCATAAGGCCAGTTTGCGCAGACAGTGCAGGCTCATTAGCTGTCATAAATTCAGCACTTGGGCTCATGATCCTTTGCTTTCTCATTACTGCAGAAGATGGATGTTCTGGCTTGGTGTCAACATAATTTTATTATGCTCCAGTGATAGTAATCTAATAGCTCATCATGCTGACTATATCAAAAGATTTATACTGAGGACAAGCAGAGACAGTCCGGCCTGCGAAACGTATACCTTGGTCCACATTCCTGTTTGCAAAGTTTTATGAGTTTCTTCCCTCTTCCCCAAGAGCTTCTGTATTACTCATTAATCTTTAGAAATAACAAATCTGACACAATGACAGCCTGGAACATTTTATTGTTGTTGTTGTTGTTACTTAATACAGTCTCGAAAGCTGAGAAGTTGCAATCTCATGAGTTAAGAGCCAAGTGCTGATTTTACCCTATGTGTCGATGAGCTTGCTTCAGCATTCTGCTGCATGTCATGTGCATTAAGACAACCAACATGACAGTTATGAACCAGTAGTCATCTAAAGGTTTGACTGAAGGCACCTGCAGTGGGTGTTTGTAATTGCAATTGCTTGTTATTTTATCAGTCAGTCATTTAATCAGAACTGCTCTACAGTCTAGGAAAGTAAAATATTGTGTATGTCTGCCCTTCCTCATCCTACAAACTCCAGATAGCTCGACATAAACGCTTTGCCACTGGGACGCAAAAGTACAAAGTCTGTTTCACATCAAAGTAAAGCTTTCTCCAGTGCAGAACTTTTCTAAATTACAAGGTGGTTGTGTGCTCGTTTTTTCTTCAGCTGAAACATCAGGAAACATGGAAATAGAGTACATCTGGAAGAGAGGAAAGGCTGTGTGCTTTCACTGGCTGCAGGAATGTTAATTGACATTAAGATTAGTGTGCTGGAAATGTGGAGGACTGCTGGCTGTTGAGTTGGTGCTGAACATTCATCACTATTTTACTGTTGGCAAGTCAGTAAACAGTAAAATGCTTGGTATAGATAAAGTTTACACTCCTTTTATAGTCTCAAATTCAGGCACACTATCTCTGATAGAGCATCTTGATAACTTTGTTAACTTTTCTGCCCTGGGCTTGCTGCAATCTAATTGGTGCTATCAGATTTCTGATACTGGATTTAATTGGCTTATTTCACTTTATTATGGGATACTTTAGAAGTTGTAACTAAACATTGGTCACCAAAGCGCATCAATGGAAGTTGGCGTTACACCGTACTTGACTTTGCAGTTAAACATGCTCATAGTTATACTCCTAAGAGTAAGAGTCTCTACTTACTTTGTACTATGTGTCTACCCTCTCTGTCTATTTGAGATCAGGCTCTGAATAAGATTGCTAATCTAGGATTAGGTTTCTACTTTCCATATCCTCCTGACCTTATCCATTATGAGCCAAAATGGAAAATTGATTCTTGATCAGCTGTCCTATGCTTGGTTGCTTTATGAGTATAGGCCCTGTACTATAACGCTTTGTATGTGTGTCTGTGTTTCCTATGTTTTCTTTGACAGGAAGAAAAGATGGCAGTGTTTAAGGCCAAGGGTTTCTTGGAGACCAACATGTACTCTGCAGATGACCCGTACACCACGGCCCTTTCAGCCTACGCCTTGGCCCTTCTGCGCAGCCCCTACGCCCCCCTGGCCCTGCGCCGCCTCAACCACATGGCCATAACACAGGGTACTGCAGAGACACAGCCCTGTGCTGAATATGTGTCATTCTGTGTGTGTGTGTGTGTGTGTGTGTGTAGATGCTTGACTACATTGTCGTATGTGTGAGACAGCAGGCGTATGGCTAAGGAAATTGACATGATCATGCAGAAGGCCAGCTCTATCATATGTTTTGTTGTTGTTGTTGTGATTGTTTTTGTCATTGTCGTTGTCATTGTTGTGTTGTGTCGTGTTGATGTGATCTTGGGTCCTCTGTGCTAACTATGTTTTGTGTCCCCTGGGTGTCTAGATGGTTTTACCCACTGGAGTCTGACAGGCAGCACTGTGACAGACGAAGATACCTTCATGGGCTTCAGTGATGGGCTCTCACAGTCAGGTACACCATACCTCCTCAGTAAGACCGACTGTCTCAGAACTGTTTTTAACTGTATCTATAATTTGTAGTGTCACTGGTTTGAAGTTCTTTATTAGTGATATTGACTGTTATTCCATGAGGATATCCTCATTTGTCAGGCTCATTATCTTAACTGTGCAGTTAGTCTAAGAGGGGCCTCATGAGTGGGATGTTTGGCGCAGTCGTGAGCCCTGGGCCTGGGTGCTCTTGTTCCTTGCCACCAGCTATAATTTGCAAAGCCACACCAGGGAATGACTGGGTTCAAAGCCCATTAAGTTCGGTAGTCTCATCGCTGTCAGGTGGCCACTCCTGCTCAGCCGTGTGTCTATAGAGGTATGAACCAAATATGAACTGACCTTGTGATTTTTTCACTTTCGTGGAATGAAGTGAGCTTGTAATTGCACGACTTGGAGGAGTCACAAGCCCATGGCTTATTTCAGCAGGAAGTCGGCAGAAATTGATGCTACTTGAAGCTAAACAGTTAACTAAGTTTCGGGTGGGGGAGAAAATAGGACATTCCAAAAAAAAATTGTCTGACAAGGTTGACACTCTGATGAGAGATAAGCCCGTCCAAATTTGATCAGTCACCACTTCTAAGGTGGTTGCGATTCAAAGCGGAAAATTCCTAGGTGGTGTGTCAGTAAATAACTCAATGCTGGCCGACACATGTGAGTACCAATCAGATTGCTGTGTTTGTAATGGAAGAAAATCAATCCCATAAAGCGTAACTACTCTTTCCAGACACTCTAGAGATAGAACGTCTGGGATAGAGACAAGAGCTGTGACAACTTGGCTTCAGAAAATGTGTAAACTCAACTGCCTCCATTGTAGACTGATGAGCTAAGCTAGCAACACAAGTCTGCAGAAAAGTGTGCCTCACTGCCTCTGGTCTCACCTGTATTTCAGTGTGCTTTTGGAGGCTGTTTTGGGTATTTGAAACAGAGCTACAGTCAGTTCTCTTTCCGTACAGGCAATTCAGAAAATGAACTGAAATTCTACTCATTAATTTAAAAATTCTTTCAATCCAGAGGATTTTGAGCATTTTTCAGCTAACCTTATTTGATTTCATATCTTGAACTAACTGAAAACCTCCACATAATAAACACCAAACACTGAAATCACATCCTGATGAAGGCAGTGACCCTGATGGCACTGTGAGCATGTGGCTTCCTCTCCTCCTAATTTTTACTGCCATGAGCTAAAACCTTTACAAAAAGTTGTGTGTCCACTTTTCCTCTCCAGCAGACAGATTGGAAGTGGGATTGTCCCCTTATATTGATCAGGGAATCATTAAGGGTCGTGGTACAAGCCTACTATAGGAAGATCCAGCACATACCTCCATAAGGACAGCCCGAGCAGTGTAGATGACTGGATTATGACTCTCCTTTGTTTACGATTATACCTGTCTCCCTCAGTGGTGTCTGCGGAGGTGGAGATGACGGCCTATGGCCTGCTGACCTACACCCTGCTGGGGGACGTGGCGTCCGCTCTGCCTGTGGTCAAGTGGCTTTCCCAGCAGAGGAATGCTCTTGGTGGCTTCTCCTCCACCCAGGTGCTCTTCCTCCCTCCCTGTCCTGCTCTTCCTCATCAGCAGTGGTTTATATTCATTTTCCCTCTGTGCATCATAATTCTTATGGAGTGCTGATCCTGGATCAGCTTTCCCTGTCCAAAAATGATCCTGGGTCCGGACCCAAATATGTAAAGTTTCTAAGATTAAGAATGCTAGTTTTGTCAGCTACATAAGAACATAAGGATATACTATCATGAGAGCTGGCCATTCCACCCATTGGGCCACATTATTTGCCTACATTTACCTTACTGTAGTCTCCAAAGTGAGGATCTCAGATTCAAGCCCTTAAGGGCCACTGTGTTTGAGGGCTTTAGTGGTTTCCTCTCTCCCTAATTAAGCACTTAAGTGCTGAAATTAAGCACTAAATAACTTAATTAAGGAACCTAACCAAAAACGAACAGACACTGCAAACCCCTTGGACTGGAGCTTTGTATCACTACTCTAGAGGGCAAGTAAAGGACAAGACTTGATTGTCTTGCATGGCTTTCTCTTTTGTTATTATATTGCCTTATTTATAAAAGAGGTTATTCACAAATGAAACCAGGGCCATATATTCATAAAATGCTTTAGAGCAGGAGTGATGATGTAGTATCAGCTCATAATGCATAATGTTGGGTCATGGACAGCTTAAAACTGATTTGAGATCAGCGTTGCCTGATCAATATGAGCTGAGATCATCAGGGTTACTGATTTTCAGGTGTCTGTCAATGTTTTTGTACAGGACACATGTGTGGCCCTGCAGGCATTGTCGGAATATGCCATTCTTTCTTATGTCGGCGGGGTCAACCTCACAATTTCTCTGGCCTCTACCAACTTGGATTTCCAGGAGACCTTTGAGCTCCATAGAGACAACAAAAAGATCCTGCAGAGTGCCCTGGTAAGGACTGTCTTAAAGTGGGTAGAGACCCCTGCTGGCTAAAGAAACATACTGCACCTAGATTCCCTGAATATTTACTGAATGAGGCCCACACACTGTGACCAAGTCAATAGTAAGAGTGTTTTCCTTAGTATTTACTTATACAATAACACAATCATCTGCCTTAATGACAGCTAGTCATCACTATTTATGACTGTCATTGCATTTGTACCTATTAGAAAAAAGTATTCAATCAATCTGATTAACTGTAATGCAAACCGACCAAAATGTGAGTCTTCGGTTTTCACAAATTGACAAGCTTACTCAATTTAAATGCAAATATTTTTTTGACAGCTTCTCAACTTTCTCCCCCTTTTAGCAACATCAGTTTGACATTTTGCAGTGTGAAACTCTCTTTTGTCATACTGCCCAAGAAATGGATTGCTGACTTCTGATGGTTTCGCCCTCGTAGTCAGACCCATGGAACATGTTGTAGCTCGCACTCGTGTTGGTGTGCTCTTTCCCCTCCCCCCTCCCTAGCTGTCCTATGAGTTCCCCCCCCCATAATATTTCAGTGCGATTTACAGCCATTCCCATTGCACTGACATCCAGGGCATTTGAATAAGGACGCTGCTTACGAGCTGCGTGTTTCCTCCTTGCGCTGTAAGTTCTAGGTTTGACTGTTTCCCCTCGTGAGGTCTCTCAGAGCAGTGCCTCGCTGCACTACCTGTCACTCAAGGAGAGACAGACTCTTCAGGTGAGGGCCTGAACTTTTGTACCCCATGCAAGCCCCTGCCCTGCGTGTAATTCTCGCTGATAATTAGCTGTGTCAGTTTAATTGTGTGTAATTTAGCTGTGCTGGGATGTTGCCAGAGTATGCCTGTTTTCCTCTACTATGAGCCTGCAGCACAAATGCAATCTCTCATCCTTCTCCCTCCCTTTCTTTCTCTTCTGCTCTTGCTCACCCACTCTTACTCTCTTTCTGTCTATCTCTCTATTTATCTCCATCTATTGTTTGTCTCTCATTGTATCTCTCTCCCTCTTCTCACCTTCATCTTTCTTCTCTCAGATTCCCAGCATCCCGACCGGATTGTTTGTTAGTGCAAAAGGAGAAGGCTGCTGTCTGATGCAGGTAAACAGTGGGTCTCACCTGTTTCACCCCGTTTCATGCCCTCCTGCCTCTGCCCCCACCTCTCAATGGCCAAAACTGCACTACACTTCCATGCCTTTAACTCATACAAAACCCTTGCTCATAAATTGGAGTGATCTGGTATCTGGTAAAACTTAGGCAATTGCTCTACGGGGGGGGGTTGGTGCATTTCCAAATACCATGACCCCCTGGATGGGATGCCTGATTTTCCTGTACCTTGTCACTAAGAAACAAAAGGCTCTTTCAAGAGAGGATCACAAACACTGAGGAGTGAGGTTCCACAGTGTCTTGATCCAGAACAGAATGTTCTCTGGACTTTCCCAAGACTTAACTTTTTAAAATTAGATACCCACTGTAACAAACGTGATATAATGGATCTGTTCAATAATGGCATTTCTGCAGATGCTCTAAGGGGGAACTTTGCAGTGTGATTGTGTGCTGTAATATATACTGATATAACAAATTACCTTTAACAACCACAGAAACTCTTTGTCCTTAATGGGCACTAACTTATTTTCATTTGGCCTCCTTTCAGTAAGAAACAAGTATACACATTTGCATGTCCTCATCTTTATAGATGTAGCAGTGCTGAAAGGGTTAACATCCAGCTATAGCACAGTCACAAGAGCAGTATAGCTTGAACTGATGTGCATTGTTAAAAGGACCACTTGAACCCAGCATGAAAAGTGTTGTTATTTGGTGTGGGAAATGTGTACATGAGGACCTGTGACACCATTGGAATGTGTAGCCTGGAAGTGTGTGTCCATCTGTGTGTGTGTACATGTGCATATGCGTTTGTGAATATGTGAATGGTCATGTGAGTGCGTACTGTATGTGCAAGAATGTGTGTGCTCACATCTACATGTGTGTACAGGTAAGTGCATGGATGCAGTTATGTGTGCATGTGTATGCCTGTGCCTGGGCATAGGCATACATGTGTTTCTGTGTATGTTTGTGTATACAGGCATTCATGGTTTGTGTGTGTATGGGTGTGCATGAAACTGTGTATGCGTGTGAATGAGTGTGTGTGCATAAGTGAATCTGTGTGAGAGAATGGGTCTACATACATGCATGTGTGTGTGTGTGACTGCTTGTGCTTTAAGGCAGTATTTCTACTGGCTCCTTGTAGCCTCAAGGTTACAAAGAAAATTGCATAGAACAAGCAGGGCAGAGAGGGCATCTATTCAACAGAAAGAATGTAACTATTCAGCTATTCCTCTTCATTCTCACATATTGTCAAAATTACTATCAACAATACATTGCCTGTGGCTGTGATTTGATTATCCGTGTAGAATCGACTTTAAAAATGTTGTTCCATGAGAGAAAGAAACAAAAAGCAATAAAATTTAATATGGAGTCATTAATTTGTGTCTGTGACATCTGATCATGCACTTTCCCACAGGATCGCATGTTTACTTTTTCTGTATTGAGAATCATCACAGCAAAATGTGCCTTTAGTTGTTCATTAAGTCAGATAATGTATGATTTTTTATTTGAAATTTTGTCAGATTTTTTTCTTAATTGTTTGATTGTAATAATTAAAGAGCAGTTTTTGTTCTGGAATAAATGGATGAAATGTAGGAAGTCAGCTGAATCTGAGAGTAATTGTCCAGCTGAAGAGTGAAGGGAAAGTCCATTGCTCTGTATTACAGATGTTTATGGCTTTGTCTTCTGACATACCGAGGTATTGAAAATAATGACAAGAGGAGTTGTATAAGTTGGAGGAAGATAGACATGTGTGTGCTGCTTAGCATTACATAAGAACAACTATGCATATGAAAGAGACTTTTATTTGATCTAATTCTTTTTAATATCAATTTTCAATGATAAACGCTACAGAAATTCAACCCCTCACCCTGACAGTGCCTGACTGTTTAGCAACAGCTGCCCCCTGCCCTGCCCAAATATCAAGAACCCCTGCCCACTTATCAAGAACTCAACCTGTGGATTCCTGTGAAGTTCAGGTTAACCTCTGGGGTTCAATGCTAGACTGTTGTTTGTGTTTATGTATTTATGTGTGTGTACTCACTCAGATTGACGTGTCCTACAATGTACCCGACCCTGTGGCCAAACCAGCCTTCCAGCTGACAGTGGACCTGAAGGAGCCACGCCCTGAGCGACACCCCTCCTCTGCCTCACGCCCCTCAGCAGGCCGCTCCCGTTCCCGCGCCGACAACCGCTCAGAGCTGAGCCGCACGCGCCGCACCCCCACTGATGACGAGGACCCAGCTGCCCATCAGGACCACCTGGACTACCGTGTCACACTGGAGGCCTGTGTCAGGTGAGAAAGGGCGGGGCCAAACAGTGATGGACCAATAAGGGAAAACAATACAGAAATGGGTGGGGCTATGATTGCTTGGAGATAATGAAAAGGTTACACTTTTTAAACTAGGATATGGTACTTGGCTTCAAATCATTGAGATAACTGTAAGCCATTTCCTAAAACATCAACCTCATACCCACAGGGGCATATATATGCATTGGGTATATTAAGAACCTTCTATAACATTTTATGACTTTGCAATTCTCCAACTTTTTTTCTGAGAGATAGCTAGTTTCACCCTTTGAAGTTGTTTGGATAAAGACATTCTTCAACACTTTTCTTGAAGTGTACCACAAAGCCTACTTAATGCTGCCTTAGGCATAATATAACATCTGTCAGAACCAGCCATGAGAGCATATTGCAGCACATGAAAAATGCCTTGCTCTAGGTTTCCCTTTTTTTGTATACATCTGAAATACATTCCCTACATACTACGTACTTCTCCAAAATGGCCTTAATAGGATAAGCCGGTCGGTGGGGATAGGCCCCCACGGTCTGGTATCAAATCTGGAATGTTCAAATGCTGGCTGTGGCTGGTGGCTCTACAGGGTGGTGTATAACTGACTGTAGTACCCTGTGAGGGAAGGATATCAGGCATGATATCTGAGTTTCAAATAGCTAATGAGCTTGGTTGATCAATTGGCTACCCACAGTCTTCTACTGCAAGCAAGATGTCAGGTGTTCTCCTTTGACTTTTGTATGAGCTGAATGGGCTGTGAAGTGAAAAATTTTTTTTTTCCTCACATTACTATAACCTTGCTGTAATCAGCCCCACCATGAACTTCCCCAGCAGCCTCAGAAGGAAGTGACTGCACACAAGACTCCCTTGAATCATGTGGTCACTAGCCTTTGCTATTTTTCACACTACAGATAAGGCACCATTTTACTCTTGGCATCACATATTACTCTCACCATCAGACAAACATGCAGGCAGCACATGTTCAGTTCCTTGAACCCACAGGGGAGGTCGCCAGAGAGCAGTGAGGCTGATGAGTTTAACTTACTTAACCTACTGTTTACCACAATGTGGCTGAGGCGGTTGTGGCCTCGCCCATGTAGGCTTCTGGTCACAGGCAGCAGTAGTGCAGCTGGAGCGTAGCACCATGAACATTTGCTTTCTCTCAGTACAGCACTAACAGGCTCCCAGGTTCCCTTTGTAACTCTGAATATTTGTGAAAATAGATGTGTCTTTTAAAATGGTAATTTGCAGGAATGTTACTGGTCTAAAGGGTTAAATATTTCAAGTAGCTGTTTGACCCAGATCTGGCAGGCAGCAAGTGTGCAGTGTCCGGATTGGTTTGTGGCTGCAGTGCTGACCCAGACTCTGTGACTCTGTGTCCACAGGTGGCTGCATTCTGGCTCCTCCAACATGGCCGTTTTGGACGTTCCACTGCTCTCTGGTTTCCGTGCTGACGTAGAAAGCTTGGAGAAGGTATAGCTGCCAACTGAAAAGCGCTAATGTTCTCACTCACTCACTCACTCACTCACTCACTCACTCACTCACTCACTCATTCTCACACTCACTTGCTCACTCCTTCACTCACTCACTCACTCACACTCACTAACTCACTTGCTCGCTTCCTTGTGCATGCACAAACACACACAAACACTCTATTTTTCTGTTTCTCACACACACACTGCCCATCTTTCTCTGTTTCTCTCTCACACACACTCACATGCACACTCACACAAAGTAATGTCCTAGTCCCCCCCCAGAAAAAAAATTGTGTGGAATTTGTAGTTTCGTGGTCCATGTGGGGCTGTCCCAGGACATGGGGACAGAGCCCAGCCCAGTGAGCGTCCGTGTTTTTGCGCAGGATGTCCTAATAAAGATTTCTCTGGGGAGGAGGCGGGGCTGTACCAACCGGAGAGAGGGAGCTTGCATGGCGCTCTTTTACTGCATCTCCCAGACAGACAGACAGGGCCTACATCTGGAGAACATTTGAGAGGAGGCAGCGTGTCGTGGAATTCATCAGCCGTCTCCTGTTTTCCGGCTGGGCTATTCTCTCTGAGCCCCCCTCCCCACCCACACTACCACCATCCTGTTTCACATTTTGTTTTCCCCCCTGTTGTTGCTACTCTATGTGTGGGGCAGACACCATGAGGATGATTACCGTCACCTCTGTGAGTGTGTGTATGTGTGTATGTGTGTGTGTGTGTGTGTGTGTGTCTCAGTATACCTACCCAAGCTTTTTTTTTGGGTAGGGGGAAAACATCATTGAGAATGAGTGCATAACAACAACAACAACAACAACAACAACAACAACAACAACAACAACAACAACAACAACAACAACAACAATAATAATAATAATAATAATTTCTTGTATAATAATAATAATAATTTCTTGTATAATTTCTTGCAGGCAGCTTTTAATCAATGTGTTATAACACATAAGAGCCTTTAAGAGTTGGTACGTACCATTGATTATATGCATCATGCAGTGCAAATCTGTGCCTACAATGAAAAAAATCTGAGCAAATCTATTACTTCCTGGTTAGTTAACTAAGATGCTGTCACGGCCTCAAAAATATTGATCAAGCTACTCTCTGCCTGAGAGCTAAAATTAACAAATGGGACTTAAGTTGCAATGAATACCATCTGCATGTTGTACTGTGGTGAGATTTCTGCTTGTGGATTATGCTTGCTCTCATTTTCTCATTGGGCACAGCACCTAAAAATGACCCAATTTAACCTGGTTTGCATAGTATCACACAGGGCCTATTTTAAATGAAGGGCATAGGGAATGAATCAATGCCAAGTGTAGAAATTGTGCAATATTCATTGTCTCCTCCCTCATATACTATCATCAACCCTCGTTGGAACCAAACTTTGGTACTGAATTTTTTTGTGGTAATCAGTACCAGCAAGATTCAGTCAGTACCTCTAAAATCCCAAAATTCACTGCCTATCCCTGTGTGTGAGTATATGTGTGTTTGTATGTTTGCGAACACATATTTGGCGATGCTTGCATGTGTGTGTATATGTTTATGTACGCCTGCATGCATGTATGTGTATGCACGTGTGTATGTGTATGTGTATGTGTATGGTTGAGTAAATGATATTGATGGGACCCCACTCACTGTGGTATTTATAGAAAGTGTCTGGACCCTGGCCAGGTCCGCTTTGTGTCATTATCTGGGCTCCTGTTTGTCGAGGGTGGTGGGGAGGGGAGTTGGGGTAAGGGGGAGCACACACAGACCCTCGACGGGGCAGTAACACCACGGACAGCCAGGAATGGCAGCCAGACCCAGGGGGGGGGGGGGGTGCGAAGGCTGGGGGGTCAGTGTTGTTTTCAACTGGGACAGGGGGAGTGGGACCGTTATCAGTGAAGGAGGATGAGAGGTTAGTTTAGGTCGCCTCCCTGCTCTCTTGTCAACTGCCGATCCCTCATTATTAGCAGAGTTATGGGGCCCACCACTTCCCCCGCTGTCACTCATCCCTCATAAAGCGCCCCCTGCCTTGGAGCCCCACACCCCTCACCACTCCCTGAGTCTTCACCATGATAGTCCTGACCCGTGCATGTAGCCAGCTAACTGGGCTCAGCTTACAAAGCGATCTCTAACCGGCCTCCTGGTTTTATTGCCGTCCTGACTGCCCGAACCAGTCACATTCCACACTTTATGAGATTGGGAAACTCGCTTATTTAGTCATGTCTTGTTGTTTTCATAGATGGTTGGGGTTTGAGTGATTACATTGCTAGCAACTGGGAGTTGTGCCTGTTTGCCTTTTTTTTTTATTTTTTTTTTAATTTATGGCAATTTCTCAAGCAATACGAAAAGTGAAATGTGAGTCCTTGCTCAACTGCCCCATAGAACGTATCACCAGTAATCAGATCACCTCTCATATTTACAATCATTCTCTTTCGCTCCCTTTCTTCAGTGTTGGTGATAGGATTCAGGTCTTTCGTCAAGAGAATTTGTTTATTAGGTACTGGATTTTCTTTGTTAGTGCTACCGTGTCCCCAGTGAACCGCATACACAGTGATGTTTCATCATGGGCTGGAAAGTGTCATGTGTGGGAGGGAAGGGGAACAGAGAATGGAAAAGAAGTGACATTTTTCAGCTCACTCTCCTGTTAACAGCCGAAGACCAGCCACTGAGAGCAGCTGAGGTAGAGTGTGTTCCACTGTATGTGAGATAAACATTTACACAAAGACACGATGCTGGAGATGACAGGCGTAGAAACGTTTGGAGGGAAAGTATAATCTGTAAAGAGTACTTGATGACAGCCACAAAAGAAAAACACAAAGGTTGCCCATAATAAGTGTTGGGATGGTGTGGAGAAGAAGCACCGCTGTAAACTGTGTTTGGTTTGGTTCTGGGTGTGAAAGAGAAAGAGTGTGGGGTGGAAGAAAATGGGGAGAGATAACACTAGTACTTTTTTGTTCTTCACTAATTTCTATACATCTTACCTGTCAGGTTTAGAAACAAACTGTTTTTCTGTTTTTCCATTCTGCTCTCTATCGATCCATCTTTCTCTGCTGATCTGTCTTACTCTTTCCATCTCTGTGCTTCTTGATCTCTCTATTATCTCTTTTTCTATTAATTTATTCTACCTCTGTCTCTCTATCCGCTCTCTTCCACACACACTCTTACACACAAACACTTTCACTGACAAACAAACAAACACACACACACGCACGCACGCACGCACACACACACACACACACACACACAACCTCTTACACACAAACCCACACACACATTCTGTCTCACACATACTATCTCTCTCTCTCTCACACACACACATGCACACACACTTGCTGCCTGACTCGGGCTCTCCCCTCCACAGTGTTCTGTACCTGGAGCAGAACTGTCTGTGCTCTGGTGGCGCCAGCCTGGGCTGAGCACCTCGTAAACTTCCTCTGTCCTTCTCCCTGCCACTTTTCCTCAGTACCCTTTGGGAAGAATTAACACCCCTGTACCCCCACCCCCTCCCTGTAAAGTGGTCCTGACAAATTCACTTAGACTTTTTTATATTGCATGTGTAATCCGAAGCCATTCTGGTCCCTTTGTTGGAGCTGTAAAGTGCAGGCCAGGGCTGGGTGGGCAACTGCCTCATGGCCCTGTGGCATTTGTATGGGACAGCACACTGGCCATCCAGAAGATATGAAATATGAGGAATACTTCTCATTTGCAGTGATCAGAAAACTCATAAATATGTTCTTTCTGAGCATTTAATCCAGTGTTCTATTCTATTGTAGTTGATGGTAACTGTGCCACAGAGTAAATAAATATACAACAACAGCTATCCTCAGTGTGGTATATCTGAGAACCTGCACCATTTGTCTGTATTCCTTATTTCCTGATTATTCAGCTGAATGGTTCAGACCATTTTTTTTTATTTTCAGTGCTATTAGGTGCTTCAATAAGGGACATGCCAGTTTTACGTTTTAATAAATATAATTATCTGCTATTATGTTTTTGGCTTGCATGCTGCACTTGGTCCAACATGCATTTGTAGATATGTCATGAATTTTCTGCTCTTGAAGTTGATGTTTTCCATGGATGTGTGCTGTTGGAGTCAGTGTGAATCTCCCCTTTGGGGATTAATAAAATATGTCTGTCTGTCTGTCTGTCTGTCTGTCTACAGTCATCTCCATAGTTATTGGCACCCTAGCTAAAAATTAGCCAATAAACTGTAGAAGATTACCAAAAAAACTAGTAATGTGCTATACTGTATGCTCCTAAAATGTATGTATTTGTTTATTGAAATGCACTTGTTTAGAAAAAAAAAACATTTTAAAGGAGTAATGATTTTTACATGGGTGTTAAGATTATTGGCACCCTTTTTTTTACAAAGAATTTGGCATTTTTTACATTTATTTTTCATCATAATCTACTTGTGTGCAATGTAGTACACGATCTTGATCATCCCACTAATTATACTTCCCTTACAGTGGCTTCTCAAGCCCCATCTGCAACATTGGGGTGCTTTAAATTTAGGTTCCTTCTGTCCACTTATCTTTGGAACTCAGTGGGATATTAGTGATGCTTCTCAGTGAGCATCTCAAAGTATCCACATATCTTTGGAGGTGCACGGTGACAGTAGGGGGATGGTTACATACTACTATGCATATATAGAGTGGATGCCCAAGTAGGGAGGTGCACTTGTGCCCTGGAGTCAGGTACTTCAGAAAAACTTTTCAACAATTCATGAGTACCAGCTGCATTAATGAAATGTATGTAAAAACATTTTCAGTGTTTCTGGTAACTGCTTGATTGTAAATGAACATAAATGATTTTAACGGAGATTGTAGGTTCATGGTTGTGTTCCTCTCTCCATTTTCTCCCAGCTGCTGATGGATAAGAAGGTTGGTCTGAAAAGGTATGAGGTGGATGGAAGAAAGATACTCTTCTACTTTGATGAGGTGAGTTAGTTCCCCCAGTTTCCCAGTGCTGTCTGCAGCTAAGACCCAGCACTGTATTAAAATGCACGGCATGAAATGATGTCCTTTATCCTGTATGATTGGGATGTAACAGTGGCTACCATACCAAATACTTTCCTGAAATAAAAAAGGTTTCCTGAAGGCAAGATCCAGCATCAACTGCTCTCAATCAAATAATGTAATTATGCCATATGATTCAGGTCCAATAGTATTTACCATACAACTTTATCTTCTTAAAAAAATTGCTGAAGGCAAATAATTTTAATTCCAAATTCCATATCACTGATGAGATGGCAGACATGGGTGTATCCTGAGGGGATTACTTCACTGGGTGTGCTTTTGAATGGAGCGATTCCAGCTCGAAATGCAAATAAAATCAGTCTTGGTTTGCTTTTCCCTGGTAGTGCTGAGTGAGTGAGAGTTTGTGGGTTTTGGGTAATGAACATTTTTTTTCTCAAGTAATGCACAGGGTGTCAATGGGATTGAGATGGATAACGAGAGAATTATATTACGTTTGCTTCATTTGTATGAAATGAACTAGAACAATGAATAGGCTTGCATGTTGATTTGTATGAGCGATAAAGTCTGTATTTCACTTTGGACTATTTCTTGGTGCAGGTTATGGAAAAATAAGCCAAGCAGACCTGAGCATTCACCTGTAATATAGACTAACCAATGACATATTTGCACTATCTCTGCTCTCTCACACTTTCTCTCTCCCTCCCTCTGTCTCTCTCTCTTTCTGTCTCCCTTCCTTCAGATCCCCAGTCAGTGTATGACCTGTGTGAGTTTCCAGGCCGTGCGAGAGTACATTGTGGGCAAGACGGCTCCTGTGCCAGTCAAGGTGTACGACTACTACGAACCAGGTGTGCCTCTCATACCTTTGCCCAAGTACACATATCATTTTACAATGTAGTATTTTCAGTTATACAAAATCCTGTCAGGTCAGTGTGGATCCTAGGATTATGAGATTATCTATGCTCACTGTCTGAGGCCTGTGGAAGGCATAGAATTGCTGAAAAAGTTGCCTGCTACCTTCCACTCTTGCAAATAAAACTGTATCTTATTTACAGCATGATTTGGCAAGCAGGGCAGCATGTGTTTCAGATTTTATTCCAACTTTTAGCCTTAATCAACTGTGGAATCTGAAGTTTTGTAATATATATTGATAAGCTAATAAGTAACAGCTTTAGACTGTTGTTGCGTATGTGCGTTTACTATGGGCTACTCCAAAAGTGGCTTTAGTGTATACACCCTGGCCCTCCCGGAGTGGAGCAGCCCCTCTCAGATTTAGAGTTTGGCTCTGAGTCTCACCAAGGGTTAGTCTTTTTGAAGGTTCCCTGGTGAGGTCAATTTTTTCAGTCACGAGTTGACTTCAAAAGAGCTGTACCTGATGGTAAAGTAGTTCTCTTGGGAGAGTGGGAGGACTGCAGTACTGGTCGTCATGTATTGATTCTGTGTGATATAGGAGTTTGGAAGCTGCATTCACTGTGTGTGTGCGTGTGTGTGTGTGTGTGTGTGTGTGTGTGTGTGTGTGTGTCTGCAGCCTTTGAGGCCACACGCTTCTACAATGTCAGCGAAAACAGCCCCCTGGCACGGGAGCTGTGTGACGGCACCACCTGCAATGAGGTGGAGAGCTCCACCAACCGCTGGACAGGTATACTGCACCCTCTCTCTGTTTATCTCTCTATCTCTCCCTCTTTCTGTTCCTGTCTCTACCCCTCCCTATCTGTGTCCCTCACTCTGTTCCTCTCTTTCTGTCAAACCATCACTCTACCCCTCCCTCATAACTCCCTCCTCCCATCTATCAGTAAATTCAAACCAAATGCTTTATTGGCATGACAACACATCGTATTGCCAAAGCATACAAATAATGGCACAATCACTGATAGGAAATGCTGAAGATATAACAGTGTTTGGGTACATTCAAGGGCAAATGTAAGTTATTGGCATGGTCATACAGTGACATAGTATTGCCAAAACTGCCAATTGAATTGTTGCTTTAGACTAAGCATTTTATAAGTGGTACTTAAACATACATATTAATTTTAGAGAACCTTAAAGTAATTATTGTATGCAGTAATAGTACAATTGTAGTAATAAGCATAAAAATAGTGGTAATAACAATGATAACAACTATTTCATTCTTAGTAATAACAATAAAGACATCATTTAAATTTTTCTCAATAAAAATCTCTAAGTATGTTACTCACTGCTTCTCAGGATAAGGCTTGTCATTACAATAGCTGCATGTACACAGTGACCTGAACAGGCCGACTCATATTTTCAGATTATTATTATTTTTTTAACCTGACAGTTCACTCACCATTCCAGATGTGACCTGCTGTGCTTAGACATATGGGTCATGTTGAAAAGGCAGGCATGCACATTGGTTATCTGCTGGTGCTGTTTAGCTGGCTGTCATAGAAACCACCATGTTTGTTACGGTTTCTGTGGTGACTAGTGATGATGTCATCGCGTGAAGGGTGACAGAAAAAAAATTTGGATGAAAAAATGAGAACTGACCATCCAAACACAGGTTGCATGGCCAAGGATCAGATATGTGATGGATGGATACGATATGTGATGGATGTATGATTGGATCCACATAAGAATGTAGCCCAAAACCAATACCAAAACATGAGATACAATGCAGAGTTTTCCGTGTTGACAGCTACAAGAAGATCCTGTTTGTGTCACATAAGGTAAACAAATTTGAATCTAAATATAGCCATACTTGACAGACAGTGTGTTTTTAGCCCCTTAAGTTTCCCATTTTATACTTTATTTAGAATTTTGGAAGGTGGAAAATATGTTTCAAAATTCAAAGTCATGTTTTCAGGCTGTGTTCAGATTTATATGTATTTATCACAGTATAGGAGGAAGAGTACATCTCTTGCTCTATCCAGCAGTCTCTCTGTCGCTCCCTTTGGCTCTGTCCCTTTCCCTCCCTGTGTCTGTCCCTGTGTTTGTGTGGCAGGTGCCAGAGGCTCTGCCTCATAGGCAGCAGGCTTTCAGTGCTTTTCAGTACTATAATCTCTGCACATCTGATACCCTGGATGATTTACTGTACCATTTGTTTTTCTTGATCTGAAGAAGTTTGTTTCAGGGCAGAAGCATTTACATTTAAATAAGCATTTGGGGGACACTGATTTATACAACTGGATATATCTTTACTGAAACAGTTATGGTTAAGAATCTTGCTCAAGAGTACAACAGCACTGCCCCACTTGGGAATCGAACCTACAGCCTCTGATTTAGGTTCCTAGAATCTAGTTTAATAAAGCATTACAGTGTGGCCTGCACAGGAGCTCAAGAATGCCCACCGGCCCCAATTTTTTTCTATCAGCAGTGCTGTCCGTATGCCCCTTCCCTTCTTCCCCTTCACCGAGACTGCTCACTCATTAGTAGCAGAGGCTGATGTTGTTGCTACAACAAACCGCTGAGTTTGCCACCATCACCATGGCAACCCGCTGGTGACCCCAGGCTCTGTTGACGGAGTGTTTTTGCTGGCCGGGCTGGGAGGCGGGGAACCCCCATGCAGTTGGCTGCTGGTGTGGGGCCCTGATGTTTGGAGTGTGGGGGCTATGCCCAGACCCTGGAACCGCTGGGGGGAAAAGAGATAGCTTGTGCTGCCTCTCTCCTCTCTTTGTGGATGAGTCCCATACTTTTCCTAATATTCCTTCTCTCTGTTCTATCCCTTTCCATCTGCACCTCTCTCTACCATCTCCCCGCTTTCTCTGTCCAACTCTCTTTCCCCATGAATTTCCTTGAAAACTCACTATCATGTGTCAATTTTTTCTCCATCCCCTCTCTCTTCCTTTCCTTGGCCTTTCCTTTTTGATCTTGCTCTCTCCTGTGCATTTCCTAGAACCCTCACTTTCTTTGTCTTTTTCCCTCCCTTTCTCACCCCTTGTTCTCTGTTCACCCATCTGTGTCTCTCTCACTGCATTGTTTTTATTTGTGTGTCCTTTTCTCTTTGGGGTCTTACTTCATAAACACACAAGTGAGCTGCTGCTTTCAGTGTGGACAGGAGGGAGTGTGTGGGCAGTGTGCTCTCTCCTCTCCCCCCAACCCCCTCCCTCTCACTGCCTCTCTGCTCAGGGCCTGCAGGGCACGATTAGCTGGGCACCCTGCAGGCCGGGGCTGCGGCTGTGCCATAATTTTACAGGACTCTGCAGTGCTGGGACTCCCTGTCTGCGTTCCCACTGCCATGTCAGCCTAACCCTCTCGCTGCCTGGTTTTAGAGTTATAACAAGTGAGGAAATGCACTGTTTGAAAGGGACTAAACATCTCACATTTAAGCCCCCTTCAGTGTTTATTGTGTATTATAATATAATTATATATGTTATATATTATTTTAGGACTCTAAAAAATCACAAATTTGTATTCAAAATAAATAAGTCATTTTATATAGTGAGTGGTAGTCACAAAGTTGGCAATCAAAAGGGTTGTATATTGAATTGTAATTCAAGCAGTTTTCTTAACAGAGTATAGAAAGTGAACTAAAGTCTGCTCTCTCATTTGCCCTCTCAGGCTTTGTGCAGGGAAACCAATGCAACAATGTTTTTGGTTGCCTGGAGGAGGAGCGGTTTGAGCGCTGCACCTGTTACCGTGACTGCGGGTACGATGGCGAGCCGGTGTGCGGGTCTGACGGGCAGCTGTACCAGAACCAGTGCCAGATGGAGGTGGCCGCTTGCCGGAATGGCACCCGCATAGAACAAGTACCCCTGGTCCAGTGCCCCCGCAGTAAGGCCTCACTCACTCACTCATTCAGTCACTCACTCACCCCCTACAAGTTTTTGACCAAGTTATTTATTGTTCATACTGTCATACATATGTACAAATTATCTTTGTCATCTGTCATACAAATCCACAGATGACTAAGATACTTACCTTTCCAGAGTTTTCCATTTGACCACCCACCATGCAATCCTGCCCATACCCTGCCACAACCCTACTCAGCCCCCGTGCCCCAAAGTACTCCACCCACCTCCACCCAATTCAGGATCAGGGAATAAATGAAGCTGTGATCACAAACCCCACTCCTGTTGCTTTGCAGATTTTTCCACAGAGAAGATAGTGTTAAACAAGATTTGCTGTGAGAGGATGTTAAATGAGACATCCTTTCTGCTGCAGAGGTTATGTGGGGAAACAAGCCCTGACAGCTAATGGCTTTACATCAATAAACATTACATTCTCACCATAAAGACAAGAGCAGATTGTTTGCATCTTAAAAAAACATGCTTCAAAACAACTTTTTAATAAATGAGAAAAACTGTGTTATCGGTTCATTGCATTCATCAAGCCTTAGTCACGTGATGTTTTGAATGAACTTAATTAGTCACAGAGCAAAGGAGCATTGACAGCACGCAACTGGTGCTTAAGACTGACTTTTCATTTATCAAACTCAAAAATAGGAAAAATTGAGATGCGTTGTTTTTTTTTTTTTTTTTACAACACAGATGATATTCCAAGTTTGTCATTGCTGAGAAACATACTGATCTGAGGTGATGACGGGGAATTATTGGAGCCCAGGAAACAAGCGGTGAAGGTTAATGGTTCTATGTAAATATTTATTCTGCTCTTACCAAAAAGACCAGACGCCATATTCAACATTTGACATGTACTTAAAATAGTCTTGAAATGTAGACTGAGTTTGTTGACGGAGCAGACAGTTAGAGGCTGGGTGTGCCGTTGGAAAGGGTGAGGGGGCAGAGTGGTGGCTGCCGGTCTCTCCACGCACGGGACACCGCCAGCACGCAGCTACAGAGATGGACCGCCGTGCTCCACACAGCCATCAGCACCCCTCAATTAGTACTGCGCTGAATGCGCCCGGACATGCCCTCGCGCAGGAGATCAATCCTCCCTACCTCCCAAAAAAAAGCACCAAGGAGAAGAAAGAGCAAGGTGTGTGTGGCACTGTGGAAACAGCTGTTCAGGTGTGACCTGATTGCCAGAGGAAGTTAGCAAGAAGTGGCCCAAAACCCCAACTGCCCCCACCCCCATCCCCCTCTCTCAGCCCCTGCTCTGCTATATTACAGGGCACCACAAATGACAGAGTGCTTTTGTCCGGTCCTTTGAAAACCCTGTCACATTCCTTTCCGATGCACAGTTCAACAACAAAGAAGGCCCCTTGTTTCTCTGAACAGATTGGGGGGGAAACACAAAAAGCAAAACATGTGCGGCAGAAAGTACGGTCTGCCATTGCCAAGTGTTTGATACACAAAAAAAATATTCCCGTGTTTAGAGCTGCCTGTTTTTTTGTTTGTTTGTTTATGCTGATTTTTGGGAATGTCCCTTCCCTGGGCCTTTTATGTAACCTGGGCTGGACAAAGAGCACTGGAGGGTTGCTTTTTGCTCCACACACCACCAACAACACTGGTGTGCAAGCAGGTGCCCTCTAAATGAAGACACCTCTCACAATGTAGGGGTGTGTCAACTGTGGGTGAAAAGGCTCATTGCATTTTGGGTATCCCAGAGGAGATTCTGTGCCTGTGGGTGGCTTGAACAGAGTAGGAGGCCTTGCACTGAACTCTGTATTTCTCTCCTGTGTGCAGTGCAGACAGTCACTGAGGAGCAGGAGCCGGTGAAGAGGAGACAGCAGGGACCAGAGACCACGCCCCTACAGACAGGTACCCCACATGATCCCCAGCCTCACCCATGCATAGACAAAGTTCTCTATTTCTGTCTGTCTGTCTGTCTGTCCATATGCATATCACTGTCACCCTTGAGGTATCTGTTCCTCTCTCTTTCGCCCCCTCTGAATCTCCTCTTTCCCATTCTGCCTCTCCTACTCCTTCTTCCTCCACTCATCACACCGTTCTGTGCCCTTTTCCCCAGCTGCGGGAGCTTGTACAGCAGCCAGTGGCAGGTGCTGGATAGTTCAAGCGTGTCATGTCTGACAGCAGCTTGCTTTGACGTGTGGAGACGTGTGAGGGGAAGTGCAGCACCGCACTGCTGCACCCTCATTCGGCTCTGCAGAGTCTGTGCACAGGGGCCAGACAACTTGGTCAGCCAGAGCCTAGTCCATGCACAAATCAACTTTTATTCAATCAATGACAATTTTTGTGTGGCAATATTTTAAAGGTTATTACACAGAATTTCACAGTGGACATTTGGAGAGGATAGTGAAATAAATAAACCTGAGGCCAACTGAACACATTTAAGGATAACTAGAAAAATTATTCTCCTGGTCCCAGCAATCTAGCTGAACTATTAGCAAATGCTTGGATACAGAAAAGAATGAGTCAATAGACACAAAAATATTGAATGAACTAGGCCAGCCACTCTTATCCAGTATCTTGAATACATTGCTGACATACAGGCAGATGGATGGTGCTGAGGCATGTTTTCAATGTGCAGCACCATCAAAATGTTTTTATTTAATGTGATGAGTATCTTAATGATCAATATACCTGATTAGGTGGTTTTATAACTTTCTCCTAAGTCAATCACAAGATTTTTTATATCTGAGTGCTTTCTCAGCCAGTTTCTTGAATGCTTACTGCTACAAGAAGTATGTTTTGAGAAGACTGATACACCATGGTACCTTAGTTGTATGGCATTGTGGCATAATGGGTAGTGAGCAGGTCTTGATTTCCAGGTGGGGCATAGCTGTTGAATCCTTTGGCAGTGTATAAATGGCTGGCATGCAGAAATAAATAATATATTTTAGGTGTCTGTGGAAAAGAGGGTCAGCTAAATGCCTAAAAGTAACATTATATGAATCTGTTTTAGAGAGATTCCAGGAAACTGTATCTGATGGGGATGTCTGTCTATCATGCTGTATTGGGCCCTCTCTTTGGGTTTGTTTGGATAGACAGACACAGAGAGACTGAAATAAAGGTTTTATCAGCAGTACAGATGGGGTGGAAAAGCACATGAAAGGACCCCCAGCCCCCCATCTCCTTTTGAAAGCTCTTCTAGGCCTGATTACACAGTCTGCCCCGGTGCTGTTCTGACTTGCCTCTGTCTGCTAGCGATGGTGGAGCAGAGCTCTCCTTCACTTTGGTGGGCTGGGGTGGCTTGGGGGTGAAGGGGGGGGATCGAGTCCAACATATAATCACTATCATGTCCCTATTCACACATTCTTAAAAATAACTGTACAACTTCTGTTTTCAATCTACCAAGAGTTAAAAAAATGATTTTTGTTTGGTTTTTGGTTCCTCTCAAGGAGTCTAAAATTATAGAGCTCTCACAAGATAATAAAGACAGTGTTGCTTACAGAGGTTCATTCGTATTAGGTTGATGAGGTCAGAAATGGCATGGAAGACACTTGCATTTTTTGCTTACAAAAAAGATCTGTAGTGCTCCTGATCTTTGTGTGTGTGTGCGTGCATGTGTTTTTGAGCTGAAGAGAGGGAAACATGCTGCAGTCATGCACAAGGCCTGCTTTGCCTGTGTGTTTGATGTGGTGCTGCCTGTGTCAACTTGTTCCCAGCCTGCAGCCCACAGTAGCTTTTAATGGGGCTTCACTCAGTCAAAAGGTCTCTTAAGTACAAAGAATTAAACTTCACAGCACAAGGTTGGTTAAAAGCCATTGGGAGTACAGCATTGTATGGTATATGCATGCAAAGGATACATTATGCACAAAATAGTAGCATACAGCATTGAATACAACAAATGTGAATGGTCTGTTGGCCTATTTTCCAAAACACTTACATTTGAACAGTAATGTATGTTTGGATGTAATAATTTGTATTTTCTGTGATATTTTTGCCAGAAGAAAATGAGTTTGTATATTCAAAACAACTGATGTAGTCACTTGCAAGATGATGTTTTAATTTTAATAAAGGCAGAGGATCATTTTATGAATTCCACAGAACCTATTCTGAACACATTAAAAGAAACATTTAGGTCAAAAACACAGTTTATCCATGGATATTTTTGGAAATCAGGATTGTGGTTTCTGAGTATAGAGTGACCCCTAAAGGTCAAATTGTATAACTGACTAAATAATCCTATTCATAAATGAAACTATGGTATTGGAGTAAGAGCACTGATCAATTTTGTGTTTTTGCCTTTTAACTCATAATGGACAAGACTCGAGTTACGGACAGTGGTAATGATTAAGACACGCATACTGATGCTCAGCTGCCCCCTGCTGGTGTAGGTGAGGAGGAGGCGGGGACCTTAGCGGAGGTGTCCTACTACTCCTATGAGTACGACGCAGAGGCTGAGCCCTTCCCTACGGAGGGAGAGGAGCAGGCGGAGCTGGCAGGGGAGGGAGGTGGAGAGTCACGGAAGCCTCCCACTGCCCAGCTACATACACTGGACACCAAGGACACACCTGAGCGATGGTAGGGCCCCCAGTGTAAAGATGTATTTTACACAGTAAGAATGTCTATCACCTGTATCTTTTGACCCACCTCCACCATCCCATGTGTGGCTCCTAGTTTACAGTACCACTGTCTTATAATACAGAGTATAAGTACATTATTTTTTTGCATTTGTTTGCATCCTTATCTACATCCTTACAATGATAATGCATAAGGCCAAACACTATATTGTTTGGCCTTATACCAAAATGAGGGATCAAGCCTGAGACCGCTTGATCGCTCTCAAAATTGGAGCAGAGCCTGAGACCTTAAGCATCCAACTGTCCTTTTAAGTCCTCAAAATGAATCTCCTCTGTTATCTTTGTACTTGTTAGTCACTATATGTGTAATAAACGAGAAATATGTCAAAAGTTTACTTTGCGAAGCATGCCTTTCAACCATGTTTGAGTGTCTGTTGGTCTATATCAGCATTGCTCATTGGTTGTTCTGTGCTCCTCTTGTCCACAGAAACTCCTCCCTGGCTGCAGTATGAGAGCGATTACTGAACTGTACATTGTTTGTGAATATGTTGGTGTGAGCATAGAGAGCTAGGAGAGAGCGAGGGGCTAACTGGCCCAAGGGGGCGAGATGGAGGAGACCCGACCGCACGCATTAGCGTTAGCGAGCTAGCCTCCTCCATCTGTCTTTGCTTTTCTCTGTTTTTATATCCAGTCTCTTACTCACCAGTAGACACCATAGCTCCTGTTTATCTAGTGGCTATATGTTGTTTTATATAATCTCTAGAGTAAATAAACACGTATTTATGTTTGTAATTATACTTGAGCAAAAAAAAAAAGTTATTTTGATTTTTTTTCTATCTGTGGTATTTATTTTTAGCTAGTGCTTTTGTTTGATTGTTTACTTGTTCTGTGCCACCGCCACCCCCACAACCCCCTTCCTCCCACCTACACCATGTCTTAATTTAATCCAGAAATATGGGAACTTCTTGTGATGCATTTCTTATTCTGAGGAAGCCTTGTTTCAAACAGTGAGGTGTACAGCTGATCTTGAACTGGTGTCAAATTGTCCATTCTTTCACTTTGTTTTTCCCCAGTAAGGGGGAATCTCACAAGACATAGCACTGATACTCAACAGAAAAAAATAAGCTTGATGGTTAAAATTATTTCACCTTGCTGCAGGTATCCAAATTAAAAAAAATGCATAGCAGTCACCTTATCTTGGAACAAACAGGGATTTGATTGTACAGTACATAAGCTATTTTGTTATATTAACGTTAGACTCTCTAAACAACTGCTAAAAGCCTGAAGCAAATGAAGTCTGGAAATTACTGTAAATTAAGAAATTTGAACGAATGTAACGCCCAAACATTTTAAGTACAGTGCTTTTTTGAAAATAAAAATAAAATTTGTATACAATCATTGTGTCTGGACAATTTTGTCTCTACAAATACTAAACAAACATGCCCCTCACCAGGCTGTTATGATGTGTTAATGTGAAATAATGTGAAACTGTAAGCCGAATGGTAAGTGCAATGTTATTGGTGGTACTTACGCTTGACTTTCGGAATTAGAGTTGGTACATTTGGAGCTGTGTTCATGTATTTAAGAGTTTCATAATGCAGCTTCATAATGTTTACAGTCTTGTTTGATGGCAACCTCACACTGTGTCCTTTATGGCAAAGTGCATTGGGTCACCTCCTATTAACAACACAGAGTTGGGTTACCAAACCACTTGCCAGGAGAGAGTTTGAACCTGTTCATGTTTATTGTCCATTTGTGGATCAGGGAGCTAGTCAGCATTTTCCATTACTGCAACTTCTGGAAACTTTCAGCTTAAACCTCAGTAACAAGTCATTTAATTACCCATTAGCGGACAGAACTGTCAACTCAGAAGAACCTTGAGGAGTCTTGACATTAATTTAAAAAAGTCCTTCCTCAATTTACTTAGGAAAGATTGTTAATTGGCCTTTTCCATTTTACATTGACATTTTGGTTCAGAATATCATGCTTATCTTACACCTTGTATTTTTTTTAACGATTTATGCAACTTTTCCATTAGAAAGATTGACTTTCTAATAATGGTAAAGTCCATTTTCTGTTGTTTATGGGGTAATGGAATGTCCAGAATAATCTGTCCAGCAACCATGTACTTTGTTAAAGTCGGCAGTTCTATTCATATCTTGTCATGATGAATGAAAAGACAGGGATCTCTGTTTTAGGTTGGTTCTGAGTGGATAATCTTACATGAGACAGAATCCAGGTGATCATGCAATCACAAACTGCTCACTTCAAAATCTGAATGCAGCGGGAGCCAGTCCATAATCTCAGATTCAGCCTGTGAAGTCCTGTTACAGTACTGTGGGCTACCTGCCACCTAGTGGTCAGAAGTTTAAATGCCACTTCTTTGTATAGAGATACAGTAGTTCAGAAAATAAACAGAACATTGCTAAAGATTTTATCACAAAACTCGCCTGTATTAATATTTTCTTACACCGTTAGTCATAGTTGGGAGTCTGCACCCTGATGAAGGATTTAGTATAGTGGTGTTCTCGGTTATCTGTTGGCCGAAAGGTTATCCTTGTTTTTTTTACTGGAGAGATTCCCTCCTCCAGCAGCCACAGATAGAAGACTAGGAGTAATGCACCAGCTCTGTCCCGCTCCATGGTACAGCTGGAGGCTCGTCTCCCTGAGTCTACACCTACTCTGAGGATCTAACAGTCTTTAATCTATTATACTGACTTTTGGCTCAAATCAGGAAATCCGGATTAAATTCTTTGCATTTCATTCTGTTGATAATGTCAGGCAGTAGCTGCCTGTGCTGGTGTTTTATAAAGTTTTTTGCTGGTTTTCTGACTAGCAGTTACATGTTAAATTCAGTTAAGCCACTTGGATTTTGTGAAAATATTTGCTTTTCTCAATGGTATATGAATTGAATACCTGTCAAATGACTCAAAGAACTTCAATTGATCTTCAATTTATGGCCATAGCCTAGACAGAAATGGCAATGTTTCACAAAAGCTTTGCTCTCTAATCCTACAAGAACAGTTGAGCTTCTTTGTGTGCTAAGATAAGATAGAGTATGTGAATTTTATTGGTGGTCATGAATCTGGTTTAACTGTCCTGGTCTGTGCGCCCAGCTCCATCTAAGGACACAGACTGAACATGGGCGATGTAGAGGAAAATACATCCTACTATTGCAGACCAAGAGAGAGGTAAACTTCTGACATCTCCTTGTGCTGGATGGAAACTCTAGTCCCAATGATGAAACATAGGCCAGAAATCATTGTTGTACTTCTTATGAGAAAACAAAAATTATGAGCCACAATGGGTTGGTAAATTATTCACTTTTTAGTATTTATTATATACACATTTCCTGCTTAATAAATATAGACAAGAGATTACTGTTGTGCTTCTGCATTTAACAACAACAACAACAAAAAGTATGCCTGAGTAATTTGTTTTTTGATGTGTGTGTATCCTGCAAATTATGAATTAAAAGTCATATTTGAATGCAGAGTGATTTACTTCAGGTAATAGAGTGAACGTGGTTCTTTTTCATCCAGTCTTTTGGTAGTTTGATAAATCAACACCGAGCAGAACCCAGGAACTCTCCATTTTTTTTTCTTTTGCAGTAATACAGAGCTCACATGTTTTTTTTCTCTTTTTGGATTTATGGCTTTTTGAGCTGATCTTCCAGTCTGCTAAAACTCACCTTTTGAGATCAGTCAGTCAGCTTGTAAAAGAGAGCACAGGAAAGGGGGAGGGGGTTAACTTATGAAATTGCAGGGCTTGTATGAACCTGCAAAGCTGTATTTGACAGAGGGTTCAATCTTCCGTCCTGTGGAATGTGCACTCCCAGTGTTGCTTCTCTCACAGCAGAGCTTTGCATTCTGATGTAATGGGTGTTCACCAGGTTGTATCACGGTATCCCCAGAAGCATCATTTTTAACTATGTTTAGTCAGCTGTTTTCCATGATGTGCAGATTCGCATTCCTGATCTATCCTGCTATAGCCAGAGGGTGCTTCATTCCTTTCCAGTAGTTGAAATATGAATTTGACTCCCATGAGTATTCAATGTTTTTATCTTTTTGCATTAGTGCAATATGTTCTATGAAAGTACAATTTTTACTTAAGTTTTTTTTGTTGTGCAGCCAGTTAGCTCATCTTTAGCCTGGGTGCCAATAATTCTGGAGTTAACTGTGCCTCAACATCTAATTAGCCAATAAGTCTGAACCTGACGTTATATGGTCACAGTATTTGAATATTTCTGTTGTTCCATTAAAAGATGTGTGTTCATTTGCCAATGACTACAGGATTGTGTTCATGGGAAAATAAAAATAGAAAAGAATGCCCAAAGGATGTCAGTACAGGTCATTTTTACTGTCAACAGGGTCTGGACCAATTTTCTACATCCCATCCTCAACCATCACTTTCATTTGTCCTGACATCCCCACAGTGAGTTCAGCCAGAATAACACAAAAATGAGAAACTGCCATGACAAGCTTGTGGAACCATACTTAAAGAAACACAACACACAAAACTATATTTTCAGATTGTTTCATCTTATCCTGAAAGAAAATGTAAGATAAAGTGAAAGTGTCAAAGCCTCTGGAGGCAGGATTTTTTATTGAAATAAATACAGAGATAAAGTAATATAGTTATTTGACTGGCAAGTCAGTTTTCCATAATGATCACTTGAATATTGTAATGACAGGCTCCAATCACTAGAGGGAGACACAGCTCTTGTCATTCTGGTCTATTCTTTGTAACAGGGGATTCTGGTTGATGGACCAATAATTGGTGATGCTACATTTGCTCTCCACAATAAAACACATTGATTGGTAAACATTCATGAGTTGCTAGTAACACATGAGAGCTCCTCCTACTTTTGGTTTCATGTTACCTCATTTTCTCTTTGAAACTTGTCCACATGCCCACTCATTCCACATTTAACACTTTCATTTTCCCTCTCACATTCCCTTTCATCCCTTTCATTCATTTGTACAAGGCAGGTGCAATTGTAATTATACTAGCTATCTGAATTAGATTTTATGCACCAGTATATCATTGCTTGTTGCTGTTTGTGATACCTTGCCAGAGACTACAGAAGCAACGACAGCACAGTTAACTCAAAGAAAGTCATGTGGTTATCCATTGTGCCTGTTCAATAAATACATAAAATAAAAATAATGACAATGCTATCTCACATTTATTTACTCAAGAATAACATGTGAATGTCATTTCCACAAAACAGAAATGTTTGCAACAAGACTACAGCTTCACAGAAAACTTCACAAAACAAGGCAAAATGTAAGGATAACCTGATTATTGATATAGATGTGTTGGTCAGGATAAACTAGTGTTAGTGTAAATAGTCAGAACCCCCCTCCCTCCAACCTGTATATCTGTCTAATGAGCTCAGAGTTCGAAGCTGCCATAACAATGACATAAGCATAGTCATTGTTCATTACTCCCTTTCAGAACCAAAATAATTGTAATAAAAGAAAGGTTTTAGAATCAGTACTCAAATTGCCATTCTAAACTCCAGATACTCAAACTCAGATCTGAGCATCTGGACACAGATATTTTTAAACATAGGCCATCTCCAATCTGATTAGTCCTCTCAGATTTGTGAGAATGGATTTGATTGGCTGGGGTGTTTATCATTTCACCCACCCACTACCATTTCATCCACCTAACATGTACAGAAGTATTCAGTTGGCAGAAAGTTTGATTATATGGTCTTTATTTTCTTTTGTAGCAGAACAAATAAAATCATTTATCAGCTGAATAACCAGGTCAAAAACAACAGACTTTCTGTTGTTGGGTCACAAGAGAAATAGTTAACCTGCATTTAGTTGGTGTGGCTGTGGACAAAACTCACATAGCAGATCAGAGGTAAGTCTCATTTGATTAACTTGTTTGCTTGTGTTGTGTTTTGCTAACAGATATTCCTAGGTGTTAACTGAAAAAAAACACATTTCATTTTTTCTGGATAGCTTATGAAAAACGACCATAATGTATACATTTATTGTGTAAGAATTACCAGATAACTTTTCATATCTGAATTGCCGCTTCCAATTAGACTTTGCCTACACAAGATTACAATTATCACAAGTAATAACTGGTCTTTTATTACCAAAGCATGTTCCCAAATTTTGTCAAAGTTATGCCACTATGAAGACTGTTGTTTTTCAAGCTTTTATTCATTGGTCTGAGGATCAAGACTGTCAGGGTACTGACATTTAAAATGACAGCTGTGGTTTTACTGCTCATGCGTTTCAGATGCATACAGCATCACTTCCGTGGGTGTCATGAGGATGAAAAAAACCCACTTAAACCTGACTGAAACTGTGGAATTAGTGTTCTTGTTTTCAACAAGGTGAAAAATGAACAGATTGCTTTTCACAGTACATTGCCAACAGCAGTTGCCCATTTGTGCAAGCATGTTTACTGTATTTAGGCTTCTTAATTTGCTGATTTTAATCAAGTGAAACCTTGACATTGATGATACAGCTGTTAGCTCCTAATTGGGTTGGCCTTGATCACTGATGTACCTTCCTTTCTTTTCTTCTTTTCTGTTGAATGACTACCACTGGGTGACCCATCATTAACCTTTGAGTTGACTCCATTGTGGTAGAGAAAGATAGACCCCACTATATGTGCTTGATGACAGCTATAAGCATGTAGTATATCGCTCCCCCACAATATATATCAAATTACAAAGACTTATTTCTCAGTTTCATTACTGTGAGCATGACTAATTTCATACTTTGATGTGGTTTGACTCTGCTCGGCTTCCATGGATATGCTTTGCCGATAAACTTATGTTTGGTTACTATTTCTTATACACCCCGCAAATTTACCATACTGCAAATCTGGTACCAATCGCAGACTGCATTTCAGGAGAAAACACATTGTATATACCATGTGCATACAGTGTATAAAGTGCATAAAGTGTCTCTGAATCAGACCGGTGAGGTCAAAATTCCCCTCTCCATACCCTTACATTAGTGGTCTTGAGGAACAGCCATTATGAGGCCAAATTGCTCCTAGAAAGGCTCTGAGACCCTTTATAAGCACGTGCCCTGGTCTTCACCATCACAGACTCCACATGTCAGAAACTAATTCTGTTAACACATTGAACACTTTCTTAGATGGGCAAAAAAAGTGGCTAGACTTGTGGCCATGAAATAAAGACAGAAAGAATGTTACAAAACTACAAGGTTTATCCTCAGTTCGTTTCCATCTATGCTGCCTTGTCCAGCTGATACAACTTGAGCCTTAAATATTTTTATAAATGAACTTGTTAAGTCTTTTCATAAATCAAAAACCTCAATTGAATTCCTCCCTAGTCTCTTTTCATCAAGCCTGAATAGGTTCAGCATTCTGAGGCTTCCCTTACAGCTTCTGAGTTTTATCCCAGGAGCAGGTTTAGCTGCCTTTCTCAGAACCTTTTCAAAGAGTCTTGCACTGACATTATATTATACTGTTTTGCCATGTAAACAGTATTCTGTGGTCTGACAATGGCATTGTATAACTTCCTTTTGATTTACATTCAGTAAATTTTGATGTGTAGCCTTGCATCATGTTGGCCTGTTTGCTGTGACAGCACAATGCTTAGGTCTACATAAACTTTGGTCAAGTATTACTCCCAGGTTGTATTAAAATAAAAATGTTCTAATTTTACCCCTCCCATGGAATGATCCAGTTTTACAAATACAGTCTATTTTCCCCACTTTACATTTTACTGCATTAAATGTCATCTGCCATGTTTCTGACCTGTCAAAGACTCTGTTTAGATTTTTGTATTCATTTAGAATCTTGTATTACCTTCCTTGACTTTACATTATTTGATTGAACCCAGGAGTTTTGTATCATCTCCAATATCAAGACCATTGTTTTAAGTAGAACAAAGATGCCAACACTGATTCCCATGAGGCCTTACCTCATACAGGACTGTGCTCACTATACACTACCTTCATCAGTCACTCCTTGGGGCAGATTTATCAGAGCCCTATGCACATGTTAACATCCAGCAAAACAGTTTTGCACTCACACTAAATACTTTAGTAAATCAGGCTCTTTGTGTTCCACTATGCCACTAACTTTGATTGAACTTTGACCATCCTTAATCCTTGATCTTATAATGATCTTACTTTGGAAGTTACAAAATTTATACTGTTGTACCTACTCTTATGAACTGAATATAACGTATTTGTGCCCAGGTAATTTTAAATAACAATGTTAGTTGGAAGGCCAAGATGATTTCAGATACCATTATTTTATCTTAATCTGGCTGGATTAACTTTCTAATTATAGCGACGCTTGAAAGTATGATAACCCCATGGGAATGACCTGTATTTAACATACTTTCAGCTGAAATCCTTTTAAATATTTGTGAATGTCTCGAATTAATAAGTAAAGCCAGCTTTATTTACCAGAATGGCCAAACATTAAATTCCCCTGCATGCTGCAGTATGTGACCTTTCCAGCTGGTAACTGATGAAACCTCCTTGAGCAGCAATGACTTTAACAACACAATTCCTAAAGCTGTTTATGGGTGTCAGGCATCATCTTAGACCAGTTTTAACCCATTCTTGCTTGCAGAATTGCTTCAGCTCACTGACATTTGTGGGCGTCCGTGCAATGCAGCTTGCTTCAAGTCCAGCCACAACATTTGAATAGATTTTCAATCGTCTTGAGTTAGACAGCCTGCCATCACAGAGGAAACCACAAATTTGACAAAGAAAAACTCTTGTGAATGTCAGGTGACCCTTCTGTTAGTTGAATCTCAACCAAATGTGGGTAATGTAGACAGAAAACTATACAAATTATTCAAGATGATCTATAGTAAAATGCACAAAGAATAATATTCATGTTTAGGGTCATAAACAAAACTGAAATGTTCTGGACAGATATATAGCAAGCTTCGTATTAAAGGAGACCCCCAAAAGTCAGAGTTGAAGCAATTCTGTAAGCAAGAAGAGGCTGAAACTGCTGGAGGACAATCAAAACAGCAAAAGGAATTATTGAAGTCATTAGTTCTCAAGGGGGTTTCATCAGTTACATGTAAAGACTTTGACAAGGTAACTTTTGCACATAAGGAGACGTAATAAAATACTTTCTATGTATTTTCATTAATCAGGTTGGCCTCTTATATTAATTGAGACTTTTATGAGGATTAAATTAAATATAGTCTATTAAAATATTAAATAAATTTAATCAATTTAAAGTATGTCATAATAGATATTATTCCATTAATAAAGCATTCACATTCCTTCAAGCATCACTGTAATCATTTGAATTTTTCACAAATTGTATAACTTTCACTCACTAAGCTGCTTCCCCGTCCTATTGCTAGACAAGTTGACAAATATCAGCTACCAACAACCCATAATTTCAGGCACATTGTTTTTTTTATATATTATATGTATGGACTATATACTGAATAACTGGAAACATTTGAGTAAATCTGCTGTGAAAGCCCATCTTTCATGAGGTGATCAAGGCTGAAAATAAGTGATTTAATATCCTAAAAAAACGTGTAATTATGGCTGCATCCATTAACATTCTTAAATCACATTTTAACAGGTATTACCTTGGAAACCTGTATTAACATTTAATTTTGAGCTCAAATTTGTACACTTATCTTTTTAATAAAATACTTTTCCAACAAAAGCACATTACCATAGTTTATATAATACCACAATATTTCAGCCTGTGATGATATTTTTTACATTTTGACATCATGTTGTACTTATTATATTTCTTTAATCCTATTTTTTTTCCACTCAGATGAAGTTCTTACTGTGGAATGCAGTACTTTGTTTTTGCCATACATAAAGGAGCCCAAAAAGGTCCCCTTTACACTTTTCTGCGGATTGGCAAACTCGAGGCAAACATTCATGTTGTTATTTTGTGAACAGAGCTAAGCCATGAATCCCATGACAATACGTGTTGTTATTTCACAGCAAAAAAAGAACCAAAAATAATTTCAACGTTTACTCATTTGCATGTATTGACTATATGTATTATAACTATTGCAGAACGTCTTTTCATATATCTCAAATTTACCTTCACATATGTACAGAATATCGCAACAATATAAAACGTGATACAAGCACATGCCTACTAGCTTAACACTTCAAAGCACTATGGAAAAGTTTGGTTTGTAATTTGGTTTCCATCTCCTGGCTTTGTTTCAAAACATGAAACATGACCATCAGTTTAGAAGAGCGCAACTTCTTTAAGACCTGTATATTTCCATTTATTATCTCTGTTTGGTTAAACATATCTTAAGAGTTTTCGGAGGACTCAGAAGGCAATGTGAGCAACGATACTCACAGATTAAACAGGGAGCGATTTTAAAACATGATACAGACGGGCCACACAAACACACGACCCAGTAAATGAAAGGAAACATGTAAGGTTATTTTCCATAGGTGTTGGTATAAAACGAACTAAACAGTGAACTAATTTAAGTGCTGTCGTAGTTTTTTTTTTTTTTTTTTTAAATGTGTTTAATCTATGGTTAAGCACATCTTCGACTACATGAAGGAGCAGGTCACAGAAAATGTTCGAGCTGTACCACAACTGACCTCAGTTCCTGCTTGGAACAGTTCGAATGCCGCACTTACGGACAGACGCAGCATGAACAGTAACGTCAACGAAATTTACACTTAGATATGTCATTGGTCTGCGGATTTGAGTTTTTAATTGTAATTATGGTATAGCAATAAAAACAATTTCAACTACAAAATAACCAGGCAGTTTTAGGTGAACTGTTCCGAAAACGTGAATGTGCTGCCAACATTAGGTAGTAACAGACTAAGAGCAGGACCTGCCGGACGAACATGTTGAAATTGACGTTATACGATATACTGATGTCAAAAAGCTTTTGCGTTTATTGCGTTGTCAGATGTTTTGTATGAAAATTTGTCCAGTGACAGGTCCACTTACCAACACGAACATTCCACTGAGGCAGGAGCTTTGTTCAGACTACAGTATCTAGCCCAGATCTTCAGTGACTTCAATTGCCACGCCTACAGTAGCCTACTTTATGCAACCTTAACGTGAGTTCCATCATTTGGTGGATTTTTATGTTAGTAAAAGAGCAATTAAAACAATTGTAGTACAGTTTGTTCTACAATAGAATTTTTACAAAACAGCTTTTGAATGTAGGTGTCCAAAATGAAACTAAGCAATCACTTGGATGCCATGCTTTTGTTGATGACTAGAATTATATGCATTTGTTTTAGGAAGATGATGAAAAGATGAGAAGATAAAAAAAAGTTTACTTTGAATGTTGACATTTGAATAAGGCTTTTTAGCGGATGAACCGAAAGGTCAGAGTTTTTTTGTTTTATTTCATTAGGGGTTGGAAGGCTGTTGTCCTTCAAGCGAGACTGGTTAAGGTCATACGCCCACGTACCGTCAAATATATTTAGACAGCATAGCAAAGTTCTTTCAGCTCATGCCACAAATCTGTTTATGTTGGTTGCAAATATGCGCCACCTATTTTATAGCTCCTAACATAAATATTGGTTACATATCATATAAATAGTTTGAGACAGGATTAAAATAATGAAGTATCCTGAATGTGTTTACCATATTGATTCTAAGACTAGAGAAGAGTGAACAGGAAATTCAGCTCAAGTCAATAAAGATGGTTGTGTTAATGAAAACTGTAATCATTCTGCATTAAATTTACACAAGAAGTGATTCATAAAATGAACATGTAAAGACTCATGGGGTTTTAAGTTTCTTTGAGAAAGACCTGCAAATGAAAAAGCATGGCATATCCTTTTGAGTTAATCACACAAACTCAAAAATTTGCCGAGTTTTTCAGAGTGGAGCAGTCGTAGTGGATAGCATCGTATATCTATTCATAATTTGAGCAGACGGTTCAATATATGTTTGTTTCTGTTGCCGCCACAAGCTCTGTGTGACATGGTCAGGTGAAGTATGTGACTGGGCGAGGATCATGGTAAATAAGTAACAGTGAGCTACTGATGGTCCTGTGAGAATGCCCTCACTGCATATCCTTTTGGTAACTACAGATGATAAAGGGACAGAATCTAATGTGAGGCCTGACATTTTCACCTGTGCCATTCTATATATATATATAAAAACACCCATGAACTGAGATCCTGAACTTAACCACAGGTAGTAATATTTGAAGTGACACAGATCAGTGAATGTGGTAATGTTTGACATTTGAAAAGGGCACACACTGTGTTTGGGTTAGTACCTGCTTGTTTCTTTACCCCAGAGCACCACATGATCAGATTTTGGAAAAAAAATGTTTTCACATTGATTTGCTGCTCATTTATGCTGTCTAGTTTTGAAATGCTGCTGTTTTCTCCTGCAACAATCATTAACCTGCTAGCCATTCAAAAGACTAGGTTGTTAGGGATGTATTTGTTCTGGATGAACTCTACTGGATACAGTCCACTAACATACAATTACCTCAACATCTTGGGTTTAACACACTTTGGGACATGACCTTAGATTCTTCTGCTCTCTGTTAGTTAACAGTCACATATCAAATATTTACACTCCCCCTACACATTTAGTACTAATGCAAAAACGAATAAACCTTTTTTGTCCTTTTTTGCCACAAACAAGGAAGTGTGTCCTCATTGTGATTGGATGTTGGAATCAAGGGGGGTGACCTGTGGTTGTTGTGGCTTTTTTGTGTTCAGCTTTCTGATGCACATGTGTGTGCTGGTTCACTCCGGAGACACACAGTCCCTAGACACACTAGATACATATGTTACGAACCCAGGAAAAACCTTCACATTATCTGGTCGTCAGCACTGGGACTGTATTTGATCTAGAGCTGGGCTCTGAGTGTGGCTGCAGGAGTCAACTCATCTCTTCATACAGCACTGCAAAGAAAACCCAGAGCTGGGTAAGTTATCTTTGAACATATTTGTTCTCTATTTAGAGCTCTTGTTTTCAACGTGTTTTTATGTGCTTCACCGTTGCTGTCACATCTTTGATCTTGTTTTTAATTCAAGAATCTGCTGTAGTGTAGCAGTAAAATTTGCCAAGCTTCAGCTGTTCGTAGTACAGTGGAATTAGAACTGCTGACTCAACAAATATACCATTCTATTCTGCGACACGTAACTGACCCAAGAACCTGACAGACATTTATCATGTGAATTAGCATTTTTGTCTTGTGATGAAAATGCAGTCTTCATTTTTCTGTGTTCAGCTTTGTGTGCATATTAGTTAAGAAATTTGTTTAACGGGTTGCAAGTTAAGCCTTGCTTTAAACTGCAGGAATAATAATGACAGAGTGATATTTATTACATTATCATATTATTGCAAAATTATCTTCTTTACTGTACATTGCATGGTATTTTTGAAGTAAACTAGTTTATTGAGGATTTCCATACATATGGTAGACATATAAGAATGCTTAGTACGGCTGAGAGGCCGATGCCTTCCCAGGGCAGGCATTACATGGCTCAAACGAGTTTGTGTGTTGCTCCATCTCTTCCCTATTTTAGTATCTCTTTTGGTAAAAAGATATTTCAACATCATTATGAGAAGATCTATGGATTTCCTTTTCAGATTACATTTCAGTTGTAAGTAACCAGTAGCACATGTACAATGTCTTCCTTGCAGGAAGTCATTGCTTTCACTTAGTTCATTTCTATAATGAAACCAAAGGTTTTGTTGAATTGGTAGGTCTGCAGTTTTACGTGCAACTGATGAGAATATATGTGTGAAAAAAGAAAGAAGGAGGGGGACAAAATTAATTTTTCTTATTTTGATCTCTCTTGCATGCCTGTTTGTTCAATTGAATCACCAATTAAACACAACTTGTTTGTTTGAAATGTTGTGACTATAATAAAATGAAGTACTTTGTGTATTGCCACAATACATTGTAGCAACTCATGTTCTAAATGCTGTTGCATGTTTTTATAAAAAAAATACTTGAGATATATATGTACAGTATTTGTCTATGTACAGATTTTGTATTTTTAAGATGTACAATCTATCACATAGTCAGCGATAGATTACAAGTTTATCATTGACTATTTGTAGAATTAATATGATTAATATCATTTATCATTAATTAATGAATGTTGTGTTATATAGATGGATTTAGAGGTCTGTTTGTACATTAAGATACTACATTATTTGTGTTGTGTTTCAGTTACCTGTTAGCTGAAGCTGCTAGGGCAGTTTGTGGTATATGTTGAATTTCCATTGCAAAATGACCTAGTTAGTCTGCAGACACCCAAATGTTTTACCGTCAGTGAATCAGTAGCACATTTTGGAATTTTAGATGAATATTGTTGAATCTTAAGTGTTTTAGGGTCTGTATGTATGAATGCATTTTATTATGGCAAACCAATGTAAGCTTGTGTTTTCCCTTCTAAAAGCAATGAATATAAAACATAAAGGATAATAATCCTAATCTTACACGTAGTGCAAGATAATAGATTTGTTTTTATTTTGAAAATGAAATAATACAGAGTGAAATCAGGGAGATGGACAGCAGTTCAGTAAACATCAGAAATGACAAAACAGGGAATCTAATTATATTCTTAAATGAAGATGCATGGCTTTGTTTGACACTTCACTTAATGAGTGTTGTGATTGAGTATCCAATGCTTAAACATGGCAAGCAAATGATGTTGGTGGTGTCCTGTCTTAGAGTAGCATTATCTGGGCCTTTGGTGCTGGGAGACAAAACTGTGTCTATCTATCAGGGAAACTGCAGCTTCAGTGATTATTAAGCTTTCCAGTCTTCTAATCCTTTTCCCCCTGCCTCTGCTGTTAAAATGACCTTGTCCTGGATCCTCTGTACTCTGATGAAAACTGTTGGTTTTGTATTGGATTTTTCTCAGAAAGGTGTGCATTACAAATCCCTGTTTAACCCACATAGGGGGAGAGTTCAAGGTGCGTGATTCCTAGAGGGTGGGGTTAAAAAGGCTCCATCACCCATCCTGCCTTTTAGAGATGTCCTTTGTAGATATCTCTCTTGGGAAAAAGGAAAAAGGTATAGGGAGAGGAGACAGAGATGGAGAAGTATCTGGATTGCCCTGGCAGTAATCATCTAAGTATCACTGTGGTTCTCTTCCAATGTTTATTGTCCATGTCTCTGACAGAGCATAATTAGCCTACTCCCCCCCAACCCTCCCCAGACACATACTCACTGCAACACTCTTCCTAATTGAAAATGGCAGTAGTGACCCGGATATCCACGCACCTACTGTGGGTACACTAATGGTGATCAGTCTGTGTTCAATAATAAAATGCAACAGATTGATTTGCCATAGCTACTGTTGCACCGAAGAGCAGGAAGGAGTTGACAGTGATAATCAAGCTACAGATGGATCTGAGAGTAAAGGTGTACATGTAACATAATGCATTTTAAAAACCTGGCCTCTACAAAATATACATGTTTTCACATTTTGAGAACATATATCTTTTTGCAGATGCAATATTTTAACAAAAATATTTTTTTGTTAAAAAATTCCAGTGCATTAGAAACAGGTTTTTATGTCACAGAACCATGAAAAACTGACAGTTCCCAACAGTTTAATAACTTTTCAAATCCCAGCTCCAGCAAGAGGTAGAAATACATGTTTTTGCTTTATATTTTTAAGTTGTGGATATGTCAACTTCAACCTTGAATAAATAAAAAAAAACTTTGAGTTTATAGAAACAAGATGTATATTGAACAGATGAGTTCTTGAGAAAGACTTCCATGTCTGCTCAGCAAATGAAATGTCTTGATTACTGAAGATGTTTCTTTTGGTCCTCTCTCTCCCAGAGAAACAGAGTGCTCTGGAGCTAAGCAAGCACTGTGGACAGCTTCACCCAGGTAATATAATTATATTTAATCACACTCACTTTACTTTCTTTTTTTGTAATCCATTAAGCTACAATGTTTCAGAATACATTTTATTATTCTAAAAGAATGATTTGGATAATTACTCATGAATATGTGAATATACCGTTTTGGTTTGTTGAGCATGTGATGCTATTGTGTCAAAGTAGCATACTATTTTGTAGCTCCTGCGTCAAAGGGGTATGTTATTTTTCTACAGTTTGTGTTTATTTATTTTGATGTGTGGCATGTCGTGGCCAATGATAAAATACTTTCCAGGATGTCTGTCACAGTGGTTTTACACCCACGTCTTGACGCAGAAAACACGGGGTGGTGAACTGGGCAATCATTTCCTGTTCCTTTCTGAGACTGAAAAGACTATGAAATACTTCTGGAAACTCTTCAGAATGTGGCACTGTATGGCACCTCAGCCATATGTAGAAGAAAGAGGGGATTCTTACATCTGCACTCAGTATCTTAGGCATGACCTGAACTTCCTGCTGCCGGAACTTCGATGCATGACTAACGGGACTCACTGTTTCACAGTGATGGCTGTTTACAATTTGTGACCTTTATTTCAGAAATGGCACCCTTTTTTCTGATTGTTGTGAAGATGCATCAATGTTTACATGCAAATTATATTTTTTTCAAAATTTGAGCTCCAAAATGTACTTATATATTTTTGATTGCTGCTGATGCCATGTCAGTGTAAATAGCAAAAAGGATCAGTGAAAAACACAAAAACTTAAATGGTTCACAGCTGGCTGTGCCACATAGGTGCTAAAAAGTAATCAGAAGGTTTACACATTTTGCACACAGTCCATTCTGTTGGAATAGCTCCATGCTTTGAAAGATAAATAAATGGAGATATGTATTTGTCTCATATGGTGTGGGGGTTACTTCCTGATGTAAGTGCTGAGTGCATTGCAAGCTGCACCTTTGTTGTGTGGTGGGGAGGGAGGGGGTGCTCTTTCTGTATGAAGGAAAGCCCAAGCAGATGTGTGTTAGCTAATGCTGCCTCAGAGCAGGGCAGGGCTAGGCTAATAGAAGAGCAATAACAGAATGACATCACTGGGAGAGAGGGAGAGAGAGAGAGAGAGAGGGGGGAGGGAGAGAGCAACGGAGCAGAGAGGCTGAGACAGAAAGGAGAGAGATAGCGAGAGGGAGAGAGGGAAAGAACAGGACAGCGCTCACTCAACATTCACAACAAGGGAGACGTCTCTCTCCTTCTGAAGAATTTTTCTATATTTTCTTTTTTTTGCAAATAAATTTTAGAGATTTATTTTTTTCTCCTCAACACTCCTCTCCCCCTCCTCCTCCCTTACCCCTTTCCCCTTTCATTTTCCAAAAAAGCGCTCCCCAACCCCCCTCCACCTCCTCCTCCACCCAACCACAACCTCCCCCCACCACTCAGTCCTTGTTCAGGCCGTTCCCCCGGGTATGCTACTTAAGCCCAAGTATGGCCGCTTTCGCAACGACTCTGTGACCTCCTCCGACGACCTGATGCAGAGCTTAGCAATGAGCGGCAAAGTGGTGGCCACTCCGGTCGTCCCCTCCTCTTCCTCTTCCTCCGGCTCCTCGGGCTCCTCCCCGGCTCTGCCGCCGCTGCAGCTCCCGGACCCCCGCCGGCCACCCCCGTCGGCCCTGGCTGACTCCCCCTGCATGGACGGGGAACAGGATGGCGCCACCACCTTCTGCATGCTTATCCCACGGATGCCCCAGTGGAAGTTCTCGAACTCCCTGCTCAGCCGGAGCCCCTCCAACTCCAGCTCAGGCTCTGGATCCGGCTCCAGCAAGGACTCCAGTAGAGCAGCCAGTGGCAGTGGTGCCACTGCCTCCCAGTGCCCGCTGGGGCCCGGCGGTCTGCCCGTCAGTGGGCCGGTGGCCAGTTTGGCGGCAGTGCTGAACTCCTGTGACCCGGTGTGTGTCACCTCCTGTTCTTTGCAGGCCATTGGGAGGCAGCGTGTCGCAGCTAGCGGGTCTGTGGGATCGGTCGGACTTGGCCCGGGGGCCGGAGGAGGGGGTGCGGAGGTTGCGGGCAGCCCAGGGGGCACAAGCGTCTCTTCCGTGGCAGGAATGAGCCGCAGGACCAGGGTAGAAGGCATGCGTCTGGGCAGAGAGGAACTCAGCCAGAAGGGCAGCTTCATCCACAAGCCCTCCCAGGGATGGCTCCACCCGGACAAAAAGATCACTGGCCCAGGGGCCACCTACATCGTCAGGGTGAGTGGGCAGGTTCCCCTCTGCATGTGACATCATCCTCCAGCTTGTCCTGTACCTGCAGCCATGCATTTAATGGGGCGCATGTCAGTAACTGGGCACAGAGGTGTCCTAGCACACAATTTGCACACACATTTGTTTACATCTTGTTGCTTGCCCGGGTGTTGGGGTAAGATAGGTGTGTGTTCCCTCCCTCTACCCTGGGCTGGCTCAGTCAGGATATCCTGCTTGGTGTTTGTGCAGACGAGGATTTTTTATGGGGGCTGATTCGGTTCTGTGCGTTTGCAGGTGCATGAGGGTTTGAGATCATTTTGCTGCCCTTGCCTCCTGTTGATGCCAACAGCTGCAATCATCCTACATTTAGCTATTTGGAGAAAACATTTCATGTTTTTTTATGTCTTTCATTATCAGTTGTGATCTAAAAACCTTATGCATATCAGTATTTTTATCTCCATATTTGTGGGGAACATGAACTAGAGGAAAACAAGTAGATTTTCAAGTGAATCATTTGTCATGCTGAAATCAAGGAAATGCATTGTTGCATATGCAGCATTCTCAAATAGAGAGATGGCCTTTGTTTTCATGTGCTTTGCAACAAACTGTTTTGGCTTCAAACCTGTTTAATATGGGAACATGCATACACAAACCACTGAATTGTTAGAGAAGGAGCTAAGATTTAAGGGTTAAACTGCTGTGTGATTCTTTTTTTGTTTGTTTGTTTGTTTGTGTGTGCTGTTGTTTTTCCTCTTGTTGTTGTTGTTACTATTGGGTGGATCTGCATGCTCTTTGCAAATAGCTTGCCCTAGCAACTATTAAACCTATGAGAGTCATTACATGGTAACTCCTATTTGGTTTTAGATTTCCAGATTTAAGAAATTAAATATTTCAAGCACAATTTTATATTGCAAATTTTTTCCTTGTATGTGCCAGACATAGTATGTGCTGACTCAGTGGAGTCGTTTATCTTGATCTTAGTAATCGTTCATGAGCATTGTTTAGGTTACTGTGACTGTAGTGAGCTGTGATTCTTATGTGTTTGAGCATCCAGTGAAGAAGAAGAGTGTTTTCTGGCATTTTGTATTATAAATTGTTTAAAAAATGCCCATGGAGATGTTTTTACTTCAACAGGAAGAAGTCACTTGAGTATCTGTAATCCTCTGCATTGCCGAACGCATAGATAAATGTTTTTTTTCTTGTGTCAACCACTCATGTTCATGGCGCTCGAGGGGTTACAGATGGAACTGGACCATCTGACGTCAATGTCAGTGATCAACCCCCCACCCTAGCAACCCCACCCCCTGTGTCCCTCCTCCCCAGCAAACCGCTGTGCCTCTTTATTACCCCGATCTGGGCAGGAGCACGTTTTCTAATTGCATTACACAGGCACCATTCATTCCTATATTCAATTAAATTTAATCATAGTCATTTGTATCACATGTGGGGGGGTGGGGGAGGGGTGGGAGATGAACAGACCTCTGGGTTGAGATGGCTGGAGCCGAGCGACTTGATGCTTCAGGACTGTTGTGCAACACAGCCTGTATGGTCGGGGGGGTTTCTTGACCTGATCCTGTAGTGCACCCATACGTGCTTACCCCCTCAGTGTTCCCTGCCAGATATCCCAGGACCTATCTGTGGCCCTAAAGTACAGCTACATGCACATGAGAGACCAGAGGCTTAACGGCGTCCACCATCTTACAGCCTGTGCTTTTATCCTTTCATAAGTCTTCGCCATTAGATACATGCCCCTGGTCAATGCAATGCTATTTCAGAAAAACCATGTTTTCCTGAAATAGATTGCTAGGTGTTAGGAGGGTTAACCAAATAAGTCAGATAAGCTGTTTGCTTTTTTATGTCCTTGGGTGAAATGCCTGTGTTTACATTTTAGTTTTACAAAGAGCCTCCATATTCTGCACACCATACGTGTCCGTTTGTTTCAGACACACACTAATATGACTGCTATTACTTATACTACAGCTATTTCCAACTAATACCACCACAACTAACCATACTACTACTACCACTACTACTACTACTTATAATAATAATAATGGCAATGATATCACTGCTGTGTGTATGTGTATGGTCTGCCATCTTGACTCCAGGTATCTTAGCAGGGAGCTGAAGAACACCCCTTAAAATCATTAACATGCTTTTTTGTCCAGGTAACATAACTGAGAAACATAGTGATATGCACCCTCCCTCCCGCACACACACACGCACACACACACACACACACACACACACACACACACACACACACACACACACACACACACACACACACACACACACACACACACACACACACACACACACACACACACACACAGTGAAACATAATGATGCTTATTTCCTATATAATGTGTGACTGGGAGGTCCTTATTTATTTTAATGAGGGGAGATGCTTATTATATGATGCTTTCATATAATATGTCATATTTCTGCAGGGGTTCCTGGAAAGCTTCTGTCCCTGGTCTGTGGAAGGGGTCAGATGAGGGTTTTGTGAGGACTGGCTGTTGGGTGGATACACTGTAAGGTCTGGGCCTGTGGGCCTCTGTGGCTCTGTCCCACCCTGTGGCAGAGCTGCAGGGTGGGACAGAAGGTGGGGAGCATTGGTGTGACTGGTTTTGGAAATCTGGCTTTTGAGATGTGTCTGGCTAGAGATAGTGACAATGGGGCTATTGAGACAGAAAGCCAGTCTCCCTGATGGAACACTTCCCTCTTTCTCCTAATCTTGTTAGGCTCTCAATGAGCTTACAGGCAGAGGGGAAACAGCAGCCGACACACAATCTCTCACTCACACTCATACTCACTCATTTACTCACACTCACACTCACACTCACGCTCACGCTTGCTCACTCACTCACTCACTCACTCACTCACTCACTCACTCACTCACTCACTCACAGTCAAGCTCACACTCACTCACTCAGGCTCACATTAACATAATCAAGCATGCACAGACGTATACATGCCCATGGATGTACAAAAACACACCTGCACATGTCTATACAAAAATGTGTGAATGCGCTTGTCCACACACAGACTCTCACATGCAGATGCATGCACACAAGCATAAATACATACCTGCAGTGGAACGCACCCTGACACCCCCAAACATACCAACACCAACACACTCATGCATACTTGCAAAACCATTCGCCCACATGCAAGAGAGCACACAAATGTGTTCATGCACATTCACATGCATGTAAGCACATACACACATAAATGCAGACGTATATGCACTCAGACACACACAAACAAATGAAAACACTCACCCAAATGTACCCACGCATGCATTTGTGCATGCACACTCACACATGCACATACACACAGATGCACATACAAGCACGTACACACAGATGTAAATAAGGATAATAAATCATTGGGTCTCGGACAGATGAGAGAGATACTGTATGCACATATATTTCACTTTATCAAACTGGGGCACAGGACGAATTCCTTGCAGAGAGCTGCAGAGAGGTGAAAGCTTTTGTGTGGGAGGAGGCAGCTGTAGGGTTTCTTATTGATACTTTGCGCCTGTCTGCGTGTGTGTGGGTGTGGATGCTTTCTCTCCGCCATACTCCACTGGGCCTGGGGTGACATCATCACTAGCGGCCCTCTGCCAAGGCGCTATGACATCTTTAAAAATCCCAGCCCAGATGAGTTCATTATTACAGCTGTCCCTCTGGCATCTGCAGCTGCTCCATCTTGCTGATTGTATTTGGGGATTACCCACTATCTCTGCGTGACATGCCCCTGGCCCCCCTGCCGGTGCACTTTATCGGCCGTGTGCGAAACAAAAGAAGCTGGGTGGCTGGGTGAATTGGCTGCTGCTGAGGCAGAGGTAATCGCTGCACTTCATCAACAAGATGAAAAAGTTTAGAGTCAGTCACGAGGCTTGTTGGCCTGCCTCATCTGCACCCTCTCAGGCTTTAGCTTATTATGCCATTTCCTGTAACACCCAGGTCAAATATATATATGTGAAACATTGTTAAAAATACTTTTGGATATACTGAAGAATGCTTCTGTGAAATAAGCTCCAAAGTCATCCAAAATGTACAAACATTTGAAAAAAGAGGACGTTTCTTCAGAATATAAGTGAAAATTGAAGAATATTGGTTTGTATTTTCAGTAATGTGCAGACAATGTACCTGTGTCTAAAGGGTTAAAGTGGAGGTTAGGCTGTGTAGATGCATATAGGGTAGAAAATTATAAACAGAAGGGCTGGGATGGAGATGCAGAGATGGGATTTTGGGATAAGTAGTTTGGGATTAATTGTGGGGAAGTTTATCCCCTGTACTTGGTGAATTAATTTCCTGGAGATACAGGTGTGTGCGTTAGGGAAATATTTGGAAAATAACATTTTGGTAGGGTGGTGTTGGGTCCTAGGTAAAAATGACATGTCTTAAAATGCTTAAAACTTTTGAAGCCGGGAGAGGAGAAGAAACTGGGGATACATGAACTAGACAATCTTTGGGGAGAAATCCGTCTCTAAAATGATAAAGCAGTGGTGCCATTACAGCAAGCCATTTTTGTGTCGTTTCAATTCTGTATCATTAGCGGCATGTGGGAACCTGGGCTTGAACTATGGACACTTTCAGGCCGTCTGTTCTCACTACACCGTAACCTCTCTTTCCATGTAGCCTCAAAGATCTGGCTAACCTCCTCCTCAGGGACCCAGCTCATCTGTAGGCTCTTAGCCCCTGGAGCTCCTATGATCTATTTATGAGCCAATTACCACCCTTGGAATGTCAATTATGATGTCACTCAGAGATTCCTGGAAGTAATGCTCTGCCAGAATCATATAAATAATGAAGGTCCTTAATCACAAGAGAGAAGGAGTGGGTAAAAATGTGAGATAACGGCAGAGTGCAGTCATGAGCAGCCCTCATTTGCCAGTTCACCCAACCCGCACATACCCCCTGGGGCATGGCAGGCGCAGCTTGTGTTTGTTAGTGAGGTAACACTTTACTTGAGCAGCACACCATTAAGTCTACATAAAGCTATCATATACATGACATAACAGCTGTCATAGCTAGCCATGACAGCTCATGTCACAGTTGGTGAAATGACAGGATTACTGTCCAGTAAAATGCAAAGTATATTTGTATTATTTTCACATAAGCATGTCTGTGTTATTTTCAGTACATGGGATGCATCGAGGTCCTCAAATCCATGCGATCCCTGGACTTCAACACTCGAACCCAGGTGACAAGGTAAGATGGGTGTCAGTACTAATCTCAATGCACATTTCTGTGGAGTCAGTGGAATTAGATCAGAGTAGCATCACGCAGCACTGGCTCTGCATAAGGTCTCACCTCCTTAGGGTGTGCACACACGTGTACACACAAATGTATGAAAGTGTGCATGCACACATACTTGCACACACACAGGGACATGTGTATATTCACTTACACACCAACACACAGTTGCACATGCACACGATGGTTTTCACATTTGTGTTAACTAGCCATTTTGAAGGCAGATACTGAGGTGATAGCAGATCAGCAGTGCTCCAGGTCACTGCTCCTCTTCAGCTTTCAGGCACAGAAGAAATCACTGGAAGACAACAGATGTCACCAAGAGGTTCTGCTGAGCGACTTTCTTGACTCTAAATCAATGACACACTAAAAATGTCTCCTTCTCATTGTTTATCATGAGCTCACTCAGATTGGTGCACCCTCTGTTGGCAGAGGTTATGCATTACTCCTTGTCTCATTAAAATCTTTTCTGTGTAGCCCTCCTCTCAGTTTTACTCTGTTCCAAAGCTTTGCTAACAAAGCTATCAGAACCTTACCTGCCCGGATGTGGGACTTGTCCTTAGGAAGAGCAGCTAACCCTTTACTCTCCGGTCTGTTCCGCAGTGTGTGCACTTATGCAGTGCCCCAGTGTGGATGCAAATGCGCGTGTTTTTGTTTATGATGAGGACTGCTACTGGAGGCTGGGTCTGGAGCTCCATCGAGACTAGCGGCTAGCCCTCTCTCAGGCCCTGGCGATCGATGAGCCGTAATCCGAGACCAGCACACTCTGTGGGCTAAGTGCAGGCAGAACAGCAGCAGCGGAGTGAATGAGGAATGTATTATTGATGATACTCTCTAATGACTGTGGAGAGCTGCTTGTGGCCCACGTAGATGTGTGTTGTCAGAGAAAGAGTCCTCTTAAGAGGGGGAGATTGAACAAAACAACTAGAGAAAACAGTCCAACAAAACAGCCCAAGTTATCTCAGGATAAGCTTGTGGAAATATGACCATCATATTGGCTAAAATATAATGGAGGAAGGAAATGTCCTCCTTTGTGTGATGGTATAAATGGGTAAAATGCCATTCTAATAAGGATAAATGGAGGGTTTGGTTTTGGAAAGAATAAGTTTTATTTTTAAACATGTATTTACATTGCACAGTAATTCTCATACCTGTGCATAATAGCTTGGTTAAACACTTGAATCTTACTGATTCCAAATGCTTGACTGGCCAAGTGAGTGTTGATTATTTTCCAGTAACTGGAATAGCAAAACCATATAATAAGAGAAAATGTGTTTTAATGTTCTCTAGCCACTGTTTTGGCAAAGGACGTAGTTAATAATTGTATTAACTAGGGAGAGAAAGCAAGAGAGCACTGGCATATACAGGACATGAAGATCTCAATTAAAATGTGAAGCGGTAAAAGGATGATACCAAACAGTGCAGGAGCTGAGTTAATAACATGGATTCACACACAGTCCTGATGAGGTTGAATATTTGCAATGGCTGTGTTCTCCATGCTCATTTATACATTCCTCCCCAATATTCCCCCTTTACCTGTCAACTGTCATTCCTCTTATTTTGACTGTGCATCGCTTTTGCATTGTCAATGTATTTTCCCTTCTTGTGTTGGAACTGAGATCTGAGAGCTGTCTTTTTGACAAAAAAAGAAAAAAGCCCAGAGAAGTCCTTTGCACAGGACAAGCGCTGCTTTTTAAATATTTATGAGCCACTTGATCCTGGCTGGATCTCTGACACGAGCAGCTGCCACCTGTCCCAACTGTCCCGAGATACTAACCCAATGCAGAGAACCTCAGAGAACTGCAGCTAGACTGACCCAATGCAGAGAACCTCAGAGAACTGCAGCTAGACTGACCCAATGCAGAGAACCTCAGAGAACTGCAGCTAGACTGACCCAATGCACAGTAAAATACAGAACTGATGTCATTATGAATGATGTCAACACTCACCAAGCACAGATTATCATAGAAAAAGGTGGTTATACTAAAGGATATCAGGAGCGGCAGATTACTAAATCATATTATGAAGAAATCCACATAGACTGATGGATATCAGCACATCCTTACCCATTACAAATGTTTTAGAGCTTGTTTCTAATACTGTGATCAATAACCAAATGCACTGTTTATTTAAAAGGTGATTGCTTTTGGAGGTAGCTAGTGATGTGAGTGTTTAGTAAAGCAGAACAAAGACAGGAATGCACTATATATGTAGACCTGACCCATCTGGCTTTCTCACCCCTCCAGGGAAGCCATTAACAGGCTGTATGAGGCGGTGCCAGGAGTGAAGGGAATCTGGAAGAAGAAGGTGAGAGGCACTTTTTCTGAGAATAGCTGTGATTTTTGGCCTGGGTGTGGGTGCATGTGTGCTTGTGTATAAAGTTGATCAAATTATTATTTTAGATACTTAAACCCTTTAGATATCAGTGCTATGTAAATTGCTCATAGTTCTAAAATAACCTTGTATTTTCATGTGTAAATGTATTCAGAACGAAGTTTCACCAAAAATGTGTTCAGAACAAACAATTCTCCAATTCCTCACATAATGGCACTCAGTTTTTTTTGTGACCACTTCTCTCTTCTACCAGGCTTCTAATAAGGCTCTGCAGAGCATCATGGGAAAGAGTAACCTCCGCTTTGCGGGAATGAGCATCGCTGTCAATATCTCCATCGAGGGCCTCAGTCTGCTGATGCCCACCACACGGCAGGTCAGCGCACACCTCTCATTTATTCCTTCATCCTCCCTTAGTCAGCCATGTAGGTCAACTTACAGCTCATTTCTCAACATGGATGACAAGTCATAACCCCGGGAACCAATGTGGGTGGGAAATTCAAGGGAATGTGTCCAAGCAGATGCTGGTGGTGATTTGGTGCAGAGCTGTAGACACACTTTTTTTGGGGAATTTAACCGGGACTCATGGTTAACACCCCTGCTCCTTCTGACTGTGGATGGGAACTACTGTAAGTGACCAGATCTCTGTGTGGCACAGTACAGTAACACACCACTTACTCACTGCAACACTGAAGCACCAAGCAGTATGAGTGACTAATCAAAGCATCACAGCAACATCCACTTATACTATTGAGCTTAATCTCTCAGTACATTTACTTCTTGAAATCTAATGGTTTACTGCATCGCTCAACAGTCAACACACACAACAGCTTCACACTTGACAAGTGGTAATGCATTTGATTACATTAAACATACTGAGCTGTGCAGTGATGCACTAAATTAAACTGAACATCCTGTCTCAACCTGGAATTTCACAAAATTCAGAACCGCATTGTAGCTACATCGTGTGATGCAGTGAACCTCGACCTCTGCACATCTCCCAGCTCTGGCGCCACATGTCTGTGCTGCACAGCTCAGTCTTCTGGGGCTCAGTGCACGAAAGATTTATAAAGAGCAGTGTGTCACAGTTGTGGCTTTCTCTCGGTGTCATAAAGGCCAGACACGCTCAGTTCTCCTTCCTTTGTGGAGCTGATGGATGAACGATGTTGTTATTGATCCACTGAGGGATGTATCACTCTTTCTCTGTCTCAGGTGATCGCACACCACCCTATGCAGTCCATCTCCTTTGCCTCCGGCGGAGACACGGTGAGCTACACATTTATTTCCTCTCTGTCTCTCAGCGTTCCCATGCCACACATATTCTTCATTGTGTAAGGTTCTGGCTATGGGTCAACATGTCTTAATTAGCAGAATGAGACAGCAAGCACATCCCTTTCTGTAACTGAAGCGTTTTGAACATGTGCGTCAGTTTGTTTTGAAAAGAGCTGGGGATAATGACGGGTTCAACTAACTAAAGGCTTTCAAAAAGTGGTGGGGACGAAATGGGCCACGACACAAAGTGGTGGGGACATGTCCCCAGTGTCCCCAGTGTAAATGAATCCTATGGTTTGGAACCATTTAGGAGCTGCTTTAGCATAATGGTTCATATCATTTTTATTCTTCTGTTTCAGGACACACCAGACTATGTAGCCTATGTTGCTAAAGATCCTGTCAACCAAAGAGGTATATGCCAACACCCTTAAATCACATACATATATGCTTAATTGCTTCATCTCACAGAATCTATTTTGAATTATACTGCTCAATTTTATAGGTCACAATTCTTAAACACATACATGAAATGTTATGAAAGGTCCTGAAAATGTTTATCTATTGTGCACTGAGAAACAGGTTGTCTCTGGACTGTAAATCTCTGTTTGTTAAATTAGTGCCCTTTCTTTTGAGTCTTGGACTTGTTTGTCCTTGCATAGTTATAATACAGTTAAGTGTCAAAGTTTGTGTTTTTTCCTGTGGTTTCCATACAATAAAAAAGAATCTAAGGCAGAGGAGTTAAGTGCTAAGTGTACAGGTCTAACAAAATGCCAAAATACAATAGCTTCTGCAAATTAATGCAGTCTGTCACAGTTTTTCTTCTCCCACCACATGACAGTTCACCCTGCCACAGTATATATTTGGGGATGTGAAGGCCTCAGTGTTTTAAGTTCATTTCCTTGGGTTTGTTGCAGCCTGCCACATCCTGGAGTGCTGCGATGGCTTGGCCCAGAGTGTGATCAGCACGATCGGACAGGCCTTTGAGCTGCAGTTCAAACAGTACCTGCACAGCCCTCCAAAAGCCATACCCACACTGGAACGGTGAGCAGTGTCAGGGCTGAAGTTTGTGGGGGCGGGGGGCGGGGTTGCGGTATACCAGCATGGTGGAGGATCACAACAGTATATTTTTACAACTTTCATGAAGAAATGCAGGTCTATGAAAGTACAGGTAGCACCTGTTTATTTAATGGTTTTGATGGTTTTAACAGTGCTGTGTTCTTAAGAAGATTTCTAATGGTCAAATGAAAACAACAGCATGTAAACAGTAGTTTACAACAATACATTGCAGTATTGAATCTGGATATTTAGAGAATCACACAGGATCACATGTCATATCATGGGATCAGATATACTGTGGCCTATACATAGTGATTTATATTGTGAGGTCCCTGGTAATTCACACCCCCAATGAAGAATATCGCAAGCCACAATCAATCAAAACTTTATGACAAAGGAATAATGAAACGTCTAGTGAACCCAAAAGTAATTGAAACTTCCATACTGAAGCAGGTTGCACCTAACCTCTTTAACATCATAATGACAACTAAAAAATGTACACATTTCCTAAATGTGTAAGCACAATGCACCTGACCAATAACAAAAAAACTTACCTGTGTCTGTTTGTTTACAGATCAAATGAAACATTCACAATGCAGCCCAGTAATCAGTGTGTTTAGATGTTTTTCAGACACTCTTGCCTAGAATAACTGAAATGGCTCTCTTTCTTTGGCTGACCTGAGAACAGAGCCAGCAGCCTAGCCTCTTAGCTGTTATGCTTTATCACCACATAACTGCACTGACACACAAGACAGCAGGCTGGATGTGCACAGAGTTATAAGTATGCTCAAAGACCAGTGTCTAAACTCTTAAAAAAACACTTCTTCAACATGTGAATGTAATCATATGTGCTGTGCCCTGATTGGATTCCATCCTCCAGCATGGAAGGGGCTGGATTGCTATATAAAAATCTGTCGATTTTGGTGTTCCATGGAAGAGCTGGGTGTTACTGGTGTTACCTTATTTCCTCACAGATTCTCATTCTTCCTTTTCTGATAGGCTACAGTCACAAGCACAGTGTCATTTGTGTGCATTGACACTAGGTAGATTTAGTGGGGAAATGTCTGTGCTAATTGTGTCTTTGGGTCCCAGGAACATCAGAATAGAGGAATCAGCGTGGGGCGATGATGAAGACTCAGCGGAACATGACTACTACAACAGCATCCCAGGGAAGGAGCCACCTGTCGGGGGTGTGGTGGACTCGAGACTGAGGCCAGCTGGGGCCTTGCTGGGTCACATCCATACCCAGCCACAAAATAAGACCATACAGGCAAGGCCTACCATCACAAACTGTGGCTTTGCATCCTCCATTTTCTGCACTTTACTTGAAGTGCTAAATTTAATCTTTTATCTTGTGACTAAGAATATTGCTTTTGTTCACTCCTTAAGCCAACCTCAAAGAGCTGAGTATGAGAACATACTTTACCACAAAGTGGCTAGAATTAGTGTTGCCAACATGTGGTAAATTGGAATATTAAATGCTTGTCTGAGCTTTATAGCAAAGCAATAACTTGTTGACAAGCCTGCAAATTTCCCTTTTTATGGCTGGTTTATACATGTGTTGTGGTAAAATTTAATTCCCTGCCTTGCAGGAGCAGATCAGCCGGTGCTTGCTGAAGTATTGTCATGTATTTGTGGGCTGTCTGCTTTCAGGTGGGATCTCCAGCAAAGAGAGACACTTCCTCTCTTCCCTCAGCTGTGCAGCTGTGTTACGATGTCCACTGGGACACAGAGAGCAACAGCAGCTCAGGTGAGACCCCATGTGGTGAAAGTTGGTATTAAAAATGAATAATTATACTTGTCAAATAGAGTACCATGAAGTACCATTAGCAGTATGTGCCAACTCATATAATTTTTAAAAATATTTTAGAGAGTTATTAATCTCTGTACAAAAGAATACTCTAAATATTTCCTGTGGAACTGAAGCGGTTTGAATGGCTGACAGTGTGTATGTTGTGTGATGGGGCTTGGTCAGGCTTGACATCTGATGGGTACCTTCGAGCGGATGGTCAACCGCCTGGTTGCCGTGACTATGAGGAGCACCTGTATGTGAACACCCAGAGCCTGGACAGCTGGGAACCAGAAATGGAGAGAGGCAGGGGGAACTATGGGTCAGAAAGTCCCAAAAAAGACATTTTTGATATGAGTAAGTCATGTTCACAGTATGAGGCCCCTGTTTTTAACCTACCCAAAGACTGGAGACTTACAGAAACTAGAGAGAGAACAGCATGCTTCTAACAGAGGTTACCACCAACCCTCTGGTTTTACCCCCTTGTTGTCTTTATGATTTAGCAAAGAATTTTCTTTATACTTGTTTTTGAGATTGCATTTATAGCATCAGAGTTGTATTGATCTTTGGGTTACTATGGGTGGGTCTCTGCAGGACCCTTTGAGGATGCTCTGAAGCTGCATGAGGCCGGTGGGGGTGTGTGTGTGCTGGAGGACCAGTGGCCCAGCCCCCCCCGGCGCCGCGCCCCCATTGCCCCCACGGAGGAGCAGTTACGGCGTGAGGCCTGGTACCACGGCCGCATGAGCCGGCGTGACGCTGAGAAGCTGCTGGTGCAGGACGGCGACTTCCTGGTGCGGGACAGTGCCACCAACCCGGGCCAGTATGTGCTAACGGGCATGCACTGTGGCCTGCCCAAACACCTGCTACTAGTGGACCCCGAGGGCGTGGTGAGTGAGGCTCCTCCATCACCCCACCGATCATTATTATCCTTAATAAGTCAAATGACACACCAGGAAATACAGGATATTACAAGATATTATATGGCTTTAGCTGACATTTTCAAAAACACAATTTTGGATGCTCTTCGTTGTGTCTTTTGGCTACACAACAGATTCATCTCCTGACATGACAATTCTTTTGCACACATTATTTTGTTCCACCTGTGTTTTGACAAGCACAGGTGCAGCAGAAAAACTGTATGATAAAAGAATTTGAGAACTGTAGAGGCTGACATCTCAGTATCACTAAACTACAGATAGACACTTATAAATGCCAGGAGTCAAAAGATGACAATAGGGCTTAGATACAGAGGTTTAAATGTTTCTGAGACCACTGTTACTCTTTCGTACAACCTTCTCTTTGTGTATGGCTATGAGTTTATATGTGAAGTGGTACATAGGAGTGTCTTTTTGGCTAATCCCCTCTCAGCATCATTTTTTTAGATGCTATAATTGAATAACCTCATTTTTACTGCTGTCTAATCAGCGGTTTTCTTCCTGTGACACTGGCAGGTTCGCACCAAAGACATGCTCTTTGAGAGCATTAGTCACCTAATAAACTACCACCTACAAAATGAGCTGCCCATTGTGGCGGCGGAGAGCGAACTCCACCTCCAGCAGGTGGTTCGCAGGAAACAGTGATCCCCTCCCCCCTCCGATGTCTGAGTGGGTAAGTGTGCTCATGCACAGCATCTAAAAACGCCTTCCCCACTGTACTGTACAGCTCATCCATCTCATTTCGCCACCGGAGCCTTCCTGGTCTGCTAATGTCCCTCACAAAAACATTGTGTTCATCTTCATTTCGTGCCCAGTATTGTTTGTGGCATGATCTGTTTTAAAAGAAAATCCCTCCCAGGAACATGGAGTCTTATCTTAAATCAGCTGTCCTGGGACTTGATGTTCTCCCCAGTCGCCGTTTCAGTGATGTGATGTTGCTGTTCTGCCTTGTTGCCAGGAGACGGGACAGCCCGTGCTTGGATCTCCAGTGGCTGAGGGAGGGAGACCCTCCTTGTCTGGCCTTAAATCCTGACTCTGATTGGCTGGCATAAGGCAGGGAGGGAATGCATGCACAGAGCAAAAAAAACATTCCTTTCAACCAAGCATTCAGCATGCAGTTGTTAAGTTAATGGACATTGTCTCTTGACCCCTGACCCAGATATCAGACTCATACTGAGGAAATGCCAAACTTGGCATGGGCTAAGGGAGCTAGGCTGATGAAACTGTGCCTCCTTTTTTCTGAAGTGGGCATGAAAAAACGTCCTTAAGGTCCATGTCCTCACAAAAAACAAAGGAATATGAATATATACATCTACAAAAGAGGGATGGATATCATGCACTAAGTCTGTGCTGCAAGGTTGAGCTTATGTTCTAAGCACAGAATAAAAGCAGAGAAGAATGTAAGGGGCTTCCTACAATCCAGAGTCTTTCAATGGAAGAATGTGGACATTTCTGAAAAAACTCATCATCCCAGCATGCCTCAGGCATGTGTGCATGGGGCTTGTGGCTCTGCTTAAGTATTTGTTGTGGAAGAATAAATCAGGCAGCATAGTTCCCTTGTACATTCCATTGCTTATGTCATGCCAGTTAAAGCTGCTCTTCTGTGTTTTGTATCCTTTCTTCCCATCAGTCTGTGGTTAGACATGCTTCAACATCACTGTTAAATGAAAAGCACTGTGCCCCATATCTCATGAACAAGCTCTGATAGTCAATCAAGTGAGTAGCTTTATATATAATGTGGCTCTTATGTATCTTGTACAATATTTCATGTGAATGTTATTACACAAAGCAGTGTTCTAAAAAACTGCATTTCCATACATTAGAGTTCCTTTACAGAAGTGTCATGATAATTTATTCAAACTTTACCTCAGAAGCAAACATTGATGAAAGTATGGTGGGAAACCTCTCCTGTAAAATGTCTTTTCTGTGACAGAAGAGGCATTCTAGCTGGAGGTGCTTATGCCCACCTGAGCGAAAGCCAGTTTGCTGACACTGAGAATGTGTTGAGCCACACCCCCTTCTTTTGTTTACCTCATTGTGACTTTGGTTAACCCTGAGCTGTGTGGACATCACACATTCTCGAAAGGCGCCCTGTAAAATGACAATGTATTACTTTATTTTTTTTTGTAAAAGATATTGTCAAAGACATAACAACAGATATGTATGTGAATTAGCACCAAATTCAATCAGTGACTTTTTCTATTTTTTAGAGCTGTAGATGTATTTAGAGACCTGGTGTTGTTTGGCTGTAGGTTGTCACTGTGTATGCATCTCTGTAATCCCTGGTTGCCTGATTTCATGTTTGTCAGACCCTCTTGTGTCAGTGGCTCTTTCTCTGCTGCTCGGGTGAATGATATGGACACAAAGAATGTTGTAACTAATCACTTGTGCACGTCCTTGGGCCTCCACGGGAATCACAAAAGAAAACACTGGGTGTATACTGGCTCTAGGAATCCAGAAAAACACAGAGCAGTGCCTTAATCATCCTTATGTTTGTCTTATAATGAAGCGAAAGATTAAAAAATGCTCACTCAGATCTATATGTCAGGTAAAGGCAATGCTGTCCCGAGGGAACCAAATGGCTCTGATCCTCTTTATATTACTGGTCTCCCTCACTTGATTAAAGGTCTTATTTAGAAGGGAAGTCAACAGATGAGGTTATTCCGAGTCTCCTGTTTCTATTATTACATATCTCTATGTTTCATAGCAGTGGTCAGATCAGTGGCCTTAAACCCAAATCTATTAGTCTTGAACCCCAATGGACAAGCATTGTCTGCCCATACTGTGGGTGCTGCGTTTGTTTGTCTGTCTGTGTGTGTGTGTGTGTGTGTGTGTGTGTGTGTGTGTGTGTGTGTGTGTGTGTGTGTGTGTGTGTGTGTCTCTTGGTGTCTCCCTCTCAATGTTAGTGGTTGTCCATCCTGGTTCTGGAGGTCTGCATGGTCCACTGGTTTTTGTCTTCACCTGAAATTTTGCAAGCAGGTGAGGTGAGTTAACTGTGTAATTAGCTGCTTTAATTAATCAGTGAAGCACTGAGTAGCAACTAAGCAAACCATGTGACTCACCAGGGCCAGGGTTGAGGGCTGCTACTCCATGTCCTTCCTGTATAAGGCAAGGCCTTCAGTGGTATTTCAGTCCCACTATGATCATTCATCAAGGACACACACTGTGCCTGACTGGACTGCGGAGGATCTGAGCAGTCAGAATGAGACAAATAGGCACAGAATACCAATGGCTTGGATAGCATCAGTCTCCAATGCTAGCCCAGAAAGAAATTACTTTTGTGGCATTTGTGATGTTAAACTTCATGCAGGTTTTCCAAAAAAAGAACAAAAACAGAAAACTACCCCTCCTCTGCTGTCTCAGGATGTTCTTGTATTTGCTCTTCTTTGAACTAAATGCTATTTTCAATAAAACTCTCAAACATTAAGGCAGATGTGTGGTTGATTTTAATTAATAAATGATGAAATCATTTCGCCTTTTTGTCTGGATGGAGATATGAGTCTGAAATTCACAGCACTAGACACATAAGTACATCAGAAGAAAATGTGATGATGAGAACAGACCATTCAGTCCCATCCTGACTTGTCATTTACTTACAGTCTAGGGAGTATCCAGCATTGCATCGGGCCTGGACTTATATACCTCAAGGGTCTTTGCATCCACCACAGGTGAGCTGTTCCATGCATTTACTATTATCTGTGTGAAAAATACCTCCTGACGTAAGAGTAGAATGTACCTTAAAGTAATTTCCATCTATGTCCTTTTATTCTGCTGACAGAGCAAAACTTGTAATCGCTCTCATGAATTTAAAAACACTGTTATGTTGCTGTCCAGTTTAGCTGCTGACACAGCAAACAGCTTCAAGGTTTCATGTACATAAGGGGCAATACTGAAACATAACAGACTCGCAGCACACACCAAAGCCAAAAATAGAAACAGAGACCAGACACTGAGAATATAGTGAGTATCCAATCACTGGACACATAAAGGTCATATTTAAGGGATGGCTTTCATTGATTAGTTCCTCTAATTAGGTTAACAGGAACATGGTGATCTTTTCAAATTCAGCAGGGATGAATGTGAATCAGTGTTATATTTAGGTATGTAACAAAACTGCATAAGAACAGGCCTGTTGGTGTTAACATATATTGATTTAGATAATATTTGCCATGCCAAATCAGTGCCAATAAAGCTGTATGTACCTATGGGTCTGATTTCATGATGGGTCAGAGAATCAAGGAGGAGAAGAATGTGGGGAGAGTGTATATTTCAGAAATCTGACACACCAGCCACATGTTCTGCACAATGTAAATGTCTCATAAATACAATTACTGACAAAGCACTGTTTAAGTCAGTTAGCCTTACTGGGGAAACATAAGGAAGACAAACCTGTTAAACATAATCATGACCTATAGGTTTGTGAACTGAAAATAAATTGTCTTTTTGTTTCCACAATGACACAGCCAGAACAGTTTTGAAACTGAAAGACAAAACTAGGCAGACAGTTAGATAGAATATTCATTACCCTACCTTTCCTCACTGAAAACACTGGCATCAGAGTGATCCCAAAGGGAAGACAAGAGAAGGTGACCTAGCCTTTGTCAGGGGGGAGCCCAATACTTCAGGCTGCATGAAAGGGATTAAGAGCATGATTGTTATTGATCTATCAGTAAATGAACTGGGTCAATGGCACAGCTATCAATAAGAGGCTTATTGCCATCAGCTGAAATGTTAACAGTGTAGGTAAATGAGCATGGATTACATACAACCTGCTGAGCAAACTGACTTTCAACTTGAGACACCAGTTGGGATCATTGGGGTCCCCTGTCTTACCCTGAGCTGGGACCCTGATATCTTGGTTTTTTTTTTTTTTTTCAGCACAGCTACACCTGTGCTGACTCATCAAATGTTGAACCTTAAAACAGGACTCCTGACTTGCTAATTATCCCTGGATAAAAATATCTGTCTCTGAAAAGGTCACTTCAGCAGCTGTTCATTTGCCAATATATTTTTACTTATGCACAAGTCATTTGGGTGCACAGATAAATTGGGTCAGGAAAAATGACAATACCCAGTAAGTTTATTTTGGGAAAGTAGGATTTTGTATGAGACTGTTCTGGTACTTTAAGTTGTTTTTTCTACAGCACCAATATGGAATGCCAATCACATCAAACCGATTATAATTCACCCCATGCAGTCAAAGTACAGTCAACAAAACAAACAAGCACAGAGGATGGAAGACTCACTAATGGAAATTTCACTGCTTTGGGTGGAGACGGGTGACCTCTCCATAACAGAGTCTGATCCTAAAAGAGGATTAGCATCTTTAAACAGCAGTTAAAATAGGCAGATGAACTACATTTCAGGCTGCAGTTGGGGAGGCAAATGCCTAAAGATATCGCTCTTTACATACAAAGCAGGACTATGTTATAAAGGAGATAATGTAGGACCACTATAATACAGCAGTAGCAGGTATATGGCCCATATGTTCTTACCTTTATTAAGCAAATGACATGCATAATTCAGATGGATTTTACACTTAAACACTCAAATTAATTGTATTGTTTATTCAACACCATCCTTTGTACGAGGAAGATTGTAGGAAAACAACAGACATGTACATTTCAATAACAGTAGAACCATTTGGTTTATTCATGTAGCACATTGTCCATTAAAGCCAAAGTGATGGTGCTCACATATTTTTCAGTCCCCTACTGCTGTTGTTCTGCAGTCACACCACAAGATTCTTCAAACTGATGTGGTAGCTTCTGCACGTGGTGTCCAGCAGATTTCCATCTTGAATGTGTTCTTTTTCCTCTGCCTTTCCCATTCTCTACTCCAAAACCTCCTATGATGAGGAGGTTTTGGAGTGGTGCACAGCATGAGGGCCCATTGCCCCGTCTGGTTTGTCCTCCCATTCATTTAAGGCTGTCATTAATGTTCTACCTTATAGAAAGAAGTGCCATGTGCAAGGTCTCTATGGTAAATTGAAAGTATGGTAAAACCACAAAGCTGCAATAACCTTCTTCAAACACTGGGTGGTACAGTAGTACAGCAAATGGGCCTATAGGTCAGGATCACTGAAAAATGAATGAGGGCTCAATTCTGAATTGTCTTCCAGTACATGCAGAGACTACACTGTTCTTTTTGCTCAACTGAATTCATTTTGATTTGAAACATGGAGAACTGAGTGAATGAGTTGGGGCAGCATGGGGTTTCATTCATTTGCTCCTCTTTTTCCCCTTTAAGTTGTGATGTTTGGGGTTGGTGTTGAATGCAGTTCTCTGAAGGGTCCAGTAAAGCACACTGTTATCAGTCTCTCTTAGTTGGCTGGGCATATTCAAGTCGCACAATCATTCTACGTAGCACAGCTGGTAGTCTATAGAGTTAAAGGAAGCAGCAACCGACAACGCACACCAGTGTTTGCCATCCTGGGCTAACTAAAAATTACAGTGATAAGACGGGCCTATGCTTAACCATGATCACTAACAATTGGGGCAGAAAGGAAAAATATGTCTTAAAAAGGAGTTTTTAAAACAGTTGCATCACTCTGACAGGTCCATAGAATTACATCAAGCAAATAAAAAATCCAAGTATGAATGCATATCACCAACAGTAAATCAGGCTCCAGCAATTAGACTTGTTCATCAATTATCTATATATCAAATATCTATAATCTAGTGTATTGAGTGTATTTTTATTAATTGTAATGTGTTTAGTTTTTCTCAGTGTTAGTATTATTACTGCATTGCGCCGTCAATGCATCTCGCTGTCAACAAGTGCCACAAATGAAAGCTGAAAAAATCTGAAAGCTGATGCACTACATGGCTGTAGCTGCTGGTAATGCGCCCTGTGCTGTCCTCCCCATTTAAGTATTATTTTTGTGCAATCACATTTGTGCTTTTTGTGTGAAAACCCCTGACTCTCCTTAAATTAGAATGCACACAGTTGGGCAAAAGGGACATATCCCATTGGAAGCACATTTGATATACTGTACCGAACAAAGCCCTGGAAAGTAATGTAAACACAGACTGCCTTTGATCAATTTCTCTTTTTAGACAACACTCCTCTGATCCTCAAGCCAAGTTAATTCCAACTTTTAATTCATACTAACTGTCCTGTTCTGTGCATAGCTTGGTTGTTTTGTGGATTTGTCCAACAGCCATGAAAGTGTGCAGCACTTCCTCTGGCCGTGTAGCGTCGTGCTCAGTGTTTCTGGAGCAGAGGGGAGGTCAGTGTCCCTGTCCCTTTTGTGTCATCCTCAGGATCTGCAGTAGCAAGGCCTGGACCTCCTCATCCATCTGTCCCTGAGGAACACAGCAGCAATCACACGTGTTATGACATGAACCTGCTGACAAACAAACACAATCTGTACAGGCTGAGCTTGATGACAAGGAAATGAGCAAAGCTCATATGCACGTGCACACACAGATACACAGGTACACACAATGTACAGTATACGTAGTTGTTCAGACCTGTACAGCAGCCAGAAGGTGGGAGCGATACACAGACACCACTGCTTTGTGCTTCCGTTCCCAGTCCTGCACACAGAGGAAGAGAGATTTCAGCCACTTTCACAGACAAAGTCTATGACCACATAGACAAACTTATTGCTGCCCTCTCCTGGACCTAATATGTCAATGTAGCCACATGACTCTGCTGCACTCGGTGCTCTCCTGACTGAGAACTGGAGAGCCAGTGCAGAGACGTGCTCAAAACTGCCCTCACCTGGAGCTGTTGCGTCAGTGCAGCCACACGGCTCTGTAGTGCTGCCTGCTGGCCGGGGGGGCCTGAGGAGGTCAGGCCCAGTGGGGGGGTCAGTGCCCCCAGTGCCTCCTTCAGCCGAAACACCTCTTTGGAGAGCTCTGTGATCTGAGAGAATGGAGACAGCTCAGCATCACCCTCCAACCTCTCCTGAAATGAGTCTTTTCAGAGAGTCTGCCCTTCCATGACTAATCCCCCACTGCCTCTCTTATCACTCTTATTCTTTACCTTAATCCCCTTGCTTCCTTTTCCTCTCAGTCTTTGTGTTGGTGTTTTAATGCATGTGTTCATCTCTTCAGAGACATTGCATATTTATTTGTGTTGACATGCACTTGGCACTACTGAGTACTTTACAGCTTGCGCCTCAGGTAAAGTGTAATCTGGCTTTCTGCTACAGATTCTTTGCTGAAAAGACATTCAGCCTTTGAAAGCCCTGTCCCTCCATTGCTTAAGTCAAAACATTCTGATTTTATGCACATTTTGAAAATTAATTCACAGACAGGATCAAGGACAGCACAGTGGCAGGGGAAGTTCTGCACTGTGAAACAGCACATGAAACTACTCTCACTTATGAGAACATTGTGTCATTAAAAAGAGCAACACAGAAGAGTACAGAAGCAGGGTAAGAGATATGACCAAGTATCTGTTGAGACTAACATATCTGAGGTTTGAGCTGTTGGAAGCGTTAAAGATCCTTGGTTTGGTGACATCATAGTCCTTCGTCTACATCAAGGCTATTCAGCTTCAGGTTCCAGGGCCACAGTATCTTGCTCCAGTACTTGCAGTACTTCCTACAACTAAGCAAAGCCTGATTTCATTACTCTCTTAATTAGCTCACCTCCTGGGACCAAAGAGACAAATTCATTTGTGAAATCAGGTGGTACAGTGCACAGTATGAGCAAATACACTGTGGCCCTCAAAACCTGGAGAAAAAATTGCCATGGTCAATATTACCTGACTGTGTGCTTCTGGGATTGGCAGGACTATACCAGTGACAAGTGGCTTACATGATGAGCATTATGAACATATGTGGTTACCTTGCGGTCTTTCTCTTTGACCAGGCCCTGGGAGTCCTGGATGTCCTTGTGCAGCTCCTGGATGTGTGTGGACTGGGCCTGCAGGTCGGCCAGCTGCTGCTGCACCGAGGCCAGCTGAGCCTCCGCGGCCTGGCGCTCACTCTTATTGAACAGGGCCTCCCTCTGCACCTGGAACACCTGCATAGCCACACCCACACAAACACACACACACACGCACACACAGCATATAGAGCATATAGGGCAGACATTGGTCATGCACACACACACCTATACATTACACAGCACACAGTGCAATTGGATCAGCAAGGGTAACACAAAAAACTCTTTCATACACACATAAAGACATACACACACACACACACACACACACACCTCAGTGCAGGTCTTCTCGTGCTTGCGTGTGAGGTCTCCCAGGCGGGCAGTCAAGGTATTGATCTCAGCCTGCAGGGAAAGGCGCTGAGCCTCGTGGTCCTCCTTAGACACGGCACCCTGCTCTGCGGCCTTCTGGGACTTCAGCTCCCTCAGCTCTGTCTCCTTAGCACTCAGGGCATCCTCTGCTGTCTGTGCTTTACTTTCACTCTCCTCCAGGGAGCACTGCAGAGCTGCCTGTACCACACACCAACAGAACAAAGGAGGTGACCAGGATAGAAACTGCATCATTACAAACGCAGTCACTGACAAAGGTCAGATCTTCATTAGCCTTCATTACACCTCTTATCCACAAGCATGTTGGAAGCAGTGTAGTTCAGCATAAACTTGCTCAGATATCTTGGAATCTCAGATAAACCTGCCCACTTTTGAAACATAGACAATCTTTCTGAATCATATTAGCTAGGGCATAACATTCATAAGGTGAAAATAGTATTTCAAATCAGTGATTCAGAAATAATCTATGCTGAAAGCTTGCCACAGTAAGTGCTGTTCACAGGAGGTAAGGCGAGAGTTAGACAGACTTGCAATCTCGAGATGATCTGACCATCTGGGCTCTGGGACTAGGTGCACTGCTTATTTATAGCACTCATTATAAGCATCATTCTTACAAATAAAATAAAGGACCCAAAATCCTTATCTCCATTTACAGTGCTGGCCTACTTATCTCTACAATATCTCTGTGTTTATTCTTTTCTAGAGTTATTCTTTTCCATGTAAACCCATTTCCATGGAGTCAGCTGGACCTCTTTTCAAGATGAGAGTAAATAATTTTCCAGTTCTTCATAATGGACTCAATTTAGGTTTTCATGGTTTGTCCATACAACAGGGTCCAGCTGTATGGACACTGCTGGTCACAAATTTAACTCCCAGCCACAAGGATAGACAGCTCTATTGCAAACACATGCTCTTTGAAGCATTTCTTAGCTCAAATATTCACCCATCTAAGCTTCTCACCTTCAACTTCTCGTGCTCCTCTTTGGTTACTATGCCCTTCAGGGCAGCCTGCAGCTCAGCCTCCAGCCTGGATATTTCCTGCTGGGCGTGTCCACGTATGGTCCTCTCTCCCTGGAGCTCCTCAGTGGCCTGAGCCAGCTGGTTGGCGAGGGCAGACAGTGCCTCCTGGTGCTGAGAGAGGGGCACCGCGTCCTTCAGCTGCAGAGCGTCCTGAGCGCGCTCTTCACGCTCCGCACAGAGGCAGTCTAAGGCCTGTGCCGCTTCCGCACGCGCCACCTCCAGCTCCTCCCTCACCGCAGCCAACGTCTGGCCCCTCAACATCTGCTCTGAGCGCTCTGATTGGATAGAACAAACATCATCACAGCCTCAAATCATTCAGTAACTGGGGTTATCATTCCCAATGTTGTGGCCAGTATTATTTCAGTTCAGTAATTTTAGATGCACTTCAGTACATTTATTAGTAAAAAATGAGAGACCAAGATGATGAATATCATGAATAAAAAAAAAGCACAACTAATCAATGTTGTTGGGCATACCACAAACCACTCCTTGATACTAGTCATCCTGCCTTGCTAGTACTTATATTCATGATCTAATATGCATTAAAGTCCTAACTGACTGTTAGAAGACAGATCTATTAAACAGGGATCCTTATAGAGTCAAAGTAATTCATTACCATTTTAACTACAGGATTTAGGAAGGATCTTAATAATTAAAGAAATAAGTTTATTGTGCATTTTACCCTTCATTGATGTTTAGAAGTTAATGATATTACCTTATATGTGAAATAACATTATACAATGTTTACAATTTTTCTATCTGAATATTAATGTTAACGGAAGGTTAAGTCTATGTAAAAACTATTTAGCCATATGGTATTTCATGAATATTATCTTGTAAAAATTGTGGCCAATCAATATGCTTTTTCCAAATGAAATGTCAATGATTTCCTGAAATGGTTGAGTTGACTTGGAATTCACCGAGCTGCCAATCCCAGTTCACCACAACACAGACACACTCGCCTGATGTGATGGAAGGCTCAGACCCCTCAGACCTCTCCTCCTCCTCTTCCTCGTCGTCCTCGTCATCACCCTCTCCATGCGGTGGGGGTCGGAGCCTCTCCAGCTCCAGCAGGGCCTCGTTGAGCCTCATGGCTGCCTCTGCCCGCTCCCTGGACAGCTGTTCCAGCTGAAGCCCCAAGGAGAGCCTCACCTCCTCCAGCTCTGCCCGGGGAACGCTGCCCTTCAGCTCCACCTGCAGCTGCTTCACCCTGCTCTGCAGGGCCTGTACCACCTCCGCATCCCCTTCTCCTCCTCCTCCCCCTCCCCCTCTTTTCCCCTCTCCCTCTTTGTCCCCCAGAGCTGCCTCCAGCTCATTCACTTTCTCTGTCAGCTGCTTCACTCTCTCGCTTTCTTCTTTTTTCTTCTCTGCTTCTTTATCTTTCTGTTTGTCTTCCTCCTTCGCTGCCAGGGCAGCCTGGAGCTCCTCCACCTTTTCCCTCAGCTTCCTCAAAGTATTGCTGTCTTCCTCCTCCTGCTTCTCCCCCTTCTTTTCTGCCAGTGTGGCCTCCAGCTCCTCCACCCTTTCTCTGAGCCGTTGAGTCTCCGCTGTGTCCCCTCCTCTGGTCTCCTGGGTGTCACCAACTTGCTCTACAGAGAACACTCCCACCTTTACCTGGTCCCTCAGCTCCTCCAGCTCAGTCTGGGTTTGGGACAGCTGCTCCTCCACCCCCCGCAGCTTGTCCTTCAGCTCCTCTACGCTCTCTGGCTCCTCCCCCTTATTTCCACCCTCCTCTGATTTCTGAGCAGACCTAGGAGTGGGGAGCAACATATGGTACACACATTTCAACATACACACAGTAATTATTACAAAGATGCATAAAAGCTAATATGTAACAACAGCGGACAACAAGACAACTAATTCATCCAGCCATAGGACCCATGCAGGCCTGGGTGCAGCTGTACCCCCTGCTCCCTCTGTAGTTACGCCCTGCCTCCAATCTATACTGGTTCCTACAGATATACTTTGGTTAATTCAGCGGATTGTACCTTTATGCTTTAAACTGCTACACTCTGATGAAAATGAGGCTCATACCCCTGCTCCTCTGTCATGCTGGAGGCCTCAGCCAAAGCCTGGGCCTGGGAGTAGCGCTCCTGCAGTTCCTCGAACTCCTTCCTCAGGGAGTCGTACAGAACTGTGGGGACAAAGTCTGGGCTGGAGCTCTGCATGTCCGTGTCATCCTTCTCAAATGTCTCCAGCATCTGCGGGCACACACACTCACACCATCACACTGGGGAAAGAAAGCCGAGCTCCAACTGTTTCCCCCTTCATCTAACATTCTTCAAACCCAGGCTAGGATTAAAACATTTTACGACTTAACGACAGCTGGTGGAATTCCAAAATGGAGAGTGTTTTTTAATGCCATTCACAGTGTTGATATTGCAGGCAGACTGTTGTGTGTTAACTTGGAGTAACCCTTACGTGAAAAAAAACATTTCAAAATATATTTAAATTAAATGTATTATCAAGGTCAGAAAAGATATTTTAACACTTCACAACAAAGGGAAAATATATATATCAACATATTCAGTATACATTTTTTTTACATATTGCAATATATTAAAAACATTGCATTAAAATATATCTATCAGAATTTTTGGAAACAACAATATAATTACTGTGTATTTCATTACATTCTATTTCCCAAAGCTGCAAGTTATAAAGTCACACCAGGTCCAAGTTCTGACTCACTGGCATCCCTGCTTTCCCCCATAGAGAGTCAAACGGCTCTACAGAGATCAGCCCGTCCCCTGAAACCGCACCAGCAGGGCTACCCTTTCCCAGCCACAAACTCCAGACTTTTCCTTCCATCCTTCATTGTAAACGGTGTCTTTGTGTCCTATTTAAACTCCCCGTCTTCCTCAGCAGAATGTGACCCACTTTGTGAAGAATGCCTGCACCCACTGTCTCTAATGGCCTTGCTATTTATACTTGGACACTGCATCATGCACTTAAACTGGTAATGACTAATAGCAGCAAGGGTGCTGGCAGCCCCAGACTGGTTAAGCAGCATGCAGGATGTTGACTGATTCTGAGAGACATTTACATCTGTGGTCAATCATATCTTAAAGCAATACTCTACATCTGCAAGTATCCATGCTGAATGGCCTTGCATCTTGGCCACTGTGGGCATATGAGAGCATGCTCACAGAGTCTGTGCTAATGATTTCTGAGTGAGTGCGAGTCGTAAAATGTGACAGTGAGACAAAATACATATTTGACATACGCAGACTCTTTATGGCCTTATAAAAATTGAAAATACCCCAGCAGCTCTCCTAGAAATTTCATTGAAAACTGTTACAACCTTACTGTAAAATCATATGAAAGAATTGTACTGTTTTGAATTTTTATGAAAATGTCCTCAACAATTGTCAGTAGTCTGTAGGACTGCTGGGGTTTGAAGGGTATGAGGGGTTTAGAGGTTACTTTAAATTGTTATTTGGGCCAGGTCAGGTGGGTCTGTATTCTGTACCTGGACTTTAAGGACCAAGTCAGCATTAGCTGTCGTCAGCTCCTCCACCTGCCTCTGCAGGGAAGCTAGAGACTCTGGGTCCCCCCGGCTTTGGGAGGTGCAGAAAGAGTCGGGGTCCCCCTGTGAGGTGCAGTCTTCCTGTGAGGGGGACTCAAGGTCTGAGCCTCGTGACTGTCTGGAGAGCAGCCTCTCAGCACCTGCAGTACGGAGTACACAGAGCTGCAACGGTGAGCTTACAACAGGAAAGCACTGCCACTGCAAATGACAAACAACAACAATGACAAAACCCCACGCATCTCATGGTAAACCAGTCACCAGCAATCAAAAACTTTCAAACAAGTAAAAAAAGCTATGACAAAGCTACACATATCCAGCAGAATCCCAGTTATCAGCAATTACAAAGCACAATTATCTTACATTACAGTTATCTTAAACAGCAAATGGTTAACATTGTCTACAAAGCTGATAATACCAGCAGTGTGTCAGGTAACAACAATCACACAGCTACAAACAACCAACTAATTATTAACAAGAATGATTATGCGCGTAGAAATAATGAATTGGGAACCAGCTAACAGCAAATACACAGTTAGAAACATCCAGCATTTGATAGATGAGATGACAATGATTACACAAGCTACAAACATTTGAAAGTTAACTGATATGTAGCTATTACCCAGCTACACATATCAAATGGTTAACAAAGAAATTATGACAAACATTCAACACTTACACAGATAACAGTGAATAAACAGCTACAAACTTTCAAAAGAGCTGCCAGAAATATATAACAGCTAGACATCCAACAGCATAAATCACTAACCAGGTAACATTGACCAACTGTTATGGGAGGCCTGAAAGATTTGGCAAGCTGAGTATTGCAGTCTACAATCATATAGTTGGATGGCTGGGGTAGATGCTCTGCTCACCTGGGAAGTCCAGCATGTCCTCTGTGTCCTCAGTGAGGTCAGGGTCGCTAAGCGTCCCAGCTCCCCGCAGACCTCTCAGCTCCTCTATCTCTGAGCACAGCCTGTCCCGCTCGGCCTCCGCTTGCTCCAGTTGCTCCCGCAGTGCACAAAGCTGAGAGAAACACGCCCACACAAACTCAAGCCAAACTCAACCCTACGGTCTGCACATTCACCCTATATGTACTCAGCTGTCTGTGCACATAAACACACACTCAACCCATTCAGTGTGTACAGCCCCACATACTCAACCCTGTCTATATGAATAACCACAAACACTCAGCCCTGTGTGTTCAGCTACTCACACACTTTCAACCAACACTGCAAGTTCAATTCACAGGTGGGGCACTGATATTGTATCTTTCAGTGAGGTACCTCACCTGAATTTCTCCAGTAAAATATTCAGATTTACGTATCGTTTCTATAGTTTACTATAGTTACATAAAGTTGTCTGAATCTGAATATGGATAGTGTGTCAAAAAGTTTGCTGTGCTACACCTGCTAAGCAAAGCCATAATATAATGAAACCTGTAACACAGAAACAAAGAGAAAGAGCTCTAACGGACACTGCTAAAGGACTCAAGGAAAGAAGCAGGTTGACATGGTCATTGTTGTTAATATGGGGGACTAAGAGTGCAGTACCTCCTCCAGTGCAGTGTGGGCACTATGCTGCTGCGCCTCCAGAGTTTTGATTTTCTGGAGCAGACGGCCTCTCTCAAGTCTCAGCCTGCGAATCTCCTCAAACACTTCCTCATCCTCCGTCTCACATTCAGCAAAAAAGAATTACACAGAGTTACAAAATTACACAAAACAGATACACCAACAGCAACTTGTTCATTGAATTTATATGTGAAGGAAAGACTTCATTGTATGATTAAGCAAGTTTACACTAGTGTTCGAGCCAATGATCAGGCTACACTAGTAGCCAATTTGTACATCTAACACTTTTGGCCAAAATTTCATAGGTGACAAAAGTGGGTCCACAAACTATGGAAGCAGATTCCCTCAGCACAAAGAGATCGAGGCAAACAGATTTACAAGCTGTTTGTGACTCCACACAATTCATGGCTATCCATTTTTCTTTCACAAAAAGCACTTGGATATTTAGTCTATTTAGATATTACATTTAGGCAGACTATTTTGTGAGAAAGATTCAATTTTCCTTTTCTGACATGGCAGAGAATGAAAATGATACATAAAACCACTTTGACTTGCATTACAAAAAGAGTAACAGCAGTATATCAAAGTAATTAACCGCAAAAAAAGAAAACAAAATCCAACAGACTGACACTGCACAGAACACCACTCAATATCACATCGATTGTTAGTTAGTATTAACATTTAAGCAGCAAATTGTTCCTTTACAGATCTTATTTTGTCTCAGGGTTTCTTGAGGTGTGTATGTGTGTAGTGGTACTCTGTTTCGTGACTGAACACCATCATTATTTGAATCCTGTGCTTTAATTTATAACACAACTCAGGACCCACATCAGTCCTTCTGTGATTTGACAAGACATTATATAATTACAACATATAACATTATTTGCTATGACAAAATGTCACTATTTTTGAGGTTCCGCATTCATTCAATGGCTGCCACTCACTATGCCGGCCTGAGGGGAGCGCTGTGTCTCTGGGGACTGAGCAGGGGGAGGGGGGCTCTGGGGCTCCAGGGAGGATGGGGAGCCCTGCAAAATCACACATTACAAGGATTATCTGCCCATTACCCTCATTATTCAGCTGAATACACTCCATTAGTGAACATATCCTCTCCAATTTTCCCCTTGAACAATCATCTTCTCACCACACTAATTCCACTGATTGACTCTGATTGCTCTATACGGGTGCACTGTTTTGCTAATATCTCAGTGGAGTGAAGGTACTCATCGATAAAAGGCAGTTAGTTTAAGATTTTCATGAAAATTGAATTGTCTTGACATTGGAAGAGTACTCAGCTTCTCGGTTTCTACTTAAGTGTGGATTGGACTGAAAATTCCTTGTTTGACACTGAACCCCTCTCATACCTGGGCAGAGGAACAGGGTGGAGGGGGGGCCTTCCTCTTGCGGGGTGTGGCCCCCCCTGGAAGCGGTGGGGGAGCAGGAGGCTGCTGGTGTTGCACACAGATAGCAGCAACACAATGGGAGAGAGCAGGACAAATGTTACAACTCATTAAAAGCAATCTGGGGTCAAAGAAAGCAAAGCAAAGCTCCTTCAACTGTTTACCATTCAACAATAGCCTCTAAGTAATCCTGGTTGAACTAGTTTACTATCACTATTACTGATGTATGTTTCTGTATTCAATTTGTTTCAAGTAATACTACACTTAATAGAAAAATGCAAAACCCCAACACTTCTGCATGGTTCATTTATTTATTACTATAGTGAATAAGGGGCAACATTCCATGTGGGTGAACTGGTGACAAAAGTCTGCCAACTGAAATGTTGGCTCTTGTTCAACATGACATTAAGTGAGAGAACATGATGTGTGACAGTTTCTTTTCCTCATTTTTATTTTCCTCTACAAGATCCTGTTGATTAATTTGCCAGGTGTGCAAACATCTTCAACTAATTATGAAATGATTGTGTGAATCATCAATTCTTACAACTGACTTTGAATATAAAATTCTCTCATACTCAGAGTAATATGTTTACATAGGCAATTCCTATTTCCTAATTAGGCATAATCCCTGCAAAAACAGGCCTTGACATCTAGAGCTGGTATTGACATACAAGATCATTTTTTTAGTATGACCATGATGATCAGATCTCTATCCAATGCACAGTGCATGAGCATATGGTGCTAATTGTGCTCCACATCCATGTTTATTCATACTTGGATTTAATTTTCTGCATCTCACTCAAAATGATTTATAAAAATCTCTCTGCCTGTGCTTTCACTGCTTTTTACAGTCAGCAGAAATCCATACACAATGTATGCCTGTGCACCTCCGGAAGTTTTCAGCCAGATCCAATATCATTTAAATTACAGTGAATCTTTTGTGTGTCCACACCTGTCAGAAACATGTGGTCACTAGGATCAGATGGCAGTTGAATGTTAAAGCCAAATCTAGACAGGGCTGTACCACTGGCAGCCACAGTATTATATGCGTAAAGCAGATCAGGGACATGCAGTCAGGTAAAGGCATAACAGACACTGTTTGCCTTGTGAAAATCCAGAAAAAAAGATTATGTATGATTGTTCATCAATCGTTATTTTCACAACCATTTCTGCACAGTATAAAAGTTTTTTGGTCACATAAACACCGGTCACATGAGGTCAAGTACATGGTTTGAAAGGCACTAGCTTGGACATAATCCTAAAAGCCCAAAGATATATGCATTTTTGGCTTTACACCAATGTTTCCTACATGATTTATTTCCTGCTGATGCGCATGTGTTTAAATGCACTGGAGTGAGTGCAGTTGGGTGACGCAGTCAGAGGGCACAAGCCCTGAGCCTGCCTCCACTCCCCTGATGACTGCACAGCCCTGAGGCAGACATAATGATGTCAGCTGCAGGATATTTAACCTGTGTGCTGTTCAGCAGGGGCCTTACTGCATGATCAGAATACACCAGCATGTCTTAGTGTGATCCAAATGTATAATGTATGATAACAAAGTTGATTGATCTGTGTTGTAAAATGCTGAGTGGACACAGTTACCTCCTCTCCAGAGCCCTCTGATGGTGAGAGAGCATGAGGAGAGACACAGCAAGATCTTTAACCCACAAATAACTAAACTTCTACAAGCACACACACACACACACACACACACACACACACACACACACACACACACACACACACACACACACACACACACACACACACACACACACACACACACAAAAGCACACACACACACACAAAGCACACACACACACACAAAGCACACAGCACACAAACTGTTCTCTGTTTTACATTCTGAACATTACAGAAATGGCTACCAACTCAGATTCAATTCCTGCATCATTCAATATCAGTGACAGTATCAGATCCCAGACAGCATAACACAGTGATCTTAAATTAAGGTTAAACATTGCCCCAGCAGCTTGCATATGTCACTTTATTGACAACCAGCAGATGCAATCCTTCTGCAATAAGCTCCAATTCCCCTTAGTGCTGCTGTGTCCATGAAGCTAAAGGCAAGAAACTATAGAAAGTTAATTAATTAAGTGCCCTTGACTTCTAGTGAGGATTTCTCAATTAATACATTTAAGTTCAATTAATTTTCCTGAGTTGCCTGTTTTGAAATGTTATTTATCAGCTCTGCTTCACACAAATACCTTACCCAGAAAGGCACCTTCATCTTAACTGCATGTGGTCCTAACATAAATTATAAAAGCCCAGGGGGCATGGTTTTACACTGACACTGGAGACAGTGTCAACATTTGCTAAACAAACAGATTAAAGTGTAAACGAACAACATCTGTTACAATACAACTTGGATGAACATGCTAGTGCAATCAAACAATACTGTGAAATACTCTTGAGCATCCAGCCAAACTTGAACAAAATCAGTAAATATCCTGGAACATTAATTAATTAAAAATAAATCATGGGATTTGTTGGGTGTATTGTGATTTTTTATTTAAATGGCTCAAAGAAAACTCATGCAAGGTAATGTGTTTTTGTTTTGTAATGTTAAAAATGTTTAAAAATGCCAAGGTTACCTGTGCAAAGACCGGCAGACTGCAGCAGGCGTGTCAGGTGCTCATTGCCAGCAGTGACGCTATAGTGGGCAGCACTATGTCCCAGAGAGTCAGTCAGATGGGGGTCAGCCCCGCCCCTCAGCAGCACCTCCACCGTTTCCACGCTGTCACTCTCACAGGCCAGCATAAGGGCTGTCCTGGGGACACACAGCACACAGTGGGGGTCAGCTTTTTAAAGCTGGGGTCAGCATGTGAATAGTTCAGATTTCACAGTCCTGGACACTGCATGTGGGTCACTTTTCTGTAGGAATGGGATGCTGCAATACCGGCCCTGATTGTCTTGCAGATTGGCATTGGCCCCACGGTCCAGCAGAAATGCACACAGCTCCACTCGGCTCATCTGGGCCGCCAAGAGCAGAGGGGTGCAGCCATCCTAAGGCACACACAAATATCATCATCATTATCATTACTATTATCATAATTACCATTATTATTATCAAAATGATCTAATCATCATTATCTAATCATCGTCAGCAGTAGCTATAGCCGTATCCACACACCCATATTCTGTTACATCACAGAGTTGACACTAGGTATCTCCTGGGTCACACAAACACATGATTAGACTGCATTTTCACAGTCTTCGTAAGCATCATAGCTGCAAAACAAGAGTGCAGCTGGCCATCACGGCCTCCCTGTCACCCTGAACAGGCCTTCACCCACCCTGCCATTTCCAGCTTTTTTATGCCCTCTAGAAAATGGCTGTTGAGGAGGGCTGTGAGAGAACCTGTTTATATATGGTACCTTACAAAAATAAAATTGAATTGATTCATACCATCATAATTATGATCATCATCACCACCAATCATGTACATCACTATCATCATCAGCACAACCTTCAAACAGCAGGAATTTATCAGATCACAGAATTTACACAAAATCTCAGCATATCTCATGGGTTCACATTAAGGCCAGAGGATTTGTGGTTCAGCAAAGGAAAATGTGAAAAAATAAAATTAATAGTGTCTAGAGGCATATGTTGGCTCAAAACATGAAAAGTATTCATTTCATCAGCTAATATGCTATGGGAACATTGCCATTAGGTTTCTGCTCAGGTCAAGGTTCCGGCTGTGAATTTCAAAGTGATCCAATTAGCTATCCTGTGGCACACAAGAGCTCCACTGTATTATGCATTATAGATTTATACATGGCACAATGATAAAAACAAATACATACAAATGAAAAATGGGATACCCCATCATGTGTGATATCTATTGGTAAATATGCACAAAGTTATACACAAATAAGGCTCACATTCGTTTTTTGTACTGCTACATACACAATATATCTTTTGCAGTGCATAACTGAAAAAGCACATAATAGATGAAAAATATTTTACTTATGATTTTCCTTGATATGCCTAAAATGTATATTATCAGTGTAACCAGATTTTATTCCTGAAGCACCTAGGAGCTGTGTGGCTAAAATGAGTGTTATTTGGCACCACATTAATTTACACTTGGCTGTAGGAGGTGTGAATCTTCTGAGGAGTTCTGGCAATGTGTAGACACAGTGAGCTCATATTTCAATTTCACCTTACTTTCTCTAGGTCTGATGTCTGTTGCTCTCTCTTTATTACTTGTTCCACATTTAACATCACTATTAATATTTTTTTGAATCATTGACTAAAATAATTGAAATGTCTAATCCCTTTTAATTGAAAAAAAAATCCTGGTTTGTTGCAAAGAAGCATGTTAAGTACAGTGAACAATGCAGACACGGCAGATAGCTGGGCCTAATATGAATCTGAAATAATTCAACTGTGTGGAAAAAAAGTGTGAAACAAGAATTTCAGTTGGAGAAGTAAAATAATGTAGATATTTTATAATCTGCATGAATTGTTCCAGAGTCAAATGGTTCGAAATGTATTCCAGATAAAGCACTTGACCTAGATCTAAATCAAGTACTCCTCTTGCATTTGTTTTATTTCTAGCTGGGGTACAGCTTTGTGCATTGGGAACCTTGTAACTGTGGATCTTAGTGGAACATGGTCTCCTTTGTGTGTTGCACCAGCACATGACTCACCCCATCCTGGGCATCTAGGCAAGCCTTGAAATCCCAGAGTGTTTCTGTGCTGGACAGGCACCCACTCACCGCTGAACAGATGAAGAGACCAGGAGATAAAGAGGCAAATTAGTCCAGCCATATTGATGCTGTTTTCATTAGGCTGTATAATGTTCTGAGAAAGTACATCATATGATGTCTGTATTTTCTGTACAGAGGTTTACAAAGTTTGTAGACCTGTTTTTGAAAACTGACTGCCTTGGCTGATTGACTGCGCTGATGTTTGTGACACAGCACTGCTGTGGAAGAAGATGCCGCACATTACAGTAAAGTCTGTTTTAAACAGCCTATGTGGATGGAGCCATGTTATGAAAGCTGTGTAGCACTTGCACCGGTGTTATATCACAAATATTTTCATGACTAAAGGCTTGCTGGTACTCGGACTCACAGCCTACAGCCCCTAGCTGTGCCAATATCCATTGTATGCATGATGTAAGGGCTCTCAGTCCATATGGCCTCTCTTTTACCTGCATGGTGCAGAGCTGTCCGTCCAAAGCTGTCTGTGGAGTCCACAGGTACCCTCTCCTGTAGGAAAAGGAAAGGCGGAACAAAAAATACTTGAATAGCTTAATGGGACTGAAATACCCAATTAGCAGTATCATACCTCACTGGGAAACATGTATAATTAGGTTTGGAGAACATATTTGACATCTGCTATGGCTCACATTAATGACTTGATAACATAATCACTGGAGTTGTTCACCAGCAAGACATTCCTACAGTCCTATGCTGAACCTGGCCACTCACCTGCAGCAGTCTCTTAACACACTCTGGGTGGCCATTCTTCGCTGCAAGGTGAAGGGCATTGAAGCCTTTGGGAGCAGAGGAGTGGAGAGAGAGAGAGAGAGAGAGAGAGAGAGAGAGAGAGAGAGAGAGAGAGAGAGAGAGAGAGAGAGAGTTCTTAGCTATGCAGCTAAGCTACTAACCCATCTGTCTTTCACAGCGTTATGTCTACATTTTCTCCGAAACAGAATAGACTGCAGTATATTTGCTCATACATTGTGAAGTACAATTAGTGCTCTGGTCTTTATAATGTAGTTTAGCTCAATACATTTCATTTCATGTAAGAGTTTGCCCCTACACAGACTCATGCTCAGGACAATGCTTTCCAGGGGATCCGGATTCATAGTTGGGTTTATTTTTACTGTCCTCACTAATGAGGAAATACTTTTCCACTGCTCAAGGTCAAAACAGAAACACACATAAAGAAAAAAACAGAACATGTCACCAAAAATAGCACATTTAAGGGAAGGGGGAGGATTATTTATTTAAAAATGTAACACAGGTGGACCAGCACTGGAAACATGGCTGACTGGCAGTTTCACCTGTGCCATCAGTGGAGTTAATGTCTACCCCATTGGACAAAATTGCCTCCAGGCAGTCCACACGACCCTTTGTCGCGCTGACATGGAATCTGCAGGGGGAGACAGAAGAGGTGGTCACATTGTTAGGATGAACAGGCCCAACTCTAAATGTCCATAGGAAATAACCTCTGTTTTTTTACTTTTAATATGAATGAAGTTTAGAGTCATTATGCCTGTAGTTAAGCTAATTTTCTTGGTCCTCCTGATTTTTTTCATCCAGTTGTATTCAAATGCCATGCTCATTGCTGCAACCTCTGCTTCAATCTGTAAGCAGACCAGCTCATGCCCTCCTCCAAAATGTCTGATATCAGCTATTGTTTCCCTTCACTCCATGGTGCACAAGTTGACCTTGCACACACATGAGTCTGAGAAAGATACTTCACATAGACATACCTATCTCCCTGGGTGACACTACAGGCAAATATGCATCACCCAATGGGCCTGCCAGGCATAGGATTCAATGCCAAACTGCAGGGACCATTCACACACTGGACCAGAGCCTTTCTGGTTTACTCAGTGGTGCGACATCATATCAGGAAATGAAATAAACTTTGTTCCAAAAGCTGTTTCCAAAAAAGGGGATAGGCATGACTGTAGAACCTTGCACACTATTACAACCCTGTTACAACATGCTATTAAATTTTGATTTTGAGTCACACCACTAGGTTTCCCTCTCAGATACAGTACCACCCACCAGCCGTCAGTTAACCTGATTTAACATTCCTCCCTTAATGTTGTGCCAGAGATATGATAAGTAACACCATCCAGGCTCATATCACAGAAGTGGGCACAGGTTGTTTTTTTTATAGAAGACAGGCCAACAGAGCCACTTCAGTTCCAGTTGCTTTGCCCCATATTGCTTGCTGATTTACAGGCTGAATTTTAAATATCATGTGTTGCAGTCACATACGCTGACTTCCCATCTGCGTCGAGCTTGGAGGCGCAAAGCCCCTTCTTCACCAGCAGGGCAGTGACTTTGTCTGGTTCATTCTGCTCCACAGCCTGCAGCAGCCTCTCATCACTTTTATTCCAGTCCTGGCTCTGAGAGGGCAAAGTGAGAACTACAATCAGAACCAAAGCACAAGAACCCAACACTCTTGCACCCGTGGAGAGACCCAGTTCTGCCCTGACAAATAAAGCACAGACAGAACATTGATCCAGTACTTGAGCATCCATGTGGTTATGTACAACTTTTGATTTGGAAAAAAATGTCTCAGTGCAGCGTTAAACAGATTTCTGCTTGACAAATACATCCAAATACTTAGAGCTGGGTTTCAGGACTAAAAATATAAAGTGTATCACAAGGTTCAGCCTAACTCTTGCAAAATCAGAAGACACACTAGCCTTAACATGATCAAATGAACTTCCTGTTTTTTTATGTTTGATAGTAAATATGTGATTGATATCAGATTTTATCAATCACAGCAGGTACATTTGGGTACTTTTTTTTCTGGAGGACATCTAGGGGACAACAAAAGCACTAATGCAAAAGCAATAAACGCATCACCTCACAATTTTATCTTCATGGCATGGAAAGGTTAAATGAGTTATTGATTCCATGCAATATCTGGATCACAATTAAGCAGACCCCCCCTCCTTAAAGATCCACTTCTAAGGTACTGGGTGTGTTCCAATACTCAGTTTTGTCCCCTCCTTTCCTCCATGCCCCGGAAACTGACCTATGTGTCCTCTTTTCCTCCACTGTTCCAAAAGGGTAGAAAACGAAATTTCGCCTCCTCCACTAGCTTTCTCCTTTCCTCCATACAAAGGACACATCGATGTATCCAGTCTTTTCACATTTCTGGGTGACATTGTGCTCACAACCAGTCAGATCAGAAAAATTTTATTAGCTTAGGTATCCTTGGAACCAGTTGAAGTTACACGACTTCATCAACAGCTAAGATCGACTTTTGTGAAGGGTGAATCGGATTAGCTGTTCCAAATTTTGTTTCATCTCCTCCTTTCCTCCTCTCCTCCACTCGTTTCCTCCCATCCTTTCCTCCACATATTTCTGGGATAGGCGAGAAGGGGAGGAAATAAGTGGAGGAAAGGAGGAGACAAGAAAAAATATTGGAACGCACACATTGTCATCCTTGAAACTGTTCTCATGGTCTGTCTACTTCTGTGGTGCGTGTGAGACACAACACTGAGCTCCCCCTATAGGCCGGGAGGAGGTACATACCGGGAATACGCTGAGACAAGGGCAGAAGCGCTTCATCAGGCTCAACAGGAGCTGAGGATCCATAGAGCTGAGAGAGCAGGACACACTACTGCCGGTGTACACTTCAACAATGACTGATACACCCGCTTGCACGCACAGTCTCAAACACTCAGACACACACTCACACCCAACTACACCCACACAGTCCCACACACACTCAAGCCGTCCTATACCAAAAAAGTTCCACACACAATACCACAAACATGCCCGCACCATTCAGTTCCATGCACAAATATCACACACAATCAGAGCTCCACTGGACTGACTGCATTACTGAACCACATTCAGGCACCACGCACATTGGTCTGAATCTGATACATTTACAGGCATGACACTGTCTGACCAAGTTACTGAAACACATTAAGTAATGAACATACATGCTTACATAGACACATACATGGACATGCAGAATCTAACCTGAGACCAAATGATACAAGGAAATGTCCTCCCACACAGAGTCACACACTGAGGGATACACTGAATCAAAACCATACATTGAACCAGAATACCAGAATTTACCAAGATAGAAAATGAAGGTCAATAGAGGCCCATACCTATACAAGGATCCCATACATAAGCTGGCTACTAAACTTAAATTTTCCAAGCAGAATCAAAACAAAATGACCTCACCTTGCAGTCAAAATCGTGACAATAAGATATCCATACACACAAATGCACACACACAGCCTCACACACACATCCTCCCACTCTTGCAATTGTGTAGTTGTCCAAGCACAACTCTCTCTCTCTTGTCTGGTATTGCTGGTCACAGCGATATTCACACACTGCAGTCAGTACCTGGCACAAACTGTACGATCTCTTTCTCTCTCCCTCTCTCTCTCTCTTTCTCTCTCCCTCACTCTCTCCCTCCCTCCCTCACTTGGTGTCCTTCTTTTTCACACTCTAACCTAATAATGTCTTCTTCCCCCTGTTCCTCTCCTCCCTCTCCCTCTCCCCCTTTGCCCCAGCTTCACCGATTTGTTTCTGTCAGTTCTCTCCCTCCTCTTGCTGTCCTGTCTGGGTTGGGCTCTCTGGACCCAGCATTTGCATCAGTGGATGAAAGCTCAGCAAAACAGAGAGATCTGGCTGCTGGTAGCACGACAGAGGGGACAAAGAGAAACGCCCAGAGGTGCTTAGTTCTTTTGTCAGGACCCTATCCCCTTACACACCCCAAGTATTTAATATTAGTTTAACCCCAAAAAAGTAATATTTGAGCAGCTAACCTAGGTCAAGCACTTTTTGTTAACCCTTTACACATCAGTAACATTTCAGCAAATTACTTAAAATTACTTTTGACCCAACCATCTATTTTGACCAAAATTTTGAATAAAATTCTCCTCTCATATGTCTCATTGTAAGTTTTGCTCAGTTACACATTATTATGAAAATTCTCTGAAATAGTATTTACAAAAATAAAAGCATGTAAGTATCTTAAATATGTATTTACATATTACAGGTCTGATATATAGTTTATAGGCATCATTTTGTCAGAAATGAAGCTATGTCCCCCCAAATTTTTCTAGATGTTGGTGAACAGTTACAAATATCTTTGAGATGAAGCCATGCAAAGTATTACAATTCTTGCATGAACATCTTTTGTGCTATGCCCCTCTGAAGCCATGGGGTACCATCAATTTTGAACATTTTTAGGCAATTTGAAATTTGTAGCTGCTTTGAACCCTCACTGTTCCACCACTGTTAGATTAAGGCATTGAAACAATAGTTCACATAGTTTTACATCTTACATAGTTTTTAAATAAATAAAATAAATATGCAAGGTTATTTTCAAAATGTGAAGCCAAAGTCAAATTTCATTGTCAAAATCACAGGAAAATCAGTTTTTGAAAATCAATTTTGTTATGTGCTTTTTGGTCTGTATTTACATGTGGGCAAGGTTCTATACATATGAACAGGCTGAATATATGAAAGACCTTTTTCTTAACCATTACTATCTGAGTCAATATCTGAGCCAAGGTCCTTTCTACCACAAAAAGACAGAAAAATGGCATGTCAGACAAATAATATGTCCACCAAACATCAACACATGAAAGACTTGCTTTTCATATGAGTAATGTAAATTAATTGTCATGTAAATTATTGTATATAATTTTGATTAACCTTCTCAAGAGTATAAACAGGGACCTACACAGGATTCAGAAATTTTATCAAGATGCTTTTAAGCCCAGTTCACCAAAAACAAATTAATGCTCACCTAAGTGATATGCCCTCCCTCAGTTTAGCTCAAAAGGGAGCCATAAAGCCATAAAGATTCAATTTATTCAGTAGAAGTCCAATCAAATTTTGTTTTCCCACATACATTCGTTATGTTCTTGATTAGGAAAGTACTGGAAAATACAAAATACGTAGCTGTTGCTGATGCTGCAAAACTGAGTAAACAGTAACGATGCAGCTCGTGGTAGAAAGTCAGTATCCACCAGAAGTGCAACTGGAGTCTTCACTCTCCCTCGAGCATGTGACAGGATGAGGTAATCTGTAGTTACACTGGAGTGAATTTGACAGCAGGACGAACAATGAATAAGAATTGAGTGTTTGTGTGTGTGTGTGTGTGTGTGTGTGTGTGTGTGTGTGTGTGTGTGTGTGTGTGTGTGTGTGTGTGTGTGTGTGTGTGTGTGTGTGTGCGTGTGCATACGTGCGTGCGGATGGGCATGGGGGGAGTGACCTCACTGAAGTGCCCTGCCTCTCTCTTTAAATCCTCTCTCTGTATATATCTCTTCTCTGTCTCTCTCCCTCATAATCATCTCTCTCTCTTTCCTCTCTGTCTGCATCTCCCTGAACCATCTCCATCTCTGACTCCCTCTCTCTGAAAAAAAATATGGAGCTTCCCAAACTGCAGGGCTGATAGCTGGTGATCAATAGCTGTCCCCCACCTAACGGCCGCAGCCACACCTGTGCAGGGGGCACATGTGTCTGAGGAGCTCCAGCTAAACAGGCCACACCACAGAGGAATTAAGCTTCTGTTTCAATGCAAGTACAACACACACACACACACACACACACACACACACACACACACACACACACACACACACACACACACACACACACACACACACACACACACACACACACACACACACACACACACACAAACATATGTATTGGATCAAGCCATGGCACAAGTTGGCACTATTCATTAGAGTCATTACTAATGCCCGAAATCACATATATAAAATCAGTATTTAATTTTTAAGTAAAAAATGCCACAAATGGAGTTTGTCACATTTACAGCTATCTTAAAATTTAGAAAATGGAACAAAAGTTTTACAATTTGTTTGTTTCATTTCTACAGTTGTACAACTACTAATCTGAAGACAACAAAAAACACCAGTAATCACATAATATACCGTTTGAAGGGACACACAAAGGCAAGTTTGTGTGTGCAAACATGCTTACTTGACTGTTTGTGTGTTGTGTGTGTGTATGTGTGTGTGTGTCTGTGTGTGTGTGTGTGCGTGCGTGCGTGTGTGTGTGTGTGTGAATAATTCAGAGCTAGCAGAGGGCTCTGGTTACAGCAATAGTCTGCAGGCCTACCTGGCCTGGACCCCAGCTGCTCAGGGGATACTGTCACCCAGCCCACTGCCCCCAAACAAGCACACAGGAAACAGATCACAAATGCTATTAACCCTCATGGAAATTAAACCCTGAAAATATCCTAAACTGATTATCATAAATCACCATTTCTTTTTAATTTGAAATACATCAAAAACAAATACTTTCCATTATGTTTTACTGGTGGTTAATTAAAAAATTCTCACATCCTTAAAAAATTTCATTTAAAGTGTTGTGTTTTTTTTAAGAGTCTTACTTCACTCTTTTTAAACTTGGCCTTCAGACTCTTCATAGTGTTGCCTTGATGACTCTTAACTCTGAAAGAGAAGAAAAAAGGACACATTCAAATGCAACAATGATGAAATATGTTTAACTATCTGAGGAGCTCAGAAATTGGATTTATACCTTCAAACAAATGCATCAATTATTACATACAATTGGTTTCTTTAAAAATAAACCATGTTCGCTGATGAAAAACATTCTTCTTCTCTATAATTTAAATTCACACATTTAAAGCTTGTGTCCCAAACGAGTTGGTGACAACTTCTTGGCAGTCATCAAATAGCCTGAAGAAAAGACTGTCCATAAGCAGGCTGACAAAATATTTAATACCTTAAATTTGTTTTCATTTATATATCATTGTGAAAACTTCATAAACCGTTAAAGAGTATTAATAATGGTTCATTAGTGTGCCTTTACCGTTTCTTTGTATGGATGCCTTCCCTGTCTCAAGAGCCGCTGTCTGCACCAAAGCTCGTGCAGGTTGGACTTACCTGGCACCCCTCACCGTTCCACCAATTGCAGGAAGGGGCCGAACTTAAATTAGAGTGGGAGGTCTGACCACTGAAATTATTCAAAATACCGTGGAAAGTGATCGTGCTGCATAACACCAGATAAGTTGTTTAATTCTCTTTAATGCATTACAAAAATGTATAATAAAAATCTATTTATTTTACTGTAAAAACAATTGCAGAAACTGCAGCTGTTTTGTAGTCACATCAACCTGTTTCTATGGAATCTGTAAATTATGCAGATTAGGGCAAGTTCAAAGGACATTTAAACTCACCACCATCCAATGAACAGGAACAAAATATTCTTGACCAATGAGAGTTGGATGGGGTGGGCGCTTTCTAAATGACGTCTCTTTGTTACCGGAAGTGTGTGACAGTGTGTAGATAGCAGTGACCGGCGAGGACAACACAAGAGAGAGAAGGTGTCGCAGACGTCACTTAGGGATACAGAGTTGCTGGTGTGGAGCATTACACAGCAGTCTCACGAGCTAAAATGGTTGTGTGTGAAAGTTCTAAGCAATTTGAGCTCGAGGGTTTTAGATGTAAGGTTTCAATTGTTTTGAACGATCTTTCTTGTAAGCCTGCAAGTAAAGCTTAATATTTAAAACAAACGCTACGGTGTGTCTTGCAAGATACAGATGGATGCAAGATTAAACGTATAACTATAGGGGAATTTAGCCACTATTTAGTCGGAATGACCAAAGGAATTCTTTTAATGGCTATGAGGCTGTAGAAAAACGTATTGAGTGAGATAAATTGATAGTGCGACATTAATATTTTCTGGTAGCCGGTTGTACAACAATACTGCAGCATTTAAATATCTACGTTCTTTCCACCACCTTGCAACTAAGAATAGAATTCTCTTGCTGGTTACTACGTTGACCAAGTAAGCGATCAGACAAGCTTTTGCACCACGCTAATGTGTTTTGTCTGTAATTGCCTGATATAAAATAAACATACACCACATAGATTTTGAGTCCTCTAGAACTTTAAAATGTAAACCAAATGCACCTCGAATTATAGCTCCTTTCAACACGATGCAGCCAACAAGACCCTAATAATATTTTATCTTTGTGAAAGATGCAGTTAAAACACCGTTTTGAGTTCGTGTTACTGGGAATATACCTATTGAGCTAGCTATTTGTAGTGAATTTGTAGCAATGCATTAACTCTCTTCATTTCTGGGTTAAAATATACAGCCATTCTGTATGTAGATTGGATAAGAATGAAGAATCAGTCACAGATACATTCTTTGGTGTTCCACAGGAGGCATACATGTATATGTTTATCACTAAACAGTTGTGCTCTACCATGGTACTGTAACCTGATCTTGCAGTTAGAAAGTGAGATGTAGTGTAGGGCCTTAAACCCCTAAAGAAAGAACTTAGTTACACAATTCCAATGGAGGTGAAGAGTTTTATGTATTAATAGTATAGTCCAGCAGTGCAAGTCAGGATAGGGAAAAGATTGAGTACTCCATTTTTACACTTTGGTCTTTTCTCTTCTGCTGTTCTGCTATGCTAACAGCTCTAGGAGTGAGCTGGTTTATCAAATTTTCATTGTTAATCACTTGATGTTTTCACATTACATTACAGTCATTTAGCAGATGGTCCAAAGTGACTAATTAAGCAAGAGAACATGAGTACATAAACAAGAGTTATGATCATCAGAGGTGGAGACCTGGTTAACAAACCTCCCAGACAAAAGAGTGCAGGTGCAACAACACGAAAGTACTCTTGTGCCATCCTACAACTGTTATACAAGTAATAAATAAATACAGGTGACACCATAATACCATCTATGATAAAATACTGTACTTATCTGAATCAGCCTCATCTAGGGGATGAGGATATGATGAATGCCAAGATGTAGTGTGAAATGTGGGCCTTTCAGTTTGCGTTTTATCTCACAAATCATTTTACTGTGATAAAATGATGATGAAAATGAACTTGTACTTAGCTGTGTGATAAAACTCTGAGTCATCGGTTTAGGACACCCGGCCTTATCTACGACAGCCGCATCCCAGTCTATTGAGAGGTGTTTTATCATGGAACAGCAGCTGGTGCTGATGTATCCACAGGTACAGTGGAGTGAAGCATCCTGCAACATGGTGGCAGGTGATTTACATTTGTCAAAACTTGCAAGAACAGTCAGAGTTTTTGGAGGGGCTAAACTACGAAGGTGTGTAGACCCAGTAGCAGTAGGTCTGGATTGGAACTCCACTGAATAAAACAATCACTTATGGTTAAAACTGATGTGCTTTAGCATATAGCCTTCCTTAGCATTTCATCCTAACTTATTATTAGCATTAACAATAACTCATTGTTTTCATCCACCCAAGTGTCACTGGAAATTTCATCCTCATTTCTGTGCTATATGTACACCATAAGTTACAAATTTTGCATTGCAGGGAGAGTAACACCTCTGGAACTGCTTTTTTACCTAGTTGTACTTTTTTGAATATGTATTGGATGCAACTATTTAGTCACAAACAGGATTTTCATTGTATTTGCACTGTATTTGCAATTGACAAAGAACTGATCGATAAAGAAATAAAACAAGTATATCTGAAGTTGTTTGTAGTTCTTTAATGACATCTGGAGACCAAAGAGAAGAGTTTGAGGGTATTGAGAAGTTATGTTTTTGGTACATTTCAGTAGTCAAAATTCTAACAGATATAGTACATAACTAAAAATACAAGATGTGCTAAATTTGTAGTACAGCCAAGAGGCCACAGAGGGGCAGCATATACCCGGAGGATGAGTACCTATACAACAATGTGGCCATCCTCCAGTCAAACCCTGGAAGGCAATCCAGTGGTTTCCCAGCTATTTTTAATCTACTAACACTCAGAGCTTGGAAGGGGTGTCAAACAAGTTGAATGAAGATGTTAGTCTTAGGTTCTCATGAGCATGGGCAAGTTATCATAGCAACCTTAACAACAAGTTCAGAAACCATATGTGCCTTCTAAATAAAAACCAGCAGTTGCCACATTGTCTCTCAATAGCTAAAACCGACAGATGGTGGTGTAAAAATGTTTTAATCTGAATTTATAATTATTATAAAGTGTGTGCATATGTTCCACCACTTTTTTTGGCACTAACAGATATTTTTAAATGTTTATTTTAAAACACACAAAAACTCAGGAATGTTAATTCACCTTGTGCTGAAAATAGAGGAAAGGCTGTAGTTAAATATTTCTCCATCAGCTCAGATATTTTTAAATGTTTATTTTAAAACACACAAAAACTCAGGAATGTTAATTCACCTTGTGCTGGAAATAGAGGAAAGGAGTTAAATATTTCTCCATCAGCTCACTTACCTCTATCCATGGTTAGTTTCGTAATGCTGTTAGACAGTGGTTTTGTCTTGTGTTCTCCTCCTCTTTTTTCTCCTTTTGTTCCTCACTATTCCCTCTGTCGTGAATGGCTGTTCTGTCCCCTGTCTGATGGAGGGGGTGGACCAGTGAAGTGAGAGAGGTAAGGGGAAGCGAGGGTTGGGCGGGTATGACTTCATTCCCTCCCCTCCCTTTATCCCTGGGGAGCCAGGGGAAGAGTGAGATCATGGCTCTTTTAAAGAGGTATTTATGGTCGTTTTATTGCTTCAGACAGTATCATCTACGCTATCACCAAATCCAATTTTCTTTTTAACAACCGCATCCAGGAAAAAGGGGACATCTGTGAAAGTGAGAACATTCTACCTAGCAGAGAAATTTGTAATCTCACAAACAGGAGGGATTTTCATCAGCTGTGAATGTGTGTGTGTGTGTGTGTGTGTGTGTGTGTTGCACATGTACATGTTGCAACAGTGTCCTTTGTCACTGTGTGGTCACTTTCACTTCAGTTCTTATTCATGCAATTTAGTGTTTTAGCAACCAATCTCAGCAATGACAAAAATCAGATTTCAATGTCAGTCATGAACAGTTCAGAGTACACTGACTTTTCCTTTTACTCCACATCCCTCCCCTTTCTGGGAGACAAACCTGATAATTAAGGTATGCAAATTAGCAACCAACAGCAGGCTGAGGAAGAGAAGGTTTTTTCTGAACAAATTATGCTGTGAAAATGAAAATGACAGCTTGCTAAGCTATATTTATGTCCCCTGGATTTAGTGGTGACAGTGCATGAAGAACATTCATTATTCAGAGTAGGAAAATGATAAACCATTTTGATCAATCAACAAACACTCCATTAATCAATACACACTGAAGTATGTAGTTTTATATGTATTGTATATATTGTTTTTCTTACACATTACAGTTTTGGGTATAGGTGGTTAAGTATAGTAATATATGTATTCATAGGTTGTGTACTGGCTTTAAATTGTTTTTCCACTTCATGGAAAATGTTAAGAATGATTTCCAGACTCCATATGCTCTTTATAGGGGGTATGATGCAATTAATTGAAAGGGGGAATTTATATTTATTTTAATTGCTTATTTGTCCTAGACCACACTGACACTGATTCAAGTGAAGAAAGAGGACGATGTGTCAAAATAAAGTTTGTAGGCTCTGTGCTGTTCAACTTGGGCTTGCGCCAGTGACAGAGAATTAAATGTCGGCTAACCGAAAATACGGGGAGAAAATCCATTGGGAATTCAAGCGCTGCCCCTTCCCTTTAAGCGGGTGGTCTCTCTCTCTCTCTCTCTCTCTCTTACTCGCACTAGCTTGCATTCTGTGGCAATCAGTCGTTTCCTGGCGGAACTCTGAACTGACTAAACAGTCCCGACGCGCATTGTTTTTTTTTCTTTCCTCCCCATTGCTCTCTAGAAAGACAGCTATGAGGATCGACCACTTTCTAGATATTTTAAGTTTTTCACCCAAAACATGAGGTTGAGAAGATAAGAAGACTGGAATGCCAATAGGACTAAAAAGCTTCATTTCAGAGCCTCACTCGCTGTCATTAATTCTGGATCGTTTTGGACATAGAAGCGTGCGTATACAAACTTGCAATGTGCATACAGATGTAAATTCAGCATAAGTGTGGGCATGATCAGTGTGCATTTCAGAGATTACCAAGTGATGGCGATGAAACTCAAATATCACAGAAAACAAAACGTGACAGTTTAACATGCCTATTTTGGTCCTTGTGAATTGTTGTGAAGCTTAAACTAGCGACATGTGTTTCGTATGTTAGTTTTTTTTTGTTTGTGAGAGTATAAGCTAAGTAAAAGAGTAAAAATCTGAGAATAATGCTTTCCTTATTTCAATACACTTAAAAGATCGTAAATGAATGTATTCCGTAAACTACTTTATTGCGGACTTAGGAACCCTGTGAAACTGACAAAGGGTAAATGCTGCCAACTCGGGTGGACATAGGCAAGTCGATATTCAGGATAATAATCAGATAAAATATTCACACATTTGAGAGGTGCCCGCTCCAGTTGCTAATTGTTTGCTGTAAAGACAGCTTCAGCACGATTTGTGAATGTGCTTACTTGTAACAAACAGCCATAGGCTATAAAATTGACTAAATTGAAAAGACGGGGTTAACGTACTAATTCACTATCTGGCTTGTTTTGTAGTAGCCTTGGGTTATTAGAAACGATATTTCGCAGCTGGTAAATTTCTAGCTTGTTTGGATAAGGACTTGGCTGCATGTGCAAGAGTCGCTCACGGGGTGCCTATTTGCTGTAGGAATTGAACATTTTAGGTTTCAGAAAAGGATTTAATTATTACTGTTGTAACCTAAGGATTAATACCATATTCGGCTAGATAACATTTAATAGTAAATACAACTAACCGTTAGCTTTGATCCTCAAGGTACCTTCACAAGTAAAATGACCATTTATAACATGAATCATTTAGCCTACAGAGATAATATAATTTAATATTCCCCATACCGAAAGTGAAAAATATTTTGACACCTGCCACACAACACCTTAAGTATACTGCCTTGTTTAAAAAGGAGATTTGCCGCAAAAACACTTAATCGAAAGCTTATGGTAAAGGGGTTTAAGCGACCATTATTTCTGATATATTAATAGTCATTCTCTAGCCGGAGTTCCCAGGCGCAGTCTAGACTCACTGTAGACTATGTTATTGTTTCCCGGAGCCGCGACTTGGAGATCAATGCCAGCTGTCGGGTCTCGCAGAGAAAGTAGTGGCTGCATGGTGCCTCAGATCAGCGCTTGAGAATAGCCACGTGTGTTTTGGGATAGTGGATTTGAGGATTACTTAGTGGATTTGTACTGAGTTGCTCTGCATTTCAAAAACAAGAGCAATATTATTTTTAAGCTTCCACGTGCTTTCTTTTCGTGTATTGACCAACTGTATACTGCTTAGACCTGCAACGATAAAGTTAAGGTTGCACTTTGACTTGCTAATGTCAAGTCAACTCTGTCAATCAACATTAATTTCAGTGAGGTCTGAGATAGGCCAGCGATATTTATCTATAGGCTACATATCAAACGTCGCAGTGCTGCAAAGATTTTACTAGCCTGCAGACAAATGGCAAAGTGGTTTAAAGATTATCTAAGTTTCGGTGGCAAGCGTGTGCCTCCTCAACCGCCGAAACCCGATTACACTGAGAGCGAGATACTGAAGGCCTACCGAGTTCAAAAAAACTTGGACTTCGAAGATCCATACGAGGACGCAGAGATACGGGCTCGGAACGACTCAGGAACCGATGACCCTTCTCATCCTACGTTTGGTTCGCCATTGAAGTCCACCAGTCTGGACATGAAGGCCGTGTCGCCCAAACACCGACTCATCAAAGTTGAATCCCAAGACCTGGGCCGAAGCAAGATTCTCTTGAGTTCCGTGTCTCTGGAGGAACCACCAGAACCAGTGAGTCAAAATCTGCTCGTGTCCACACACAATTAACTTCGCTGCCAGGCTTCATTGTAATGAAATTATGGTAATCATGGAAAAGACTATTTAATCACATAGGATGGTATCTGCATGAATGGGGGTTATTGGTGTTACAAATGTGTGACATTGATGTAGACTACCAAGGCGAATGGTAGCAGGATCACTTGTTTTTTTTATAGTACAGTACTTAAAATAAATCGGTATGGTAATAAAGTCAGTTGGTAATAAAACTGTTAGAGTCAGTATTTAATTATGATCGCCATATTAACCCACTCTTTTGAAAGACTATTTGATGGTAGGGATGGCAAGAAATGGCAAGTGGATCTTAATTAACACTCTATAGGGGAATCCACAGGTTACTTATTACTTATTTTCCCCAGGAAGACGCTGGTTGTTCATCCTTTTTTTTTTTTTTTTTTTTTTTGGCTATAGCTCATGAGATAGTTGCCCTTGAGCAACATACTGTAGGTTCTAATTAGACTGAAGTCGTTTAACGAATATTTCTGGTCATATCTCAACTCCCGTTTATTAGATCTCCTCTTGCCTGGCCAAGGGGTTGACTGTTGGGTTGAATTCTTGAGAGACCCTCAGGTAGGAGCTATGTCTTGTAATAAATAATTAACTGCGTTTGGATTAGTGCGCTGGGTTATCATGGCGCGAGTCTTTGGTGAAGGGGAATAGCTGATACAGTCAGTTAACCTTTCCCCCACAAGATGAAGCATAGCTCTTTTGTTAAATGTTTTGATCTTTTTCTTTCTCTTATTTTTGCCTTATTGACTTTTCCAATTCAGTCCTGGAAACCCACTGTGTACACAGGTTTTTGTTTCCAACCATAATTGAAGCCTATGAATTGTAACGAGCTGTTAATTGTCCTAAATTAGACCCTGTGAATTTTTATTGAAGCACAATTCACCCTCTTAAGGTCACACTCTAAGCTACTCATCAGAAATAGATATGCATGCCATGGAAATGCATACATGTCACAAAGCAAGGACAATCCTCTGATCAAGTAATCTGTAAAACAAGAAATTTCTTTATAAACAGTTGATCATTTTAAATGATTCAATCATAGACTACAGTAACATACCAAGAGTTCAGTGACCGAGTAAATGGCAACAGTATAAACTTGGACTGTTTAAAAAATAATAGGAGAAAACATGGTAGAATTTGAACACACATTTTCAGGAACTTGAATTGACCATCAGATCATCTGTGAAAAACCAAGATACACAGTGAGTCCCCAGCACCCAATCTGACAACCATTGTGGTAGAGGAATGTGTATACTGCCACTGTTTTGCGCACTACATTTTCATATCCCTAAGCAACACACAGTAAAGCCTGTGGGATGGTGAAATAGTCGCCCTCCCCTTTACTGGATGTTTTAATGTGCTCATCATGAGCAATTCGTAAGGAAGACTAAGTCAGCACTCTTGTTATTTACATGCAAATCAATCTGATGATTTAATACATTCTTAGGGCTGGTGGTTTTCTCCGAACTTCAAGCAATATTTAAGAACCTTTGCTTTTAATGAACGCTGACATGTAAGCTAACCACTAGCATGCCCCCGCATGATAGTCAGCCTAATTACAAAATGTGCAGAAGTTGACAAAGCTACAGAGGGGGGGAGGGCTGAGATATTTTGCCTGTGTGTAGAAGCAGGAAACTGGATCTGAGCAGCTGCGCAGCTCGAGAGGTACAGCACGATTCAGTGCACAAATGGATGCACGCATGCATGCAAGCTTTGCGGCACATACCCAGAGCCTGGCTGTGAGAACACACTGCTGCCTGGCGTACCGTGTGGGAATGGAATGTGGGGGAGTCACTGAGTCGGACACTGGAGCGGAAAGTGATGGATAACTAAGGCCAAATGTTTGGTCAGGGCTTGACACCTCTGTCATAGGTACTGTGGGAGGAGCTCGGCATTAGGATGCCAGGCAAATGTGTCAGACATTGCTGAAATTAGGGCCCAGGCTGCTTGTCACACCGAGGTAATACTCATTAATTTCCCAGTCTGATGTACCCTCCAAGGACTCCCATTCTCAGGGAACCGTCACTAAATTACACTGCAGATTGAGGCAAATCAATAGCTTGTAATGTTAACGAGGGGATTCGTGTAGCTGCTTGCGTATTGTCAGGCATTGTTCAGGATTTTCGTGCGTGCCTTGGTTAAATGATTGTGCCTTGGATTCTTGTGGGTGGGATTCAGATTTGGTGAGTTTCTGTGTGAGACCATATGGCACACTGTGTAAATTGTAAATGTGCCAGCTGACCTCTGACGCCTCCATCAAGCACCACCAGCGGTCCTGAGGTCCAGTGTGCAGATGCCAACACACCCACTCACATGTTATTGTTTCGGCTGCCGTACAGTTAGGAACTGTAATTCAGTGCTCACAGATGGTCTCGTTTGCTTAATGAAGCATCAGTGTACAATCTAAGCAAATCTTCCTCTGAATACACAAAAAGGTGGGCAAGCAATCTTAGAGTTACTGTTATTGCACTGTTGCAGGTTAGTTGGGTCTTATTTGAAAAGGGCCAGTGTGGATGCAGCCTTTTGGTCTAGCCCAGCTTTTAAACACTTCACTCAATTAATTAACTAACCATGGTGTCCATACTGGAATTTGCTAATCAGCTAACTGTGATGTTCACACTGGAGTTTAGTGATGAACTATGGTGCTCAGTTGAGTCTTTGAGTTATGGAATGAAGTGTTTTGGTGGAACAGAAGTGCCTGGATGGAGCAGAGGCCTGTACCCACATGGGCTTGTGTGCAGAAGTAGTGGACATGCTGAGTACTCTTGCAGAGTATGTGAATTCTGGACATTACAGGTAAATGTGTCAGCGGGTGCCGTTTACTTTCTCAGGTGGTTCCCTCCGCCCCATCCGTGGGAGACACAGATTATTCGGACCCGTTTGATGCGCAGCTAGAGACCCGGCCTGAGCCGGAGATGGAACCAGTGGCCCCCGAGAGCAATAGCTACATGGAACCATATGAGGCACAACGGGTCATTACAGGTACGTCCGGGCGTCCAGGGTCTATTTTATCCTATCTTATCGTGTTCCACATGCCAGTCCAGGCACTTCTCCCCAGCATGCTGTCTGCTCTATAATGTACTGCCTCAAGTGAATTTGTGTCTCCGTGTCTTGGCTTTTCGATTTCATATGATGACCGCTCTCATTTTCTTCTGCCAGTTCCACTCTCGGACTCTCGTGTGCACTCTTCCTTTTTCATTTTTCTCTTCATTTTTCTCCTTCCCTCTCCTCATAGTGCTGTCCATTTCTCAACTGATCCAGGAGCATAATTTTTCAATTTGTCTTTAATATCGGTGTCTCTCAGACGTCTTTGTTCGCTCTGAGATAGCCATCACTCTGACGCGCTGGAGTTAGAGAGCCGCTGTTCCCCTCCACAGTAATTTCTTGCTGGTCCCAAGGGAGTCTTGAGAGCTTTGATCAGTCATGGTGCGAGTGAGTGTGTGTATCTGGCTGTGGTGGATTTCTTCTGATCACAAGCAATTCACAGTCGCTGGACTGGTGGAGGACATCCTTTGCACTTTTTGTCTTATTAGATACACTGCCTTGTAGAGCTGCAACGATTAGTTGATTAATTGATTATTTTGGGGTTTTGGACGGTGAAACAAAACAAGACATTTGATGACGTCACCTTGTGCTCTAGGAAACTGTAATGGGCATTTTTCTCTGTTTTCTGTTGTTTTATACACCACACGATTAATCGAGAAAATAATTGGCAGATTAATCAATAATTAAAATAGTTAGTTGCAGCCCTACTGCCTTGACTGAACCAGTCAGTCCACAACTGAGTCGCCACACTATGACTGCTGGTGCTCATTTGAAGCGAGGTGACCCGATTCGGAAAGAACCAGAACCACACTCTGACTGTAAATTGTCAATGGGAACAGTAGTAATTTTTTTTTTTTTTTTTTAAACCTTAGAGCTCCAGACTTAATTTTGTGTGTGTTATAAATCTATGGAAATTTGAAAACCGTTTTAATCTTCAGCTGCTGAAGACCTTTGTGTAAGTGCCTATATCGTAACAGTGCATTAGGCATGCAATACAAGATTTGTGAATGGAGAGAAAAAAATACAAAATCTTCCTTTCTTGTCAAGAGTTCCATTTAATTGTACAGCTAAGCAGATTCTCTCCTCCCTCTGGGCTTCTCTTTCTAAAGCTCTTTCTTTTCCCCATCAGGCCAAATCCATATTTCATTTAGATTTGGTCATTTCCCATCTCTCCTTGGTGAATCACTCTTTGCCTGTCTCTCGTTTGCTCTCTGACACTTGCGCTCGCTTGCACAGGTAAAGCAGAATTTAGCTCTCCTGTGCCTGTGTCTGAATCACTTTACATCAAAAACCAGCTTCAGCTCAACCTCATCCCCAACCCCGCCCCCCCACTCCCGCCTCTCTGCACCTCAGGGTCTGTCCCCAGGGCATCTGCCATCACCATGGAGACGGCAAGGGCGCCCAATAGCAGTGTGTCATCTGAAGGTTAAAGTTTGTCTCTTGCTCTCTCTCTCTCTCTCTCTCTCTCTCTCTCAATCTCTCTCTCTGTATGTCTTTTGCGCTCTTGCTCTCTCCATCTCCCTCCTTAATTTCTTCTGTCTCCCATTTTCCATCTTTCTCTCCCTCTTAGTCTTCCTCTTCTCCCTTTCATGCTCTTGCTCATTCTCCTTTCATTCCTTCTCTCTCCCTCTCCTTCTCTCTCCCCCTGTCTCTGTTTTTGCTTTGCTCTCTGCCTTGTGAATGCACCTCTTGAGAAATGCTTTTTATACAGAAGTCTGTGTGCTGCTGCTTTTATAGATACACTTTTGGATCTGAAATAAGCTTTCAGGAGCACACATCACTAATGCACTCCTTGATTACACAACTGGGACTACAGTGATTGACAGAGAGTTGTCAGAGCAGCAATTGATTTTTTTTTTTTTTTTTTTTTTTACCTTCAAGAATTCAATTACTTCATCAATCACCAGAAACACACCTCAAGGTCACACCAACATTTTTACTGGTTAGAAAAATTTGTGATCTGAAGGCCAGCCACGTTTTCCTTCATGCACCCACTACAAGCTGTGAATCTAATGGAAAACGTAATGAAAATGCCCGTAGTGAGATGTAACGCTGCATTACAGGATTACAGATGGGAATGGGGTGGCGACTGTGTTTTCGCATTGCAGAACTAGGCTCCTTCTTCAGAAAACCCGTGCAAACATAGGTTGGCTCCTGTATATTAAAATTGTGTTGAAACTTGACAGGCATTTCTCATTATTCTGCTTGGCTTCTGAAAGAGAGGGACGTTAATGAACAAATGGTGTATTGATTACTAGTCTGTTAATGGCTCCCTTAATCCTCGCCGTTATGTCCCTGTTGGTCCAAACGCTATGTGCCACAATACTTGAGGCCAGTGTTTCCACGGCAATGCATATTGCTGCTGTCATGAAAAAAAAAAAAAAAAATCTTTTGTCTGCATTTTTGCTCTTTTTGAGTTTGTGACATGGATAGAAAGCTTGCATTCAGAGTTGTGAAACTTTTCAGCATTTCAAGGGTTTGTGACAAATAAAGCTCATTCAAAGCATCATGTGACTAAAATGTGCTGAATGTAATGTTACCAATAAACAGTTTTTCTCACATCCTGATTCATGAAATGGCCTTATGTGCCAATAAATAAATATCTCACATCCTGACAAGTGTTTTTGTAGTTTTTTTTTTTTATGCTATTGACGGCATACCCTCTCCCTGTTTCAGAACTTCAGAGGGGTACTGGAGCAGGCTGGTCGAGGGGTGGGGTCCAGCTCTACGACACCCCCTATGAGGAGCGAGGGCGGGGGCGTGGGCTTGAAATGCTGGCTGATGATGGGAGGGAGAGCCGGCTGCCCCAGGATGATGAGCGGCCGGCAGATGAGTACGACCAGCCCTGGGAGTGGAAGAAGGACCACATCTCCAAGGCCTTTGCAGGTACCGCCCCCTGTGCCCTCACTGCAGGGCTGGCTGTCTGCCACAATGTGAATAACCACATGACAAACCCCTGCCTCCTCTCTCTCTCTCACATCCCCCCTCTCTCTCTGTCTCTGTGTCTGTGGCAGAGGCAGCCAGAGCTGTGTGTGTGTGTGTGTGTGTGCGTGCGTGCGTGCGTGCGTGCGTGCGTGCGTGCGTGCACGCGCGGGCACTCACATATGCTTGTTGCGCTCATGGGTGCGTATATAACTGCATGTGTGTTTGTGTGTGTAATTTTGATTTGTTTCTGTGTGCTTGAGTTTCTGTGTCTGATTATGCCCTCTGTGTGTTGGTTCCGTTGGTGGGTTGCTGGCCTATGAACATTCAGCTACACAGCTGGTTTGTTTCACTTAATTTGAAAATAAATGCTTGAATTGAAAAATGCCCATGATGCCCAAGATATTCTAAGGTGATTTTTCAATTAGTGAATAGATTTTAAATTTTAAACTGCAATTGTCCTTGGCCCTGTTGGCAGTATTATAATAGTAAATGGATTTGTATTTTCTTTTTTGAGCTGTGCTGAAGAGCCCCTGATTTTAGAGTGACACTGAATAAATCGGCTTGCTTGCTCTTTCGCTTTTCCCTCTCCCTCTCTCCTGCCTCCATCCTCTACCCCTGTTAAATGAATTTCACGCTCTGTGTGGATGAGCTGGTACCAGCGGAACTGGTGGCCCACAGAAACCTGTAGAAGACTTGTGGTTGCTCAGAATGCACTGGAATCATATTAGCACTGGAGCGCTTAGGATCCCCTTGAATGATGGGATTGGGTGGATTAAATCTTAATCTTAATTTATGGGGCCAAGGGGGGATTCCCTGACTCTCCATCCAGACACACACTCTCACACATCTGTTGTATGAAACTGTGAGAGAAAATTAGATGGGTTGAAAGAGTTGCTTTCCACTCTTTTTTCCACCCTGAAGTGCTCTTGGACACAGTCTGTTCTGCTGCAGATTGGGGTTGTCAGAAAGCTTAAGCAAAATGACTTTTCTGCGCCCTCTAAAAGCTCAATTCCCAGAACTACCAGGCATCTGTGTTCGGTGGAGTCAGGCAGGGCTGGGCTATTGAACCTTCAGCCACAGTAAAAAAAAAAAAAGTAATACAAGGGCTGAAGAACGTGGCAAGGTTACTGCAGATTTGATGGGAAGGCTAGATTCCCTGCGATTCAGCGACTCGCAACGGAAGAAAAGTGAAGAGGACAGAATTAATGACAGCTGCTGAGGAGAGGGGAGAGAGGAAGGGTGGGGGGTGACATCATAGAGGGGTGCAATCAGTCACACTCTGACACCCCCTTCCCCCCCCCTCCTTTCCACGGCTGCATCCCTCCAGAGGTGACAGCGCCTTGTCCCTCCCTGCTGGTCTGACACACGCGCATGCAGATATGCTTCAGAGTGGGTGTGGGGGGCGCATCTTTCCCAGCCAACAGCCTGTCACTATCAACACCCCCCACCCCCCACCTCTGCCTTCTGTAACAGTGATTATCCCCAGCCACCATCCTCAGTGAGGGTGAGAACACACTAATGATGCAGACCAGGTGATGGGTATCTCAGGGCTTGGATCAGTTTTGTATTTGTGTGTGTGATCATGTGTGTGTGTCTGTGTGCTGCATGTCCCTGTGGGCATGTGTGATTAGGATAAACTACATGTCATTGTAGGACCAGACCCAGTATATGTCTCTATTATATTTAATGTAGTAGGTGTCTGTGTCTGTTTGTACAGCTCAGAGAAGAATTACATGCTTATGTATGTGAATAGAGAGAATAAGACAAGCTGACAATACGTTAATGATTCCAAACCACCAATGGGTGTTTCGGAACCTGAATGAGATGTTGTATGTGTTTTTGTGTGTCCATTGAGTGTGTGTTGTGAATCAAACATTTTAGGGTTGTACATATATTTTACATTTTAAATTTTACAGTCGTCTTTGTCTTTAGCATGGGAAGAGTTAGGCCAGGGTGGAACAGCTCCAGTCCTGGAGGACTGTGGTGTCTTCAGGTTTTTGCCTTTTTTTTTATTCAGCAGCCTGTGAAGTACTTGCAAACTTGAACTCTAAGCAGTTAATACAAAAAAACCAGCACCAACACCCAAGGTTAGTTTCTTTGTGTGTCTCCAGTATTTTACATTTTTGAGCTGCCTGTGTTTCTGTATTTATCTCTGGCAGTAATTGTGCTTTTGTGTTTGCAAATGCCATTTGCGGCCGCTTTTATGTTCCCAGAATGCAGGTGGCCAAGCCTGGCGTGTGTTTGTGAATAAATTTAAGCTGTGAGACAATAGTCATCATCCCTGCAGCTCACAAGTTTCAGTTCAGCAGGTTTTAATTATGAGAGCCTGAAGCTGTCAATATCTAACCAATTACATCTGTCATTAGCACTGGCAGTTCTGAACAAGGAATTGGAGAGGAGAATTTGCCATTAAACTCATAACTGTGAACATGATTTAATGGGTCTGGTTGCTATAAAGTCTCCCGCTTTTAGTGCCATTCATCAGCAGATTAATCTTTTTTTCATTGTTGCATCTACCATCTCGTACCCAGATTATTAAAGGGATACAGCAACATTCAGTTTACTTCCCCATGCATGAGGGAAACTCATTGGTATTGCTTTAATTTCTGTTAGTTATTTCTGGTGAGTAAATCTGCTGAACAATTTACCAGACTACAGTTATCAAAGTGAATGATGAAAGTCTCTGGCGTACATCCAGAAACACAACCTAGCTCCAGTTACAAGCAAAATATTCCAGTGAGAGCACAAGAGTGGCTGGCTAGCTGGAACTTTTAAACTTTGGACTGTGAGACTTCTGTTTGTTGGGTCTTGCCATCTCTGGGAAAGATCTTCATTTGATTGAAGCTAGGCTGTGTTCCTGTGTGTACCTTGTAGAAAAATGGTACCAGTAGATTGTCCCACTCCTGGTTATGTGAAGAAAGTGGTTTAATTGCTAAAATGTTGAAGTATCACTTTTAACAAGTCTATTTCATTTTACCTCATTGAATCAAATATATCTGATCATGGAGTTTGTTTTCATACATTGTGTAAATAACCTAATGAATCCATCCATGTTTAAGGTAATCGATCCACCTTTTTTTCCGATGTTTTTCAGACGTAAACTACCTCTGAAGGGCATGACGGGCAAAAAGTCGACATGAGAGAAAGAATAAGAGTGAGGGAGACAACAAAACTGTGTGGGGAAAAAGTTATACAGTGAGGGAGAGAAAGAGAGAGGGGAATAGAGAGAAGCAGGGAGAGAGAGGCTCATTAAGCAAGTATGTTCAGATGTATATGAAGAAATACAAGATTTGGGAAAAATTAATTATTAATTAAGGCTTTGAAAATAAAACTACAATGTAATCTTTACACAAATATGTAACTGAGGCTATGCAGGGTATTTATTCTTTTATCATTTTAACATTCATCACTGCAAAGCATTCTGTAATGAAAAACAAATGGATTTCATCTTTGATATGATCAAGCATATTTAATTTCTCCTTAATATATAATAGTGATTGTAAAGCTAATACTGTAACAGTAAATGTGATACATATTGAACACAAGTCTAATTAATTGCTAATTGGTGATTGCTTACTAAAACTGAGAAGATTTTTAATAATGAAATGCAGTTAAAAGGCAGTTAAAAGTTTGAAGGTGAGTTCCTCTTCCCTTTGTTCCCTCCCCATGGACTGTCACTGGCCATTAGGTTAAATTAATTGAGAACTATTGTAAAATGGAACTAAAACCCCTGAAGCAAATTTGGACCATTTAGTAACTCATACATTGCTAATCTAATCATTACTATGCATCATCCCCTATTCAGCCAGTGGTGATGTGATACTCAGGTTCAAATCTTTTTGGAAAAAATAAGCAACCTCGAATTTTCTTTAATATTTTCACATATTTTTTATTTTCTTGCAAATTTTCAGAATGGAATTTTGTTGTTTGTGGTTTGATTTTCGTTTATGTATGTTAATTTATCCTTTTCTGTCTTTGTGTGTGTGTGTGTGTGTTTGTAATTTTGCGAATGTCTATTGTGTGTGACTAATTGTTACTATGTGTATGTGGGGAAATTTGAGTGTGTTTGCGTGTACACATCCATGTGTATATAGAAGCATATGCTTGTATGTAAGCAAACGTGTTTACATGTGTGCCTGAGTGTGTGTCTTTTTTTGCATGTGTGTTTGAGTGGGACAGCGATCCAGTGTCCCTGTGCGCCTCTGTCATTCGGATCCCTGTTATGGGGCCCTGGGGAAAGCCTGGCTCGCCTCTCTATCAATTTGCGTGATGCGGGAACCTCTCCCAGTTTTCCCCTCTCCTTTCCCAGTGCCTCTGACGCTAATGAAAAGACATGTCCTCTGTGATTCCATCTCCCTCATGTGCAGGGGGAGGGAGGGAGGGAGGGATTGAGTGAGTGGAGGGACACAGTGGGGGAGAGATAATGTAGCACTTACATGGGAGGATGATGAGGAGGGTAAGAGAGGGGAATGAATGTGGAAGAGATGACTGCAGAATACAGAAGTAGATACGAAGAGGTGCATTGGTTAGGGACAAAATGGAGCAAGCAGAGCAAGGGGTTTTTAAAAAAAGAACTACACAAAAAGCACAGACCACAAACAACAGACAACATCCTTATTTGACATAATAAACATTAAGATGACAGTGACACTGCACAGATGCTCACAAGTGAAAGGAAAGGAGACAGGATAGTTTCCAGGCTGGCTCATTGGCAGGGATGACCGGCCAGCACGTGTGTCACATCTCTGTCACCGCCTCACTAATGAACAGGATCGCACATGCTTTTAACACCAGAACAGGGTGTTAATTATATCTCATTAGTTTAGCAGGGCTTGGCTTGTAAGTAATGGAGTGTGCTACATAATGCTCTATGCCTTTGTGTAAAATCAGTGAAGGGGTTGGGGTAGGGGGCTGAAGCAGGGACTTGTCATTATGAAGAGGGAAGCAAACCTGTGGAGAGATCCAGGAACATTTCAATATTGTTGCTGTTTTAAAAAGGTTAGTACATAAATAGATTGCTTGCTTCATCAGGCACATATTGCCACTGTTTCATGGCTTGTGATGAGTAAGGTTTATTTAAAACACCAGATGACTACAGATTTAGTTTAGTGCAATGTAATGATAAAACAGTTGTTTTACTTTCCTCAAAAGTTGTCATTCTGGAGATGAAGAAAAAGGTTTTTTTCGCAGTGCTGACAATATTCTCCAAGCACCATTTCTGTCTTTCTCATGCTTGATGTTCTTTTCCAAGAAGATGAAACATCTATCATCTATTTTTCACATCATTTTGTGTTGGTGTTTTTAATAACTGAAGAATAATTCTCTGTATACAGTATTAAAGTGACAATCAGCATATGAATTTATGCCATCGCATTTTGTTAGATATATGGACAAAAATGTTTCAATATTGCCAAAGGTCAGCAAATGAATTGATAAAAATCAGTATGTTGTGAGGGTACTCTTTAGTTAAATGTGTGTTCATAGCGTGCCAAGCAATTAGTCATCAGAGATTGGAGTCAGCAAACATCAGCTGTGATCATGTGCATATTCATTAATCTGTTTCAGGAAATGAGAAAAAATAGTCTTCATGTATTCCGTTGCATTACAACTTTTACCTTTACTTTTTTTAAAATACATTTTATCAGCTTCATAGGCATGAAACATTGGCAGAATGCCACTGAATGATTGCAAAAATGGTTCAAGCATTATTCTTTTTTAACAAAGGTGGCAATATAGAATTGTCTCATTGTATCTGTGATATAAGCCAGTGAGGTTCATTGTTTGGCAGATTCCGTCTTGATTTAAGCCAGAGGTGACCTGTGGTGAACGGGGGTCAGCAGCATGAGGGGGGGATGTGGGGCGAGAGGCGGAGACTGAGGAGCTGCCCTTTGTCACAGTGACAAGTGCTGACAGATGTTTTTTTTGGGGGGCGGAGGTGAATGATGTCATCAGGGGGGTTACCAAGGGTTGCTTAATTCAGGAATCCATGAATCCATGTCAGTGCCTTCAGAACACAGTCATGCTGGGAGACACATACACTCACATAGGCATACATATGCAGGATAAGGTAGTAATTAGTTATATGTAAATCATATTCCATTAATAAAATAACTAATCAGCTCAAATGAGTAAATGTAATCTCATGCACTTTTTCCAAAGATTTTCAATGATTACACACAACATTTGTTTCAATTTTTTGATTTTCAAAGGTTATACTTTTAAAGCACGTAACTTATTAATGCTCTAATATTTAATAATTAAATAATTTCTGTCTGACTCTCTTTCAGGAACGTTCTCTTATTACTCCTGATCACTCTGTCACACACAGACACCTCTAAGAAACACTGAGGCACAAACTCTGAGTTGGTGTGCTCCCCTGACAGGCCCTCTCTCTGCACTCTGACATGAAACCCTCTCCGCTGAAGCACTTTATTCTTCATCCCCACTCCCCCACTCAGTTGTGTTATCCAGAGTCATTCTTACCCCCCCCTTCTCACGCTGTCCTGAGCAAGAGGTCAAGTGGAAGGCAGGCAGGTTGGGTTGGTGGACTGGTCGTTTGGGATGGGGGGGTTTTGGTTGTTCCGGGGGGTCGCAGTTTAATCATGGGTTTTGCCGGCCCTGTTGGTTTTCCAGATGGGACCATTGTACTGCGCCATGCATCAATAATTCACAGAGAGCGAGTGAAAGTGCTGGAGTGTGTCTGTCTGCTCAATAATTAACCAGGGAGAGAGGTGGGGTGCATGTACAGCCTGTTTCTTTTCTAAATGGCCGCTGTACTCTGCTTTGATGCCCCAGATCTGGGAGGGGTGTAGAGGGAGGGGGGTCTGAAACACTGGTGTTTCATAAAGATGTCAACCAACCCTCCCACCCCCCCCCCCATCCCTTTGGTTTTCTGCCTTATTTGTAATCTCATTTGCTCTCTGCCATGTGCCACATGCAGTTTGAATCCACAGTGATTGTGTGCATCACGTTTGTGCAGGCATGCTCCACATTCTGCTGCAACCAATGTCATGTGGCTGGCAGCGTGGGTAATGAGCTGTTTAAGACAATGAATCCATTCTGACCAGCACCTAATGGCTTTTCTCCCTGGTTCTCTCTGCGCATTGTGCTGGCCTGGTTACTAACACACCACACCACACCACAGATTGCACCACCTACTCTCTTCAAGGTCTCATTGCTATTCTTCTCTCTTCTATTTTTGATCCCCTCTCTCTCTTTCGTTTTCTCCCTCTCATCCTTTCTGTCTGGCCCCCCATTTCACTCTTTTGTTGGTTACTTTCTCCATTTTGTCATCTTTTCTTTTTTCTCTCCTCAAACCCCCTTTCTTCTTCTCTTTCTTCTGTTTTTCCCCCTTATTTGCCCCCTTCCCCCCATTCCCTTAGTAGACATTAAAGAGTTTGCTGACCTGCCCTGGCCTCCCCCTGTGGGGCAGCTGGAGGAGGAGCCCCCCCTCAGAGAGCAAGGTGACCTCTCACCCTAAAAACCCACCCCCTAGAGCGCCTCCTGCCTGCACTGCCTGCTCACTGTACTAACGCTCTGCTAACATGAGTCACCCTGAATCACCGTCGCTAAATGGCAGACAGATCGGCTGCTCTTAATGATGTGCCCCTTTTCCCCTCCCATGATCCCATGCAACTCCAGCCCCCATCTTGTTGTTCTTCCCTTCCCTGGCCACCCTGCACTCCCTGTTGCTAAGACCTTGCTGTGCCATGGGTTGCCAAGCAGAACCACAGCTTTTAGTAACTGTTACAGTAGGAAATGCCTAACAGCACTCTTTCCTGTCACGCCTGCCCCCCAAAGCTTTTTCCCTCTCCACAAATACCTCTGTAGTGGTCTCCTCCCCTCCCTTCCCCTTTTGGGTATTGGTTTGAATTTTCTCCTGTATGATGGAGTTCTGGGCCTTTACTCATAAGTAGAAGTGCTGATCTAAGATAAGGTTCCCCCTCTCGGTATTTCTAACCTTATTCATTATGACCTGAAAGACAAAACTGCTCCTGGATCAGCACTCCTGTGATGAGATTCTATATGAATACTGGCCCAGATCTAGGATCAGGTTTCCCCTGCCAGTATACTAACCTAACTGACTTTGAGCCAAAAAAACAAAACTGATCGTAGATCAACATTCCTACTCTGAGATGGTATATAAAAATATTGGCCTACCTCTAGGATCAGATTTCCCATGTCCGTATCCTAACCTAACTCATTTTGAGCTAAAGTACAGAACTGATCCTAGGTCAGCGTTCATCATCTGAGACTCTTCATAAATAGGGGCCCATGTGCTATAACTGTGGGAATGTGTCTGTGTGTGCAGTGCAGTTTGATGGCGCTGAATGGGAGCGTTCCTCTTCCCCTACGGAGCGTCTTCGACCCCCTCGGTCCAGTCCCCTGGGTGGGGCCACCAAGCTTCGCAAGCCAACAGACCCCCACGCCATGCTCGGAGAGAGAGTGGACCCCACCTTGCCACTGGAGAAACAGGTGTAAGTGCTCCTTTGATCCTCTCACTCTAGGGATGTGATGTGTTATGACATACACTCGCATTAATCAGGAAGACTCAGGAACAATTACAACCCTGCTCATTGATTTGATTCTCCACTCATTCTGTACAGCTTATCTAAAAACACTTTACCCTCCAAAAACTCAGCTTTTCAGACAAACTGTTCTATTCACTCCAGTGTATCACATTACATACATTTTAATGACTTGATGCTCTAATGATCTGCACTAATCACAGAGCTATGAAACGTTGATAGTACACAACTAATGATGCAAGCTTTCTCTTCATGTATCACACTCAAAATGGAGATTTGGCAAGCTATTTATCTTTTAACTTGGATGTATTTTCATATTAATAATTCAGTATAACTGGTCAAAATTCTATTTAGGTGAAAAATGTCATTTTATGGAAAAACATTTTCTAATTATTTGACATGCTTTACAACTTTAGACACCAGTACCATTTCTACAGAGTTTTTTATAAAGAAACAAAAATTCAAGACTTGTGTAGTGGTAGAGGGTAGAGGTCTTGGTAGTGTGTTTTGGTTATTGACCTCTGTAGCAATTATTCAAGACATTAACACTGCTTTACTGCTCTATGTGACTGACCCATTTATTGTCTTGACTCATTTGAGTGTTTGGGGATTTGATTGAGGTTTCCACATTCAGAAAGGGGATTAACAAATTGAACTACTAAAAGGTTTTTCTGGCTGTGTGATATAAGGTGAGAAGGGCATAAGAAATAAGTTAAAAGTAAAATTATAAGTAAAAGTTAAAATTTGAGCAGAATTATGCACATTCTATTGTATTTTTTTTTTTTTTATAAATCTTTTTTTTTTTACTCTGAGAATTGTCAGTGTGTGGAACATTGGCCATACAGTGGAGGCAGAGACCCTTGTGTTCAGGCCTGATACAGTGCTGGATACCCTTTAGACCGGATATCTCAATCTCTATTCCAGGGCTGTTGTGCCTGCAGTTTGTTCTGCTTTTGTTTCAACCAGCTGCCAGTTTTGGCCTAGGAAGCAAGGTGTCAATAGTCTTCAGCTGGTCAATGACTCAAGCTGTTATGCTGAAACACACTGGAAACCAGAAAATACTATAGTCCTCCAGAATTAACCCTCTCAATCCAGCTCTTAACTATAGTAAATGAGTATGTGGGCTGAAAGGCCTTGTCCTCATGCAGTCTCATGCTGTTTATTGAGTTACAGGCAGGCAGGGGTAAGGCTGTGACTACTGTTCAAACCTGTGGTTCTGACATAGAGACACATTGTACCGTTGGACTGATTGACAGGAGGGGCCATGTGTCAGCTCCATCTGTGAGCCGTCCACTGAGAATCTGACCCATGTCTAAACTGCCATGTGCCAAAATGGAGATGTCTAATACAGTAGCTGTGGACAGTAGAGTAAGGGTGTTGTTTTATCCAGGCTGACCGGCGTCTCTCTCTGTGTCCCCGGTAACCCCCTACGTCTCACTAACCTGCATTCCAGGTGGTACCATGGTGCTCTGTCACGCTCTGAGGCTGAGGCCCTGCTCACCTTGTGTAAGGAGTGCAGCTACCTGGTGAGGAACAGCCAGACCAGCCGGACGGACTTCTCCCTGTCACTCAGGTGTGTACAACGCCGCGTGTGTGTGACAGAGAGATAGAGAGGTGAAAGCATGAAGGCTGTGCTTGTGTGTGTGTGTGTGTGTGTGTGTGTGTGTGTGTGTGTGTGTGTGTGTGCACCTTCATGCTTTCACTTCTCTATCTCTCTGTGACACATACACACAGACACACACACACACAGATGCTCACACACACATACACTCTCTCCTACCTTGCACACACGTACACTCTCTATCTTCTCTCTCACACGCTCTGCCTTGTATATACCTTTTCCTTTTTATGATCTTTCACACACTTGTCAGAGATTACTATCAGAATGTAATGATGATGTTGAATTTTGACCCAATCAAGGTCTAGAACAATAGAACTGAAACAGAATATTAACTCTGAACCAATGCGGAGTAAGCATAGACCTGCCTTACCATAACAAATGTGGCACCATTGTGCAATGGAGCTATATCAAACCCCCTTTCCTCCAGCTGTTTATTCACTGCTTTAATCTGTTCAGCCTATTCTGTGTTTCTCCTCTGAGGCCATATCCACACCATATCCACACTGTCCCCTACCTGGCCCAGCTACGCTCTGTCACCCAGCATAATGCTGCTTATCAAGAGAAATCTCTTCCCTCTAATTACTGTCTCTCTCCATCCCGCTCTCTGTCCGCTCCCCTCTCAACACACCCCCCTCCCTCTCCTCGAGTGCTGATCAAGCAGGTAAAGCACACTCTAGTTCACACAAAAGCTTCCGCTCCGTCCCCAATGAATATTAATGGTCGCTCTCTGTGGACCTCACACAGCGAAGCGCACATGCGCGAGCGCGCACCCGGCCACCGTGCATGCACTGTTGTTGTCATTTGCAGGATCTGAGACTGTTTTTCTAGCTTCACTCTTCACCCTGAGTTGTCTGTGCATTTTACAGGGTCTTGCAATGCAGCATTTGTTTTGTTTATGGATGAATTTATTGCTGTTCTCTAGCGGGAGGTGTAAGAGATTGCTGAACAGAGATTTAAAATGGGGGAGTCAACAGTGTACCTGAGCAGGCAGGAGACGAGTCAGCACTGAAACGGGCCAGACCAGCAAATGCAGCTCGTACATCGGGAGCAATGTGCAAGCACACATGCTGTACAGGACACTTTTATTGCATTTTAAAGTCATAAACGCAATCAGATAATATTGTCAGAGCATCTATTCAGACTTGCTTGTAAGTTCAGCATGTCAGTCCAAAGTTTAAGGGATTGAAATGTAACACAGTGAAAACTGAAGTCAGCCTCTTTGTCTCTCAGCGTGATAGCAGCGTCCTGCATTCTGGCTTTAGGCAACAGCTTGTGTGTATGGCTGAAAGAGAGCGTGTTGCCAGAGATTCACTCAACACTTCACTCAGTGTTGATTCTGCTCACTGTAATGACTGACTGTAGCCGGCCAATTAGAGTCCTCCACTCTCCCTCTTGTTTCTATAATTAGAAGAATGGTAATGGTAGCCCTTGGCTTTCTTAAAGGGGAGGTGAAGCGCTGTTTTACTGTTTGCCTCAAACCATTCTACTTGTACTTTCTGTTTCTCTCCAAAAATTCTTTCCCTTTTCATTTCTTCAGTTTTCAGCAGCCTTTTAGTTTTTAAAAACATTCTCTTGTAATAAGTTCCAGTTTTGTAAAGGTTGAGGAAAATTAGATTCTTGATTAAACATCCATCTTGCCATAAAAATAAGTGTTTTGTCTCTCTAATTTTTAAAAAATTATTTAAAGGTTCACAGACCATTATATTTTTTTTGTCATTTTGTTAAAATGTTGTTTTTAGAACCACCTTGCTACTCTTTACCTCCAGATTCCCCTTTCTGTGAGGTTCAGTTTTAGGCTTTGGTCCAGTCCTTGCTCTCTAGACTCCCACTGCTTGCAGCATGTGTTGAACAGAGTGCTGTGTGAGTTCATTGTTAAATGGTCTCACATGCTATAAAGTATCTTTAATAAAAGACATCATGTAGTGTATGACCCAATACCTATACAAAAACAGACAACTAGGATATTTCAAAGGGCTTTATTGATGCATAAGCAGGACTAGAATCAACGTTTTGGCAAATGCGTAAAGCAGCAAGTGTGTGCATGTGTGTAATACAATGTGTGTTGCTATATATGACTTAATGTGTGTGAGTGTGAGAGAGAACATGTACGTGATATTCAGTGTGTGTGTGCATTACAACCTTGTATGCATGTTTGTGATATTTAAGGGCTTTATTCTGTCATCCACAGGAGCTGTCAGGGCTTCATGCACATGAAATTCACCGTGTCCAAGGAAGGGAAGTACATCCTGGGTCAGAACAGCCCACCCTTTGACACCATCCCAGAGGTCATCCACTACTACACCACCCACAAGCTGCCAATCAGAGGGGCTGAACACTTGTCCCTGCTCTTTCCAGTGCTTGTACAGACTCTCTGACTTTCCCCTGCAGACACTGATAATGCATCTGCTCAGGACGCAATGCTCTGACTGGTTTTACAGTGAGGAGAAAAGCAATGCTGGGTTGTGAAAGCTCCTTACGGACAGTGAACAGGATCCTTTATTTCTGTCATGCCATTGACGTCTCTGCACTGGAAACAAAATCACATCAGAGAGAGTACTCACTCAAATCTTTGTTTGTTTCCCTAATAGGCGTTGGTTTTGAGGGGGGCTGAAAGACAAAAGGACTGCTCATTAAGGATGTTACATTTCATGTACTCATTCAGTTTCCTTGATTAGATAATGATCAATTAATGGTCTCTGACAACTCCCTGTTGCTCACACAAATGGCACACTTGGCCCATAGCCCTCCTAACAGTCAAATTTTGGGGGGAAATTGATTTTTTTCTTTGTGCCAGTAACTAGGCAGGTTAGTATTTTTGACTTCTTCTGCTGGTGAATAACCCCATTGTTGCTGCATCCACAGTGATTAGCCAATACAAACATAGATGAGCTCTAGCAGTTCACCCTATTGGTTCACCTTTAGTCACATGACCCGCTAAATATAACAGAAATGAGGCCATTCCTGAGAATGTTTCTGATTGTGCCATTATGCAAATGCCGGTTCATATGAAGATTTAGTCTGCACACTGTCACTGCCTGGTTAGCAGTGCTCTGTGCTTTATCATTACAATGCTTTGGAGGTGTACGTAGGTTAGAACTGAAAATACTTTTCGTCAGTAACCTGAAAACTGGATACTACAATTGGTTGATGCCATTGAGTGTTTTAGTATTATAATCATTATTACATATGGTTTTGTCATAATCATCATTATTATTTTCATTGTTGCAATTTCTGATGATGATTATAATTCTGACTGGTTTGACTTATTTAGCTGTTTTAAGATTTTCACATGTACTAAGAAATTAAAAAGGTTTATAAATGTCAGTGCACTGTTATGTTTGTCCTTCAGAGGAGCATCTGCAAACAGTCTGGGTGTATGTTTGCATAGACATGTGCAGGCTGAAGCCGACACGTATAAACACACACACACACACACACACACACACACACACACACACACACACACACACACACACACACACACACACACACACACACACACACACACACACACACACACACTTCTTTGTGCTACCACAACAGAAGCACCGCTCTGAAGGAGAAATGAACTCAAAGCACAGACTGAAGAGGAGCACGTCACTGGAGAGGACATCCCATGCTTCTCCCATTAAAGCGCTCCCTCTTCCCCTTCCATTACCCAGCAAGGGGGGCAATGGAGTGGAAAAACGCATTATTTCAGTTTTTCCGGAGTGAAAAGGGCAGGGATTGCTTTCATTAGTGGGCCAAAAAACTGCAGCAGGCGATTATCAGCCTGACAGGGCAGTATGGGGACATGAAAGGGGAGAGGTCCTCTCAGTGTCTCTCTGTTCTCATACATATATTTCTTTGGAATGATACTGTGTGTTGATCTTGTTGGAGACTGTATTCTTTAAGTGTTCAAATTTTTTTTTTCTTTTATAAGTTTACAAATAAAAATATAAAATGCACCATGAAAATCCAAATCAAATCCACATGTTCATTTGGAAATGTGCGGTGCAGTCATAGCTCATCTGAGAATATAGCCTTGAAATGCACTAAAAGAACCTTTTTTATTTATAAAGAAAATCTTGTGTCCTCTGTGGATGATGGCATTTCCTTGTGGATGGCTGAAAGTACGGTTTAAATCTGTGGGTTTTTCTTTACAGTACTATGTGTTTTGTAAGGACTGATATTGTATATCTTCCTCACAGGTCTTTGTAGAATAGTGTTATAAGGCTTTGGAGAGTGTGTGTTTCCCTGTGTGTCTGTGTTATCCAGAGCGTGTGGCCAGCTGTCTATCATGATGTGTGTAAAGTGGTTGCAGCCAGTGACTCAATGTGCCTGACAGGGTTGATCTGGCAGCAGCTGACAGCTCTGATTAGAGGTGCCGTGAGGCACTAACACCTGTTATCACTGTGTAGCCAGACCCACATGCACAACATACGTGCGCATGGACACACAAATACATGTGTACACTCATACGCACACTAGTGTGCACACTCGCACAGGCATATATACATATACATGCATGTGCATACACACACTTTCATACACACAAAGCAAACTAATATATGCACAAAAATGCACACTAATGCATACACGCAGACATACAGCTGAGTTCTGCTGCACATGAGTGTGATGCCTCACAGTCTGCAGTAGACAGTCAGTAGATTCATGCACACTTGAGTGGATTTAGCAGGCACTTCATGGGGAAATATGCAGCTGTGCACACAGACACAGCAAGGACGTTTCTGTCTAAAGCATGCATGCAGTCTCACACACTCACAGACGGCCTAATCCCCGTGATGCGCTGTGCCATGGTGACGGGGAGCGGTGCGAATCATCCTGGCGCAGGCAGGTGTGAGGCAGCGGCGTGAGCTTCTGGGAGATTGCAATCAGACATGGGTCACAAGGGTTGCAGCTGGCCAGGGGGCGGCGGGGAAATGGGGCTACACAGACTGAAATCCCATCGCATAGCTCCACACCAGCATTTCATGGCCCCTCTCATTAAGTTTTCCATTTGGATTTGGATTCCATTTCAAATAACTACCATTTTCCTGATTAATTACAGAACCACACAGCATTTCCAGGCAGACAAAGGCACTGTCGTAATGCTTGTGTGCAAGAGCATGTAATTGAGGTTCATTGTCTATTTATTGGGAATTTTTTAAATGATTATATTGCATAAGTGGGACAGTCGTATGAATTGGGTTGTTTCCATGACATCTTATTTGGGTAGATTGTATGAATTAGTATTGTGGGTAGGGTAGTTTGCATGGACTGATTGGTCTGCATGCGTGGGAAATGTGGATAGAGTGAACGGGAATTATAGATTTGGTGGTCTGTATGAGTGAGTAGCAGTGTGGATGAGGGGGTCTGTGTTGGTAGGTGGTATTAACGAGGTTGTCTGTATGAGTGAGTAGCAGTGTGGACGAGGGGGTCTGTGTTGGTAGGTGATATTAACGACATGGTCTGTATGAGTGAGTAGCAGTGTGGACGAGGGGGTCTGTGTTGGTAGGTGATATTAACGACGTGGTCTGTATGAGTGAGTAGCAGTGTGGATGAGGGGGTCTGTGTTGGGATGTGATATTAACGAGGTTGTCTGTATGAGTGAGTAGCAGTGTGGATGGGGGGGTCTGTGTTGGTAGGTGATATTAACGACATGGTCTGTATGAGTGAGTAGCAGTGTGGATGAGGGGGTCTGTGTTGGTAGGTGATATTAACAATGTGGTCTGTATGAGTGAGTAGCAGTGTGGACGAAGGGGTCTGTGATGATAGTTGACATTAACGAGGTGGTCTGTATGAGTGGGAAATGTGGATGTGGTGGTCTGTGATTGAATGGGAATGTGAATGGGGGGTCTTAATCAGTATGTAGAGGTGTGGTCTGTATGATTGAGAATTATAGATGTGGTGGTCTATGTTTATATAGGAATGTGGATAGAGAGGTCTTTATCATTTTGAAGGAGTGTGGTCTGTATGAGTGGGTAGCATTATGAGTTGGGGCACTGTTGGAGTAGCCTTGGGCCAAGAACCTCTCACCTTCCTCTGTCATGTGGAGCTCCCGGCTGCCACATGCAAAGTTCCACACACACAGCCCACATCCAAGGCCTTCTTCATCCTCACACGTCCTCTAACGAGACTGCTTTCTGGAGGTAGAGTGACAACACATTGGATCGTAGGAGCAGGAGCGTGACAGATGCAAAGATCTGCTCACTATTCATTCCCGTCAGTGCAGCTGCGATTAAGCAAGTCCTTATAAGGATCATCTGTGACACTGTGGGGACCTCCCTCTGAGCTTGTTAAACAGCGTGACCCTGTGACCTGTCACTGGGCGGGGGAGTGAATGCACGAGCCCACGCTGGCAGGCCCTGTCGATGCAGTCCAGATGGACTCTTTTGTCTTCAGGCTCACGGAAACCAGCATGCCAGTCCGCAGAGCCAGGCTAGCGCATTGGCAGTGAGAACTCTCTCTGTTCCCTTCATTGGTGCTTTTTTCTGGCAGAAACAAATGGGACCTGTGGGACGGACCAGTCACATTAACGGCACGCAACATGCATACAAAATTCTGTGCATTTTATATTGAAAGCCCCTAAGTAAATAGTAGAGAAACTCCTTTAGGTATTTGGAGAGCAGCTTTACTAGTTTATTAGCAGCTTAGACCTGATTCAGAGCTAGAGTTGGCATTTGACACTAAATGTCTTTAACTCTTGCCACCAGTTTCACATGATACATGCATCTCACTCAAATTTAAATATAGTTTTTGCTACTATGAAGTTGTACACTGCATTATAGAATATTATTTTATAAAATTACTAATTCTGCCCACTGCTACATATATTTATTCAGCTCACTGATGTTCATTCTCTTTCATGTGAGTATCCACCCATACGTTTTGCCTGCCATAATGACACAATATTTGTTTAATTTGAATCGTCTGTGGAAGCTGTAATTTTTTTTTTTAAAGTACTGTTTCGTCTGCGTGTAATTCTTTCCAATCAAAATATCTTTTTAGTTTTGTGTTGCCATAGTGATTTAATCAATCAGTGATTTACAATGAGTGTGACCAAGTAAAATACAACTGTATTACGTGTTAATATGTTTTAAACTGTTTTATAGAAATAAGGCTGGAATTACTGGTATATGGCACGCAAACACATTGTGATTGTTTTTAATAGATTTGTTTTTGACAAACAGCCGTCTTGACCTTTATAAGCCAGACAGGGGCCCGTCTTGGCACTGGTCCACTGAGCATTCAGCTTCTCCCTTTCCCCACATGTGCACTGAGACAGTGCCTGGAGTTGAGGTAAGAGTCTATTCCGAAATGTCATCCTGTCAGCAACAATCATACACTGACCACCGCGATGCCTTTTATCCATGTGCACACAATACACCCGACACTATTGTTGCAGACATTTATTCTAAGATTTAGGATATTCATAATCTGCCCACCTCAGTATCACATTTTATCTCCTATTCACTGACCACTGCGATTTCTTTCACCAGAGTGCACACAACTGACACTATTATTGGAAACATTTATTCAAACATCACTTGGAGTGGTACATAATCTAGCCACCTGTACATTTGTACCTCATGCGCACTGACAACTGCAATTTAATTTACTCATTTGAGCATCCTTTTCCTAATCTCCACACTGATTTACCATGGTATACTGGAGCACAGGAGAGACCAGCCCTTTCTGCACTGCCCTCCTCCACATACATGGATTCCTCCACCAGTTGCCATGTTTGCCATTTCCTTCTGACTCACGAGACATTCAGTTTACTCAGTACCTGTCATACCCCATCAGTAACTTGGCCATCACAAGGTCATACATGCTCTTTTTCCCCCAAGTCTTGACAAAATTCACTCTCTTTCCAGATCAGTGTTTTCAACTTTTTGACAGCCAGTTTGCAGACGAGCTATGGTTGAACTGTTGGACCTCATTGCCCAGTGGTTTACTTTGTCCTAATCTACAACTTAGCTGTAGTGTTAAGTCACAATTCATGTATCAAAAGTATTTGTATGTACTATAAGATGTGGTATATGCTTTTTAATGTAATAGTAATGCCATTATTTTTAAATATTAAAATAATGCCAATTTTAATAATGGCATATAATACTGTGTAATACTAGTATTCATTTGCATCCATTGTTCTTCATTTTAAAATGTCACAATGTGTTACTAATCAAATTATGACTGCAGTACTGGCATTCAATGTCAGCCCTCTCTCTCTGTCCCTCTCTCTGTCCCTGCTTCTTGCTGCATCCATGTTTCTCGTTCCCTCTTTTAGATTGCCTCTTGCCTCATTGTGGTGATTTTGTGGAACAGCTGTGAAGCATCTATCAGGACACATCATCCAGTGTAAATATTCTCCTTTGTTGTGGCTCCTCTGAACTTAATTCAAAGAAATAATGATAAAGAATGAATCAGAAGCACAAGATTCCCATCAATGCATTGTTTGATCTACCACCAGAATGTTTATTTTAGCAGAGAGGTATAGGGGGTGAGGTGTGGAGTCATCTTTTTTTGGGCACTGACCTTTTGGATGGATGAACCACGTTGATGGGTGCAGGGTGGTGCATAAATCATGTATTGCCAAGGAGAAGGGGACTTCAGTTGGTGGAGCATACGTGTTTTATTACATGCCACCAACCTTGCCTAGTCTACAGTCTGTCTGTAAAGTTACACATGAAGTTTCCTCCTTTGACCCAGTGTCTGTGTTGGCTCAGCTGGAGGACTGACATATGAAAAGACGCAGCTACTTGACACAGCATGTTTCAGAGCAGGCCATGTGTATTTCTGTGCTTTTACAAATTTAGTGATGAGCTTTCCAAACTGGGAGAAAACATTTTACATGATATTTAAAAGTGCATTTCTTAAAAGTGTGTTTCTAATACATTGAAATATTTTTCAGAGTTTGTTTATTTGTTCCTTTTATCACGTATTCATTTCCGACATTTTCCCTGCCTTGCAGAAAAATGACATACCATGTAGTTCTATCTTATAGCACTAGATGGCGACATTGCGTTTCCATTCACTGCAATTTTTTATTGTACCAATAAATTTCACAAACTGAAAGTGTAAAACAAGTCATTAAAAGAATGATATCTGAAAGATTGCAAAGATTATGCATGTAGATAGAGTGCATGGACAAAATAATGACAGCTTCATCTCAATTGTACAAAACACACCCTTTCTATTCAGGTATGTTTAAATATGTATAAAGGTTATAAAAATGCATTACCATCAACTGGGTGACATGCCTCCTATAGAGTTAGATGAGAAAGCACCATAATTCAGTTCATGAGCTTACCATGAAAACAGGAGTTATACCGATATGCTGTAGATGTGCAATGAACACGATGTACATTCTTTGAATACCTTACTCAAACAAGTCAAAAACTTGCAAAAACTCATTCAAAAACCAGTTTTATTGATCTGTCAAGTGCTTTACTTGGCGTCTCTGTTGTAGCAAACCACAGCATGCAAAGTGACATATTTACATATCTACAGCATAATTTAAAAATCACATCACACAGCCTTAGAAGGGTATGAACCCATTCCTCTCCATGTGCAGATGTTCTTACTGACTTAAGACTCTTGGAAATGGCCATGCTTTTTGGTAGTGTACTAAGCAATCATTACATTTTACAAAAGAATCACCACAATACATTTCAATGCTGTACCACTTTCAGGCATCGAATGCCAGTAAACAATCATAAGTAATACTGAAAAATCATTATGGATCATAAAATGAATACTGTTTTGGTAGGTAGGCAGATAGATATTATATTTGGAAATGCAATGCCATCAAACATACATAAACATTATATACATGCACTGCTCATATTTTTTTTTTATTTTGCAAGCATTTCCTGTTTCACTAATTCACAAATGCACTCAAAATGTTCACTCACTATTTCTATGCTGTGACGTATGTATGAGCTATGTGTATTTAATGCTAATATATGAAAATGCAGTGCATTCCTTACAGACTGTAGAGAATAAATATGTAGTAAGTATTTAAAACACTTCCTCAAGGGAATATTTCCAACTCTGGTCCAATTAACTTACAATTAAAGAGAAAATGGAAACGTGTAGCCTACCTCCTGAAAAGTCAGTCCATTTTGCTGAGGCTTTGTATGGAATTATTTATATGACTCGGAGTTCCATCTCAAGGCTGCTACCACTTAGTCACAGTCAAATACCAAAGACATGGTCTGACAACGTTTCCTGAAGAAACTTCTGTTCAGCTGCAACTACCAAGTTTAAGAACCTATTGGGGGCAGCAAATACTGAGCCCAGAGTTAAAGATAAGTTCTCTCTGCTCAACCACCTCTTAAGTTGTGATAATGGAGACAATCATTCAAATTATAAAACATCATCTCGATGTGGTCTTGGTAGTGTTTTTTTTTTTGCTTTATAACATTTTGTTGTTGTTTTTTTAAATAAAAACATGCCATGTTAATTTCATCTGTGGTCATGATTTGATCAGAACTTTGAGCATAAGCCTTTACAATCAGAGGAATTTGTGTTTCTCAGGCGCAGTGGAACTGTGAATAAAAGCATTCAGTCTGCCCTCACAGCAGACCTGGTATGATGTGCCCTTGGATTTAAAGCACATTTACCACTGACTCACTATCAGTGTAGTGTAGTGGTTAAAGAACTGGGCTTTTAACTTGTTGCTTACAGGTTCATATCTTGGGGTGGACATGCCACTGTACCATTGAGCAAGACATTAAACTGATAAAATAACCAGCTGTGTAAATATCAATGCAACTAACAGTATGCTAATATAGTGTGTTGTGTAGGTTGCTCTGGATAAGAGCATCTTTAGTCATGGAACCCAGTCTGTCAGTTCTTGTGAAATTCCATGACACTCTTGGCTTACTGAAGTAACGGTATGGTACTTACTTCATGTGACTGCAATGTGAGGGTTGTAGCACCTTAGCTATTGGTCAGACTCTCAGAAGACAGATGTATTTTACACATACCTCCTTTAAATACAGTTTACATTTCAATCACTGCCATCCTCTGTGACTCATCTTCACTGAATTAATGTGGTTGGCTAGAAAATGATGGTTGCATTCCATGAAGATGGTGGGCTTATTATTTAAAGCAGACAGGTGCAAGGCTGGGGTGTCTGCTAAATAAATGAATGTAGATTTGGCATGGGGAGGTGAGACAGAGGATGCATCAGAATGTACAATCGCATCAGAACTTCCCCAGGGAGGGGAGGGCTCCAGCCTTGACCAGGACTGCAGAGAGTAAGTTGGCGGGCCCACTGGGGTGCGAGGGCATGGAGGTAGTGGGGTCGGGGTGTTGGTGGTTGGAGCTCAAGGGGGTAGGTATCTTGCCCTTGGTCAGCACAGATCTGGTCGCCCCCGTGGGCCCACTGCCCCCTCCCCCACCACCCATGCTGGACTTGCTGTTCTCCACAGTAGGTACCACTGTGCCCAGGTGGGGGGCAGCAGCATTGGCCGGTGGGGAGTCCAGGCTGGGCTGGCAGCAGCACAGTAGACGAAAGAAGGCGGCCCTCATCTCCCGGCTGGAGAGAGTGTAGATCAGAGGGTTGAGGGCAGAGTTCAGCACCGCCAGGGCGATGAACCAGTCCACCTGGTACAGCACAGGGCACCTCGTGGGGCTGCAGCCCACGTCCAGCAAGAGCAGCATAAAGAGGGGTGCCCAGCACATTACAAAAACCCCCAGCACGATCACCAGAGTGCGCAGCAGGGCCAGCGAACGCTCCGAGGGCCGGCTGCTCACCCGCCGCCCACTCGAAGTCACCAGGCGGTAGATGCGGATGTAGAGGATGACGATGGCTACCAGCAGGGCGGTGAAGATGCTTATGCAGAAGGCCACGTAGCTCTTGTCATACAGTGGGAGAACGGTCGAACAGGAGGAGAGGCGACCCCTGCAGTTCCACCCCATGCTGGGGAGGGCACTTAAGAGCACAGACACCACCCAGCAGGCCCCCAGCATGACCAGGAGCCTCCCCCGTGCGGCTGCCTCGCAGGGCCGCAGACGCACCATGGTCATGTGGCGCTCGATGCCGATGGCCAGTAGGCTGAAGGTGGAGGCGCTAAGGGCCACAAACATGCTCCCCTCACGTGCCAGCCACTGCGACGGCAGGAGGAAATAGGTCCGGGGGCCAGAGGTAAAGATGTTGACCACGTAGGCCACCCCTGCCAGTAGGTCAGACAGTGCCAGGTTACCGATGAGGAAGTACATGCGGCTGTGGAAGCGCTTGTTCCGCCACAGCGCCAGGAGCACAGTGACATTCTCCAGAACGATCAGCACACAGATCAGCAGCAGCAGGGCAGTCTTGCAAGCCCCGCTGCTCCGTGAGCGCCCCCACTTCCCTGAGTGGTTGTAGTGGGCGACGATCTCTGGGTTCATCCCATCCTCGATGGTATCCATCATGCCTTAACTTCCACTTTCACACATCAGAGGGCGCTACAGTACGGCCGAGGGTTTGAGACAGAGCTATTCCGTCCAGCACTGGTGGCATCATTGCGTCTCGGACCTGCCAAAAAATGAAGACTTAGAGTAGAGTGTAGCAGAAGCAAAATGGCATTATGAAGTGTTAAGCATAAAAGCTAAGACATCCTTTACACTCAAAGACGCACATTGCTATCTGAATAACGACTTCAATGAAAAAGGTCTGTCTTCTGAAGGTTCGCTAGCTTTTGGAACGCAATATAGTATATAACATACATCTTTCTACTCTGTACGTGTCTCGAATGTAATGTAAAATAACTTGAAAATGCTTGTCTTTTTGTCGTTATCGCACTAACGTATTCAGAATTGCTATGTACTTACAGTTGTTGTAGTCATTTACTGTTAGAATAAATGCTTGAAATTTCAAGTATCCTTAAAGCAGCCACAGAAAGCGAGAGCGTAGAAGTGAACTCTGAAAAAGGTCCAGACAGAGTTGCAAATTATGCTGTACTAACAAATGAAATCACAGTCCGTTTCAGGCGCGCATTTCAGGATGATTGAAAAGAGAGGCAAGTTGAATTCATATTTACTAATGCCGCTGTACATACCCTTGAGCAAGGCTCGTACGTAATTCCCACTTTGTTATTTCCTAAAAAAATGCTTTCTAGTTGAACTCGGAAAATGTAAGTCTCCTTGAATAAGGACGTCTGCTAAGTCAGAATGTTATAATAATAATAATAATAATAATAATAATAATAATAATAATAATAATAATAATAATCTGTGACATTTTACAGATGACACTTACGTGGTGTTGTTCACCTGGAGAATCGCGTGTCCCTACATTATGGTAATGTGGGGATGATTTAAAAGTTCGGTGTCCTGTCTCGGTCCACCGACAGCAAAACTTCTCCCTTTCTCCTTGACTTACGTATAACTCATCAGAACATCTATCCTCTGTCTTTCTTCCCAGATCGCCGAATAATTGTCCGTTATTATTCCTCTTTATTCCCTGATTAATCACATTGCTATGAAACCCTCTGCTACCAACACTGTTTTCTTTCCTTCCCTAAACTTTAAAGTTTGGTTATGTCCTTCACAGAGGAAAACTTCGTCTCAGTTGCTCATACCTCTACACTCAACCTGGGTTGGGACGGTGTCCCTGCTGGTTCCAAAATCGCCGTAAGCCAATCACGATTTACCGTTGGCGAAGGGCGTGTTCTCATTGCCCAGACCCTGGCACTGGCAATGGAAACATTGTGGCAAAGGCACTGATAACTTTTGTGGTCCATTTCACAAACACTGAAACGAATGGGCATTTAAGACCTGACTTTCTTCCTGTTTTGGAGCAGTATTAAAATCACTTGATAATGTGAGACCGGAGAGGTTTGCGTGTACATCCAGTCCAACAGCTTAACTTCTCACCTGTCTTTCACTCCACAGTATTCCTTTCGCGCGTACAATTGGAGTGTCAGCTCACATATAATGTGCTTTAAGTCGGGAAAAGCGTAATAAAGCGTAATATAGCAAATAAAGCGGATATTGCTCGACCGCAGAGCATATTCGAGCAAACGAAATTGATTTTTATTTAATCACAATAGTTACTAACTGTACATTTATGCTACACAGTCTGTTGATAGTTTAGATAGGACAGTCAGGTATGATATTCATTGGTGAGGTAGATAGGGAAATTAAACACTGTTCTTAAGAGATAGGTAGCGTCCGTTTGCAAGGATGTTACAGGAAAGTCTTGGCGCGAGATCATTTTGCTTTGCCTCTTATTCATTTTTATTGCGAAAGTAAAATGTGTTCACTTACTCTTTCGAAGTAATTCGTTTATTATGGCCCGTGATTACCAGTACACGGCTATTGATTGCGGTTTCATGAAATCAGCTAGTTTTTGATATTGCTATCGAAAATAATCACCTTTTGAATGCCGTATGACCATACATTAAGTGATACATTATAACTTTAAAGAAAAGGAGAAACACGATGTACGTGCACTGAAAATTACTTAAAACAAACAAACAAACAAACAAACAAACAAACAAAAAAAAAAAACAATAGACACCAGCCAAACAGATATCAGATCATAACAGGTATACATTTTACTTACTAAATTTATCGATGGTGCTATTTTAAGGCACACCATTACATACGGCACACTACCGTTAAGCTTTTAAACCAATCCCATTTCTGTTACCTTGTATAATTTACTTATCTTCTCCGGCAACACAAAAGTATGTAGGAGGAATGGTACAGATTGGATACTTACTATACACACCACTGTAAACTAATACATGGTCTGATTACAAAGATCTTTCAGATCTCCTAAATGATCACATAATGTAAAAGGCATGTGCAATGGGCACTTCTGAAGAAGTTTTCAAAATCCAAATTATACACCTGGATTGCTATTTATGTGTTATTTGTGTCATTTTGTATATGCAGTGTATGTGCAAATATAAAGTAGATGTGGCCATGCCAGTCTTTATGCTGTTCTCCTCCTGGGACAATCACATGCCAGCCAGCATAAGTAAATCAGTTGTCCCAGAGATTCTTGTCCTGGAGTGGCTGCAATAATGTGGTTAATTCTTGTACAATTCGTCAGAAACAAGCAACAGCATAGATCTTATTGTATTCTAAATGTTTCAGTGGAATTCTGTTCTATTTGAGTTACAAGACATAACACCAATAGCACCATTCACTAGCTTGTAGGCTTACGTGGTTATTGTTCTTGTGTTTCTCTTCAAACAAACACACACACACACACATACACACATACACCCTAATACAGTACCATTCATGTTTCAGTGCTGAAAATGTTTAATAATTGTCATCCATAGCTATGTCATTTCAATGCAGTAATAATTACATGCCGCATATCCCACATGCTGATTTCTAGATTTCAGACAGTTTAGACAACTGCACGGGTAGCTAATAAAATACTTAAATTGTAAAAAAAAAAATGCTTTGGTTTACTGTGCTGAAACAAATTTAAGTTTGGTTTGGTTTAGTGTGTTTTGAAAAGGTTCAATGACTCAAAGTGGGTCAAAATTTTCATTGGGCTTTGAAGTGCCATCATTTTAGAGACAAACGGGCACAACTGAAGAAGTATATATCAGGATGCTAAATACTCACATGGATCCTTGATATGTACTCTGAGTTATGTAAACAAAACATTTTTAAAAATCTCAAAGGTTCAAGTGGTAACATTTCACAAAATTGTGTGTATAAAATCTTGGATTACAATTTCAGTTTCTCAGAATATTCCCAGAATGTCAGGAAAATCAGGGTAAACATTCCAAGCAAATGTGTTTATCCAGTTTCCTGGATTTTCTTTGAATGAGAACTTAAATTCACACAAGGAACATTGAAGGAGCAGCTTTTGTTTTTTTTTTTAAAGAAGGTTTTATGAAGAATTTGTGGTTGTTCATGTTTATTTTATCAGGAATGTTAGCAATGTTAAACAAATCTGTCATTTCATTACTTCCATTTGGAATGTTTCTGAGAAATGTGGGACATGTAGCCTCTGTGATGTTTTTTCATGATTAAATGATAGCCATCAAGGGACTGCAACCAGTACATTTGTTTGCAACATGCTTTTGAGGGATGTTGCTAGGAACAATAGAATGTTCAGGGAATGTCTGTGGTATGCTCCATAAGGTACTCATCATAAGTACTCCTCATAAGGTTATCTCACAATCAAATGGGTATCTCATGAAAACCTTCCCCAGTGCTCCAGGGATGTTTTGCGTTAACTGGGGTGATGATTAAAAAACGGTGATATAACAGTAGAACATATAAGTATAATAACCCACATTGTCATCATTGCTATCAATCTTATCATCATTAAACATCAATTTGTTGTTAAGAATTCACCAGAATGGCATGTTGTTGGTATCTGCTTCCTTGTCACTTATCAGCAGCAGTATTTTCTTGGCTTACATGTTGACTGAAGGCCAGTTACAATGCTTCATGTCCAGCCTCTCATTCCATTCTCTTTTTCATGTTGAGAAGAAGGATGACTTCTTTCCTCCTTATGCCCTTCCTGTGTGTGGGATAGGTCATTCCTCTCCCATTGCACCATTCCAGGATGGATGAGGGTTGTGCCGACACACACACACACACACACACACACACACACACACACACACACACACACACACACACACACACACACACACACACACACACACACACACACACACACACACACACACACACACTCACTCATGCCACTTACAGAGAGGACCATGTGTCTCTTCCCGGTAACCCAACTTGGTATGTGAGGTGACTTGAGTTCAGGCAAACAGAATGACCAAAATGGGAAATGGAAAGAAAAAATAGAAAAAGAGGAATTACCAGAACTTTCAAGTTTTAGAGCTTGAGGCGAAAACAAGACGATTGAGCCTCTCTCTCCCTGCCTCCTCCCCTTGTTCTTTCCCACTGTGTATTTACAGTATGGCCAGGCATCCATTCTCCAAGGGAAAAGCTGACCATTTTATGAGGAACTGCTTGAAGGCACACCGGCACAGAGTGCTCGGAGAGGAAAATAAACAACCCTTACAGCTATCACATCTGATTGTGCCGCTTATGAGCTGTTTCAGCTGGCCTTCTAGTCGGCCCCGCTGTTTCCACACTGTCACCCTCCTGATTACAACACTCACAAGCTAAACACCAGCGGGATGGAGAGAGAGAAGGGTGGGGGGTAGGAGGGGGCGTCTGTGGTGCTTTCTCACCAGGCTGTCAGCGAGCATGAGGACTAACAGGAGGCCTTGCCCCACTCAAAAACGTCAGGCCCAGCCCCAGCCAGATTAATGGATCAGGCTTGCTGTGTTTACTTTCCACTGACCAGCGGAGACACACAGACACTCTGAAAATAATTCACGGAGGGTATAAAACACCCTAAAGAGTGTCATGTTGTTAACATTCCCATGTCCTGATCATTTGGTGAAGCTTGGGACAAAGTAAAGCCAGTTGAAATCTATCACAGTGTCCCTTTGCGACTTCCAGCCTTGTGATTTCTTTCATCTTCGGGGCCTGTCCATCCAACTGTCTGCACAGGAAGGACAGATCCACGTCACCCTAAAGTCTGCGGGCAAATGACACAGCTGTGTGAATGGTGTGCATCAGGCCTGGCTGCAGGAATGTTTCATGGTGGCGGGAGCATTGATGCATATGGGCATAGTACAGGATATACTGTACATTTCTATGGAGGGTACAATTGTGACCTTGTGGGGGCCCCGCCCCGAGAGTATGTGTGTGTGTGTGTGTGTGTGTGCATGTAGGTGTGTGTACATGGGTCCTTGTGTAGGACAATGTGGATATGTGTGTGAATGAATGTGTGTGTATGTATACGTGTGGGTATGAGCAGGTAGACATTTGTGTGTATGTGTGTGCATGGTGGCATGCATATACGTAAATGTGTTTGTGTAGGAGTGTGTTTGTGTGTGTGTGTATGTGTGTGTATGTGTAGTCTGTGAAGATATGAGTCAGGGCTAGCTGACCCAGGGCTGATCATTTTGGCGGTGAGTTAGCTCTTTTGGAATTTGGAGTTTAGTGGGAACTGGAGGGGCGGTAGGAGGGGGAAGTGTCCCTTGAGCCTTCACCTTCCTACCCCTATTCCCTCCTCCCTCCATGTACCCTGACTTCCCTCCTCTACACACTCAAAAACCACCATATTAAAAGAGATGTATAAACACAGTTAGCTTTCCTCCACGCTCTAAACTTTATAACATGTTTACTGCTGTTTTTGACATATATCATTAAATTAACGTCCCATGTACAGCAGTCTAGTACTGGCTGTGTGAGGCTTTATCCTCTCAAGCAAAGGAACTGATGATAATGAAGAGTGCTATTTTATAGCGCCCTGTGAGACATGCAGCTGCATAATTTCCTTCTGTTTTTTGTAGACTGACATTCTGAGATTGTGCCTAGAGAAACCAGATGGCAGGTGCAGCGTGGGGCATTAAAGCTGTGCTCCTGGGAAATGTACCTCGTCTGGAATAGCCCAAGAGTCCCAAACAGCCCCAAGTGTTTGAGTCACTTAGGACTCCAAGCAGGTCTGAACCATGCATTTATGTTTGATCATCCACCTGGCCCCAAATATGCAATTGTTTTCCAGAGAAAACTGAGGTTTGTGCAAGAATGAGTGCCTATGTGTTTTGGTGTTGATGTGTGTACATATGCATGTGTATCTGCGTGTTTGCATGTTGTGTGTGTGTGTGTATGCATGTGTGCATATGTGTGAATGTGTGTATGTATGTGTGCATGCATGTGTGTGTGTGAATGTGTGTGAATGTATATGTGCGTGTATGTGTGTGTGTGTATGTGTGTGTAGGTATATGCTTGTGAATGTATGTGTATGTGTGTGTTGAGGCTTAACAAATAGATCATTAATTAATGTTAATTCATCACGAACGTCACTGAACAGGAGCTGGAGGATGAGAACAGAGATTGGAAGACAGAGGCAAGACAGGGCTTGTCTTAATTTATAAATTACTTTGTTCTATTTTTTTTCCTTCAGAAAACATTTAGATGTAAAAATCAATGTATTCATTTTGTTTCTTCTAATGAAATACAACAAAAATATTACAACACATTGACAAGATCCTGAAACGTATTTGTAAGACAATGAATATACCATTACTTGTGCTGTTGTAGTTGTAAACATGGTAATGTGCGGGGGCTAAGACCAGTATGGCTGGATTCCTTCTGGATTATTTTGGCTGGTGCATACAGGCCACCATATTTATGGACACCAGCAGGCATCAAGAAAAGAATTTTGAACTGTGGAATAAGACAACAACAAGACAGACACAGAGCTAGGAACACAGACCTAAGGACACAGAGCTTAGGACACAGAGCTAAGGACACAGAGCTTAGGACACAGACCTAAGGACACAGAGCTAAGGACACAGAGCTTAGGACTCAGACCTAAGGACACAGAGCTAAGGACACAGACCTAAGGACACAGAGCTAAGGACACAGACCTAAGGACAGAGTGCTAAGGACACAGACCTAAGGACACAGAGCTAAGGACACTGATAGAGTTTGATGGAGGTAGAAGAGGAGGAAGATTAAGTACAAAGGCAAGATAGGAGGATAAAAATAATGTAGAGAAGAGAAAAGCAAGAGAATAAAATAAATCAGAAAATAGTAAGCTATTACAGTTGGTGGACCAAAGGAAATATATGGATGGTAACATGTGGTTGAGAGTGTGAGGGATGGTTTGACTATTTTTTAAAGAGCAATTAAAGAACATTTAAACATTTTAAAGGACAGATAATCCTCACAAATATGTTATAGCGTATTTGTTATGATAACCGCATCTGTACAATGCCATTATCTTTTTTCTTGTAAAGAGTACTCATGAAGAAAAAAAGACTTGATGGCTTTAATTTATTTTCCTTGTGGTCACTGTTTAATCACTAAATAAAGGTCTGACCCTTGACTTTCCAAATAACTTAAAAATGTCTTGGATCTCAGTCATGTAAATAGACCAGTCCTTTGATTTAGCCAGATTCTCTCAGGCTGCTTGGCAGAAAGCCGGGGGAGCTTGTATGTTCCAGGGTTCTGTGTGTGCATGAGAATATAGCTTTATTTGTGCATTGGTGTGTACATGACTGTGTGTGTGTGTGTGTGTGTGTGTGTGTGTGTGTGTGTGTGTGTGTGTGTGTGTGTGTGTGTGTGTGCATGTAGGTATGTGTGTTCATGGACAAGACAAACGCATGTGTGTGTCACTCATTTATCTTTGTCCTGCTCCTTACCTCCATTGTGAATTAGTTCTTGGTTCTTTATTGTAAGTCAGTTTTACTGGCTCATAGTATCTAGCCATTGAAATAAATCAGCTAACCTCAGAAGCCACAGAATGTGTATCCCACAGTATTCTCTAAAATCATGAAATTCCTGCATCTTTCACCATGCCAACAGTTTGTTTAATGTAATATTCTCCTTTTAACATGTACGTGGGCATAAATGAGTACTGCATCGCTTTCCCATCAGTTTCCAGGTTTTCCCTTCTAAAACCACAAGTCTCTTTTGTGCCACTGTGTGACAGAGAGTGAATGGCTTTATCTCCCTGAACGGCTTTCTGGGAGATATTAATCCTGGCTGCCTACATGCTAATGTCATCGGGCTAGGGTCGAGAAGCTGTGCCCAGAGGGAGCACGGGGAATGCTCAAGTGTTTCTTTGTGTGCGTCCCCATCTGGTCCCATTCTCACGTTCCCCTCGAACCCTAACCGCCCCCTCCCCCGGTTCCACTGTCTCAGTCACCCCACATCTGGCCCCTCTGAGACATCTGGATCACAGCTTCATGGGCTCAGACCTCCCAGTGCAGACAGACAGACAAACAGAGAAATGAGTTTAGGCTTAAACTACGTGCAGTCAAAGTCATGCTCCAAAATACGTTGTCTAAGTCATAAAGTCTTACTAAGTCATTCTGGATTTTTTAAAAAATTGCTCCTTGTTTTTGTCAAATTTGGAATGTCCAGTTAGTGCCCGTATCCTCTTGTCTGCAGCAGTCTAGCAGTTGGCACAAACTTTGAATCTGTAGACACTTCATTTGTTAGAGTCTTTGGTTTTCAGTGATCCTATGATTAAGGAGAACAGCATCACCAACAGAGCCATGGTATACCAGTGGAATATGGATTTTGTTGAGTATGGAATTTTAAAAAACGCTAGATATCATTCAGATACCTGAAACTGCCAAAATTGAAAACTCTATGTAAGTGTTACTTACTTGCGTGTTGCCTAAATAAGAAAGCATCTCTTTACATAGTAGACATATCGTGTGTTAAATACTGGTGCATTTGAGGTCTGATGGTATGATCAGTATGATCAGAACAAGTCACCTACTGGAGAGCGGTGATCAGATACAAGACACACATGTTGTGACTTGTATCTAATATCTTATGTAGAGTGGGTTTTGGGTATGGCTTGTGTAATGAAGGTAATTTGAATGAACAGAGATCAATCACCCTAATGTATCCACTAGCTGTTTCTTTAATCTTTTTGTGTTGCAAGGTTCTGTTTAAATTGGTTTGCTTACAGTCTGTCCAGGTCTATCTCTGGTCTTTAATCTGTTTCTTTTCTCCTGGTCCTTTGTTTCTGTGTCCCAACATTTTACTTTTTGGCTGCATAGTTGAGCTCATAAATATCAAATTGTTGGCCCCCTACAGCTCTGGGTCATTATAATGATCTGCCTCAATATTATAAAGTATAGTTTTAGAGTATAGAGTGTATACAAATCTGAGTCAAATACCTGTTTCAAATGCTTTAAATCTTCTGATACTGGCGAAATTTTAAAATACTCCTGCAGATCCCTGAGAATTCCATTAAAACATTTTACTAATTAAAATTTCTGTTCAAAATGTTGATGAAAGTAGATACAGTATTTCTCATAAAACTGGAATAATATTTGGTGTCTGAAAAGTTAATAAAGATAAAATAATATTGTCAAATAAAGTAATTGACATAAATTTTGACCTTGACATTTAAACATGTAATAGATTTTTTGCAGTCTTCCTAGATAAAATATCTAGTGGAAAATATGGGCAACAGCCATCCAATAAGTGCAGAGGAGATCTCTCCGCCAGGATCTAACCTTGTCAATGAAAATCAGTGCATTTTTCCGGTGCATGTAATTGAGCACCTGGAGCTGCTCTGCCAGGGATCCTCAATGGAGCATGAGGGAGGCTTCCCTGAAGGGACCCTGAGAATGGGCTGCCCTCAAGCACACATGAATAGGGCTGCCCAAAAGGATGCCTGAATGGGCTTGGGTCCTGGCAGCGGGCTGCAGGGTGTTATTCCACATAAAACCCGAGGCACAGATCTGCTGAATCAGCGGCTGTGTGATATTCAAGAACAGGACAACCGGGCTGTTGAACAGGGCTCCCCAAAGCTCTCTGGCTCCAGATTCACACTTGGATTGCTGTGACCTAAACACACATTCACATTTCATGATCCTGTTTCACAGGCTTGTCTGATTAGCTAGAACAAAATGGGACCAATACAAAACATAGTGCTTAAAAACAATTTTTCAAATTTGAAAGTCTCTCAATTTTTCCCCACAAGCTTTTCCTTACTGATATCCTTGCTTTATGTTTTGTTATAAAGCTGTGTATGACATGCTATATGCTTGAATTTGACAGTTTAAATCTTGCAGATCTGTGACACTGTTCTAGAATGGAATTCCATTGAAACAGACTTTCACTTTTTTCCATTGTTTTTCAGCATAGCTTAAACATTTTATATAGGTGAATATAAGATGATCAGGAATGTCTCATTGTTTGAATGTCTCATTCTTTTTTTTTTTTTGTCTCTGAGACCGCAGATATGATCTGTAGTTAACATTTACTTCTTGAACATATGTTAGCAAAAATGAGTACAGAGGTTCCAGTTCATAGTTAGAACATGTTAAATAAATTTCAACTTGGCAGATATTTTCTTTTGGTACAGGAGTTTTTTTTCATATTGTTTTAATGATATTCCAGCACAGGGCAGTGGCACTGAGGAGCAGGAGGCTGAGCAGTATGTGTCCAGCATATTGTCCCACAGATCTGCATCATCAACCTAAGGCCGTCGTTTCTCACCTGTGTTTACCTCATAATCAGGTAAGCCAGAGCACTGTGGTACACGGAGGTCAACCAGGAGATCCTTGGGGTCAGGGGGCCAGTCCAGAGAGGGCCAGAGGGCATGTGTTGAACATATTTTCCCCTAAGAACTGTCTGTAGCCAGTGTCATTTGGCTGCTGTGCCTCACCTGTGTTTACAGCAGAGGGGAGGTGGGCAGAGCACACTGGGGTCCTGAGGGAGTCTCACTGACCGCACATCTCCTCAGCGACCTGCACATCTGCACGGCTCTCAGGCATCTGGAGGGAGGCGGGGGCAGGGGGCGGGGGTGGTGGCACGCTCCGGTGCTGGAGGAGAAAGGGCCACTCTGAGGGCTGGCGAGGCACCGCGGGGGGGATGTTTGTTGACAGAGGCAGAGGTGCACAGAGACACCGCCACCACAAACTCCCAGGGAATGTAGTGTGAAAATAAACAGGTCCCGGCAGCCGCAGACAGTGGGGCGAACAATGGGCTTTCAGAGCCATGGGTCTGGGCTGGGACGGGATGAGTCGGGTCGGGCCCACAGCCGGCTCATCCAGCTCTGTGTGAACATGGGCATTATCTCCACACTGAGCTCATCCTCCCAATGCAGCCAGCAGCAGCCCCATGCCACCACTCAACTCTACAACCCACAGCTGTGGACAGATTTACCCCCACAGACAATAGAGTGCTGCTCTCAAGTTGATCATAACACACTTAGGCATTAATGCCCTGGAAACTGATATGATCATGCAAGTAAATGGGTGCTGAAATATGCAGTCTGGGACACTGATAACTGTGAGCAAAATTGCTGCTCTGATGGTTGCATGTAATCAGGTTTAGGGATCTGTGCCCATACAGAGAACACATATTACACCACGACTACGACGTCTACTGCTAATAATAATCATAATCATAAACATAACAGATCACATTTACATTAAAAGGTTACATTTATATCATGACTTTTTGGTTATTTTTATTGTTTCTTAATGTACTTTACTTGTAATGATCCCCTCAAACACCAGCATTGTGCAGAATGTGTTGTGTGTCTGTTCTCAGGGAGGCTTAACACAAATAATGTTCAAACATTTAGTAAAACATAATTTGTTGTAGTTATATTTGTTTAAGCAGACCCTTTGTGTGGATCAAGAAGTGATACTGAAGACCTTTAGAATATGAGAACGATTAATTAAAAGCAGTGGAACCCTTCCATGAGTAAGACTTTAATCATTCCAGAGACCACTCTTGTAAAAATGCATCATGGAATTTCGAAATCTGTTTACAAAACGAAAAAAAAAAAAAAAAAAGGCAAATGAGGGAATAATGACTGTTTGCAATGCATGGGAACAGATGAAGTGAGCTCATTGCTGGGTTGTTGCAGCCATGATTACGTGGTCACCTCTTGGCCCACTTGGTTTCATCTTCCAGTGAAAGCCTGAACCACTTCACACCTGACAAGCACTCATCTGAGTTAAGGCAGTTCACATTCACATTTGCTGAGGAAATGTCTGGCCAAAGACATACAGATGTATGATCTTGTGAGCAAACACAGTTATTGATGAATACTATACACCCCCAATACAGGGGCACATGAATGCATGCACTCATTACATTACAGTCATTTAGCTGATGCTTTTATCGAAAGCGACTTACAGTTGATTACACTAACCAAGGGCCAATCTCCCCAGTGCAATGTGGGGTTAAGGGCCTTGCTCAAGGGCCCAACATGGTGTTCTTGCTGTGGCTGGACTGGGACTTGAACCACCAACTTCAGGGGTCCCAGTGAAGTACCTTAACCACTAGGCTATAGGCTGCCCCAACTCATATAATTAACGAAAGCAAATGTTTCAAATGTTTCTTTCAAAGTGGTATTTTCTTACTCTAGTAATGCTGAAACCATTTTAGCAACATGAGTAAATGAAAGAAAAGATTTCTTGAGACTTTCATTGTTGTTTGACTTTGATTTTGCTTGACTTAGTTATTGATCACTATGCAAGCATCCATAAACCTCTTTAACTGATGTGAGTAGCATTGATGGCTCAGCTTGATCACCCGTTGCTGAATATGTGTATTCCTCTTTGAAGATATATTCTTAGGACAGCAAAACATCTTTTTATGTAGCAGACCAAATGTAAATCGTTTTGTTTTGTGACTCTGGGATTTCTCCAGGGGCTGGCCAGTGGTGGTGTTGCTGCCCTGATAGGCAACGGAGTGTGTGAAACCTAGAACTTCAGCACAGTCCATGAAGACAGGCATCCACACCTTTTCATGGCTCTGATTGCAGCAGATTTAGTCCACAGACCCAAACAAGACAGCATTTGTGTGAAATACTGAGGCACATGTGAATATGCAACCCTTAAAAGAATGTATGAAAGCCATGAGTGTGTCTGGGTGTTGGTTTCTTAATGATACTCTTTACCGCTTAATTCAGGTTGTGCTACCAATTTGAAAAAATAACAGATTTTACTAACACTGAATCGATTGTGTCTGCTGATGTGAGGTGATTCTTTTGTGTGGTTTATTTAGGGTGTGATCAGAACTTATGTAAATACTTTTTAGATCCGATGAATCTCTTCTCATTTGTATCTGTGGTACCTTTGTAACATACAAATCTTCATCAATATCTCCCAACAATCTTTCATTGCAGTTACAGCAGGATTCCACAATTCAACGAATCATTACAATACGAAATGGTGATAAAAAAGCAAATAAGGGAGGGAACAGGGTATATCACAGAGAGGTGGAGGAAAAGCCACAGAGGGAGGAAGAGTCACAATAAGACAGTGAGGAAAAAGGGAGGAAAATGAACAGGACTTGGCTGCGCTACATAGCTGTGATTTCCACACGGGTGTTTTTATTTGAGCTGATAGCAGCCACACAGGAAATGCCCACCAGGATCAGACTTTCCACTGTGGGCTTATAAGGTAAAAAGCACCCCCCCCCCCCACCCTCCCTCCCCAGGTCTATTAATAGATCAGTGATATGGAGGAAATGGGCCAGAACAGAGCAGTGCTCATGCTGAATTTTGAAAAACGCCCTGGACATGTTACCAGCTGCTGCTATCTATGTAACCCCTCTCCATTTTATCTCTTAAAAGCACCATTTTATCTGTTTTGGTCTATCATCATGAGCTGTTCAGGATGTCCTGTGATTGGCTCACCTGAAAGGGAGAGCGATTGCTGTGATAAGATTAATGTGACTCTGAGATAAGGTTTGGTCCTAGAAATGTTTGATTTCAGGGAGAGGGGGGGGGACAAACATTTTTTTTCCTTCAAAGGGGGTGGGGCACAATGGCATATACCCATGGTATTGATTTTGCTCTTTGCTGTTGCCTTACCATTATTTAACCAGGTAGGTCAACTGAACTCAGCTTCTCCCTTCTACCAGGCCCCTCATCCCCCTATTCTAACTGTATCAACACAAAGACCACTCAGCCCAGCATTTGATAGTCAACCTACAGCCTTTTACTTTGTGATACACTTTCTATCAAAATAATAATGGACATTGACAAAACTAATTCACAGATGATCTCAAATGAAAGCCTAAACTGTGACAGTCTAACTATAATACAAACTGAAACCATTATACTAGGTGACAGCATATAAGTATTAGAGAAATGGGCTTTTTACTGATTAGAGAAGTCAAAGTCAAAATAAAATGGAATCACTGAAATGACTGAGAAAATAATAAAACAAAATGTAATGAAAAACAATAAAAATAGCACAAATAATACAGAGATAATGCATCACAGAGGCCATAGATTAAGGAAGTAAGTAAAATAAAAAGCAATTTTGTGACATCATAAAAATATGTTTTGAGTTGCTTTAACAAATATCAATGAATGGTGCCTCTGACCTGCTGGAGCGAGGCAGATGTGGTCTCTCCAGTTCTGCTATGACACAGACTATAAGTGACCAGAAAGCCAGCATGTGGAGGTCTGAGAGGGCAGTGGGTAAAAAGATCCATTATGCATTCTCATGCTGAGCCTTTCCTAATATGAGACTGAAATCTACAATTACATGCTTAGAAACAATAACACCAAGACCAAAGTTCTCAACTTTTCAGTGTTAAAATTTTTGTGTAAATTTTAACTAGAGGAGCAGCCTTCCCTCCAAACCACTGGCAGCCACAATCAGTTGACCAGAGCTGCTGCATGTGACTGGCAGTGGTAAACCCAACAAAGCCATGATGTGTGATGTCAAGGACACAGTGTGATGTCTAGGGCACATGATGCTATTGCAACAGGACCTGCCATGTTAATTGCGTACAGATTGAGGGATAAATCAGTGGGGTGGAGTGGCTGTCCCTAGCCCTGATGCTGGAAATTCACCATCTGTGCATTTACCTAAGGTTTTCTCAAGGTAGTTAACAAAAATGGAAACACCAATATAAAGTCATTTCACTGAATGTAAGCCCACTCTCTGTGGCTATACACATTTAGGCAGTGATCAATCGGATCACATACGGTGGCTGAGAAGGCCATGACATATGGGTAGCATTTCTGTTTGCTGTCTGGAAAAGGGATTGCCAGTAAAGTCTGCCCCACTTCATTATGGAACCATCAGAATTCTTAACTAGAGGAGCCATGTTGCATGGTGGCATGCTCAGGCTATCTGAGAGCAGGGGCGAAAAACATAAAAAGGGCACTTCCTGGGGCACATAGAGGGCACTTCAAGTTTTTGTCCACTGGAGGGGCACCCAGAGGGGCCCTTTATTGCATTTTATCATACAAAGGGCAACTCTAGAATGCACTTCATCACATTTTCTCCTGCATAGGGGCACCCAGGAGGGCACTTTTGTGGAGTTTTTATTTTAACTAAACAGGCACACCAGTGTTGCGATTTCTGCTCACTACTTTCACTTGAAGCAAATCAACAATTGTTACCCTCATGTCACATTCAAATGAAGTCATCTGGCAATCATCCATCTCACCATACCTACAAGATTTTACATATTCACTGATATACAATCACTAAATCCTCTCTGTGTTCATTGGATTTCATAAAAAAGTTGACTTATGTCTGTGACTTTCTTAATTTTAATGGCTTCACGGCTGTAGGTAAATCATGACACATGATGGGCTGAACAGCTTCGTCTCATTATTATGTTTTCCTATGGGAAAACATTGGGTTTGTTAGCAGATCCTAGTGGTCGTATTCAATAAGCCCTGCACTTCATCACAGAGCCTGAAGTGGTGGGGTCGTCTGTAGTTGGTTGCATGGCTGTAATGAAAATGAAACAGTGTGAAATCAGCACAGGCCAGCTGATCTCTATCTGATCTGAGCACTGCGGCCCCACGCTGGCGGTGTGAGAGGCCCTCTGTCCGAGGCGGACGCCCGCCTGCTGCATCCCTTTGCTGTGACACCATGTGTTTGTTTAGCGCAGGACAACGGGGACGCGCTCTTTGGGCCTTTCTAAATCCCAGTTAATCAGGCCTGGGACGGCTGAAGGGGGCCATTGGGGGGTTTGTGGCCTTATCTGATTGTCAGAGCTGCGCTTGTCCGAAGGTCCACAAAGGCATAAACATCCTGTTTATAGGGGGAGAAACAGAGCGAGGGAGCAGGGGCCGGAAGGCTGGCGGGGAGGGGGGGATGGCGGGATAGACTGAGAGAAAAGCAAGGGAGCCAGGCAGAAAGGAGGAGAGGAAGAAAGAGTGAAAACTAAAAAGAAAAAGTAGATTTGGCACAGTAGGAAGAAGAACAAGACAAGGTAAGAGACTGAGGTGAAATATGTACACAAAATTAGTGATGGTTGAGATAATGCCTGATGAATTCCATTTAGGTGGACCCACACTCAGCTGTGATTAACTGACTTGTTTCACCCACTCAAAATTGTTTTTCTCTCCACAGCCAGTGTGACCATCAGTCCATGTCACTGAGTCACTGATACTATATAGTAGGGCCTCCAATTTTTGGTTAAATGAAACCTCACTCCAGCATCACTATTCAAATTGGACTGCTTGTGGTTTTTAACACATTTTCATGCAAAAAAGGCCATGTCTGACCTGGCAGAGAGCAATAGCACTGTGTAGAAAAGAGAGATATAGATATTGCACTGGAAGTAATGATACTGAGGGCATACAGAGGCTTGCCAGCAAACAGCAGAGTGTAAGCTTAATTCCAGCTCTGCTCCTGGGTTGGCAGTATGGATCGGTGTTTGAGACTGGACATCCCCATTCCTTCCTACTTCACCAGGGACATTGGATGGGGCAGCCTTCAAGAGGGATTGTTTTTAATGATTAAATACATTCTATAACCAATTCTACAGCCAAAAAAGAGCTAACATGATTTAAAGATAATCCTCCATTTACCATAGCCTACTAGGACAATGATGCCCCCTTGTGGAGCTCTACAAATATGCCTTTACTTGTGAAGCGTGGGCTGTACTGTCAGAAGAATGCTGGTCATTATTGAACATTTTAATTGATGGGGTGAATAATGTTGCATGAACCCCATAATAGGTGATAAGCTGTCAGTCACTGACTTCTTTATTCTGTGCTCTGGATTCTTTATATCAAAGAGCTTTGCTCTCCATAGTGAAAGTCAATGATTGAGTCAACGCTGCCAGGAAATTATAGCCCAGCTCATTTGTAGTGTCAAGAAATCCCAGTCCCCCATAACTTGTAAACAGTAAAGAATGTAGGTGAAAGGGCAAGAAAAAATAATTTTGTTAAAGCTGGCATGAAGCACATGTACCAGCTGCTCTCAGGGCAGTGAGAAGCTGACTGAAAATAACTAAACACCAAGGCTGATGAGGATGTTTATGAAGCAGCCAATATTGAGATTACTTTGAGTTTCACTTCCATTTTTTAGTGTGATCGATCTAACAACAGGTCAGGGGCAGGATTTCTGGCGACTGCTTGTATTTTCTGTATTGTTTGACTAACCCACAATCCTGCACAATCTTATAGACTGTGACTCCTGTCAGCTGTCCAATCCCATGTTCTAACACATCACACGTCCTGTGGTAACCAGCTCCATGAGTCAAGTTTTTGTGATTTTTACATTAGTATTCCATTTCTGTACAACATGGATGAACAACAAAAACATGTTTCACAATTTCATGCCAACCTTTGATCTTTATTGTTTAATTGCCTCAGTCTTTCATTTGACTAGACATGCCTGATAAAGAACATACTGCAGGCTGCACATGTAACCTTAATGAAAGAAGTTTTTGTTTTTGTCCAGTAATAACTGTTGATTTAGGTCCACATTTATGAAACCACGTATTCTGTTTATTTGTAAAAGCATGCATGGAATATTTCAGTGCCAGTTTACACACATTAATCCATACAAAGTGTCACACAATACAAATAATGCACATTTAAATTTTTGTTTTAATTTTCTTTTTTGAGTGTTTTAATCAATTTTATACCACATGCTGAATCATCTGTTAATCCAACCAAAAGCCAGGCTTCCTTTACATTCAAGAATTATCTCTGAACTCATGTTGCTCTGTACACCATAAACACGAATGCATATGGGCCATATCTAATGTCTCAGGCACAATGATTCAAAAATAAATAAGTGGGTTGCTTTTGGAGGCATACTTGTTTTGCTGCTGTACACTCAAACTATTTTTTTGTTTTTGAGGCACTGTCATTCAAATGTTTTAAGGTCAGATGAGGTTTAAGGCTGTTTGAATGGTCAGCGATAAGTCAGCGGGAGTGGGTTTGTTCCTCTTCTGTAGAACATATGTCCTAAGAAGGAATGAAAGTGAAACAAACAGTATTTAGACATTTAGAGAGATACTGTAATTATGACTGAATCTCAAAACCCGTTAAAACATAAAATTATGTGTCTAAGTGATTTAAGTTGTAATTAATTGATTACAGGTATGAGATTTTGATTTCTTACCATCTACCATGGTGGCTATATAATGGTATAGACCATGGACTGAGGAATGACTTTATGAAACCAAAAGTGAAATTCTTAAGTCAAGTCATGAGCTCCAGCTGCAGACTGCACACATATTCCTGCTGTATTACTGTAGTCTGAAATAGATCTGGTCCTATTGTTGCATAAAGCAGTTTGGGAAATTAATCGAGAGGAACTGGTTGGACCAAAACCACTGGCCCAATGATTTCACTTGTAGATTAGACCATGGTATACACATTCCATTTATGGACAAAATTATAGGCACAGTCCTCCAGTATGATTGCTGAGTTTATAGATAACTGCAACAAAAATGGCAGACCATGCAAATGATTGGGCTAATTCAATTATTAAAAGGAAAGGCATGAAATCCAAAATGAATGCTGTACACTAGAACTAGTCCTGCCCAATGGTAAGTAAGGTGTAGAGATATATGTAGAGATGGTTCTTATGAAGTTTCACAAACCCTGTCAGACACTGACTTGCATGAACCAATCAAGAATGATTTCCTCTCTACAGTCAATATGGTCATTAATCAAAACATCAAGTAACTGAAACTATATGGAGGCCCCTTCCATTTTTGCTCAATGAAACCTTGTTTCCCTATCTCTAGATATTTAAGTTCCTTCTCTAATGAAACTATGAGGTTAGACAAAGTCCCTAAAAGTGGGCAGCACACTGATCTGTACCATCTGGGGGAGCAGCCCATCCTCCTGGTCAGCTCTAGGCTGGGGATGATCTTCCAGTGGTTGCCAAGGCGACTCATAAATGCAGACCTGGAGGGCAAGGTCAGGTGGCTCAGGGGTGCGGACCACCATGGGCCTGGCTGTGGCATACAGCAGGGTCTGAAGACAGAGAGGATCAAATCAACAGGCAGCACATTCCAGGTGGATGGATCAACACCTGACTGTTGGGTTCCAGAGCAGGGCTATTCAGCTCTGAGGTTCTGACTGAAGAGGTTTATTGTAATAAAAACCAACACATATGAGGTCCCCCTGGGTTGAGTTTAAAGCAGGGATATTCAACCTGTGGGCCACAGTGCCTGCAGGTTTTCTGCTCAAACCAGTCCCTGCTCCACCTGATTTAATATAAAACCCTGTGTGTGGTTGTTGAAAATGCACACTGTGGCCCACGGGATTTGGGGACAGTCACCCTGCTTTGAATCGGTGGCAATCAGTCTTGGTCCTAGGAGGCCCTGTGTTGGCTGTTTTTTGTCACAGCCAACCTCTTCAGTCAACTGAGATTATTGAACAGATGTACTCTTCGATAATCCTTATATATGTTTTCTTAAACCTTTTATAAAACAATGTGTTTTACATTTAAATCCTTCATTATCTGACAAGTGGTGTAGTTTCAGAGACCAGGTATCTGCAATTTTATTGATTTTGGGTTCCACTTATTCACCTGCTAGTTTATCTTATCATCTATTCAAGAATGTTAAAGTCATTTGCAATATACAATAAGCAAGAGAGATGGGGGCATTTGCTTAAAAATCCTTGGATGTAAATATAACACAAGGGAATTTGTATTATTCAATGTGTACAGATCTATTTTTGACACAATGTGACTTTAATAAGATAATTCATCTCAGAAATGACAGAAGGGACCTAATGATTAATTATCTATGTGGAGTAAATACCCAGAGTGCTCATGTCGATGAGCTATTGGGTAACAACTAAGACATGGAGGGCAAAGGTATCTACCTGGATTCAATTAGATTCAATACTGAATTTAAGTGCTTAATTTGAGTCATTGATTAGCTAAAGAGTCCACAGGTCTTATTTCCCAGGTCTAAACCGGTTGTTGATTAAAAGGCCATCGACAAAAATTAGCAGACACTAAGGCCCATACATCTTTAATTTAGCCCCGCTGCCTTACATTGAGAGCTGTCTTCTAAAATTTTGTCCTTCTAAAACCCATTTGAAAAACTGCAATATTTCCTATTGATATTTATATCTATACATAATCAGATGTTGAGCTCCAAGGTTACCTTGTCCTCATCACAGGTAAGAAGAGCATGTGACATTACAAAATAACCATGTCCACAATACTGTACTTGACCAGTACTGGCCCCCACAATCATTTTTCCAATGACTTACAAAATGAAGACAGATCATTCAGTGTAAAGAATATGGAGCTGAGTATCTGGTAGGCCATAAGAGGCTGGGAATCAAGTTCCATTGCTTGTGAGTTGATTGCAGTAGAAGATAACACTGCATTGCACTGCATAGTCACACCATAACCAAGCTACAGAAATTGGCTTACTGGAATGACTGGCTTATAAATTGATGAGTCAGTGAGACTGAGGGGGTGAAAGTTTCCATGCTGTCACAAACCACCATTTATATTCAGCATCTGTCTTTTGCTGTTATTATTGTGTTCTTGAAATGGTGACTGTAGCTTGGGGCATTCTGAAGTTTTAACTCCAAGGCCAGCACCCCTGATTCTCCCATCACCCCCTATATCTTCACAGCTGCAGGTCCTTCTGTAGGTTTTAAGTTATAAAGGACATATCCTTTGTTGTGTCTTGTCCCTTCTAAATTAAAAAAAAAATGTTGATCACAAAAAATAAAGAACATTCCCAAGAGAGCATTCCATGCTAATGTTTTAGTTTCCAAAATAATAAAGTCCTCACTGTTGCCAATATTTAACAACTTGTAATGTTTCCCTATTAAGTTAATAACTGCTGTTTCTTACTTACGGCCATATGATTTATGGCCTTGCCGGCCTTAACAAAGGTTTATTTTACCTACCTATTATATTTTTCAGCGTGTTTTTGCTCCTTGGTTGGTTATTGCTCCTTTTCTGTTATTCAGTGGCAAATGCAGTTTGAGTTGTGAAATTTTGGTTTACTGATGATTTCTCGTTGTAAATTAAAGGGAACCTATGAAGCCCAGGGTGCTTGGTTAGCTGGTCACACTGCAACCTTACCCTGGTCCCCTTCCTCACCGTGTAGCCCAGGGACCCTCCATTGTTGCTCCTCAGGCTCCTCTTTTCCTTACAGCGTTTGTTCTGAAACCAGACCCTTATGACCCGGGCGCTGAGGCCGGTCAGCTGACCCAGGTGGAGCTTGACACGAGCGTCAGGTCGGGGGTTCTGGGAGTAACAGGAGCGCAGCGCTCTCAGCTGGGCATCACTGAGCACAGTGCGTACCCGCACCCCTCCGCCCCTGCCCTTTGTCCTCTCCCAAAGCGAATCACCCCTCCTCGAACTCGTCCTGTCACAGGACACTGATTCTGGTGGGGCCGAAACATATACAGTCAGTTCTGGGCCCATATTCATACAGCATCTATTATCATTATCATTCATAATGGATAATATTAGGCAGAGGGATGTTCAGGACAGAATGACAGTGCTTGTACCTGGAATTTTAAATTGAAATGTAGACTGTTTTTATGTTTGACAAAATAATACTTGTTTCCACAGTGAAAAATGAGTCTGTCAATGTTTGTATGCATTTTTCATTGACTTCATGTACATAATAGTTTCACGATTATGGTAGTCCTGATAACAGCAACAATAAAAGAATGTGAATCAAGCATGCAGCCAAGAATAAAGACATACACACCCACATATATAGGTAAGTTTTGATACACCTTTCTACTACATACATACACATACACATGGGTTAGGTTTCATCTGAGACACATTACAGACACACATAAATGTAGCTGCAAATGCACACATTTACACAAGTTTGATTTGAAACACTTCATTGATACATACATGCATATATACAGGCAGGGTTTGAAACATTTTACTGATAAACTCACCCTCCTTCCACCTCACAGGTTTTGCGTCTCTATAGCTCTGTGCCTCTGGTCTCGTATGCTCTGCTTGGCAGCACAGACCCTGGGGCCCCAATGTGAAGTGATCTCCAGGCAATAGCAATCGATTACAGAGAGAGCAGCGCAGACACTTGGGATGATAGACATTTCCCCCAGCCTTCAGGATCAGGTCAGAGGGGAGCACTGCCTGCTTGCAGCCACCGCACTTTACTGCAAAAATTCTAGATTGCAGGCGAGAAGCACCATTGGACAAAACAACTCATTTCAAATCTTATTTATCACTGTTTGGTAAAATCAGGGATCCACCTACTTGTCCTGTTAGGGCTGGTGTGGGTGCAGGTTTTTTTTCCTGGCAAGCATGAAAACACCTGATTAAACTAATGAAGATCCTGAATGAAAATGAAAAGTTTTAGTTGGCTGGATGAATCATGTGCTGGAGCAAAAGTCTGCACCCATACTTGTGTCTTCTCATGTAAGATTGTGAACCACTCCTTTAGTGTAATATTTCATACAGTATTTTACATTACTATGGAATAAAGTATTTCTTTGGATGTAAATGGAAACACAGAGAGACAGTTCAATGATTATGACCCTGGGGACCAAGCCCATTCATCCAGGAATTTGGCCCTCCCAGGAGGAATCATGATTATTACAGAATAATTTTAAAAAATACGACTTTGATCATCAGGGCCCGTCCATAAAAACCAAATGCCTGACCAGTTACTTTCCTCTGGCACCAGGACTGCCTGAGACCTGTCAACACATCATTTTATTCATGACTAAGGATCCAATGTTTGAGGATTGGGGGTTTGGGGTCCAGGAAGAGGGTTAGCTCATCTGTGAGAACCAGTGCTAAGAATTTTGGTACATATTAGGGTATGTTGGGTCAAGTTGTTTCATTACTTCTATCAGTTCTATTTTCCCCCAATGCACCACTAATTCACCAAAGACAAAGATCAATTTTTATTGTGGTAAGTTATACAAATTCAAGTTTTTGCTCTGAGTAATTCCATCATGTGAAGATGACACAAGGTAACACAATCCATAACATATGCTGTATGAAGCTCATAGTGCTGAATCTTGGATCTATGAGGTAGTCCCTCTTTTGTGAATTTTATCCTGTTTTTTTATTTTTGTATGTTTTAAATGTGAATAAGTCTTAAATGTGGGTGGTAATTGAGTTTTTAATATCTGTGTACTAGAATTTGAAGCTGGCATTATTTTCACCAAGAGTCGAAAATAAAGTTAAAAGTTTATTCATTGTAAGTGTTTGTGAGGTATAGCTGTCTGCTGTCCATCACCACATCTCTGCTCCATTCCTTACCTGGTGTAATCCTCCCTACAGAGTGGCCTCTTGTCCCTCAGAAAGCAGCTGGTGCTGCCCTCTAAGGGGCACTGGCACTCAGCGCAGCGCAGACACCCTGCATGCCACTGCTGATCAGGCCCCACACACAGCACCACACGGTCCCTGATGGTCCCTCCACACCCAGCACAGACCCACAGTGCCCCTGTTGGTCGGTCACCCTCATTGCAGCCTGAGTGACATGCAAACACAATGTGCATGTCAAATCACACTTTATGGTACATGTTAGACCTGAACCCCGCTGTCCAGTGTTCACCATGTCATACCATGAATATGCTCTGCTACCTTTTCATACATTTGAAATGTGTTTATTTGTATTTGTCTGTAATACCTGTGAAATACATAAACCTTGACAGGGCTGAAAAATACATTGCAATACAGGTCAAGTGATTCCCCCTTTTAAATTGAAAAGCAACACATCAATAACTTTCAGCAAAATTGAAAAATAACTGATTTTAAGAGGCAATGTAATGGATTTGTCCATTTTTTGTGCTGCTGAATTTCAGGATGAATTTCATGAATGGCGGTTTTATATGAAAAAAAAACACTGGCAATTCAAAAGTTAGGTTTACCTATACTGATCTCACTGGTTTAAAAATGTAGTAACAAAATACATTTTTATGAATGGTGCATTTTCTTAATCGTTCAAACATCAGTTACTGAGAATAGATAGATTAAGCATTGCCAACACAAGCTATGTCAACAGACAATGTGTATTTGTATACAGTCATACAAATTCAAGTAATATCACATAAAATGCACTTCAAAGATCAATAATAAAAACTTAAATAAAATATAAATGATGTTTCATAGCAGGTTAGATTCAGACTGATTCAAAACTGTCAACTCACGTTTGTCAGAATGGCTGTGTTCCCCCATGGCTCCTTTCAGGAGGTCTGATATGATATCACCATAAGCAATGTCAAAACTTATGGGGCTTCAAATACTGCTGTCAGACTGCACCTCACATGAGTCTCAGTCCTCCTCTTTCACTATCTGTGTTCATTTTGTTAGGCTAGATGACGTAACCAGGATTTCTCTCATAAAGAAGAAAATACAAGAGCAGACCTTGTTAAGAATGAAGAGTCTGTGTAAAGTGTCACTTTTATACTTGTGGACACTAAAACCACGCCCCCCAATCTCTCTGCTTCACACAATTACACTCACACACACACAAATGCAAACACACCTGCCCAATACACACACTCTCTCTCCTCCAATCTATTAAATTAATTCACAGCAAACCCTCCTCCTCATTAGGGAAATAAGGCAGCACACTCCACCCCCTCTGTAATCAGTGTGAAAGCTAATTTGTCCCAGGATGAGAACAGGCAGGGACAGCAGCCTCTGAAGGGGTAGAGCAGGGGGAGACAGATATGACAACACCAGTGTCAGACTGTCCAGGACTCTAAACGCTGCCGCTGTCTCTTTCTCTCAATGTCTACTCACACTCCAGGGTGCATTTCTCAAGCTGATCGTGTTCAAATGAATCATGAATACATACAGTGGTAATAAACCAATCAAGACTTCTGTTTTCATTTAGCATTTTTTTCTGTTCTAATTGACCAAAATTACTTTCCTCTCACAAACAGGATCCTGTTACACACACAAGCATACACATACATACACACACACACATATGTCAGAATAGGCTTTATTTTCAGCATAATTTCCTAATTTTATCTGTGAATGAGTATGTTTACAACTGCTCAAATATTTAAAACTAATCATATATTGAATCTCAGCAAACATATTGGTGGGGTATAGAACAGCTTTAGAAAATAATTAGCATCATACTGTCATACTAAATTACAGTATGGTAATTAGGGGCAAATATGAGCAATACATTTTGTTGAATAATTACAACAGTAATTCATTTTCATTCTGTTATTAATCTGTGAAAGCAAATATGTAGCACTTTTTTACTGCAATTTTAATCTTTTCATCATTATACAGCATCAAATAGGCTTGCATGTTGATTTCAAATATTTGGATAAAAATATTTGGATGAAAAACAGAAATATGAAAAGCAATTACAACTTTATATTCTAAATGTTCAGACAAGGCAATCTTCTGAATGCACTGCTTTCAAACAGGAGGGATATAATATTCATTCCTGTCAACATCAAACTCTCAGTTCTTTTCAGATTACTGAAGTTGAGGTGATCACATGAGCATAAGACTAATTTCTCTGGGCTGAGTGGATGCAACGTTACCCAACATCCTGTGTTGGACCTTGGATAATCAGTGATGTATCAAATACTTCCTTGATCAAACAGGGTAACCTCTATGACTAACTAAAAAATAAGAAATATATTTATTCATTAATTTAAGAAATAATGGCTACTCTTTTACTTTTCTGCACATTATATCAATGTGTTACATGATTTTACACTTTACATAATGTAACAATATGCATGGTGTTTTGAAAGTAATTACATCCCATTTTTCTAACTGTGGTTTGGTCTCTGTTTTTAGTGTAGTGTAAAGCCCTTTTGCTGTCTCTCTTATCATGACTGGCTGCCAGCAGATCAGGTGTAGCCACAAAGTTGCCACAGTTTATTTCACACAATTTTCTCCCCAAATTCGGTCAATAATCAAACACTGACAAATAAATCCCATGACTCTCATACCAGCCTCCTTCCAAACCCCTCTCCAGCCCAAAAAAAGAAATTGCTCCCGAAAGACAGACCAATTCCTGTCTTCACACACTCAGGCAATAATGAAACAAAATTAATTAAGGACTCCTTGGAAAAAAACCCAAGGACACACTGCTGCTGTGTGCATGTGTCTGTGTATATCTATGTGTTTTTGTATGTCCCGCCTCAAAACCTCCTCACTGCCAGTAATTAAAAGCCACTGGAGGGTGAGGGAGGTGCAGTTTGGCGATGAATACTTTACATGCTGATCAGTCCCCGGGAAACGCCCCCTAATTTAACGTGGCCTCAGAGCGGCTTGTCATGCCGATAAACAGCCCTCCCCTTTCTCCTCCAACACTCCATCTAACAGAAACGTGCATGGACAGAATGAGGTAACCCACTCTTCATTTGCATGGCACATAAAAGCTGGGAATTAGGTATGTATATTAATCAAGGATGAGAATGCCTGGCCCAGACTTCTGCCCCAGCCCCCAGGCTGTTCATTAGCACTTCCCCAAAGGCACAGGGAGGGGTGGGAAAGGATTGGGGGGAGAGATACAAACGTGGTGATTTATTTACGTGAGTGTCCTCCACAGTTTTGCAAAACTGTTTAATTTGCCAGCTGTCTTTTGAACAAAACAAAGTAACAAAATAAAACAGGCATGCAAATCTCTTACTCTGCCTGATTAATTAACTCCTTCAAATCCTCCTCTGGTAATGAACCCAGCTGTGTGCCTGTGGGTGTGTGTGTGTGTGTTTGGATATGCAGAGGTCACCCAGGTTGGAGCATATGAAGTATGATTTCTTCAGGCTCTACCTCAACAAATGAGCAAACTCCAAAGACATTGGCCTTTCTGACCTACAGCACCACATTGCAGGTGAAATGCAGTCACACAGACACAAGCACACATAAAAAAACAGTGTCATCACCAATTCAGTGTTAAGTGTAAATATCTAAAGATAATCAAATGTTATAAAAATGTTTCCATTTAGATAATTACACTTACACAAATAATGCTACCAGATTACAAAATCAATTAATTTGGTGCCTTGCTGTTATTTCACTCTATGCATACAGGATGAACTTGGTGAAACAATAAAAACATATTTCCCCTCCATAGCATCCTATCATTAAACTCAAATTCCTAAATTATACAGCACTAAAAACACATTTGATGGGGTAGTGCATATTAGTCAATTGTATAATAGAACCAACAAAATTTCTAAACAGCAGTTAACATAAAAGCAAAGAATATTGTGACTCGTAAAGGAAAATGACACTTAGTCAGGCAGAGACATCAAAAGATCTCACCAAATTTTTACTCAAAATAATTTCCATCTTCCAAAATGGGAATCAGTAAACTGGATAACACGTTGGAAACAGGGACAGAGGGAAGAAGCTGATGCAGACACGGGTGAGTGCAGGGCTGTATGAGACTGTCTGAGTCTGCTTGAGTTGCAGCGCAGAGTTTGACTCAAAGGATCCACATAGTAAAGAATATATTTTTTGGAAACTTTGTATTTGCACAAAAGCAATGCTTTTGTCTTACCAAGCTGGCTTCAGGTACGTCTTGCCACAAAAGGTGTAAAAGTTTGAAAGGGAGAAGAAGAGTGACTGATGTAAATCATCACTCAACACTGTAAGTATGAGCTTGATATCAGAGATCAATATTGTAAAGTAATCGTAATTGAAAGGACATTTATGTTTCTGTAATATAAAAAGTAAAAAAGAATATTTCCATATCTAGGTGGAATCAATTCAGCCATGAGATTTATTTGGAAGTTCAACAGTACATTAATAGTAGCTTAGATATGCTGAAAAACAGATGACATATGAGCTTGTTGCCGCCAAATGTGATCCTGTGGCTGAGAATGGAATACCCAGTTGCAGGGCTCACTCCTGTTTCTGAATCATGTGTCTTACAATGTGAAGCAAGCACAAAGGCCAGTCTCAGTGTTTGTCCTCTAGCAGTTATGCAAAGTGCTGCAGCAGAAAGAAAATCCACCACCTCACATGTCACTCCTGTGAATATGAGTGTATATAGAAAAGCCAAGGTTATCCATCGATTCTATGGCATCTCTGACATGCTGACCCTCCTGCACAGGTTCAAAACCATATTCACTGAACCCCTCAACCCCAGGTGTTATCTTGTTTCTTCAATGTACCTGCATCAGCTCGAACAGTCCGCTGTGTTCTGGTGAGGCCACCAGTGGAGTGAATCCTTCAGCTGCTGCAGTGGATTGAGACCAAAGAGCAATCTGCTGGCCCAATGGGTTGCCAGCTTAAGGGGACCATTGGAGCCTGTGGTCACTGCTCAACAGATTGGAGGTTCCCTGTGCTGGCCCCTGAGTTCATTGCTAGATCCCACAGTCATAGCCAGTCAACTGTGTGCCAGCCTCTGTCCTCTCTTCTAGCAGAGCACATGGTCACAGCCAGACAGTCTGGATGAACCCTCCAGAGGGCCGCAGCCTTTCAGTCAGTGAAGCCTCCAGTGTTGGTCCAGCTGAGTAAGGGACACTCTCCGCCACCTTCCACTTACCTCACCAGTGAGCCCAGGGCCTCAGGTTCAAACCCAGCCTCTGTCAGGCTTTGAAGTGTGTTGGTTTCTTGGAGATATACTTTGCATGGTTTACCTTAAACATCATTACAATTGGTATGGACTATAATTAGTGAAAGAGGGATTTCAATTTGGTGGCATCCCTCGAAAATCCATACAGGTGGCTGCATGAGGCTATGTTGAGGGGGAAAAGGCAGGAAAAAAGAAGAAGTAAAAAGTTTTTTTAAGCATATTTGACCATTGACATGGTATCACATGATAAGAGGACTTTTTCCTTGCATATAATAACATTATTATAATAACTATTCCCTGTACGTCATCAGGGCTTGATCTATACTTGAAACAGCGAACCCAGCTGCCCAGCAGTCTCAGAACTTAATGACAGTTTTCAGGGGCAGATGAAAGGTGTGGATATTAAACTAGTATACTTAAATCTGTGAGAATGGAACAGGAAATGAGATGGAAAATGCCTTCAACCTGGAATGCTACGCACAGTATAGCCACCTTTCTTTACTTTTCCTTCTCAGTCTCCTCTCAGACTTCCTCATTTCTGTTTCATTGTGTATCTCTTTTTTGTACACACCATTTTAGAGGTGAAATTGAGAGCTGAAGTAGGTCACAAGTGGACCCAGGAAATGGAATATCCTGTTCATTTTACCATAGGTGTTTACAAAACCTGTTAATATACGCAATGTGTTTGTATGAGACTACCATTTTGCTGAACATTTAGGTCCTTTCTATCAACCAATGCTGGTAATGACATGAGTTCATTACATTTTTTGCCAGCTAATGATAAGGAATTGCATTTCCATGTAAGGACACAGGGTACGACAGAAGTTTCAATTATCTCTTTCTTTTACAAAAAAAAGTAATAAAATTATCTCTGGGAAAGTTTCCATTTACTGGAATCACACATGCCTGTCTGTGCTGTACTCTTCTTAAACCCTCTCCCCCTGGTGGAAAGGGTACCTTCATGAAGGCTTGCTTCCCAAGTACAGCCTGGCAGTTCCCAATAGATTCTTTTCTTTTTCACTTACAACCCCCAGCTGCTGGATGTTTGTAAAAATGTAGCCAAAGTTTCATTATGGTGGGTAGTTCTGATCCTGTGAGAAAATATCAAGTCCACACAGTTGGGTTGGGGTTTACTCTTTCACTTTAGTTTTAAGATATGTATTTAAAGTGCTGTGCTGTTTCTCTCTCTAAAAGAATCAAGATCCAGTATTTCATACTTTTCTTAGCCTTTTGCTGAACTAGGAACATTTGATTTTATGTTAACTAAAATGACTGAAAATGCTACTACCCCAAATATCCTGGATAGAGCTCTGTTATCAAAAGACAAGTGGGAGATAGCACAGTCTTAGTCGCTATTCAGACGTGTACTCTACATACTTTCTATTTACAAAACCTCTGGATGGATAAGTATATTGAATAGTGTACGTATATTGATTGACGTGACATAAGCCCCACACTCTTTTCCTTAAACTGTTTGCAAGGTTATGCATTAAAATTCACCAGAGCCATTGTTTGTAATTTATTGATCTTATAACTGATCTGACATTTCACGTTTTAGTTAAATACTTGTTGCCTGTGTGCAATAACCGCTGTAATGAATGAATTGCGAGGAATAGCCTAATGCGGCGGCAAATATAAGCGAAATAATACCGAAATTCAAATGGCTACAGGGCAGGCAATAGAATAAGTAAAAACAACAAAAAATGTCTTTGTTTCATAAAGAAAAGTTTCACAAAACCTCAAAATCTGCAACGTGTGCTGCGTGTTGCCATTTATATAATTTCACGGTCACATTGAAACGTGTATCAGAAATATAGCTCAATGTTAGTGGATATATATTCCTATTTTCTTCACCGTTCATGCAAACTTCTGTTGTCCCCGTCATTATAGCTGTATAGTTGCGGCAATAAACTAGGCAGCACATAGCAGACTTGTACAACATCCGGGCATTCTACACAGCCTGCGCAGAAACGGAATGGCGGAGGTAAGAGAGCTAGAAAGGTTGGGGTTGAATACAATCAATGTATTATTTTTAAGCAGTGTTACGTTTGATATCGTGTGACTTTGTGGGGTGTCGATTACCTTTTTGTCTGTCGTATCAGTTAACGATAAAGAAGTGTGAAAAGCCGTGGTTTGATACGTAAAGGAATAGAGCTGGGTGTATTTGCTCCTTTTCTCGCTTCTCCGCATTCGTCACGTTAAAGAACATCCCCTGCCTGCCAGATAGTGCTCTATTGGAAACAATGCAAGATCTTCTCGACCGCGGTGCGGAATAGTGTCCCAGGTGCGCACAGATAAGCATGCGTGTTGGCTATATCGTATGTTAAGTGAGCATCCGACTCATGTTAACTGCCAGCATCTGCCTTTCCTTGATGGAATGTTTGATTCGTTGAAAATAATGACTTATAATAACGTTCAGCACCCATGATTTAGGAAAGCGACTTGGATAAGACTGGCTTGGGTTATGAGGGGAATTGCCGGGGTAGCTACAGCAAGTTCCTGATCTGGTTAGCGAGTTGCTCGCTATATTGTATTGCTGGTTTAAAAGTATCTTCCTCGGTCCAAAGCTGTTGTCATGCCCGTTCTTCAGTCGTTGCATTTAATGTAGCCTACATCCTATGCCATTTCCTTAAAAACTATTAATTCAGAACGACGCGGTAGCTTTTGACATTCTTTTTATAAGAGGATTAAGTTACAGCAGAGTTGTCTTTGTCGGTTTTGATCGTTGTTTTACAATACTCTTTTCGAGCCTTTTTTGTGAGCTCACACAAAGTTGAACTATTACTTGTACAGTGTGACTCAGCTTCCCTCCAACCATTAAGCCTGGAAGTCTCGCCTAAACATAAATGTCCATACTACACTTTAGCATATCCTTCCATCAATTTATGTAGGATAAGAACTTGTTTAAATACTCATTTTGGAAAGGTTACTATCCAAATAAACCTTGCAAGAGTGAAAATTCAAAATTGGGATCAAGTAGTTGTGACAAATTTGAAAAGACAAAACGTAAATGACGTTTTCCATCATCCTAAAATAACTTTTGCTGTGCATTCAGTGACGTTTCGTGACTTCTTCTGCGAGCTGAAATATGTTATTGCCCTGATTTCTGAACCTATATTTAGGTTTGGATCATATTTACAGTTAAAACGTTCCATAGCTTCGGATGTGCACCTATCGTTAATTTCAGATAAGATCCGCTTTCCTTTGTTGTAATTTTTAACCTGTTGCCTTTTTTTGAAATATCAGGGAATGGACTGATCTGTGTGATTGCCCCCACCCGTTTCTGTTTAATTTAGTTCTCTTACGTCATATATAAAATGTCTACAACCGCATTGTTAAGAAAAAAAAAAACAGTTACATAGACTGTGGTTCTGATGAATATAATTATGCTGATTTTTTTATCACCATCTTCTCAGATCCCAAAGAACAAGGAACTGAGTAAATTTTAAGCCCCACTACAGTTGAACATTCTTCCCTATCTCACCAGCAGAAATGCCCCTAAAATGGAACTTAGGAACAGAACATAGCCAAAGTAATTGAAAAAGTAGAAACCCCTTACTTGCTCTGTAACTTTATGAACAGGATAGCTGCGTGGTGTGTGTAAAAGCATGCAAAATATATTTCATGGCATATGGGATATCGTTTTAGAGTAAGTCAGATTTTTATGGTCCCCTGGCATGTCAATTTTCAGATTTGGATCGTTGTGCAACACCATTTTGAAATATAGCTAAAAAATGCCAGGATGAGTCAATGTAGCCTTCAATAAGTTTCCTCTCAAATGATTCATCTGTATCTGGTGTAAAAATGGATAGTTCACCCAATCTCAATATTTCTGTGACATACGTGCTGTGTAGTTTCTGGAGCATTGTCAATGAGCCAGTTTATTGTATAATGCATCCATCAAATGCTGTCAGTGAAACCAGTAAAATGGTTGTCTATGTATTCCATATACTTTACTATTAGATCCCCTTAACAAATTGGTCTTCTTTTTTTTTAAATTCATAATTTTTTTACCATGGCGTGGCAACATGAAATACACCTATGTTCAAAATGGGACTGAGATGTAGTTGACATTGAGTTTATCCAACAGCAGAAAAATTATATTTTGTTCCTAAAAACAATCTAATGTTTCTTTTGGAAGTAAACATATCTTTGTGATTGAGCTCTCATAAATCAAGGTCAAATGTACTTTCCTAAATATTACATTAATTGAACACTGTAATGCATGCTATGTAGGGTGCAACTGGAGCTAAGACATTCTCAACATTTAAACTTGACACCCCTACAAAATGGTTATAATATATAATTACATTTAAAACATACTCTACCTCATGTAAGGCATTTACTAGTAAAAAGTTAACTGGGTCTTGATAGATGACCATTGCATTGCTAGCATGTCATGGGTCCAACTTACAGGAAAATGGCCTATTGGCAGGAACCTGACTACTGTAATATAAATTATTTGCAAGTGCAAATGAAGCACATGGTCAGTAATGGGATAAAAGAGGATCAAGACCTTCCTGATCTCGGACCATGAATACCCCTGTCTATCTGACTCTCTGTCCCAAGCTGGTTCAATGGGCTCTGGGGAACACCGGTTTGGCCTAGCGCAATTCTTCAGCCATGGCTATGGAGTGCAGGAGGAAGAGGCTTCCCAGGGGGCAAAGTCCCTCGTAGAGCTGGAGAGGAGCCTGGGTCCCACACAGGTAAGGCTTCCCTGATCTCATTCAGCACAGCACATATGACTGTCTATCGTCACATAGACTTCAGTGTTCCTCCACCCTGGCCTTAGAGAGCCACAAGGTGTTTTGCTTTTATGTAGCTACCAGCCCATAACTGTGTAATTGGTTCATTTAATTGGTTAGTTATCTCATGTTTATTTGTTCTTTGGTTGTGAATTGTTTGCTGGATTTTAGGTGAAAATAAAAGCGAGCAGACTGGCTGTCCAGGACCAAGATTGAGGAATGAAAACAGTTTATATAGGAATTTAGTTGATGATTTATTTCTGAGAAATTATACAGTGAGATACATAAGTGAATGAATTAATGTTTGCTATTTTGTGTCCTATCTTTAGTTCCCAGACTAAACCTGTAACCTCTGAGCTACAAGCCCATTTCTCTGTTATGTTACTCTATCACCATACAACAGTGGCTCTTTCTGAGCCACCACCAATTGAACAATCTACTACATTCTCTCTAACCCACTCGTAAAATATAGCTTGCAATATGTTCAGACTAAAATGATCTATTTTTCATATGTAAAAACAGGTACTTGTAGATGGTAGCTATTACTGTGAATTAGACAGTAGCAGTGTTTAAATTAACTGGCATGAATGTCAATTGTCATATACAGTGACAATGTGTTATGTCATGGCACCCCCCTAAACCCAGTAGTGAGGAGTCACTACCCATTGTATTAACCATTTACACCTAATGCACATACAGGGGGTTGACTAAAACATTTTAAAGAAACTACATTGCAATTAAGATGGAGTCTACTCATCTGTTTAATGCCAATAGAAACAGCCAATATGTTTCTGCTATAAACAAAAGTTTAAAGTCAGTTCTTTAATGTATGGGATCGTATGTAAGAGATGAGATATGTAACAGCTTTTTGAAATAATGTGGTGCCTGAATCTAGCATGCATCAGTCACAAAAATGTCAAAAGTATCAACTGCATTTAGGGGACCAAGTGGAAAATGATGAATGTATAGTATAAATAAGGAAAAACTTATTTGTAGTATACATTAATGGAAAGAGGAACAATGTTTGCAAGTCACAGCTATCTCAAAAGAAACATTATTTGTGTAACCAGGTTTGAATAATAATTTCAGACAAGACAACAAATACTCAAAAATATTACAAATATAAGAAAATTTAGCAAAACACAAATGTAATAAATAACAGCCTAAAATCAGGTGTGTGCGCACGTGTGTTAGGAAGAAACCTAAGGCATCCATGATGTGCCCATGCAGAACTCCTTCCTTCTCTGTGATCCCTCTCCGTAGGGCAGTGAGATGCCCCTGGAGGAGCTGCTTGCACTGTATGGGTATGAGGTGTCAGAGCCCATCGTAGAAAGCAACAGGCAGCCTAGCGAGCCGGCCACCAGCCTGCCTGACATGACACTGGACAAGGTGAGTGCTTTGCCACTGGCAGCCTTTAGAGCAGGGTTTCCTCAGTGCTGGTTCTGAAGACCCGACAATGTATGCTGGCTTTTGGTTTCATTACACATTACACTCAGCAAGCATTTTAGACACAGTTGTGAGATAGCTAACCACTTCCAATTGATTGGAGTGCTTAATAATTAAAAAAAAAAAAAACCCAGCACATCCCCCACTAAAACCAGTGTTGAAAAATTGTTTTAATGGATCTGTAATTGACCATCCTGAAGTCGTTAAGATTCAAATCGATTTACCTCCAGTCAGTTTTATTGTCCAGAGATGGTGGCTATTACCATGGGGTTATTCTGTTCTCTATTGCTGAAACAATCTTCGTGTCAGACTGTGACATGATGAAATATGGTACTAATTTCATCATGTCACCTAATGCGAAAGCAGCTATTTGAAGGCACTGCATGGAAATATGCACCTAATATTCCTGCAAGGAAAATATCCCTGTAACTTTACAAATCACTGGCACTGATTGAAAATTTGGCCAGGCTTCAGGGAACCCCCAGCACTAACAGTACATGCCATGGTTAATATAATGGCCACAATAATTCAAGACCTCAGTTTAATATCTCTTTCAACAAGTGTGTGCTTGAAGGATATGCTGATTGGCTGTCTTTACAACACTGATCAATGATTATCCAATAGGATCAGATAGCGAAGGATCTGCTTTCAGGGGAGGAGGAAGACGAGGCTCAGTCGTCAGCTGATGACCTTACACCCTCCGTCACATCACATGCCTCTGATCTCTTCCAGCGCCATCTCCGTGGTATGACGTTCCAAGTGTTCAGCAAACTCACCAGAAAATCCCTGTCTTGAAGAAGTTGTTCCCTAAACTGCACACTCCATGCAAAGGATGTTTTAACATTTTTAAACCACATTTGGAGTTGTAGTATAATAAATTCTTGGTATCCCAATGCATAATATGCCTTGCAGTGTAGAACAAAAATTGATGTAGACAAAAAATGAATCTGAAAATTGGTAGCATTAGGAAAAATAACTTTACAATGTCAGCAGAACAACTGACATGCAGTTGCATTCTATTTGAAATTGTACTGTCTTTAGCTAAGCTTTCATGGCTATCTGTTATAAGCCTGTTAAATAAAGCACGGATGCTTTATTTAAAATGTGGTGAAGGCATGTCCAAGAAGAAGACAGCGTTGCAAACTGATAGTGCAAACCTAAACCATGAGGCTGTGTGTGCTCCTGAGTTGAATAAGTGAAAGTGATAAGGCATGTCAAACTCATCACACTTTTGCTAACTGCTGTCTGAGAATCTGACACAATAGCTGCTTGAATAAGTGCTGTTCTAGACAGTGAGGTGAGAGCGTCTTGAGATCTCTCGAGATCTAACCCTGTTTGTTATGTGCGAGGTCACGGAGATGCACGTTGTTTACCGCAAAGTCCTGTTTCCCCAGCCCACTCGTTTGAGGATGAAGAGAAAGACTCCTCTGAATGTGCCTCTGAAGATTCTGTCAGCAGCTCTGTGCAGTCAAATGATGGAGGCAAGGTTAGTGAAAAAATGGTCACCAAGCTGCTGCAAATGAAACAGGAAAGATGTATTTATTTTAAAAATATGTCATGGTAGTGTCATACCATGTCATACCATAGTGTTCAATATCCATTTTGCTACCCAAGTAGAAAACTTCAGTCATTAGTGTTGTACTGTGAATCTTTCATAGCTCTGTGACTAATGTAGTTTATTGAAAGCACCATGTGACTAGAGCTTATATAATGCAATACTTGAAAGGTTGTCCTTTTGGAGATGCGAGGCTTTTTAATGTCACTGAGGATATGATTACAAGCCATTGAAAAGCTGAGTTAGAATGGCCATGTGACCCTGCTTGTCTGGCTGTGATATTTAGGACATCATGGTAGGGCCACAGTTCCAGGCCTCAATCCCTCCTCTCAGCACTGACGCCCACCAGGAGAGAGGTAATCCATTTATAGCGACAGTATTTTACACCCATTCCTTTGTCTCTAGTCTCCCAAAATGTTTGTCATCCATATTGTCCTCCTCCAATGCCCATCACTATGTTTCTTTCCCCATTTTAATTCAGTATAACATCACCTTTTTGGCTGCTGGCTGTTTTGGATTTATCAACCTAAAAATTATATCAGTTCAAGGAGATTGGAACACTGGCTGCCGCATTCACATACATACTGCTATTTAATGTACTGTGTAATAGGCTGCACTGCTTTTAAACTGTTATGCATGCTATGTCCATATTAGAATATGATAAGAGACTGGACATTTCCATGTCTGACCTCTATATAGTAGAACACAAATCATGTTACTGACGTATAATTGTGTGACCTTTGAAAAAAGCTTAGTTACAAGATAATAAAATGCATTTATAGCCAAACATCAATGCAGTTTAATGTGAATTATTTGTCAAAATAAACCATTTTGGGTGGTTTGTAACAACTTGTGCCCTGGGTTGCTTTCTGCATTGGCATATTTGGACCTCATAGTTTGCATTTTACTTTGCTTCCCTTGTTTTACCTTAGAATGTTGTGATAGTGATGATCTCCTTATGAGAGCTTTTTTCCCTGCTTGCTTTAAGTTGTTATGTTCTGAGCATCTGATTTTAGTACTTAATATTAATAGTCTTGGTACTTATTTTTAGCATCAGAGTATTTGTGAGGACACCTACTACCGATAAAAATTGAGTTGTCTTCAAGTACTTAAATTTGCTTTGAAAAATTGTCATTTCAGAAAAAAAACATTTCTGTGACCGAAACACATTGAAGCCTCCAATACAAATTATATTATCTATTCGAACATATCTGACGTTTTAACTAGGACCTGGAGAGCTATTCTCTTGCTGAAGTTTTTTACGCGCACCTGAATCGCTATCCTCTTGTATGTCCCTGTAGTACAACAGGAGTCCATCACATCACCAGGCTTGGAATAAAAAATCCTCATAGAATATTATAGGCATTTTTTCATTTATGAACTGAATTTCAATTTGCTTACTGAAATGACTGAATTAAAATGGAATTAACCCCTGACCCTGGTGTCTACCCTCTACCTTTGACTTCAAGTTGTGTGCTTGCCATATGCTTCTTTTCTTTGACTCATTTTCCCATGATTCAATTGTTCCAACCACTCCAGCCTATGAGAATGAGGACCAGCTGCTTTGGACCCCAGGAATGCTGACAGGAGAAGCTGTGGAGGAGTTCCTGCTGCAGGCCCAGAAGCGTGGGGGTGAGGTGGGGGTAGCTAAGGCCCCCACTCATGGGGACATTATCAAGGACAATGAACAGGTAAAGCCTCTGTCTTTTTCCCTCTCTACCATCCTGTTTACCCAGAGAGCAGGCAGTCAGAAGGACCAATGATGTTTAAAGCTCATTTAAAACCAAAACTGCAAGAAGAGCTGAAATGAGACAGGTGACTTTTAAAAAAATGTCATTCTTTGTGGAAAATCCTGGCAGAAATCTATGTACTCAGCTTCTCGACCCTCCCCATCCCTCCCCCTCTCCCTCCATCCCATCTTTCTCCCCATCCCTCCCTCCATCCCTTCTTTCCAGGCTCTGTATGAACTGGTCAAATGCAACTTCAATGCTGAGGAGGCCCTTAGAAGATTACGCTTTAATATCAAAGTGTTCAGTGGTAAGACTATCAGTTGTGCACATGCGGTTTCATATACATGTCATTGTATATGAAATGTATGTGCTATTAACCTATGAACTAGTGATGGATGACTATCTTACTGATGTCACAATTACTGTGTAGTTCAGGTCTGGGATGGTGATTGGTCAGGTAGTGTTGCAGAAGATGTATTGTAATCTAATCATGGGAGAAAACATTTTTTTATAAAGCCACAAATGGGAGGAGCTGCTATATGGTGTCAGTACCTGACTTCAACCAGTCAAACTTTTGATTGGTTAAAAATAGTGACTGACAGCTCAGTGTAGCTCCACCCATTTTGCAATTTAATTGGCTCTAAAATTACTACATAATGTGCTATCTAGTATGTTTGGGACAAAGTCAGTTTTTTTTATTGATGTTCCTGTAGACATTACATTTGTAGACAGTGCAAATTTTTTTTTGTAATTGTAACACTGTTTTACTGATAGGCAAACACACATTTATATCCACAATTGGAAAATTATGTTTTGCTTAATATGATAATGTTCACATTGTTTTCATCTTCCAGTGAAATATTACTTCTGACAAAAGCAGTGGAACTGCTGTTTCTTCTCTCCTCTGTTCATTTTCATCATGGCTGCATTCTAACTAATATGAATACCTCTGTCATGCAGTTATTCAAACTAACAGTTAGAATGCAGCTTATGTATGTGTGTGCTTGTGTTTGTGTATGAGAGAGATAGAGAATTAGCATGCTGTAGTGTTTGTCCCTCAGGACTGGGCTTATGCACAAGCACATTGCATTATTTTCAGGCCTTTCTCAGATGTCCTTATTATTGTGTGTTTTATGTAGAGGTAGGTCTTGATTTATGTGCTTGACATTGATCCTGGATTAGTTTAAGTGATGAATGGAGATGAGAGGAGCTGCAGGTTGCAGTGTTCCCCTCAGGTTAATCCTTAGATGAGCTGACACTCATGCACTGGGCTATTGCATGCACTTACTGTCATATTCTCCCAGTCCATCATGTCTGTCTGGATATCTGTTTGTCTGTATAAAGATGAAACAAAGAACACATCCTAGTCTGATTTTATATGTACTATAGAAAACACTGTCAGAGCAATGCCATTTTTTTAAGATATTCCATTATTAGGAGCTCAAATAGCTTTTGTTGGTTGTTATTTGTTGCTTTGTTTGAACTGAATTGCAGTTTATAGAGAATACCATACACAATGCAGAAATGAACCACATTTTTTATGTTTATATTTTATGTTTATATGTTTTATGAATATGTTCATGGATAGATACCAATGCATTTGAGTGTACAGGCTGCTATCAGTACTTTTTGGTTTTAACTGAAACCAAATGAAACATGAAATGAAATAAGATCTCAAAGAGCTTTTCAGCAGTTATATATGAGCAGATGCTGTCTTTACCTGGTTTCTGGAAACATTATCTTTATCAAAGAATTCAGCCATGGTCTGGGCAGTGAGGTCTAACCATGGTGTTCCCTGTGCAGAGGAACTCTGTGCCTGGAGTGAGGAGGAGTGTCGGAATTTCGAACACGGATATCGGGTCCATGGGAAGAACTTCCACCTCATCCAGGCCAACAAGGTGAACTACATGTCAGCAAGTTAGGGCAGACTTTTCAAAACTGTAATGTACTGTCATACTCTCCCATGTTGAATGGATTACCTTTTTTGTGGGCTGCCAAAATATAGCACAATAGAACAAATATGCCAAAATAGAACCAGTGGTTTTCAGTTTAGATGTTTTGGGACCCTTTTTATGCCTGTTCTTGTTACACCAGATCTCTTTATCAATTACAGTTGTTAAACACATTTAAGTTCTGCTATAAGTTTTCCTTAAACCTCTTTAGTGCAGAATCAGCTTATTATCAGTTTCTTGTTTTGATTAACTTGACATGCTCTTCAGGGACCAGGGGCCTCATTTGTAAACATTTGAAAAATACTCCACTTGTATGCATGGGTTTTAAAAAGTCAATGCTTATAAAACCTGACACCTGTAAGTAAGCCACCATGAGTATCCAAATAGAGGGCACATATTTGCACTAAGCAGACCACCATTCAGACTAAAATAGCGTTGTGCTACTGTCTCTGTTTATTCCTTATAACTAAGTGGTATTAAGTCATTACATTATTTATCAACAGTCAAATTTTGGCATCATATAATCCAATTAACAGATGTTGGTAATTAGCTAATTTTTCCCTTTTCATATGACATAATGCATCAAAGGCAACAGAGCCTGACTGTGGGTTTGTTAATACCATTCACCTGGTACCCCATGTTCAAATTAAACCAGCCAACTCCCTAACCATTATACTACAATGCTTGCCCTGGTGTCTCAGGTGCGCACACGATCAGTGGGAGAATGTGTGGAGTATTACTACGCCTGGAAGAAATCAGACCGACATGAGTATTTCACTCAGCAGACCACTAAACTGGGCCGCAAAAAGTACAGCCTGCAGTCTGGCACCATGTGAGTAAAGACCTCCTAGGCCTGCAAACACTTTAATGCAGTGAGTGCCTGTGGAAACATGACTATTTCTGTCATTCACATGAAGATTAGTAAGCATTGAAGTGTCCCCTTAGCCACTAATTCTGATTGTGCTGTAATGCTGATGATATTAGCATCAATGTTTCCTCAGTGGGCCCCTATTGGCTTGCATGGGCTGAAAGATCTATTCTTGTCAGTATGTGTTCTGATGTTCCTTTTTCCTTTGAGTTATACTTGACTGTCTAAATGTGATGGTGATGGTTAGGCTTTTGTGTTCTAGGGAGGACGGAGATCCGGATGGTGAAGGAGGAGAGATGGAGGGATGTAGCCACACCCATAATTCACCCTGTGGCCCCCTGTCCACTTCACAGCTGGATCCTCCCTCACCACCAGATGTTTTTAACTCAGACAAGCAAGGTACTGTTCCCATCACTTTGGGAGTATGCTGGAATCCTTCACTCTGGCCGTTTGTGTTCATTTTGATTAAAATCAGAAAGTAATGTATCAGTATAAAGATCTTTGAGCTTTTTAGAATAAAGTTTTAGTAAATAGCAAGCCATTATTCTAATATTTCAGGTCCAGTCAGTTTTAAAAAATCATTGGATCTTGGCCTGTATTCTTGAAATAGCTGCACTCATCTGGCATCAGATTGATGATTGTAACACATTATGACTAAGGTTAGGATATAGATCAGGGAAATCTCACCCTAGATCATCACACCTACTCTTGAGAGATTTGATTAATACAGATCGTAGTGCAGTTTGGCTAACTGTTTGAAGAGATTCTGTAAATGACTGTAAAATGCAGGTCGATCAGAGCAGTTTTGTGTTTTCAGGAGATGGTTGCAGTCTTGGGTACCAACGGCCTGTACATGTACTTGTGCATCAGTCATTAGTTTAAGCTCTTGATCAGACTGCTGCATTTGCTGTGGTTGCTGTATAGGATAGAAACGGTGGCATTCATCATATTTTTATGAATGTGTTCACTGATACCTGAGAAACTGTGTTCAGTCATACAGGAACATGAATACACAGTCTATGTTTGGTGATGAGATGCAGCATAGGTTTTCTGAAATCCTGCTTCAACCTGAGCCCAATCACTCTTCAGTATTGCTGTCACCAGTATCCCTCACTGTTCTCCAACTGCCCATATGCACATTGTTCATTCTTGTAGTCCATTCATTTACTTGTTTTTTCTGTTTGTTTATTTATGTTTTGTACCCCTCCTCTCGATTGTGAAACATTATTTGAATCATTTTGTCCCTTTTTTGTGCCTGCATTCATTCATCATATTTTTACCCATTTGTTTGTGTCTGTGTGTTTTTGTTGTCGTTTTGTGGTCCATATGTGTTCGTTCACACTTTGTGAAGAAGAGGAGGGCCTGGGGTTAACAGCTCAGTTGCAGGGCCGCCCACGTCGCAGGCGAACGCCCCGTTTTCATTTAAAGCCCTGAGCTAACAGAACGCAGGCCAGACACTCCAGGCAGGGCCTCGAAGGTAACAGCAGTGAGAGAGTTTAACCTACGTAACCTCCAGACCACAGTTTCCCAGTTCAATCCCTGGGGGACTCACCATGCATGCTGGTTTTTCTTCCTACCATAATTTCCACCACTGAATTGTAATGAGCTGTTAACTATTCTTAACAACATACTTGCCTGTGTATGGTCACATTATGTCAGATATGGCTAATAGATGTCAAGAAGAAATGAATGGCCCATATTCACATATCAGGACTTTTAATCACTCAGAACAACAAATGAATTTGTTTTGTTTATTGTTGTAGGGCTGATTCTATTTGAAAGAAGAATTTGTTTAATTGTAGGCTGTCGGGTTAAAGTCGGTTGTATCCTCTTTGCTAAAAGTGGAAATCTGTTCACTGAAAGTAAAGTAATGGTAATGGCAACATGCCAAATCTGTATTATGTTAAATAAATTTACATACAAAATTATTGTAGAATTAAAACATGTTTTCCACAACCTTAATTGACCATGACATTGGCAGTAACAAAATCACATACAGTGGGCCTCTAGGATGGAGTTTTGAGAGCCCCTGCTCTAAAAAAAAATAAAAAAAAGCCTGGTTATGGGGAAAAGCTGAGCAGATACTAACCCTGCTGCTGTCATAAATGTGCAATAAAGTTGTGTGTTATTGATCTGGAACCAGAGTTCCATGTTAGACTGCAGAGCCTTGAACTCCTTTTTCAACCTACTGTAGAGCTGTGCCCAGATCGTATTACATTGTGGCCTCTATTGGTGTTATCAACTTAAAGGTGAACAAAGTACTACACTGCTGTTGCTGATTGCTGTATTTGTTGTTATATGAAAGAAAAAATCTATTCTTTGAAATAATTAGCTTTGCTCTTGTTAAGGCCAACTTTTTTAGCCTTTGTGGAATTGTCTGCTATTATACACGACTTCCTAAATGACTCCAAGGGCATGTGGCACAGCTGTGGTTACAGACAGTGAGGTGAAAAAAAATGGTGTCATAGTGGTCTGGTAGGGTTTGATTTTGGTAGATGGCTGACTGGTTAGAGCTTTGCCGTAGGAAAGGGAAGCTAAGTACGGGTTTAGTATCCCTTATACGAAATACCTGGGACCAGAAGTGTTTCGGACTTTGGATTTATTCGGATTTTGGAATGTTTGCATATCCAGCTATTCCCCGACATACGTCCGAGTTCCATTCTGATCAACCAGTTATATCTCAAAATGGGTGCAGGTGGGACGTATGTTAGCATGGCATGTAGAAGTACACATGCAGCATGTAGAAGATGTACACAATGCCAGGATATTGTCTGATGGTCATTATTGTGCACATGCAGCTGTTAGCACTGGCGGACGTACAACCAGGCATAGTTTTTATTTTTACATATATTTTTATTTTTTACGTTTTTATTTATACAATATTTTCTTTTCGGTTGTATGTACAGATGGTCGTAAGTCGCATAGGTCAGGTGTGGAATTTTCCACATGTGGCGCCCCATTGGTGGTCAAAAAGTTTCGGATTTTGGAGCATTTCGGATTTCAGATTTTCAGATTAGGAATGCTCAACCTGTAGTAAGAACTCGACCAGAGGACAGTTGAGGGAACAGTATATGACTATGGATTCATATTTCATAGGTGTGAATGAAAGGGAAACCTGACCCGTTTTGAACTGTGGTGTTTCCTCACTGTTCTTGCAGGTGCAGAGTTGGTGAGACATGCCAGCCCAATTGCGCCCCGTGAGCCCCTGTTCAACCAACTGCCCTCTCTACCTACCCAGGATGAAGAACCACAAGAACCTATCACAGACTTTCCCAGCGATGCCAGCTCCCCCGGCCCATTCTCAGGCCCCCAGGCCCAGTTCCTCCCATCGCAGGCACCATGCAGTGGTCCTCCAGGCCCTGAGGTCCTGGGCCCTGGGTTTTACCAGCTCCAGCTGGGGCCTCTGTTGGCAGACAGTGTGCCGGGTGGCCCTGAGTGTGGAGCCCCTCAAAGGCTTCAGGTGGGCTTCTCCCTGCCGTCAGGGGCCCCACCCACTCCCGCTGTATCCCCTGCTGTCTCTGTTACCTCAGAGTTTGGGGCCCTCAGTAGCTTCCTGCGTCCCCCTACGCTGCGGCCCTCCCCCGTCCAGCACTCTCACCCCCTCACACAGTGAAGGGCCAGTGGGGTGTAACAAAGGTTTGTTTGAGAAGCTATGAGGTTATAAGACATTTTTAAAAACCAGCCAGCTCCACAATACTGGTGATGGACAGTGTGACATTTGAGAAGGGGTGTGCAAAGAAAGAATCGGGCTTCAGTACTGACTGGAGAAATAGTGTGTCACACTCCTGTATGGCTGGAGGGGGTATTATCTGGACCAACAATTTGGTCTGGCAGGTCTGTGGGGGGGAGTGAGCCGGGGGGAGTGAGGCCTCCCAGCCTCATCACCATGTGCTCTGTTCACCCTCCTCCAGAAACTGGGGTGTAGTCTTTACCTCTGCTCCAGAGATTTTTCCACTACCTACCTGTGCACTGCTGTTGGCCTGGTTAAGAGTGCCATTTTCATGTCTGAACCTTGTCCAAACAGTTGCCAAAGTGTGTGCTATACCAGATGAACAAGGTTTTATAACCCCCAATGACATGGTTCCACCATCTGCACCGATACCAGAACCTGCTATTACACTGGCCTCTCATATGATGAATTACTGGAGAACTGGTGTAACACGTGGACTGTGTGTTTTCCACACCAGATGGCTGATGATTTTGCCTCTGAATTAAGACATTTTTTTAATATAATGTATAGTACATATTATTGTAATGGGTAATTGTATTGTACTGTGAAACTCCGAGAACTACTCTTCCTGTTTCCAGTAGTGTTTTGTTTTATAATTCTGTATGGTCTTTTATGGAACCATAGAATTGCACCTTATCCAGTGGAAGCTGGAAAGTAGGAGTCCTTTCTTCCGTCCTTCTGTAGTTCTATGGTTCTGTTGTTCTGTCCTTCTTTCTCAAAAGTGGTTTCCTGTCTCCTGAAATGGCCAGTGTGGATAAGTTTTGTTTAAAAATAAACACCTCTAAACTTCACACACAAACATTTTGCTTGTTAAAGGTTAAAAATGAAAGGTCATAGAAGCACCTGATATTTCACCTACATGTATCTGATATTACCTGCACAGCACGTTACCACCTCAGTTATCTGCTACCTCAGTCACTGTAAATAATAGCTTTACTTTTTCAGAGTTCTCTGTCACATATTTGTACTGTATTTTACAATTTTCAACAGTCCTTGTTCTCATTATGTATTTTTCTGATCACTCAATCAGTATTGCCTCATACTGAGTATGACCATTCCTGCACTCCTTGCATAAGAGAGTCTTTGAAGCACAGGCACATGATTTGTAATCAACATGTCTCATTAAATGGGCATTTCATCAAAGTTGCACTTTGATAGCACCTTAGGCTGTATAGTTTCCTTGCATCTGGTATGTATTTTCAAAAAACAAAATGTGCACATGGCATTTATACAAACCCCATTAACACAGAACTTAACAATATGGTGTTTATCATTGTGTTCGTCAGTTTGTATTTAGAACAAATCACACTTTGCTTAATTCTGCATATATTATTGGATGTAATGTTTGTATGTTTTGAGCATTAAGAAGATCAGGTCTTTCATCACTCTGGGGGAAATGTGTTCTTTCTCTGCGCTCCTGCACCAGTAAAGTTTGCCAGATTTATCCACTGATGTTATGGGGTTGTGGTAACTGTACTGAGATTATAAACAACCTGGAGTTGGCTAGTCAAGCTATACATGAATAAGTATGCAGAAAATAGTTCCCTTATCAACAATCAGAAATAAGCAGAACATTTAAGTGCAACATCAGCTTGGCAAAAATACATGTTAGAAAGTTTTGTGTCAATGAGGTCCTACATGTGTGTGCTGCATGTATGTTTTCCCATTTGTTTCCTGAAGTGAAGTTTATTCACAAGATGGAGCAATCAGAAGATGATTGTACCTTGTCCATGAAGACACAGCAGAGTGAAGGAAACTATAGAGCTTGCATGTGACCAAAGTTAAATGCCGCTTTAAACAAAATTGTTTTGCATCTGTGTGTATTGTAAGTCTTTTTACAGTCCTAATAGAATTGCAGCTTAACCTCTGCAGGGGGATGGTTTGTATTAAATTTCAGTTTCTGCTCACAGACCTGCTCTACTGACCATTACCCAGGTAATATGGCTTTGTTTTCCTTCCTGAGTCTGTATTTATTTGTTTGTATGAAGAAGTCAGGCACTCCTCTATCCCATGTACATGCTAGCCTCAGAGACACACTATGAAAATTAATGTAAGCATCCAAAGATATTCAAGGAAACCAATATGGTGCTACATCACTGATGGTATGGATGTTAATGATTTTGCACCTTTTCTTAACTGGAAGGTCTGATGATTGCATATTTGAACACCACATTTTTCAGCTTCAGTCCATGGTAATGTGCTCTTATTCTGAAGTTCCCATGGAACCACCCTCCGAGCTCTCATATCAGAGACCCTGCATATTTCCATAGATATCAGCTGTTGCTGTTTTTCAGGGTGGGTGAAATGGTACCATTAGGTAGTCTTTTTTCAGCTATTTTAATGACTGTGCTGTTCTCAAATATTATTACATTATTTTGTTAAAAATTCAAAAAGAAAAATGTTAATTGCTCCAGTGTCTAATACTGGACTATCTGTTTCTCTTAAATGCACATACTCTCTCATCTCCAACAAAAAGTACACATGCCAACATACAGCATACAATTATGAGTTGAATACAGATGTGTAAGACATTTTTTTTTGTTCCACTTATGGAAAATAAACTATTTTTTGTTGTTCATATCAGTCTATCACTTTCTGTTTCAAATATGAGTGACACTGCCTTGACACAAGTGGGACCCTCAAACTCAAGGAGTGGTACCTTTCTACAGGTGGCTGAATGCATGGAGCACAATCTGCTGAAATTCATTGTCATGGCAACTGTTGTTATGCCTATTTTGCCAGTGGAGGGCAGTAGTTGCATAAGTGAAAGGGTTTTAACTGTGTTATGATTCACATTTGTCTCATTACATATCTGTATGTGGGGTAGGAACTGTAGTTAATCTCTGACTTACAAGGGCATATCTGTGGCAGACTTTGCTCTGTCATGACATTTCTTGGTTTTGTGTTTAAAACGGTGCTGTGATTGGCCTGTGGAATGTTGATTTTTCTCAGCAACATCCCATCACAAGACCATTTTACAACTACTGCAACAGAAGTGAAGAATCTCAGCAAAACTCTGTCCAAGGTAAGCCTCAATTAGTTTTGTGGAGACTGGGGAAATCAGGAAGTATTGTAAATGCAAACTAAAGTTAATAAACTGAGTGTAATGCACAAAGTTTTAAAAGGGCAGATACTTGTTTTACAAAGTGTTGCATTGTCTTGTATGCACCAAGAAGGACTCATACAAGAGGGATTATAGTTTAAAATCTGTGTGACTTTGAATGGCAAGAAAGATTTGAATGGCAAGAATTTATTTTGTTGTGTACAATGCTCAGAAATTCAGCGGCTACCAACAGTTTTAAGACAAAAACATGCAGTGTGCTATTGAACCACAAACATTACTTTGACATCTCCCAGTTGTAAGTACACACATTTCTTATTTTGCTGTTTACACTACCACTGTTTAACGTACATCAGAGCTTCCTTTAAGTATATTGTTATTGTGATGCAAAATTTATTTTTAATGGATGAGCTACAGATATGTTATGGGTAGAAAAAAGGAATACATTTTTATGTTTAATCAATGTTCTCAGGTGGAGAGCAATTATTGCCATTGTTGTAATAAGTTTATAGTCTGAGCTGTCATCATTATGTTTTCACACATGCCATTTTTTGCTTTTACTTTGTATCTGTAATTTTACCTTACTAGGTTAGCAGTTAAAAGTCACTGCCATGGCATGATTTTGTTTTCTAACTGTAGTCATCATACTTAATTATGAATTAGCATTATCCATGTTTGTTAGTATATGCTAAATTAAATAGGATTGGTTTTCCAGTCCCATAACAATGTGACATGGATCCAAATAAAACCATTGAATGTCATTAATATGTAATGTGCAAATGAGTTTTAATTGTTTTCATGATGAGTTTAAACAAAATGCTTGACAATGAAATGGTTAAGATGGTAGACTTAACATGGTTAGATTTAAAATTTTAAAAAGCTAGGTGCTAAATAATTAATATAAATGTTTTCTAAAACAAAATGAAAAAATGGTTTACAATTTAAGGACAACAGCAATAAATCCATGAATGCTGTTGCCGTCGTGCGCTCGCTGTGTTTCTCTTTAATATATGTTGTTTACCAGTAAGTGCTTTGTGCTTCTGTGAAAAACACAAATAGTCCATTCATGGAACTTCTCTGATGTCAGGTATTGATGAAAACTGATTATGGTAGCTGGGTGTTCTCTGTAAGTTTACATTTATTTTCCCAGAACTGATTTATTGTCTGTTAAGCATTTGTGTAACTATACAACAAAACACATGCAAGATTTAATATTTGATCATATCAAAGATCACATTTGCTATAGTCATGAAATTTAATAAAATATTTTTAATGATTTACATGTAAATCACATGGAGATTGCAATATGAAACGGATATTTGATTTTATCCATCTCTAAATCTGTATTCGGATGAGGTCTGAAGGCCTGAAATATCCGGCACAGATAATGGTTTATACTGGGGGAAAAAAAAAAAAACGTCATTACATTAAATCAGGCAAATCAAGAAACATTGCAGCATCATTGTATAAACTGAAACTTTATATTAATTGGAATTTTTTGAACTTTTTTTCAGTTTCTTTTTTAAATATCCCCTAAAAAGATGACATCTCTTAGTTTAGTTAAAAATAAACTAAATATAATATAATATATAATATATATATATAAAATATAACTTTATTAAATTGATGCCTCAAATGAAGACATGTTTGCAATAAATGATGCTGGTTGTTTGTTTGACCAGATTTCTTTGTCATTTAATTGGTTGAACTCAGATGACATTCTGACAGAAAATGTTTGCATGATGCTGAGAATTGTCTGTGATGGAGAATTGTCTGTCCTTATTTTGAAAGTACACAAATTACAGAAATGAATATATGGTTAAGAGCTTATTTAGGAAGATTTTAACATGAATGTATGTTTCAAAAGGTAAAAATTGTAAGGAAGACAACAGCTTGCAATACCTGGTTGCTGGAGAATTCCTGGAACATTGGTTTACTACCCTTAAAATGTCAACACTTTCAACAATTTCCCAGATGTCCTTTGAGAATAAACTTGTGTGGAACAATAAACTTTTGTAACACTGTTTGGGGAATGTTCTTGCCATAACATTGCCCCACAGTGGAAATCTACCTATAGTCTTACCCAATGCTATGGAAATTGTTCTGGGTTAGCAGGCTTCTGTAAAGTGATTAGATGTGTGTCTTGCATGTGGAATTTCAATTTTCTGAACTGAATACATTTTGATTAGGATGCCATGAGTGTTTTGTCTTGTCAAACAAAAAACTACACCAAGCTGTATTCAGTGTTCTTGTTTCTTCTCCCACAGATCCACATGGCTCAATACACCCACTCATGAAGAAACTAACAGAAACATCATCCTTTATTCAAAAATGCATACACAGTATACCTGTTTACAATTGCTTATGTCAATGAAAAAAATACAATGGCTGAATATAGATCAATAACACATCTCAAGAAGCACATGGATATATCATCAGTATTTCAGGTCTTTCAACATCAGACACCCTGTCTTAGGCAACCCATTCAGGGATGATCAGGCCTTCACTTGTGTCCAGGTATCCATTTGGTTATGGATCACCTCTCTTCGAAAAGAGATGTCTGGAAACCATTTCTGCAACCTCTGTAGCATTCCTGGTGGCTTCCCTTTTCTTTTAAAGATTATTTTTTTGGGATTTTTCCACTTTTATTGACAGTTACAGTAGAGAGGCAGACAGGAAATGCAGGAGAGAGAGAGAGAGAGAGAGAGAGAGAGAGGGGATGACATGCAGCAGTAAGGCCTGGCCTTATGTGGCATGCGCTCTACCAGATGAGCTATTGGGGTGTGCCAGGTGGTTTCCCTTTTCATTTCAACTGTTATGCCTGACTGTCTAAAGGCTCTGCAGAGGGATTGGCTTGAAAAACCTCTGCAGCCCATCTCAACCAGCTTTCCACCCTTGATTGCAATACTGCTGGACAAGGTCCTCATATTTGGCCCCCTTACTTTCACTAGTCTTCTCCATCCTATCTCCCCACAGGACTGTTAATTCCAGCATGACCACCTGTCAGAATGACTCCGACAGAAGAACAATGTCTTGCTGCGACAATATGAGAAATTTGAGCTGTCTCCTTTGGTCAGCATACAACTGTCATACCAGTGTTGTTGCTATGAGACCAGAAGCAGTTCTGTGCTGCGCATACACTCCTGCTCTGACAAACATACCTGTCTTCCATGTTGGTCAGAGGTGCTTGATATCGTGGAGCCCACTGTTGATTGCATCAGCTATGCCTGTCAGGACATGAGCATGGCACCAACAGTATCAATCTTAACCCAGGGTGACAGCTGAGAATCTGCTTCAGGGTTCCATGTTTAGGGCACAATGGGCATGACTGTGACTCAACCCACCCTCAACTGAAAATCTTGGATGGCCTTGGTACAACATATTGTACTACTAGGATCATGAATCTGATACAGTGGGGTTCAGCTATCCAGAACTCAGGCTAAATCCTCTGGTCCAGTGCATGTCCCCAACATTAAAGCTCCCTACTCTCTTTGTAGTAAGCTTGAGGGCCTCGTCTCCATGGTGGTTGTGCTAGAAATGTATACTTAGTGACAACAGAAGGAGGTTGGGAGCTGTCATGCATTCATTAATCCAATGTTTTTCCCCCCTCAGACTGCAGGTACAATCAGGAGAGAAGCGAGGAACAAGCCATGGTTTTGGAAAACAGCAGCAGGACTTGTCTTCTTGCCCTTATTTTTGGAGTGTGCTCTTGTGGAGGTATGAGTCCTGCTCTACTCTACATCCCCCATCATTACATGAACATGAGAGTTGCTTAACATCAGAAGCATCACCTGTCAAGTTTATAATTATTAGTCTGACTAATTTCCCACTCCAAGGTGATAAAACTCTTCCCAACATTTAGGCATGTGTGTTGTTACTAAACCAATGGTATTTATTACTTCTAATTTATCACAAATCTTGTAGTGGCACCAATCAGATTCCAGGACACTTATAAAGTTAACGAAGTTTCCAGATGGTATATCACATATTGACCAACATTCAATCAGTGCTCCTACTCTGGGAAAATGGATAAATATGGATGCTGATCAGCTTCTACTTTCTACCTCTCTCCTGCAGAGTCAGGACTATCTCCGAGAGGGCTGGAGTGTGTGTTCATGGAGTATGCAAATGTGACCTGCCAATGGGAACCTGGAGTGGACACGCCCCCTGATACACAGTACATCCTACAGGTCAACCAGTAAGACACTGTGACACATCACCTATTTAGCATATAGCTCAAATGTGTGGTTGGGTTTGGTATTGAATATGGGCTGTATATTGCTTGCTGTCACCACTGATTAACCACAGGGAACGATCGTAGCTGGAGGGACGCTCATGTGTTATCAAGCATCAGTGACACCCTCCATTCAGATTACCACAGTCTGTCTGCAACTCATTGTCTGTCAAGCTACACATGAAATGGCGTTCAACCCAATGTCTGTGTAAGCTGAATTAAGGGACTGTGGTGCAAAAACAAGGTGAGACTTGATATTGTGTATTTTGGTGGAGAGTGTGTGCAGCAATGCATGGACATGTGATGAGCATGGACATACACAAATCATGACTCCCATTTTAAGAGAGGATAGTGGTAAAAACAGCTTTTGTTATACAATAGTCATGGTTTATGTTCTGTGATTTTTTCCTCAATTTTTAGTTGTGACCTTTAAATTGTCTGGTTTTTCGGGGCAATGGGTCTGTTTATAGTCTTCAAGATCAACCTGGTCAGGCTTGTCATGTGTTTAATTGCAGAGGTGAGGTGAACTTTGACTTGGAGGAATCTTCACCTGTCCAGTTGTCATTGTGTCCCAATAGCCTATCTGCCTCTTAATTAGAATATCTGTTGATCTGTTGCTATGTTGGTCTTACCTCAGAGTGTAAATCAGAGGTTGTATTGTGCTACCAGAACTACACTGGCTGCTCAGTTGCTTTCCTATGATCAGCCATGCCATTGCTGTAGGTGGCTAAAGGAAAATGTAAACAGTACAAGTGTTCAAACAAAGAAGGTCTTGCAACATTTCCTCTAAGGGGTGGGGAGCAATATCCTGCTGTGGTTTTGGGTGCACTCATTATGGTTAGTGTCAATCATTACTTACTTGGTACTGGTTGAAAATCTTCACCCCATGTTCCTTCCTGCCTAAAGGAGTGCCTTTCAAACTGATAACATCCTCATCAGCACAGCACAAATAGTCTCACGAGTTGTTTTTGTATAACTGGCTCTATATATGGGTTCAAACAGTCCTCATTAACATGTCAATGTATAAACTATGATTTGCTGAGTTTTCCAGCAAGCTGTCCAAAGATAGAATTGTTGGACCAGGAAACACCATACTTGGGCTCAGATGGGAGGAAACACTTGCCCCTTTGTTCTTTATTGTCTCTTTGTTTCTCAGTGTGGCTTTTATGATTCTTCTTCCTACTCTCCTGAACTGAGCCTTCACCCCAGTAAGAAGTCACATCAGAGGTGGCTAACTTTCAGACTTTATAGGACTTTGTCAAAGGAGTCATACCTCTACTTCAAAACACAACAGCAGAAATGCTTAAAAATAATATAATTAAATTTTCAACCTGTTTCAAACCTGGTTTAAATTAGACCATCCAGGTGGCACACAGGTGAAGGCACAGATATATGTGATTGTGTTGTTTACATCCCCCAGGTACTATCACTTTTAGAGTTTAAAGAGACTTTCTCACAATTTAAGTAACAAAGCATAGCTTCAGTTATTAATCCATTTCTGCCATGCCATAGCTCCAGCAGTTTGTATGGTGTCCATTGTTTCTGCAATCTTTAAAGTACAAATTAAACGTGATCATGGTGGCAGCTTAGGTTTGGTATTTTTAGGGTGGAGACATTTTTTTTCATAAATCTACATAACCATCTCTACATATATCAGAACTTATGAACTGACAGGAAACCAATGTGGAAAAGCCCCTGCTGGGCCTCAAATTCCCCTATCTACCAAATTAGCAGGGTTTTGCTGATGAGAAGATAAAGACCAGCAGATTAGGAACATTTCCAAGGTGCATCAACAGCTCTTGAGATTTGTGCACAAAAGGCAAATTTCATTAAAGTTCAGAGTCTTAATGACATGCAAAGCTCTATTATAAGCTTTGTATGCAATACCCTCAGAAATTGAATAGATGCATGTATATTTCGTCTGACACCCTTTGACCCACTATTTTTCTCTCTTCTTAATGCTTGATACAGTGGGTACTGGTATGACCTCAACATTATGCAGGTGACCTTACGTACAAAATAATTCAATGAACATAAGCAATGAACAAAGGTCTTCTGGAAAATGTTTGTTTGGCAATGGAGTGTTAAGAACCAGGACTTTGCATTGGTGTGCCATTTTTTTCCTTGGAGTGGTTTATTTCAGTGAGCAAGAGAACAAAACAACAAGGCCACTGTCGTCTCTTAATGTAAAAATCTAATTAGATGTTTTTTACTATTCTCATTGAAAGTGATACATTGCACCTTCAATCAGCATTATTAGTGTGTGTTAATTTGTGTGTTTGCCTGGGTGTGCCTTTCCAGCAGACACCATTGCAATTGAACTGCACAGTGAAACACTGTACCATGAATAACATCAACTTGTTTAATAAAAGAAAAACCCAGGAAAACTTAAGCTTCAGCAAATGCGTGTTACACTTCCCAGAAAAAAAGATACAATCATGAAATTACAATCTCAAGAGAACAGACAACAAAAGAATGAACAAGACCACTGAAATATACCCACATATTTTCAATAACAAACAATAATATATTACAGATGAGAAATTTCCAAAAGAGAAAGTATGTCATGCCAAAACAGCAGCACATTATCTTAACATAATTCTACAACCCAGTTTTTTTTCCCTCATGTCATTTTATTTGATGGTACACATTTTTAAGGCCACGGTATATTTCATTATGCTCTGAGAATGTATATGGTACACAGAATATTTCAGTGCTGGTGAGATTGTGTGCACATGAGCAGGTAATATGTAAAGAACGGGCCTGATATCATCTGCATAGCTGAGGCAGCCATGGGAGGATATCATTGGGCTAATGAGTTTCTGTGTACAAAGAAAATAGGTGAGAACAAGGTCCAAGAACAGGTCCCTTGGGGAAAGACTGTGGGGCTTTGGAGACTGATCCATGCCTGGTCACCTGATAAGTAGTACGTTTTAACCATTTGTAGGGATTGAGATGTCATATTTCAAAACCACTGTTGCCTTATGATCAACTTCCAGGAAGGATAGAGAAAGAGGACAAGGATGCAGCTTTAGCAGATGTAAGTGTTTTGATACAGAAAAGAGAGCTGTGTCTGTTGAGTGCTTAGAGGCAGAAGGGAGAGGAGATATTGGTTCATAGTTCTGGGCAGTGGAGGGGTCCAAGTGCAACTAGTGTTCAACCATAATTCATCCAAATTAAGCTACTGCAATGCAAAATTAACAAACATTCTGGTCAGCATCCACGTACTCATCCCTTTATGCTTATCATTGATAAGGCAATTGAGTTTTGAAGACAAGAAAATTCATCAAGGCATCAAGGCATATGACAAAGGATAGTGCTGTAGATGTTCTGTAAAGTATCATTACCCTGAAATGCTCTGCAGTTAAGAAGCAGCAAGGACAGGTAGAAAATAGAAGCATTTTGTTCACATAAATATAATTTTTTTTAGTATTTATTCATTATCTTAGAGGATTTATGCTGACATTTTCTTTAAAATGCATATTATTATCTGCTTTGTTGTGTATTTGTTTCAATACAGCAGACTAAAACATCTGAAAATACTTTTTAAAATCATATATGCAACACAATGCAGTGTTACATGGGACAAGCTTGGCATCTCAAAACTATCTGTTGATAGAGCATTATCATTTCAAGGTCCCATATTTGAGTAATTTATACTATTTGTGCATGGAAGGAGAGTGAATGGGATTCAATCAACATTTGTCCTTAACATTGGCTCAATTAAATGCAAGTTTTCCTTTTTTCTTATCTGACACATTGATGTGTTCATCAATCATAGAAATTAAATCCCCAAACTGTGTCTCTTGAGAAAATGCATAATATTTTGTACAATTGTTATTAAAAGCTCAGGTCAAACAATGATATAATACTGACCATTATCTCTGTGTGCAGGACCCTGGGTACCAGTGACTCATACTACAGCCAGAGCTGGTGTGAGACTGTGTCAGAGACCCACTGCTCTGTACCAGTGGACACGCTGAATGACCACTACTGCATACGCGTCATAGCAAAGAGGTCACATGCTGAGGCCAGCTCTGCACCACTCTGCTTGGACGCCATCCAAGCAGGTATTGTCATCTCACTGCAGTCACTTACTGTTCTGTCAGTTGGCATTGTCAGCAATGAGATGAGTGAGTCTAACTTTATGCTTTTTTGCTATGAGCCTGATGCAACCAGTGCAGTTCAGAATTAAAAACCTAGCCACTTTTGGGATGTAACCACTACTCTCCACACAATCACATCAATTCATTAATCCAAATCTAAATCATGAGTCACAGGGAAATGGCTGAGTATTTCAATGTGTTGCGTGTCATACATTTTGTTGTACATCTGTGACACATTTGCCAAACTCTTATCTGACCATTTTTAAAAATGGAAATAATGTAAAAGTTTGAATGTTAAAGACAACAGAGCTACTGGATAATTCTCCCCTCCCAGTAAGAATGTGTCTCTCTTATTGACTCAAAGATGTCACACCTTGGTTTTTGTCTCTGTTCAGTCTTTCCTCTTTTGGTGTCCCCCTGCCCCTTTGTTCCCTCTACCCTTTTCCAGGAAAGCTCTATGCTCCAGTTTTCTCCAGACTCTCAGCCATACCAGGAAAGCCCCACTGCCTGGAGGTACAGTGGTCTAGGCCTGAGATCTTCCCTCTGAGCAGAGACCGTGTGAGACAAGGCCTTTTGGACTACCAGCTGCAGTATGCTACAGAAGACCAGGTCAGCAGTCCACACTACCTGCAGTTCAATCAAATGAGCATAGTCTCTTTAGGGGAGTACTCAGTTCAGTTAAAATAGACTTTACATTATAACACAAGTTTCTATGAGTATTTTATGTGTTATTTGAGACAAACAAATGTACTGCAGCTAAATATTCCTCTGAACTTTGAAGTGAATTTGCAAACAAATAGACTATTTAGTGATCAAATCAAATGTATTGAAGAATTACTTCATGAAAAAGTCATTTTTTATATAAAGTCATTTTTGTCACTGTCACATCAGTTTTACTTCTAGAGGACCATCAGACGTCAGAACACACATGGCATTCACCCACAAGTAGACTAGCTGAACAGCACCTCTTCCACCAGTGAATGAGTTTTCACTTTTCAATTCAATTTGTGAACAAGCCCACATTAGCGTTGCTTCAGCAGTCTGACATGAGAAGTTTCCAGGGTGGTATGGCATACCATCCTGAAATATATCCCTGAACAAGATGCTTGGAGTGGTTTCTGCTTTTACAGTGGTTCTCTTGGAAAAAATTGTAATCTGTAAAGAATTTGAAACATCCTTCTTAAAACTATGTTGTCCCAATTGTGCTGCAGCCCCAGCCCCAGATTCTGGATGTGGATCTGAGACAGACAGAGCAGTGCTTCTTCTGTCCTTTTACACTCTACAACATGAGCATACGCTTCAGATACCACAGCGCCCTCAGCCACTGGAGTGACTGGAGCTCCCAGCTGCAGGCCCGCACTGAGGAGGCCGGTAAAAAAAAGAGAGAGTGAGAGAGTGTGTGAGAGGGAGAGAGAGTGAGTGAGTCCATATGATAAAGAGTAAAGTTGTGAGAGACTGACTCAGAAAGAATGAGTGCGATAGTGAGAGTGAGAGACAGGAAGAGACAGAATAGACTAGACTGCAAATGATTTTTATTAAAACTAAAACAACTAAAAACTACAGACAAATAAAAAAGGAGAGAGAGGAGAAACTTTTCCTCTAAATGGTTATGCAGTTCCACATAAGGGAAACATTTGTAGCATATTTATTACATATTTACATTTTCCTTTATTGAAGAGTAGGTTTCATTTGCCAATAAGGGGATTAAAATCTGTATATTAGATGGGTCTCCCTGATGATTCCACTCTGCACTCCAGTAAAGCAGCTGCTGGTTATGAGATTAGCTGTGTCACTCACACTGCTGCTAATGCAGCTCTGACGCAGCCCCACCGAACCTGCTTGCCCTGAGATAAGGGACTTCCAGGGCACTTTGCTCTCCATTGATGCTAATGTGGAGTATTTAGAGAGATGAGCAGAGCAGGACAGAGTGGGTAAATGTCAGTAGCATAATATGTAACCAGTAATTTCATTATGCAAATAATCAAACATGAGAAAATGTTTTAATGAACAGACAAGCATTGTGTAGCGATTTAGCTTCAGTCCAGGATGTGCTCAATGTTGCATCAGCCACAAACCAAAATATGTCTAAAATGAAATACAGAGAAAATATAATACAAAATCTCATAGTTCATTAAGCCCAGATAGAAGAACCTAAAGGCAGCAATATTTTAAGACTAATTTAATTTTTTCTATTTATAGAATATTCTAAATTCTATTCTTTTTGCACTCTGCTGTTGTAACACCTTAATTTCCCCCTTGGGGTATCAATAAAGACTATCTTATGTGCCTGTTTTGGAGTAGTTATAACAGTACATATCTGAGGACAGCATTTTCAGTGACATAGATTAAGAGTGGAGTTGGGTCCCATGTTAGTCATTCGGGTGACTAACTACGGCTAACTACGGCTGACTAACAACTAGAGTTGTAGACTGCTGAAAGGAGTGATGAGGGAATGACATTTCATACCACAAATGGGTAGAGTTGCATTTCCGTATCTGACCTGAGTTGAGTCAAACATTTTGTTTTACCATGGTGAGTCAAACCTTTTTATTGGCTCATTCAGATCAGCGATTAGCAGCTTATTGTAACAATTTACACCATGGGGTTCCTGAAACCTTATGGTACCACCACCACTAAAATCAGCCATAAATGTCTACCACAGTCAAGTCTCCAGACTTACAGCAGTTTGACAGGATGTCAAGGATGTAAAATGCTATCACTACACTAAATGGAATCTGTTCCATTTTTAGATCATGAATTAATGTGTAAACAATAGCATGCCTTTTAGCATTATCAGTTTTATCATGATCCAGGTTCAGAAATAATTTGCTTTATAGCTTTCAATCACACAGTGTAGTTAATTGTATGATTGTAGTGGATTGTTTATGACATTGTATCTATTGTAGCACCATCTGCTGCACCACAGCTCTGGAGACTGATAGAGGGAGCAGGTGTGATGAACTGGAGACGTGTGACTTTGGTATGGAAGGTGAGATCCTATTGCCAGGCTTAATGCTTTTTTTGACTTTTTCATTAATTTATTTAACTTTTTTACAAGTAAGGTCAACTGGAAACCAATTATTATTTACAATGATGACACACCCATAGGGCCTCCATGAGAGAAAGAATGAAAAAGGATTCTCACAACGTAGTCTAAAATACATACAGTACGCTGCAAGAACATAAAGCACACACACACAAACACAGAACAAGAGAAAGGCAGGATTGCTGTAGGCACAGTTAATGTCTTCTATGGTAGTCTTGTAAAGAAACCCACATGACTCTTTTCTCTCTGTGGTTTTCATAACAGTTGAATGGAATGTTAAAGTGTCTTGTAAATGTTATTTTAATCCTTTTAAGAAAAAAGAAAAATTATAAAACAAAAAGAGACTTTACTACCTGTTGCTGGATTGCCTTGAATTTGTTTGTCCGGTTCATAATCCAACATTTTCTCTGGGAATATTAAGAGCTCTGTGGGGAAATAGGTGCCTCCTTAGATATTTCTGTCTTTTCCTGTCCCTGTATAGATATAATGATGTTAATAATAATGTTCTTGGTGATAACAAAGGCAAAAAGAGTGGTGCCAGGGTGGGTTGTATTTCCCAGGAGAGGGAGGGGCTCTTGGAAGAAGAACTTTCTTTGCCAGCCTGTTTTTTCGAAATTCAGAAAATTTAGTGGGAATGAAATGAGTGTAACAGATGCCATACAGTTTAATGCACAAAATGGTGATCATTTTTGGTTATGCAGTCACTTCCAAAGAGCCAGGCAAATGGCAGGGTTCTGGAATACAGTGTGTCATGCTGGCAAGAGGGGCACCAGAATCCCCTGGACCAGGGAGGATGTGAGACCCTGTCCCAAAACGAGAGGTTCTGCCAGCTGTCCCTGCCCCCCCAGCGCTGCTTCTGCTCTCTGTCAGCTTCAAATTCTGTGGGCACCTCCCCCCCTGCTGTCATTACCATCTCCAGTACTTTGGACAGAGGTAGGCCCCCACTCTGCTTCTTCATGTGTCACACCATTTTTATACATTTTCATACATGGATTTAGTTTACATACGTCAAGAATTTGGTATGGTCCTAAGACTTGTGTGTGACTTTTTTGCAGCACCACACTGTATGTTATCTTATTGTGTGTTACTTATTGAGACCTGATTTTGGAATATGAGACCAGATGTGGCTGCTCCTTGTCTTCTGTCAGAGAGTCGAGATCCGATTGCTTTCAACGTATCTGCGCTGGATGAATACAGCTTGGAAGTGTCTTGGGGAGATCCCGTGGGCCCCTCAGCCAGTGGCTTTATTGTTGAGTGGTACAGAACATCCAGTAGTGTATCAGTAGAAGTAGAACCCTACAGCCTTCATTGGCAAAGAATGGAACAAATCTCCAGAAGCACAATCATCACAGGTGAGCTTGTTCCACATTCCCATTCCCAACGAATGAGCTCATTTTTCATAACAGGAACAGACTGCTATAGTGAGTGTTCCCAAAATATCAATTTTGAAATTCCTCTGGACCCCAGAGAAACCTTCAACTTGCTTCATCTCATATAGACTTGTACTGTTTAGCAGCCCTTAGGCTGAGATCAGCTGTGAAGTTTTCAATGCAAAAGGACATGATTCTGTGCTCAATTCTGTCAAACACATTTCTCTGCATTTATTATTTAAGACAATGATTTTTTGTTCTACACCACAAATATTGTTGTGTGATCTTGAACAGCAAATGTTGAAAAACACAAATAACTGAAGGGTGTAGGTGGGTTGTATCCAAATCTCTCAATTACCTTTATTCCCACAGGAAGACAGATGTATTGAAAACTATTTTTGACCGAATATCAATGACTCACTCATAAAATCTGTAAGGTAGAATGTGCGCTGGTTTATGGTGGATATGTTCTCATTGTTGTGAATTACATAAATGATTCCTAGCACTATCTTGCTCATAACAGTGGATCAAAATGTACTGGTGTTCAAAAGAGTGCATGTGGCTTGGTAACATTTCACAAATGTTGATTGACTTGACATGATGACATTCATATTTGTTCTTTTAACAAAGAAGTTTTGTTTTCTTACATTTTTCACCTTTATTCAGTTGTCAAAACATGATTTTCATCATAAATACCCCTACCCTTCTGCCAGATACTTCTGCCAGACATCTGCAACTTGATTAAAAACAGAACAGGTGAAAGGATTGTTGAGATGTCTTCATTCTTACCCCTGGATCTTTTTTCATATTTAATTTAATTCATATTTAATTTTCACATTCCAAGACAAAGATTCAAGCTCTGTTCATCAAACTCATAAGATGCTGATGGTGTGAACTTTGAATGAGAGGTGCTGAAACACAATACCTTTAGACATCAATGAAATTCCTACAGATTGCAGGCTATTTTTATGGAACATGTACAGTCTTCATCAAAAGTTAGAACAAAATCTTTCTGTCTTATGATTGTGTGTTTTGGTTAGTAACACTGTTTTCTTGGAAATTACCAGAGTGCTGCTGGGGGGTTTCAAAATTTTACCACCATCTAAAGCCCAGGGACTGAGTGGCCCTTTGATCACCAAGAGGAAAAAATATTGAAATGTATTAAAAGTTTTGCCTTTTCCAGCTCTGCTTCTTCACAGCATTAGGCTATTCCCCATTAGTGAAAGAGTAATTAGAGAAAAGTGGGCATTCAAGGTTTTCAAGAAGGTATTTACTTGCATATAATAAAATTAATGAATACATTCTTTATATATCAAACATGGAAGATGTTTGGCTTATAATAGCACTTTTTAAAACTAATAAAAATCTGTCCCCCAGGAAAAAGTAGTTGAGGAATCTTGTTCTAAAGAGTTTAGAAAGAAATTCAAAGTCACTTGAAAATGCTGTTTGGGGAGAGGGACACAGAATCCAAACAGAATCCAGAATCAACTTGCAAAAAGAACAAACTCTAAAAGAATCTGTCACCTCTGGGGAAAAAAAAAAAAGTAAACGTCTTATTTCAATGGCTTCTGCATGGCAAGGCTGAAAATGCACCAACACATTGCAGGCATTCCCTTTGTATGAAATACACAAAAAGAGGGTGGGCTTTAAGGTGCTTTCCTTCCTTGTTTCCCCAGAGGGGGTGTGGCCGGAGGTGTGCTATACTGTGTCTGTGAGGGTGGAGTATGGCATGGAGGCGGGGCCAGAGCAGACACTGTTAGCATATTCCAGACAGGGAGGTGAGAGCTCTCTGCGTACACAACACCGCTCCCGCCATCACCTCTCTTTCCTGCCCTGGGGTTCTCTTCCTCTTCCCAGCTGCTGACCATCCTGTAGACCCATGCTATGGAATGTGACTAGCACTACTGCTGCTCTCTCAAAAACCCTCAGTGCATGTCAGCATTTCCCACATTCTAGTCCTAGTCATAGAATATATCACCAACTACATACTGCAAGTGTTTTTTTTGCAACAACAGGAAAAACATTTGTCTAAAAACATGTATGAAAATGAGACAGATATGAGAGAT